>CP125973.1:449497715-450122715 GCA_030063025.1 Avena longiglumis | reverse complement strand
GCCTTGACGATCTTGAAGGTATTAAAGAAGGCATGAGGTAGAAAGGTAAATCACGGCGAGTTATGTTTTGCTAGTATTTCAATTCTCAAGAATATATCTGTATAGAGAACGTTAGTTGGAATCTCTTCTGCATTCATCTAATGTGATCTAATGTGATATTTCAGACAATCAGCCTGAAATTTTGTTCGGCCAAGTTGACTTCGCATGATGTGACCAACTTTTCTTGCTGTAATTTCATTGCTAAGTACACATGATGTGATGAACTTACTCGGTGCTGTACAACTACTACATTACTTTGCAATCTGCACTGAGGTTGTTCCTCGCCTAGTTATGTATATGTAACTGCTCTTTATGGCTGTGTACGCATTATTTGTCATGTTTTAATGTGGTATACAATATGCATAGCACAAGAATGTTGTAACTTGATTGTCTTTGCATGGCATTATCTTTAGGGCAGCGCTAGGAACCGGAAGCCGATATTGGCTTTCGATCGGACTAGTGCACAAACGTAGGATTGGAAGAAGCTCGACTGTTCGATCTGCAACTAGACCCGTGCATCTATTTTGGTCAATCAAGATCCGGTTTTCATGCTTCCATTAAAAACTGATCCCGTAATTAATGCACGTATATTATTGTCGCTTTTAAAACAGAAATCGTTTGCCAGGAATCGGTAACTTGACGTGGAGTTTCCAAACTGCTCCCGTTAACTCCTCCTCCTAATTTTTAGAAAAATAATTTATCTTTTAGTGGAACTAATAATTTGAGAAAATTATAGTCTCCGACATCTGATTTACTTCCTTGGAATATTATGTTTACGGTACTATGTATATTTGCTTCCTATGTGATCAAAGCTTGTTTTTTAAATGCTACTGAAATTTTCTTGATCTAAAAATAGTTGAACGGCTTGTTTGAAGAATGTTGAAATCATGCTACTATGTATATTTGCTTCCGATGGGTTCAAAATTTTTGTTTCAAGTCCTACTAAAATCTGCTTCGGTGGAATTAAATATAGTTGTAATGGGTTGTTATGTTAGGAAGCATGCTTCCGTAGACCAGATAACTTGCTTTATTCGTCACTCAATTTGCTTCGATTGAACGTAAGTACATATACAATAGGGTATTATTTTTTAAAGCATTCCAATATTATCCATGGACAACAGATTTTTTCAAACAGAATTACATGTGTTTAAAACGAATTAAGGATGTGCTTCCAAGGAAATTAATTTTTTTCTACTATTGAACGATGAATTTGCTACTGAGGGACATATGCTCCAATTGGTAATGGATCAGATACTGATCTGACTGCTTACTACATGCAAATCAGAGCTTTGAATCCAATATACGTTTCAGCTACAAATAATCAACTACCGAGGAACATATGCTCCAAATGGTACTGGATTAGATACTGATCTAAGTGCTTTCTACATATAAATCAGAGCTTCGAATCCAGTGTACGTTTCAGCTACAAATAATCAAGATGAGACATGAATGAGGCATTTGTCCTTGAGTGCCCGCTAGTCATCGTCGTCTTGAATACCGACTCCACCACGCCTACCGCAATTCATGGTTGCAAATGTCGCCATGCTTATACCCAAGATCGTAGCAAAGCCGGAGATCACGTCGAGCACTCGATGGAGCATGGATTCGCCGACTCATCACAGTGCGCCTGGTGAATTTGCAACTTCAGCGACCTTTTTGTAAATAAGATGTAAAATTAAACTACCATACCACTTGAGAACATCAAACAAACCGCAACACCTACCTTTCAACGCAGGATCCGCTTTGGGTACATATGGGCGAGTGAAGGGGAGATGATGGTGGGGTGGGGCGGAGCGTGGTGGATCAAGGTAAGAATCATACAAATCAGGAGGCGGTGACGGTTATGTGGAAGAAGGACAACCATATAATGGCAGTTATTGTGCATAATTGTCGTCCTGCCTTTTCTTTTTTTAAAAGAAGGATATCTGGCTGTTGTGGGACGTGCGATATGGCAAGGAATCGATGGAGTTGGATCGGTCCGATGTTTTGTTTCACATCGGCCTACGATATGTAGTGTTTACCTTGCGGTCCTTATGCAAGAGAGACAGGTGGTTGCTTATGCCTCTCGTCAGTTGAAGACGCAAGAGATCCGGTTGAGTGAAGATATACTTCAAACTCTTGTGGTCCGAGAAGATCTCACAACGGTTACCCTACATATACTTCAAACTCTTGCGTCTTCAACTGACGAGAGGCATAAGCAACCACCTGTCTCTCTTGCATAAGGACCGCAAGGTAAACACTACATATCGTAGGCCGATGTGAAACAAAACATCGGACCGATCCAACTCCATCGATTCCTTGCCATATCGCACGTCCCACAACAGCCAGATATCCTTCTTTTAAAAAAAGAAAAGGCGGGACGACAATTATGCACAATAACTGCCATTATATGGTTGTCCTTCTTCCACATAACCGTCACCGCCTCCTGATTTGTATGATTCTTACCTTGATCCACCACGCTCCGCCCCACCCCACCATCATCTCCCCTTCACCTCGTCCATATGTACCCGGGCGGCCGGACGAGCGTCAACGCGTGATTCCGTTCCATGGCTCCTCCTTAGTAGCTGGCATCAGGACCTAGAAGAAGTACCCGAACACAAAGCGGATCCTGCGTTGTGAGGAAAGGTAGGTGTTGCAGGTTGTTTGATGTTCTCAAGTGGTATGGTAGTTTTAATTTTACATCTTATTTACAGCAAGGTCGCTGAAGTTGCAAATTCTGACCAGAGCGCACCTGTGATGAGTCGGCGAATCCATGCTCCATCGAGTGCTCCGACGTGATCTCTGGCTTTGCTACTGATCTTGGGTATAAGCATGGCGACATTTGCAGCACCATGAATTGCGGTAGGCGACAGGAGTCCAGTATTCAAGACGATGATGACTAGCGGCACTCAAGGACAGGGCCTCATTCATGTCTCATCTTGTCATCGCTCATACCAGTTGATTATTTGTAGCTGAAACGCATAATCGGATTCAAGCTCGATTTATATGTAGAAAGCACTTAGATCAAGATCTAATCCAGTACCATTTGGAGCATATGTTCGGTAGTTGATTATTTGTAGCTGAAACGTATATTGGATTCAAAGCTCGATTTGCATGTAGTAAGCAGATCAGTATCTGATCCATTACCAATTGGAGCATATGTCCCTCAGTAGCAAATTCATCGCTCAATAGTAGAAAAAATTAATTTCCTTGGAAGCACATCCTTAATTCGCTTTAAACACATGTAATTCTGTTTGAAAAAATCTGTTGTCCATGGATAATATTGGAATGCTTTAAAAATAATACCCTATTGTATATGTACTTACGCTCAATCAAGCAAATTGAGTGACGAATAAAGCAAGTTATCTGGTCTACTAAGCATGCTTCAACATATTTGAAACAACCCATTACAACTATTTTCAGATCGAAGCAATATTTAATTCCACTGGAAGCAGATTTTAGTAGGACTTGAAACAAAAATTTTGAACCCATCGGAAGCAAATATACATAGTAGCATGATTTCAACATTCTTCAAACAAGCCGTTCCAACTATTTTTAGATCGAAGAAAATTTCAGTAGCATTTAAAAAAACAAGCTTTGATCACATAGGAAGCAAATATACATAGTACCAGAAACATAATATTCCAGTAAGGAAGTAAATCAGATGTCACGGAGACTATAATTTTCTCAAATTATTAGTTCCACTAAAAGATAAATTATTTTTCTAAAAATTAGGAGGAGGAGTTAACGGGAGCAGTTTGGAAACTCCACGTCAAGTTACCGATTCCTGGCAAACGATTTCTGTTTTAAAAGCGACAATAATATACGTGCATTAATTACGGGATCAGTTTTTAATGGAAGCATGAAAACCGGATCTTGATTGACCAAAATAGATGCACGGGTCTAGTTGCAGATCGAACAGTCGAGCTTCTTCCAATCCTACGTTTGTGCACTAGTCCGATCGAAAGCCAATATCGGCTTCCGGTTCCTAGCGCTGCCCTTATCTTTATCATTAAAATGCAGTTGGTGGTCACTTTGGGCATCAAACACTTTGACATCAAACATTGTAAGCATCTAGGCTGTCTATTACCCCTCGACATCCCCACCTACTATCTATCTGTCCATCTTGTCTCCCCTCGTCGTCATCATAAACGCGGGCAACCAGGGCCATGGCCCTGGACGTGGAGAAGTAAATTACTAGCCAGGCTAGTAAATTACTAGCCAGCTTAGTAAGCAAAACTCAATCAGTTTCTCTTATACTACACTTAAAACTCCTCCTACGACGTGCGTGCCTCCACTATGATGGCCCATCAAACACACTACGGGGTGGATGCTCCTGCTAACCATCACCGGTGCCTTTTTTTTTCCTTACGCCATCATGTGGTTGTTTCCTTATGTAGGTTTTGATTATTTATTTTTTAAATTTGCTGCTTATAAATTAAAAATTAAGAAAAATAGTTCTGGTTATATTACTTACATAGGCCATTATAATCTTTTGCAGACAATTTCATGTTGATGTGCTCACGAGGTTCAGAGTCAACCAACCATTGCTATTATTCTTTCACTATGTACTTCTATTCGGAAATAGATGTTGCAGAGTTTGTCTAAACACGCATATATTATACACTAAAACGTTTCTAGATATATGTTTATCTAAGAAAATCTGTCAAACATATTTTTGAACGAAGGAAGTGCTTTATCTGCTTGGTAGATTATTAATATCGAGATTAAACTCTACAATATTTGTGTAACTGACTAAAGAAAAACTATTCTACCACAAATTGCTTTTGAAATATTTGTAAACTGGGTCCGGGGCTTGCTTGAATCTGGCTCCGCCACTTATTGTGCCGCTAATCATGTCATAGAGTTACATCTTGACATTGTACGTCATGGCGGCCTCTTTACATACAGCGCATATTTTGTCACTGGTGCCCTCCAGACTTTAGAAAAAGGTCAAAATAAACCTTAAATTTGTAGACAAAAGTTAAATCAAACTATGAACTCTTAATTTCTAAAATTGACACTCTAAACTTGTGAATCCCAATCTATTTTACAATATCGACATGGATTATGAGCTATTCTCACTTACGGTGAGGCCCATTTTTTTTTACGGGAGGTGAGACCCATATTCATTTCCTCTAATTTCTTTTACTCCCACCGACCCATATTAGTATACTCAAATTTGTTTAGATTCAAATATATATCTAACACTAAAACATGTCTAAATATATTTTAGATAAATCCAAGTCAACTAATATGAGTCGAAGAAAGTATTAATATCGCGTAGCTTTCTTCCTGAACAAGACCCTGTAGCACCCAGATTGGCCAAGCGGCGCTTTGCTTTCGAGGTCCCCCGCCTTGTTCTTCTTGACCTGCTGCGAGGCCAACGTCTCCGCCGTGCCGAGCAGTATACGCTACATCATGTGCGGAAACCAGAGACATATTTGTAACTGCTCTAATTATAGCCTTCTGTATAGCACTTAAAAAAGTAGTGCCTTGACAGGTTAGCTTATAGAGGCAGTTTTAAAATGTCACTAATAGTTAAGGTTCCTATTTGGCATCAAAGTATTTTTTAAGTATTGAGATAATACTTTGTTTCTAAAAAAAACTGAAGTATTAAATACTTTGAGGTGTTTGGATATAACAAGTAATGTGCTTTTAAAACTGAAGTATTTTTCAAAACTACGTTTTTTCTAAGTATTTGAGAAAGAGGCTAGACCCTCTTTTTTCTAAAACTGAGAAAAGCGAAAAACTAAAGTACTGCTTTGCTAGGCACTAAAATACTATAGTATTGATATACTTCAGTATTAGGAAAACTTTGTTGCCAAACTAGGTCAGCCTTTCAGGCACTATCAAGAGTACCTCTAATGATTTGTACATTTAAGGCCATTTGAGTAGGTAAATACTATCTAACGGGGTCCTATCGGAAGCAAAAGATCGGCACACCCAAAAGACGTCGACTCCGATTCAATCGGACGTTTCGGAGAGAAACATCTCGATCAAACGGCGTGATACGAGGGTTACCAGAGTAAACGGCATGATACGATATTAATGCATACCGAACAAGAAACGGCTCCATAATCACCGCACCCCCTCCCCCGACAGTCCAGTCCCTAGATCTCTGCCTCGCTTCCATCGCTTCCACCGCCCCCCATCTTGCTAATCCGCATCGCTGTGCTCCTCCCCACTCTGGCTATGAATCGATTTGCAAGGAATCTCCCTCACCGCTGCACATCCTCTTCAACCTCCTTCGTGGCAGCGCGTATGAAGCTCTGAGGCCGTCGGTCGTCGTCGGGTGACCTCGCTTCCATCGCTTCCACCGCCCCACATCTTGCTAATCCGCATCGTGGCGCTCCTTCCCCCTCCGGCTAAGAATAGATTTGCAAGGAATATCCCTCACCGCTGCACATTCCTCTTCATCCTCCTCCGTGGCGGCTCGTATGAAGCTCTGAGGCCGCCGGTCGTCGTCGGGGTGACCTGCGGCCGCCGGAAGTCGAGGTCGGGGGGGGGGGGATTTTTGGTGGCTTCTCCCGCCTAATCAGGGGGTCAATCAAGCGCTCACGCCCTTTTTGGTTGCTGGGTGAATCGATGTCAACACCTGGATTTTTAATCCCAGATGCCTGTTATGCCATACATCGCAATCCCAAGATTACCATTTTGGCGAGACATAACAAATTTGGATATCACAGTACATCATCCATTACAAACCATACATAAGGTATTACACAAATAAGGATCTCATGATCCAGTTCTTAATACAACTCAAGCAGCGGAATAACATAATAAAGGTAGCGTAGGCGAAGCTCCATCTTCGGGGTCACATGCAATGCTGACGATGGGAGATGATCCTAGTTGTCGTACCCTTCCTGGGGTCCATCATCCTGATACTCCTCTTCATAGTCTGGCCACGGGAATAGCCAGGGACAAAGCCATGAGTACTCTTTAAGTACTCGCAAACTAATACTAACAAGTGAAGGGGGGGTTTTTGCAGTAGGATACTAAGCTCTAGGGTTGTTTTGCAAAAATCCAGATTTACCTCTACTAAGTTCAAAAGCAAAGAAACTAGTTGCAATTTTATAACACCTAGGTGGGAACTTGAATTTCATATCACAACTCTGTTGTGGTCAAGTCAAATCTCAATCCATTTCACAAGTCATTTGGAAAACATCCGATGGGAGAATAGTATGGCCACTCCAACTGTCCATAACCGCGGACACGGCTATTCGAATAGTTTGACACTCTGCAGAGATTATACACTTTCACCACAACATTCGATACATCCGTCAGGAACAAATCCTGAATTCACCATACTCAGTATGCGGATAATCAATCCTAACCTTTCAATTACACGCCCTAGTATATGCACCTCTCCTGTGAGTTTGGCCTCCCAACCATGACCACAGTCATCTTGGGTACTGCACAGGTGGACAATCTTCACAAGGTAGCCTCAGCTCAGACCTTGGCCGTGAGGGAACCCATACTAAGGTATATAAGTTTCCAGTCAAGCCCTACCCAATTTTAGGGTATTGTGGTTGTACGATAAAATCGGAATGGTATCACATCCAGACAACCATCAGTTTTATAAAGGGCTAAGGCTCCTGCCTCAACATTTTCATCATCAAAATCATCTGGTGTTCGGAAACACATGTCAAAACATTTCAGTAGAATGACTCATCATTCTAAGGTTTTCATAACCATTTTCACCAAGTATTCCCATCTCAAGTTGATCAAGTTTTAGGTTTAGCACTAGCATCTACAAGTGGGGTTAAGTACTAAGGAGGGGTGGTAAACAAGTGGGGATTAATTAAGTTCAATCTCAGGCCTTAGGATGACATAAGGATTATCTAGCTTATGCCAAATTTAATGCTCTTTATGCAACCTTCAATTATCTTTCTAGAATCTAAAAGTCACTTAAGTAAACTCTAAGAAAAGCTTTGATAAAGAAATAAAGTATAAAGCTTGCAAATAAAACTAGGATGGTTTATCAAGTGGCATAAGCTTGCAAGTAAAACTTGCATGGTTTGGCTTGCTAAGATAGGGGTATAAACTTGATAGGTTACAAGTGTTAGCTTGCATAGGTAAACTTGGTTAGTAAGTCTTGCATAAGTATCAATATAAGCTTGCCTTGAGCAGAGCAGTGGTTGAAGTTCTCCTTGGCTTCTTCCTCGTAGTATCCTCCTTCCTCCTCGTATCCTTGGTCGGTACTAGCGTCTACAAATAAATACGAGGTACACAATCACCAAACAATACTTAACTATTTTCAATCATCACAAAAAGGTGCACTATAGATGATCTAACATCATCACCTATGATTACAAGATTAAAGCATTTGTCTTATTTATTTTAATTTGAGAAAAGTAATTTCTACTCATTGAAAAACTATTTAAGATTTAATATTCTTCAAACCAAACATGGGATCATGTTGACACATGTCATCACCACACATTTTAGTACATGGGAATGTGATTTAAAGTGGTGTCATAATTTAATAAGGTTTAACCTTTTTATTTTAAATAAATAAAGTGACTAGAAATGCCTATATGGCATTCCTTTATTACCTGAACATTATTTCTGTAGTGAAACCTATATGTTTTTATATATTCTGAAAGGTATGATCAAATGTGATTTTTGAGAGTTGGAATCAACTCAAAAGCTATTATGGTTGAAATTTGAAAAATGTTTGAATGTAGAAAAGCTTCTGACTTGTTATTTTTACCAAGGTTGATCTACAGATCCAAATGATTTGAATCCAACGGTCTTGGATTAAGAATTTCAGTATCTTTCTAACAAAATTGGTTCCATACAATTTGGTTTGCTGAATCGAGCTGGGTTGATTTTTGAAACTAGGTATAGAACTGTGTTTGAATTAAAATATAAAAATATAAATTCAAATGGTCAATCAAGGGAAAGGTTAATCATCCGCCCGGTGTCACTCACATACGGGCTCAAATTGACAGGGGGTTCCACCCTGTTGGAGATATGCCCAAGAGGCAATAATAAAGTGGTTATTATCATATCTTCACACTTATGATAAATGTTTACATACCATGCTATAATTGTATTAACCGGAAACATTAATACTTATGTGATTTGTAAACTAAAATAAGAGTCCCTAGTAAAGCCTCTTGTTAAACTATCTTGTTGGTTAATATATGATCATGGTTTCCTGATCATGAACATAGAGATGTTATTAACAACAGGATCATATCATTAGGAGAATGATGTGATGGACATACTCCTATAGATAAGCGTAGCATAAAGATCAAGTCATTTCAATAGTTCAATTGCTATATGCTTTCTGATACATAGTAACCTAATTCCTTCGACCATGAGATCATGCATATCACCTTTACCGGATGGATGCTTTTATGACATCAAACACCACACCGTAACTGGGTGGCTATAAAGGTGGCATTAAGTGTTCGGAAAGTATTGGTTGAAACAAATGGATCAAGAGTGGGATTTGTCCATCCATATGACGGATATATATACTCTGGGCCCTCTCGGTGGAATGTCATCCAATTAGCTTGCAAGCATGTGACTGGGTCACAAGGGATCACATATCACGGGAACGAGAAAAGAGTACTTATCTGTAACGAGGTTGAACTAGGTATGCAGAGATACCGACGATCATAACCTCGGATAAGTAAACTATCGTGAGACAAAGGGAAATTGGTATCGTATGTAAGTGGTTCATTCGATCACAAAGTAATCGTAGAAATATGTGGGAGCCATATGAATTTCCAGATTCCTCTATTGGTTATTGTTCGGAGAAGTGTCTCGATCATGTCCGCATAATTCACGAACCGTAGGGAGACACACTTAAGGATTCGACGTTGTTTTGAGTAGTTATGGTATTATGAGAAAGAGACCGAATGTTGTTCGGAGTCTCGGATGGGATCCGGGATATCACGAGGTGATCCGGAATGGTCCGGAGAATAAGATTCATATAAGGAAAGTCCCGTTTCGGAGTTCGGGAATGATTCGGTGTTTTCATCGGGAATGTTCTAGAAGGTTCGATTGTCCCAAGACTGGGGGAGGGTACATGAATGTGTCATTACATATTGGAATGATTGCATCATGTACTAAGTGTTCTTGCTGTTCCAAAAAAACATGAAAGTCAAATTGCCAGTTTGAAAGTCAAACGGCTAAAACAGGAAACTGTGGGAAACAGGAAACTATGGGAAACAAGCAAGAGGAGTTGGAACCAACTTGGAGGAGGAGTCCCACTCCTCCAAGCCGGCGCCCAGCCCAAGGCCGACTTGGGGAGGGACTCCCCTCCCCTGGCCGCGCCTCCCCACCCATAAAAGGAGGGGCAGGGCTCCCCTCCTAGGACACACAAGTTCCTATCTTCTACCTCCGGTTTAGAGCCGTTTTGGTTTAGAGCTTCTAATTGCTTTAGCCTGCAGTTTAGAGCCTTCTAATTGGTTTAGAGCCTTCTAATTGGTGTGTCTAATTACTAGACCACTAATAGCCTCTCTCATAAGCTCCACCATACTCGCACCGACTTAAGGCGAAGCCTGGGATTTCCCTCTACTTAGGTACCACGGTTGTCACGGAATCGCGAGGAGAGTGCTACAACCTCCGCCGCTTTGGAACAAGGGAGAGGAAGGTCTTCGTCAGTACCGAACGATGTGACCGATTGCGAAGCGCTGCGAACATGGCGCCGAGGGATCGTCTACGCGATCTTGAGATCGGAAGTGTACATCACATCACCCACGAATCGCTCTCGTTAACCGCTTTGGAATCTTCGAGGGTGAGTTCCTCTATCAGTCGTTGCTACAATCTAGTAGATAGATCTTGGCTTGTTTGTTTGTATGCGATAGAAAATTTTTGTTTTCCATGCTACGAACCCCTACAAAGGGTATCGAGCCGTGTCTATATGTAGATCTGTTGCGAGTAGAACACAATGGTCATTGTGGGCGTTGATGCTTTTATTGTCGATTGCTTTTGTGTACTTTGCATCTTGCGGTATGTTGGGATGAAGCGGCGGCTAACCTTACATGACATCGTTCATGAGACTTGCTCCACGCTTGACATGCAACTTGTATTGCATAAGTGGCTTTATGGTGCCTGCTTTCTCCTAGCATAGTTAAGATTCAATTTACAACGGGTGATTGACAATACTAGTATCAATGTTGTGGTTCTTGTTCGTAAGTTAGAACGACACTTATTGAAAGCCCCAAACCACGTAAAACATGCAAAGAAAATTAGAGGTCTAACTTTGTTTTGCGGGTGTCTTGTTGTGATGTGATATGGCCATGATTGTGATTATATATGATGTATGCAATGTTCCTTATTGTAAGTTGGCAACGGAGCCATATGGTTGTCTTTAAATTCTGTTAAGACCCGTGTCTATTCAAAGTAGTTGTAATAGTTGAAGCCGGTGGACGACAACCATGGAGAAGCATCATTGACCTTGATGCAATGTCGGTGATGATGGAGATCATGTTCGTGCTAGAAGATGGAGATCGGAAGCACAAAGAAGAAAGGCCATATCATATCACATATTATGAATTGCATGTGATGTTTATCCTTTATGCATCTTGTATTGCTTAGTAGGCAGCGGTAGCATTATAAGATGATCCCTCATGCACATGAATTTCAAGTCATAAAGTGTTCACCCTTAGTTAGCACCGTTGCTAAAGCTTGTTGTTTCGAAGCACCACGTGATGATCGGGTGTGTTAGATTCTACAAGTGTATACAATGTGAGCAATCCAGATTTGCTCATGCGGAAACTAAGGTTTGATCTTGACGAGCCTAGCATGTACAGACATGGCCTCAGGAACACGGATTACCGAAAGGTAGAGCATGAGTCATATAGTAGATATGATGAACATGTTGATTGTTCGCCATTAAAGCTATATCAACTCTCGTGATGATCGGTTTTGATGTGGTGGATTTGGTTCGTGTGATCACTAAAACAATGTGAGGGATATTGTTTTGAGTGGGAGTTCACCTAGATTAATTTAATTATTAATTAGAACTCAATTTATCATAAACTAAATCAAAGTGAATTTGCATAGTTGTTGTAGTCATTGGCATCCGTTTACCACCTTGCGCTTAGTTATAATTGAGATGATAGAACTATAGAATTCTGGTTAGTTACTTTACGAACTGGTATCGTATTGTTTTGAAGTGTTAATCTAAAGTTTAAAAGTCCTATTGCAAACTTTCAGTAAATTCCGGTTACTCCATGAAGTTTAACAATTAGTATTAAATCAAGAGTAACAATTCCAATATTAGTATATAAAGTATCATGTTTGACTCCATGATTCTTGATATTCAAAGGATTGTCTTAATATCAAGGTTATCTAGGATCTGAAAGAGTTGTTTCAGAAACCATGATGTGTGGAAGATATTGTGATATCTGAAACGAAGTTTTGGTTGCAACATGATAGAGTATAATATGGCAAAGTTCATGTTCTCATATTTTGATGAGAATTTGCAAAGGGTTGTAGACACTAGTTGTCCTAATCCTCCAAAAGG
Organism: Avena longiglumis; assembly: GCA_030063025.1. Classification (NCBI taxonomy): domain Eukaryota; kingdom Viridiplantae; phylum Streptophyta; class Magnoliopsida; order Poales; family Poaceae; genus Avena; species Avena longiglumis. The sequence continues at coordinate 450,110,207 of CP125973.1, read as the reverse complement.
TTTTGGATAGCAACATTATACTCGTAATTCATCGTTATAAGCTAAAGGTAGTTTGATCATGGACAATTCCATGATAAGGGTGAATATTTGATGTAGGTAAAATGTTTACTACACCAAGAGATTACTAAAGAAAGGAATTTGAAAGAACACCAAACATTTGATGATGGTGATCTACTTCAAAGTGCAAGTCCAAAGACATTGGTATTTAACTATACACGCTTTGGACTATGTGTCATATGTATGACTCCACTGTTGATGTTGATAGATTATTTCAAACAGAAAAGGAGATACTGAAAGAGAGTCTCATAAATATATGGCAGAAAAGAAAAGACTAGAATTGTTCAGTTTAAGTATATAGATGATATACATGTTATGGCTATATTCTTTGCTTATTAAAACAATGTGGTTATTAAGTATTTGATACTGAATTTGTTGGTGTGAATTGTCATACGAAACAACACAATTCATGAACTACAATGGCCTAAGTAACTAGCAAAAGAATATGTGATGATGTTCATCGAGAACAAAATAAAGGGTTATTGTGTTGCTCGTTAAAACATCAAAACTTGCCTTCAAGATTTGTTTTATCAGGTATTATGAGAACAAAAGGGTTGTTCAAATAATTGCCGTGATCTATAAAAGATGGATGATTTGCAAATCTCGTTGGAGAAATCACATCCATAAAACTTGTGCTAAAAATGTCGAAAGACAAATTGATTGAAAGATCACTTAGGAAGTGACATCGCCGTTTAAATTATATTGGAAAGAAAACATGAAGAAAATCCATATGGATGGAATTTTGGAGTCTATTTTGATTTTGATCAAATGACGCTTGTGAAACTTTCATAGAGATAATTAAAACTTCGTTCATAGGCCAAAAGGGAACGATAGACTAACTTATTGGAACTTGTATATATTGTTGTATGAAGTCCATTATGTATAGTCAAGAGCGATGGATTTCAACTTCATGCGCTTTCTCTGAAATTTTGAGTGAATATATGAATATTTACTTAATAAGGATGAAGTATGAAACATTTGAAAAGTTCAAGGACTTTCAAGATGAAGTGCAAAATCATTGTAACAAGAATATAAACAGTTTATGATAAAGATCATAAAGGAAGATATTTGAGTTACAGAGTTTAGCATAATACCTAAGATTTAAGGAATCGTTCTGTGGATTTGCATTTCCCGAAACACCATAAGGGTATGGAGCGTTCGAGATATGTAATTAAACCTTGTTTGACATGGTAAGATCAAAGGTATAATTCATAAAACTGCCATTATATTTTAAAGATTAAAAGCTTTAGAGATTACCGTTTTTCCACTGAAAAGAGCTCCATCATAATCCGTTGAAATGACACCATATAAAGTTGTGGTTTGGGATAAAACCCAAGTTGTCCTTTCTTAAACATTGGTATGCTATGCAACCAAAGTCGGATGAACCTGTCTTTGTATAAACTGTTAAGTATTCCTCCATAAACACCGGAGACAAAAGTGTTTGTTGCTTAGAACGTCAAGTTTCTTTGAGAAGGAATTTTTTCGTGAAAAGTTAAGTGGGAGGACAATAGAACTTTGATAAGGTTAAAAGAACCTTAGCTGTATGTGCAGAGTTGCGCTTGAAAAGTGTTTGGAGGCAAACAATGCTCATGGCTCACGTGCCTCAAAGGTTGTGGACACGGAGATCTAAGTTCCTATTGAAACAAGTAGATCGGGTAAACAATCAAATACCAAGATTTGAGGGTTGAATCATTATTTGAGAATAATGAACCGATTACATGCAAAGAAGCGATGATGGGCCCTGACTCCGTCAAATGGCTTGAAGCCATAAAATCCGTGATAGTTCCATACACGAGAAATCAAGTTTTGAACTTGAAGGACCCTCGAGAAAGGTGTAAGACCTTACAGTTGTGTTTGGATCTATAAATAAATAGACATGGATGTTTCGCATCTATGAAATAGTCGACATGTTGGGAAAGAGTTCACAAAATGTTCAAAGGTTGACTATGACAAGATCTGATCTTTCATAGCGATATTTAGTCTAGACGGATTAATGTAGCAACCACTACATATAATTTGTTATATGGTAGTTGAATAAACAAAACAAGTTCTTCTAATAGAATCGTTACCTAGGACATGTGCATAACACGGTCCATAGGGTTTTGTTAATTCAAAGGATGCTAAAAGCATATGCAAACTTCAATGGTTGAAGTAAGCATAGCGGAGTTGGAATCTTCACTGTGATGAAACTGTTAAAAGAGTTTAATTTCATCAGAGACAATGAAGATGCTTGCATTTGCAAGAAATTAAGTGGGAGCGCTAAGACATATTTCTAATACATCATGTGGAGGACATATTGTTGATTAGAAAAGATGTATCTTTTATTAACACATATTAAGAATTTCATCCCGATGAAAGACTTAGGCAAAACCCAAATATTTGGCATCAATAGACGCTAATTTGGTTGTGCCAGAAGTACATAGACAAGATATTGAATGAGTTCAATATAGAAACTACAAGAGAGGTTCTTGTCGCACAGAAAGGATTGAATGAGTTCAATGTTGATAATATATTCAAGTGTATTGACATTTGGTAAAGTGAAACAAATTATCAAGTATAGATTGATACTTGATGTATGAAATCACAAAGAGTATTTATATCAATCATACTGTGATATGTACAAATCCAGATATGTCCTATGCTCTAAATATTGTGAGCATATACCAGAATGATTAGTAAGATGATCATTGGACAATAGTAAGGATATTCTTATGATCTTTTGAAAGAACTAAGAGTATAATATTTGTAGAAGTGACAAATAGATGGTTAGTTCATTGTAAAAGTACTACATTGATACTAGCTTTGTCACAAAGTACAAATTAAGTTTATCTCAATCTAAACTAAGGGTGGCACAATATAATGGAAAGTGAGTTCCATAATGGATTTGGATGATTTCCAAAGTTAAGACATTGTGACAGATACTACAACAAAAGGCTAAGTATTTGACTGCTATTATAGCAGCAAAAGAGGGCATTTGTGTCAAGTAGTTTGTTATCAAACTAGGTGTAGTTCACAGTGGGATAATACTATGAAGATATATTGTGCGACAATATTATCAACATGTTTTAACCCCAAAAGAGCTAAAAGTCACACCGAAAGACCAAATTTATACAAAGCCATCTCATTAGAGAATGAGTGATGCGTAGAGACGCAAAGACATGCAATTACACACGGACCTGGAAGTGTCAGATCCGGAGATTAGTTGACCACTAGCAATCGTGTACATACAACACCGGAAAGCCATAGGTGTTGAATACACAAAGGTTTGAAACTAGATTATTGACTCTAGTGCAAGTGGGAGACTGTTGGAGATATGCCCAAGAGGCAATAATAAAGTGGTTATTATCATATCTTCACACTTATGATAAATGTTTACATACCATGCTATAATTGTATTAACCGGAAACATTAATACTTATGTGATTTGTAAACTAAAATAAGAGTCCCTAGTAAAGCCTCTTGTTAAACTAGCTTGTTGGTTAATATATGATCATGGTTTCCTGATCATGAACATAGAGATGTTATTAACAACAGGATCATATCATTAGGAGAATGATGTGATGGACATACTCCTATAGATAAGCGTAGCATAAAGATCAAGTCATTTCAATAGTTCAATTGCTATATGCTTTCTGATACATAGTAACCTAATTCCTTCGACCATGAGATCATGCATATCACCTTTACCGGATGGATGCTTTGATGACATCAAACACCACACCGTAATCGGGTGGCTATAAAGGTGGCATTAAGTGTTCGGAAAGTATTGGTTGAAACACATGGATCAAGAGTGGGATTTGTCCATCCATATGACGGATAGATATACTCAGGCCCTCTCGGTGGAATGTCATCCAATTAGCTTGCAAGCATGTGACTGGGTCACAAGGGATCACATATCACGGAACGAGAAAAGAGTACTTATCTGAACGAGGTTGAACTAGGTATGCAGAGATACAAGCGATCATAACCTCGGATAAGTAAACTATCGTGAGACAAAGGGAAATTGGTATCGTATGTAAGTGGTTCATTCGATCGCAAAGTAATCGTAGAAATATGTGGGAGCCATATGAATTTCCAGATTCCTCTATTGGTTATTGTTCGAGAAGTGTCTCGATCATGTCCGCATAATTCACGAACCGTAGGGAGACACACTTAAGGATTCGACGTTGTTTTGAGTAGTTATGGTATTATGAGAAAGAGACCGAATGTTGTTGGAGTCTCGGATGGGATCCGGATATCACGAGGTGATCCGGAATGGTCCGGAGAATAAGATTCATATAAGGAAAGTCCGTTGGAGTTCGGGAATGATTCCGTGTTTTCATCGGAATGTTCTAGAAGGTTCGGATTGTCCCAAGCACTGGGAGGGGTACATGAATGTGTCATTACATATTGGAATGATTGCATCATGTACTAAGTGTTCTTGCTGTTCCAAAAAACATGAAAGTCAAATTGCGGTTTGAAAGTCAAACGACTAAACAGAAACTGGGAAACAGGAAACTGTGGGAAACAAGCAAGAGGAGTTGGAACCAACTTGGAGGAGGAGTCCCACTCCTCCAAGCCGGCGCCCAGCCCAAGGCCGACTTGGGGAGGGACTCCCCTCCCCTAGCCGCGCCTCCCCACCCATAAAAGGAGGGGCAGGGCTCCCCTCCTAGGACACACAAGTTCCTATCTTCTACCTCCGGTTTAGAGCCGTTTTGGTTTAGAGCTTCTAATTGCTTTAGCCTGCGGTTTAGAGCCTTCTAATTGGTTTAGATCCTTCTAATTGGTGTGTCTAATTACTAGACCACTAATAGCCTCTCTCATAAGCTCCACCATACTCGCACCGGCTTAAGGCGAAGCCCTGCGGGATTTCCCCTCTACTTCCGGTACCACGCCGTTGTGCTGCCGGAATCGCGAGGAGAGTGCTACAACCTCCGCTGCCTGCTGGAACAAGGGAGAGGAAGGTCTTCGTCGAGTACCGAACGTGTGACCGACTGCGGAAGCGCTGCCAGAACGTGGCGCCGGAGGGATCGTCTACGCGATCTTGAGATCGGAAGTGTACGACTACATCACCCACGAGAATCTGCTCTCGTTAACCGCTTTGGAATCTTCGAGGGTGAGTTCCTCTATCGACTCGTTGCTACAATCTAGTAGATAGATCTTGGCTTGTTTGTTTGTATGCGATAGAAAATTTTTGTTTCCCATGCTACGAACCCCTACACACCCGTCAGTGGCTCATAACACGTGAAGCGGTACGGGGCGGTGTGGTTCGTTGGATTAGAAGGGCGATCAACGGCTGAGGGTCGTTGTCGACGATGAACATGTCACCGGCGAGCTCGAACCCTAGCGGCTCAGTGGGGTGTGTAGGGGGCATACCAGGGCTCCAGCTACGACGGCGAGGCGGGCAAACGAACGAGTAGACAACGACGAGCTTAGGGATGGTCGAGGCAGCTCCGGGGGTGGTCGAAATCAACGGATCCCTTCTTCTCTAGAGGCGGCCTGCTCCGACGCAATTCCGGCGAGCTACTGCTCCTCGTGCTCCGGCTAGAGGGTGGAATGATCAGTGAGGTGAGGGGAGTGGGATGGTGTGATTCAATCGGCTGGGGGTCGCCTCCTTTTATAGGCTCGACAGCGAGACCGAGAGGGATGGGCAGGCGACGGTGGCGACAAGGCTACGGGCAGCTAGCGGCATGGCTGAGGTTGGCGATCGACGGGCAGTCTCTTGGCGATGCTCTAGAGATTGAATGCGCGTGTAGGGGCGGTGGCAATTGGTCGGGAACGTGCGGTGCTCTGCGCGGTACCAACGGCGAACTCCGCGGCGAGCGGTGGCTACGGGGTACGGGCGAGGAAATGAACATGTCTAGTGGTCTCCTGGGACGGTGGGTTTCATGCTGGCGGGCGGCAAGGGCTCGAGGTGGTCGGGTTGCGTGGGAACGACGCGTGCACTGGGGTGTGCGTCGGCATGGTTGACAGCGGCGCGGGCGCGACGTTCCTGGCGGTTCTGGTCTCTGTTCTTGAGCTAGGGCTGGTCGATAGGGGGCGGTGAGGCATGGGCTACCTCCCAGACAAGGTTGGCACAACTAGTTCTTCTCCTAGCTTGCTGTCCACACTAGGGTGATATGGTGAGGCTCGGCCTGCTCACCATTGATGGCAATGGCAAGCTCACAGTGGTGCTAGAGGTTAGTTAAAGGAGCTATATGATCTACTAAGGCTAGTTGCAACCATAGAGGGAACAATTTAGTCCAAATCACTGCACACTACAGTGTTTGTGATTTGTTTGATTTGAATCTGCAAGGTGTTTGATGAAATGGCCGCAAGAAAATTACTTTTGAATTTTGAAAAGATTTTTGGTGGGTGTGCTAAGCATGTGTTGATGATTCTGTGGATGCTTGGGTTTTGAAAGTTGGGCTTGTTTGAGTGGTTTTTGAAATAATGGGATCTTCCCATATGAGATAGATTCAATTTTAAACTGTCATTTAAACTTAGAATTTGAATGTTTTTGGATGATCAAAAAGTGGGCATTGGTACCTTATTATGAGTACTAACAAGGGGTGCAAAGATCCACAAATGTTTCTGTTGAGTTTTGAAAACTAGAGATAGCCAAAGTAGGCATGAGAGTTAATTTGGCCAAAGTGACCATTCACTTTATTTGTTTATTTTGGGATGTTTATCTTTGTAAAGGTTTGGGGATTGTTTAGATGATGTTTGTTTCACCTAACAATCATTTTACAAGCAAAGAAACACAGAACCATGGGAATTTAAAAGAATCCAAATTTTAATACACACACATATGAATGCTTTCATAGTTTTAGTTGGAAAAGTTTTTGTTAACCCTAATTTTGATGATTAGAGTTTGATGATCCAAGTTTAATATTTTTGGGATGTTACAATTGATCTCTCATGGGAGATCACACACCATCCGCACCATGACGACACGACAGGAGAAGGTGATGAATTTTGACCCCAAATCCGTGATTTCTTTGTTGTTTTCATGTATCAGATCTACTTTGTACATGTAGGTGTATAGTTTCTTTACACATATGTGATCACATCTGTAGATCGGCTAGGTTTTAGATTCCCGAACAATGACCTTTTTATTGGATAAATGCTACTCGTTTTTATGCTCCCGTGTAATGTCATTCATGCTGCCACATATTGTAGCACCCCGGTTAAATCCGGTACTAGAAATCGCTGTTGTTTTGTATTATGTGCATCATCATGAAATTAGCATGCATCGATCTGTCTAAAACTATTTTTACTAAAAGCCATTTTTCATTTTCTACAAATATCCCTCTCTTTATTCAAATGCGAAACCTCGGTCTTTTCTGGATCTTGTATTTATCTAAAACTATATTTTAAATGTTTTGTTTTATAAAAATAATAAAACAATTTTTACCGGGGGAGGCCGCCACCGGGCAGGCCCAAAAGGCCCAACTGGCAGCAGCCTACTACCCCATCGAATACTGGCCCTTGATCAAACCTAGATCTATTCAGAAACCCTAATCCCCACCCAAACCCTAACCTACCAGCTACACTCCCTCACCCTTCCCAGCCGCCGCTAGCACACCACCACGCACGCCCAACCCACACAGCTGCCAGGAACCCAACCCACACATGCCTCACGCACACACCCCCGGCTGGCCCCTGTCCTCTGTCACGCATCCAACCTAGCGAGCAACCCAACACACGCACGTTAACTCCCGCCCGCACAGCCCCCGCTCTCTCTTTCCCCGTTGGCCCCACTCCAGACCCACCCCGCGCTCACCGGACCCACCACCGGCCTCGATCTCTCCCCACCTCACTTCTGCCCGCGACCCCGTCTCCTCCCTTCCCTGGCTCGCTAACCACTCCGCCGCCGCCAGCGAGCAGCGCCCTGCTGCCCGCCGCTTCGCCCCTTCCGCCAGGCCCTGACCAGCCGTTGTCGGCCGCCTGCTCTCCGACACCTTGCAGCGCGGCCCCGCCTCCTCCTCACGCAGGACCACGCCGCCGTTGCTCGCCAGGAGCCCTCTGCCTCCCCGCCCTTGCTCTGGCCCCGGGCCCGCACTCTGCTGCCCTGCGCCTCGTCGACGTCCTCGCCATCGCCTGTATCCACCCCGGGTCACCGCGGCGCCGCTCCTCCCCGCCGCCTGGCCCCGTGCAACCTTCCCGTCGATCTCTGCGCTCGTGGAGCCCGGCCTCCTCGACCTCTGTCTGCACCACTGTGGCATCCCGCAAAACCACTACCAGAAAATCGCGTTGAATTTGTGCATTGCATCGTCATCATCATGTATTGTTTGTCAAAAACTAATTTCGAAAACCTGTTTTGAATTTCCAAACGCCCCATCTTTATTCAAACGCAAAAACCCGGGTCTCCGGAGTTAATTTGTTTGTTGCTATCGGGTTGCAAACGGCCCAATTAGAATAAATAAAAATTTAAATTATTTTAATAGGGCAATGAACGGCCGATTGACCCGATCGACCACCCCAGGAAATAATAAACGGTCCAACCAGCCCACCCTTTATTCCTAAACCTACCCATCTTCCTACCCAACTCTCCCCTCCACCTCACCCCCACCTATCCCCATCCGCCACCTCACCTTCTCTCCTCCCTCCAGCCACTAGGCTGCTGCCACCTCAGCCAACCAACCCTCAACCCACTCACCCACTCACCCAACCGGCTCCACTCCCTCACAGTACACGCACGCACGCACGCACTCACGCTCACACACGCCAGCCGACAAGCCTCCCTCGGGATCCCGCGACCTGCCCCACCTCTCCGCCACGCCCCCGCCCCACCCTCCCACGCGTTCCTCCCCCGCAACCTCCCTCACCCGACCCCGCCGTCTCCTCCGCCCCGCCTCTGCCTCCCGCCGCCATGCTGCACGCCATGAACCTCTCCCGCCACCTCCCTCGAGCACCGCGCCCTCAAGCCTGGCAGCCCTCCTCTCTCGGCTCCGTGGCGCGCCTCCCTGGCCAGCGCCTCGCGCCTCCTCCCGAGCCCCATTGCTCCTCTCCGCGTGCTCCGCCCGGCCCGTGCTCGCGTCCGCCGCGTTGGCCTCCTCTGCTTCCTGACGCAGCCACCGCCACGCCCCGGCGCGGGAGCTCCGCTGCCGCGCTGCGTCCGCCGACCTCCCGTCTTTGCGGCTGCGCGGCCGAGCCCGCTCGCGTCGGCCCGGCTCCGCACAGCTCCACGCCCCGGCGCCGCCTCGACCCCCTCTGCCTCTCGAGCCCGGCCAGCGAGTCCTCTGCATCGCCCCGGCCCCGTGCCCATGTTCCCTGCGTGAACCCCATGCCTCGTGTGTGCCTCTCCCCTCTGCAGGAAGCAAGCGACAGCACCGCCATCCATCTGCCCCAGATCCCATGTTGAGCTAAGTGGAGATGCTCCGATAATCGTGATGCCGCCCTGGTGCGCCGTGGAATGCTAGACCGACGCCGGAAGATCTTCGATGCCAAGGACGACTATCCATGGGAACACAGACAAGACCGTCGGGGTCCCCTCCTCGACAAGGCCGGCTCTCGGTGTCGAAGTTTTGAAGGATGCACCTGGTGCTACTCGGATACCCCGACATTAATCTCAAGATCGCCTACACGGATCTCCATGTTCTTCCTTCCGTCGCCGAGACCCTGAACGACAAGAACTCCTTCCCGAACCGATGCCGACGACGTGCGCCAAGATCTTCCGAGAAGCCATGTACCATGTGCCGACGTCTGCCCAAGCTCGTCCACGAGACCGTTGTCGTCGAGGACTCGCAACCCTCGGTGGACCCCCAAGATCTACGCCGCGGAACAACAAGGCCTTCGAGTTGGAACCGACAAGATCTGCAATCATGGACGCGGGAAACACCCCCGGAACTCTAAGATCGCCATGGGACGATAAGCACTTCACCCCGGACACCAAGACCCCGACGCGACAAGATCTACCCCCCCGATATCCGAGAACGATCCCGGAGCCCGAGAACGTTCCGTCGAACCCTAACGTGTGAACCCCTTCCCGAAACCCTATTTTATAACATGATATCAACTTGTTGCATATTTAATTGTCATCTCGCATGCGTATCATCGGTTGGGGGCCTTATGCCGATTCACCTCTAATTAAATATGGGGCCCATATGCGGGCAAGTCTAGTCACATATCGGCCTCATTTAAACTTGTGTAGCGAACCCGTATTACTTCTTGCCTTGTTAAACAACATTTAATTTGCGGGGGTTCTAAATAACTTGAACCATTTAACTAATTGTCGGGACCCCGGTTCCACCTAATATGACCTAATTGCAATGCACCTTTTGCCATGTCATACATCATACATGCATCATGCCGATCTTCTGCCGTTGTATTAAATATTGCATCCGGTGTTCCTTCTAGTGTTTTGCTTCTTCGCGGATAAGGCCGTTGAGTTGATGTGAGCTTCGCCCCGATCTTCGGTCGAACCCTTCGACAATGTTTTCAGGCGAGCATCTCCCCCTTCCTACCTATCTTACTTTATAGTAATTTACTCCTTCTTGTTGATCTATTGCTATCTGTGTTGCGATGCTCTAGTTGTCGTACCCGTGAAATCCCTTGCAGCCCTATATTGCCTTGGACACATCCTATTACCTGTTGTTTGGTAGATAGCTGGACCGGCGTGTCGTAGTTGCTTGCTCAAGTGCTGATGTGTGTCGTCATATGCCACAGTTGCTGATGTATTGCCGCATGTTGATGTTGGAGATGATTCTAGTTTTACTTATCGTCACTTTAATTTCTGTTTAACAACTAAAATTGAAATAAGCAGAGGCATCGGTGGGTGATAGAAAATATTTGGTTTCCGAACGCCCACTTGTGTCCCGTAAGACCCCGAGTACTTGATACCTGTTCCTTGATTTATCGCGCTATCCACATCCGGGAGGTATATGGGACCCCCGAGCGAGCTTGATTCATTCTTATTTCTTGGGACCACAAACTAGTTTGAGGTTTTATTTACGATCCTGTACTTATGCCATGCTACTTTACGTATTTAAATTGTGCGAGGTGCGCACCTTTGTCTTTGTTAGGTAAGCGGGATGTTTTCGCGGTATCGACAGGTCCCGATTGGGGACCCTTGCATGTTCTGACCATCGACGCAAACCTTGAGTCCGTCTCGAGCTTGCTTACTCCGTTGGTGTACTCAAGGGTGGCCCCGAAATATTTCGAATCTGTGATTGTTCACCGTGAAAGCCTCGTTGGGTTTTGTTTTGGTTTTTCCGAGGTCGATCGGCGTGTTGCTATTGGTGCACCCGCCGGTAAAACTTTCGAAAGCCGTGTCCATGGATATGGACGACTTGGAGCACAAGATCTCGATCATAGACAAGCATAACTAAAGTTTCTTGCTCTAAATTTGACTTATAATGACTAGTAAACAGCTTCACTATAATGGAATGGCTAATTAATCGCCCACAATTGCTTGTTTGGATGTCGCCATGCGACAATTGTACTGACTAGTAAATCTTGCAACTTCAACGGAATGGCTGAATAAAAGTACCAACAAGCTCTTTGGGTTTATGGGCTATCTCATGTTAACTGTATCTGATTAGTAATTGTTGCAACTATAACGGAATGGTTCACTAAAAGTGCCCACTGCTTATTTTATCAGGACGATTATCTAAACCTGACTAGTAAAGTGCCACAACTATAACTGTATAAGTAAAACTGCCAACTGTGTGAGTTCCTCGGTTGACTTCCTCGTTTGGTCTCGAGGGAAACGCCAGATGGGTTTGTTTGGTGTTAGCTTCAGTTGGATCCGGTTAGGTCATTCTTATCTCTCTCGATATCCGGTTGAATCGAGTCTCTATAGGTTGTTTAGTGCATCTTTGCCGCTTTCGATCCACCATACCTATGTAGGCGAGGACCGAATTCTAGCCTCGCTGTCTTGGCCTCGATCGACGCTCCTTCTTTGTTTTTCTGCTTTGCCCTTGGTGGCACCTTGTGTTTAAGCAGGTTTTGAGATCGACGCCGTTAGCAGGTGGTTACCCTTCCGCTTGGCGGGCAGGTTATGGGCGCCATTGGTTATTCTTCAGGGCTCTTAGCCCCATTGGCATCTTGTCCGTAGTCGGACGCTCGATCATTTTCAAGGTGATTTGGATCTTTGTACATTATGTTTGTATTCTTGACTCCTGGAGTCGCCGTATATATATCTGTTTGTGGGTCCCATCGAGGACTGTTGTAATGTTATTACGCTTTCCACCCGCGAAAGTGCTGGTGAGCACCTTTGAATCGCTTTCTATGCGGGTTTGGCGAATTTTGCTCAAACTTGCATAGGTCCGATTCGAGGGTGTTCAGAGTGGTATCGAGCCCGGCGGTTGCGATACCCACAAGTCCGAATCAGTAGGATAACCTAGCTAACGGCCGAAGTAGAGTGTCAAAACTATTTTTCCAAAATCGGTTGGATAGTTCTGATTAGGTCTGATTTTACTCCTTATCCCTCTGCTATTCTCCGCTTACCTCTACGCGTTTTAAATCTGCCTCATCTCTTTCTTCGAGTCCAGGAATTCTCGTGGTTGGGTTTCCGTCGTACCTTCAGGGTTTCGCTTCCTCCTCTGATAACGGTGATCTATCATCCGGTGTTCAAGCAACTTGATGAATCCGTCTATGGTGGTACCAATCTTTGTTCCTTGTTAGTTCCTTCCGGTGTTTTCTGACGCGACGACATCATCCTCTACGCCAGATCCGATGCAGATTCCGCATCACTCCTTTGTTCCGAACCTCGCTTGTCGAGATCTTCAGTCTGATTCCGAGAGTCGGTTGCATAATCCGCCTATCCGTGTGCAGAGTAATGGTTTGAGTGCGGGATGGAGTAGCTACCATACCACTACCCTTATCATTCGCTTTTGTACATCGAATCAGGGGATCCAGCAACTTTACTCCGCCCACGGAAGTTAGGGGTGGCTTTATTTGTTGATACCTCTACCTTCGACCTGTTGTTCCCGGAGTGTTCTCGCGACGGTCCGGACAACGACCTTTGTTGGTGGTGTCGCCGTTTCCCAGTTGAAGAAGGAACCCTCGTTAGTGGTGTCGCGAGGATCTACACGAAGCGAGAAGATTCAGATCGTCGACCTTTCCTTCCGGTACCATGAGGCGGATCTCGAGGGCGAGATCCATTGTTAGTGGTGTCGAATTGTGGCATCCCGCAAAACCACTACCAGAAAATCGCGTTGAATTTGTGCATTGCATCGTCATCATCATGTATTGTTTGTCAAAAACTAATTTCGAAAACCTGTTTTGAATTTCCAAACGCCCCATCTTTATTCAAACGCAAAAACCCGGGTCTCCGGAGTTAATTTGTTTGTTGCTATCGGGTTGCAAACGGCCCAATTAGAATAAATAAAAATTTAAATTATTTTAATAGGGGCAGTCGAACGGGCCGATTGACCCGATCGACCACCCCAGGAAATAATAAACGGTCCAACCAGCCCACCCTTTATTCCTAAACCTACCCATCTTCCTACCCAACTCTCCCCTCCACCTCACCCCCACCTATCCCCATCCGCCACCTCACCTTCTCTCCTCCCTCCAGCCACTAGGCTGCTGCCACCTCAGCCAACCAACCCTCAACCCACTCACCCACTCACCCAACCGGCTCCACTCCCTCACAGTACACGCACGCACGCACGCACTCACGCTCTACACACACGCGCCAGCCGACAAGCCTCCCCTCGGGATCCCCGCACCCGGCCCCACCTCTCTGGCCACGCTCCCCGCGCGCCCCACCCCTCCCACGCGTTCCTCCCCCGCAACCTCCCTCACCCGACCCCGCCGTCTCCTCCGCCCCGCCTCTGCCTCCCGCCGCCATGCGCGCCATGGAACCTCCGCGCCACCTCCTCGAGCACCGCCGCCTGCCTCAAGCTGCCCTCCTCTCGGCCGGCTGGGCGCATGGCCTCCCCGCCTCCTCTCCCGAGCCCCAGCCCGCTTCTCCTCCGCCGCTGCGCCCGCCCGCCTGCCCGTGCTCGCGTCCGCCGCGTTGGCCTCCTCTGCTTCCCGACGCAGCCACCGCCACCGCCCGCGGAGCGCCGCCCGCGTCGGCCGTCGCCTCGACCCCTCCTGTCTCTGCGGCTGCGCGGCTCAGCCCGCTCGGCTCCCGACAGCTCCACGCCCGGCGCCGCCTCGACCCCCTCTGCCTCTCGAGCCCGGCCAGCGAGTCCTCTGCATCGCCCCGGCCCCGTGCCCATGTTCCCTGCGTGAACCCCATGCCTCGTGTGTGCCTCCCCTCTGCAGGAAGCAAGCGACAGCACCGCCATCCATCTGCCCCAGATCCCATGTTGAGCTAAGTGGAGATGCTCCGATAATCGTGATGCCGCCCTGGTGCGCCGTGGAATGCTAGACCGACGCCGGAAGATCTTCGATGCCAAGGACGACTATCCATGGGAACACAGACAAGACCGTCGGGGTCCCCTCCTCGACAAGGCTCTCGGTGTCGAAGTTTTGAAGGATGCACCTGGTGCTACTCGGATACCCCGACATTAATCTCAAGATCGCCTACACGGATCTCCATGTTCTTCCTTCCGTCGCCGAGACCCTGAACGACAAGAACTCCTTCCCGAACCGATGCCGACGACGTCGCACGCCAAGATCTTCCGAGAAGCCATGTACCATGTGCCGACGTCTGCCCAAGCTCGTCCACGAGACCGTTGTCGTCGAGGACTCGCAACCCTCGGTGGACCCCCAAGATCTACGCCGCGGAACAACAAGGCCTTCGAGTTGGAACCGACAAGATCTGCAATCATGGACGCGGGAAACACCCCCGGAACTCTAAGATCGCCATGGGACGATAAGCACTTCACCCCGGACACCGAGACCCCGACGCGACAAGATCTACCCCCCCGATATCCGAGAACGATCCCGGAGCCCGAGAACGTTCCGTCGAACCCTAACGTGTGAACCCCTTCCCGAAACCCTATTTTATAAATGATATCAACTTGTTGCATATTTAATTGTCATCTCGCATGCGTATCATCGGTTGGGGGCCTTATGCCGATTCACCTCTAATTAAATATGGGGCCCATATGCGGGCAAGTCTAGTCACATATCGGCCTCATTTAAACTTGTGTAGCGAACCCAGACATTACTTCTTGCCTTGTTAAACAACATTTAATTTATGGGGTTCTAAATAACTTGAACCATTTAACTAATTGTCGGGACCCGGTTCCACCTAATATGACCTAATTGCAATGCACCTTTTGCCATGTCATACATCATACATGCATCATGCCGATCCGCCGTTGTATTAAATATTGCATCCGGTGTTCCTTCTAGTGTTTTGCTTCTTCGCGGATAAGGCCGTTGAGTTGATGTGAGCTTCGCCCCGATCTTCGGTCGAACCCTTCGACAATGTTTTCAGGCGAGCATCTCTCCCTTCCTACCTATCTTACTTTATAGTAATTTACTCCTTCCTGTTGATCTATTGCTATCTGTGTTGCGATGCTCTAGTTGTCGTACCCGTGAAATCCCTTGCAGCCCTATATTGCCTTGGACACATCCTATTACCTGTTGTTTGGTAGATAGCTGGACCGATGTCGTAGTTGCTTGCTCAAGTCTTGATGTGTGTCGTCATATGCCACGCTTTGATGTATTGCCGCATGTTGATGTTGGAGATGATTCTAGTTTTACTTATCGTCACTTTAATTTCTGTTTAACAACTAAAATTGAAATAAGCGAGGCATCGGTGGGTGATAGAAAATATTTGGTTTCAACGCCCACTTGTGTCCCGTAAGACCCCGAGTACTTGATACCTATTCCTTGATTTATCGCTATCCACATCCGGGAGGTATATGGGACCCCTGAGCGAGCTTGATTCATTCTTATTTCTTGGGGCCACAAACTAGTTTGAGGTTTTATTTACGATCCTGTACTTATGCCATGCTACTTTGTATTTAAATTGTGCGAGGTCTCGCACATCGCATCGCTTAGGTAAGCGGGATGTTTTCATGGTATCCCGATTGGGGACCTCGCTCGTTCTGACCATCGACGCAAACCTTGAGTCCGTCTCGGAGCTTGCTTACTCCGTTGCGGGTGTACTCCAAGGGGTGGCCCCCTGAAATATTTCTGAATCCTGTGATTGTTCAGTCGTGAAAGCCTCGTTGGGTTTTGTTTTGGTTTTTCCGAGGTCGATCGAGCGTGTGTTGCTATTGGTGCACCCCGGCCGGGTAAAACTTTCTGAAAGCCGTGTCCGCGGATATGGACTTTGGAGCAAGATATCTCGATCATAGACAAGCATAACTAAAGTTTACTGCTCTAAATTTGACTTATAATGACTAGTAAACAGCTTCACTATAATGGAATGGCTAATTAATACTGCCCACAATTGCTTGTTTGGATGTCGCTTGCGACAATTGTACCTGACTAGTAAATCTTGCAACTACAACGGAATGGCTGAATAAAAGTACCAACAACTGCTGGGTTTTTGGGTTATCTCATGCTATCTGTATCTGATTAGTAATTGTTGCAACTATAACGGAATGGTTCACTAAAAGTGCCCACTGCTTATTTTATCAGGACGATTATCTAAACCTGACTAGTAAAGTGCCACAACTATAACTGTATAAGTAAACGCCAACCGTGTGAGTTCCTCGGTTGACTTCCTCGTTTGGTCTCGAGGGAAAACGCCAGATGGGTTTGTTTGGTGTTAGCTTGGTTGGATCCGTTAGGTCATTCTTATCTCTCTCTCGATATCCGCCATTGAATCGAGTCTCTATAGGTTGTTTAGTGCATCTCACTGCCGCTCGATCCACCATACCTATGTAGGCGAGGACCGCCGAATTCTAGCCTCGCTGCATCGGCCTCGATCGACGCTCCTTCTTTGTTTTTCCTTTGCCCTTGGTCGGCACCTTGTGTTTAAGCAGGTTTTGAGATCGACGCCGTTAGCGGTTACCCTTCCGGCTTGGCAGGGTTATGGACGCCATTGGTTATTCTTGAGGCTCTTAGCCCCATTTGCATCTTGTCCGTAGTCGGACGCTCGATCATTTTCAAGGTGATTTGGATCTTTGTACATTATGTTTGTATTCTTGACTCCTGGAGTCGCCGTTATATATATCTGTTTTGTGGGTCCCATCGAGGACTGTTGTGTAATGTTATTACTTCGTTTTCCACCCGCACGAAAGTGCCTGGTGGGCACATTTGAATCGTTTCTATGCGGGTTTGGCGAATTTTGCTCAAACTTGCATAGGTCCGATTCTGAGGGTGTTACAACCACCGTCCTGTGGCCCCTCTCCGGCCGTCCTCCTCAGTCGCTGCATCACCGGCCCGCTCGACGCCCGAGGCCGCGCCCTGCGAGCCGCTGACACCGCCGGCCCATCTCTGCCCCGCGAGCAGCATTGCCGACCCCCATCTATGCGCTGCCCGGCTCGTGTGCAAGAGCGCCACGCACAATGCCTGCTTGGTTGCGTTTTTGTTTCCGTGAAGTGGTACTGCTATTCCGTGATCTGCTGCTAACTGGCAACAAAACCTTTTGTGTTTAGCCATGTTGATGGGTGTTTTGGATGCCCTCCTCGGCTAACTTCGTCTCTGATGCTGACAAGATCTCCCGATGCTCGATGTTGTGCACACTTGCTGCCAAATCTACCTCCTCGATGACCAAGACCTCGAAGCACACTGACACCAACTTTAAGATCAAAGTTATCCATCAACATTGAAGCCGGAACCCTTAGGCCTCCGACAGGAAACGCCAAGAACTTCTAGCGAAGACCGATCCCACGAACCCTCGGAACCCCAAGATCGCCTTTCGATGTGTGACCCCTATCCGAGACCCCTCATATTTTTATAATATATGTTATTGATCTTATTGCATATTAAATGAACATGTTTGCATACATATTGTGGGTGTTTGGGGGTATCTAGATGATTCACCTAAATTAAATATGGAGGACATATGCGGGCGAATCTAATCTAATATTGGCCCCATTTAAATTTGTGCATCGAACCGGTGATATAATTTGCCTTGTTAAGACAATATTTAAAATGCGGGGTATCTAAACAACATGAACCATTTAATTAATTGTCGGGACCCCGGTTCCGCTTAATATTGCCTAGTTGCATCGCATCTTTGCCATGTCATGCATCATACATGCATCATGCTCGATCTTCTACCGTAGTATTAAATGGTGCATCCGGTGTTTCTTCTAGCGCTTTGCTTCTTCACGGATTAGGCCGATGAGTTGATGCGAGAGTCGACCCGATCTTCGGATGAACCTTCGGCAATGTTTTCAGGCGAGCATTCTCCCCCTTTCTACCTATTTTACTTTTATAGTTTTTCTTTCCTCCTGTTGATCTATTGCTATCTGTGTTGCGATGCTCTAGTTTTCGTACCCGGGATACCCCTTGCAGCCATATATTGCCTTGGACACATCCTATTACCTGTTTTTTGGTAGATAGTTGGACTTGCGTGTCGTAGTCGCTTGCTCAAGTGCTGATGTGTGTCGTCAAGTACCACAGTTGTTGGAGTATTGCCGTATGTTTAATGTTGGAGCTGATCATGGCTTTAATTATCGTTTAATAACTAAAATTGAAGTAGGTAAATGCAGAGGCACCGGTGGGTAATAGAAAATATTTGGTTTTTAACCGCTCACTGGTGTCCCGTAGGACCCCGAGTTCTTGACACATGTTCCGAGATCGAGCGCGCTAACCACAGGTGGGGTGTGTGGGCACCCCCATCGATTAGTACCTGATTTCAAAGTACTGTACCGGGGGCCACAAAGTAGTTTGGGGCTTTATTACTATCCTGTACTTATGCCATGCTTCTTTGCTTTATTTACGATTGCGCGTGGGCGCAGATCGCTTTTGAATCATGGCACGATTTCACGGTATCGACAAGCCCACCACACTTTCGGGTTCCCGTCATTTACAGTTGCTCGAAACCCTGGGTCCGTCTCGGAGATCGGCCGACTTCGTTACAGGTAGCTTAGTGGGGTGGCCCCCATGTGCTTGCTTTGGGTCTGGGAAACGTCGTGTCCAAAACCCCGTCGACATACCGTTGGGTGTATGTTTTGTGATCTTGTACCTACCTGATCTGACAACAAGGGTGTAGGTGCGTGTGGAAACTTTGGTGCACCCCTGCAGGGTTAAATCTTTTCGAGAAGCCGTGTCCGCGGTTATGGACGACTTGGAGCACAGTTCTCGATCATAGGCAACTATAACTAAAGTTTACTGTTATAATTTGACTTGTATCCGATATGATTAGTAATCAGCTTCACTACAACGGAATGACTAAATAAAAGTACCAACAACTGCTGGGTTTGGGATATCTCATGCTTATTGTATCTGACTAGTAAGTGTTGCAACTACAACGAAATGGTTAACTAAAACTGCCCACTGCTTATTATATCAGGATGACTATCTATACCTGACTAGTAATTGCTGCAACGATAACTGAATAAATAAAACTGCCAACTGTGTGAGTTCCTCGGTTGACTTGCTCGTTTGGTCTCGAGGGAGAAATACCAGGATGGGTATGTTTGGTGGTAGCATCAGGTTGGTTCCGAATAGGTCTTTCTTATCCCTCTCTGATAGCCGACAGTTATATCGAGTCTCTATAGGCTGTTTAGTGCATGCTACCGCCGCTTGATCCACCATACCTATGTAGGCGAGGACCGCCAATTCTAGCCTCGCTGCAATCGGCCTCAATCGACCGCTCTCTTTTTTCCTTTGTCCTTTGTCGGCACCCCTTTTGTTTAAGCAGGTTTTGAGATCGACGTCGTTAGGGGTTACCCTTCCGCTTGGCAGGGTTATGGACGCCATTGGTTATTCTTCAGGGCTCTTAGCTCAATTTGCATCTTGTCCGTACTCGGACGCTGTATTGTTTTCAAGGTGATTTGGATCTTTGTATTGTATATCTGTATTCTTGACTCTTTGAGTCATTGTTGTATATATCTGTTCTGTGGGTTCCATCATGGACTATTGTGTAATGATATTACTTCATTTTCCACCCGCACGAAAGTGCCTGGTGGGCACCTTTGAATCGTTTCTATGCGAGTTTGGCGGGGATCGCTAAAACTTGCATAGGGCCGATTCTGAGGGTGTTACACATATCCACAAATATGCTTCTTGTACAGTATGTTTCTCACATTTTTTACCCGGTTGATTACGATGTTCTTGGGTACACATGCAGAGAGATTTGGCGACAACCTTTATATGTATTACTTTTGAAATGTTTCTGCTTCCACAGAAATTTCAACATGCTGCATACAAACAATTTCATGCTTCTAGCATCCATGCTACCATCATACCATAAATATGCTTCATGTATTCTAGATGTGTAATCCCACATAGTTATATATAATTGCATACCAACATGCTTCCATTTACCTTCCATGCTTCCATCATACCTCATATGTTTCAGGTATTATCATTACCTTTTTATGTCTTACATTTGAAATATTTTTGCTTCTACATATATATCTATCTACTACATACAAACAATTTCATGCTTCTAGCATCCATGATACCACCATACCACAAATATATTTCATGTAATCTCATTGTTTAATTCCACATAGTTATATACAATTGCATACCAACATGATTTCATTTACCCTCCATGATTCCATTTTACAACAAATATGTTTCATGTATTCTCATTGTCTAATTCCATATAGCTATATACAATTGCATACCAACATGTTTCCACTTTCCTTTTTTGCAGCAAACATCTCCAAAATGCATAACGTTGCAAAGGCAGAAAAGGATGTTGAACCAAAATCTAGACTAAAGAGTCGTTTCTCGGGGTCTCAACTAAGGGACATTGTACTGGGTCTTAAGAAACCTCGAAAAGATCTCATCAGAAATCGAGGGTGGGGTGTTCTTCTGGACATCGGCGCTTTCTCAACTCCAAGGGGATTGCTGGAATGGATAATTTCAAAGATTGATCCTGAGCTTGGTGAATTTAGGAACGCTCACAACAACACTCACATAGTGTTCAACAAAGAAATGGTAGTTAAAGCCCTCGGTATTCCACGTGGAACTAGGCCGGTGGTTCTGACCGGTGAACATGAAGAATCAGCACATCGTGATTTCTACAGAATTCAATATAAAATAGCTGGAATGCGGTCACCAATTTACCACGCCAAAAAATTGCTTGCGATGATGAAATATGGTTCATGACTTTCTATCCAGTGGTGATTGGTACATATTTATTTCCAGGAACCAACAGCATGTTGCCTCTAGAGTACCTAGGGAGCCTCGGCGATTCAAAGATTGTTTGTGAATATGATTTGGTCAATCAGATTTTCTGACATACAATGTCCGGAATAAAGTGCTTCCAAGACAGATGCAGGAAAGCAGACAAAATAGGAAACACAAATCCAATGTGGGCTGACAGTTGCTTACCATGGATCGCGGTATGCCATATCATATGTACTTTCTTCATTCACAAAAAATACCTTCACCCATTTTTAATTATAATAGGGAAAGCATTGTGGCACCTTAAATTTCATGCAGATTGTTTACATGGATCACCTGGACTTCCCCGTGTCAACTTTGTCCACTCACCGGATTAACTATGTCGTCCCTAGAGCTTCCAATATTTCAGATGCTGATTTCAAGTTTGTCGTGAAGCATGACAAAAGCAGGCTCACATTATCTCCACATACATATGGTGTCCGACCAGTGAATCATTTTAAAATCTGACCCCACTATGTACCCATCATTGCGCTGCATGTCCTTTTTAATGTTTTCTACACATTACTTTTTGTAGTTCCAACGTCACCTCATACGCATTTGTGGATACAAACTTGGGAAACCAAGCTTTCAAAGCCCCACCTATTTTACCACAGACTAGAGATGTACACATCAGCCATTCAGTCCAGGTACTGTTGAAATTACATGTTTCATTCAAGAAAAATATGCATGCTTCCACTACATTTCCAAAAAAATTCCTATCGGTTTTTTTATCATACTTTTTGTCCACCAGGATGCATCTCCACAGCAAACAACTCAAACCTTTTCTTTATCAGAGGTACTGTCACCGTTATTTTTTGCTCTACACACAATCAAACTATGGTTCAATCTAACAAAAATATTGACCTCCTTGTTGCAGGGGCTCTCCGAGTATCTGAAGACAATCCAGGAGAAGTACACCTCTTTATGGCATAAGGATGTTGACAGAATGACGAAACTTCACGACAAGCACATGACCCAATTTGCTTCCGAAGTGTTTGCAGCCATCAAGCATAAATCCATATCTTCAGATGGGTTATCCTCACCTCCCAGAGCCACCACTCCTGTTACTTCCCCATTGAGAGCTCCCAATCCCATAATCTCCTCGCCCATAGTTGAACAACCCGTGTTCGGCGAAGAAGGTGCCCACAATTCTGACCCTAAGACAACACCCAATACACAATTCTGGGTGGAAGCCAGTAAGATTGCAGATGAGGTAGAGCAAAGCGCTGGCAAATCAGCAAATATGAGGGATGCATCTAGTTCAAGCCTTGCTCATACAGAAAACGAATCCAGTGGCCTGGCTACTCATACACGTTTTCGCGGTGAAGACATGGAATGTCCTACATTCGATCTTCTGTCACCTGGGGAAACTTGTAGCCAGCAATTTGCACCCACCAACCTACAATCCTTTGACAATGCCCGCAATGGCTCGGCACCAAGCCTGGTAGAACCAAATATTACATAAAGTAATGCATACCACTTCTCTAAGCTTTACATTCTATGGCTTCTTGCATTTTTTATTATGGGATTGTCACTCAGTTATCTAATATATTCACTTTGCATGGTAGGGTATTCCACACCAAAACATGATGGCAACCACACTGCTTCGCCAGCCCCCCAGAATTCGATTCCAGCACAAGCTACTAATGGTTCACAACCCCAAAAAATAGGCTAGAATGATACAACTCTTCATGGTAGTGCACATGCTAAATTAATTGCTTCATACCAGACACTTCAGTGCTCATGTACTACACCATTTAATTTTTTCTTATTACTCCAACCATTTGGACACCATGTGTTTCTCATGAACAAATTTGATGCTTCCTACTATATATATATGATTTGTCAAGTTTTAGATTTTTTTAAATAACCTACACCACGTTTCATTCTAACAATGTTCCTTACATTTTCTATCCATCGGTTCGAATTTTTTCTTTCAATATCCATCTTGTTCCATACTACACACCTAGCTGAATACTGACATCCCTACAGGAACACACACACACATCCAGCGAACAAGAAACCTAGTGCTGCAAAAATTACTGCTTCCAAAGCACCTGCACACGATGATGGACAATATAATTTTTTAAGCATCCTACTTTCACAGCAACCACCATCGGATTCCCGTGAGTGCTGACCATCAAAGCTAGGTAAGCATGTCCCATATATCCTCACTAATCCACATGTAATGTAATTTGCTGCATATCAATTTGTTTACTGATCAATTACTTCTACATCCAAGATTCATATGTAGTTGCCACAAACGATATGAAAAAGCGTTTATAAAACTTATTGTGCATTTAGTGATCAAACAAACACACTAGATGCTTCATGTCCTACATATACTTGTCAAGTTTTATTCTTTGATCACAGAACAACTTCATATATTTTACTAGAAAACATATCAATCCATGCTTCCGTCTCTCTTTAAATCTGACGTACCACATAGATATACTAAATGATTAATTCCATGAATACAGGCGTACAAACGTGAGGTTCGATCCGAAAACCTCCAGGTGAAAAATGTGTGACAACTACAGCACCAACCCTAGTTGACAAACAATATGATTCATCAGCCATCAAAACATCGCAGCACCCACTGCCTCCCAACGATTGCCAACCATTAGAACTAGGTAAGCTCCTCAAAACTTTCTATCCGTTCATCCAATTGTAGCAAAATAAATAATGATTGATTCATTAATTATAGTGCTCACTAACTAATGAAAGTAGTCTTTATTTTTATATACACCAACGATTTGAACAAGACTGTTTCAATGTACTATAAAAAATGTTTCCATCTGAACAAACATTATGCTTCAATCCCTTAGAGTGTTGTTATAGTTTTGTTTCAAACCACATAACATTTTTACACATATCCCACAAACACCTATAAATCCTTGTTTATTCCCACCTACTGTATATACACATTATGGTTTAACACTGTCATAGATTCTTGCGCAGTTTTGCAAACCACACACACAACAATAACTAACTTTCACGCTAATTACCAATAATGTTCATGTTTCATGCACCTACCGCACATGCTCAGTTTCATGCACTGTTGGCACTCAAACTCAAGACAAGAAAAACCGTAAAAAAAGAGCCTTCCTAGGCATTAACAATGAAGCAAACCAAAAGATTCTCAAGAAGCTCAAAGCTACCGATGTATCAATGGATATATATGATACATACATTATGAGAAGGTGCATAAGGCTGCCACTTGTTGGAGAAGATAGGTAACACTCGTCAACAAATTACTACTTGAAGTTTCCTATATTCCATGCAATCTATTGAATCAATAATGGAATTCATGTACTTGACCAGGCCCCCTTTTGTTGAGTTTTGGAAATATCACATATCATACGAAGACTTCCGTGAAGCTCTTAAGCCTCAAGGAAGAATTGACACCCACGTCATGGAGCTTTACATCAGACACTTGAACTTGATTTCTAATGTTGCTTCAACCAGCGAGCCTACATGCACAAAGTTTGCATTACTAATCCTAAATATTATTCTTCCAACTTGACTAACAATTTATTTATAGTCTAACTTATTTTATACGCTACATCAAACATTTTGTAGCAAAATTATGTGTCCCTGAAGAAAAATTTGACCCAGCAGATTGCCAAAAAGAATTCACGGAAGCTTACAAAGATCATATGCTTAAATCAAAGGACATGATATTTTTACAAACTTTTGTTACTTTCTGTTTCTATTGTCTCTTGAGATTGCTCACATGCTGCAAACAAATGTGCTTCCTTCTTTTTGGATCTCCCAGCTATACTTCGTTGTAGTAGATAGCGAGCACTGGGTACTAGTGTCCATCAACCTACTCTACAAACAAGTCAATTTCCTCGACTCTATGGTCAATGCTAAGAATAACAAAGTATAAGAGAAAGCACACAAGTTGGTACACACTTTACTTTTATTTTTTGCTTCGTGCCGCATAATCATCTGCTCATAATCATATTGTTTTTGTAAATATTAATTGGACATTGCTTTGTCAACCCCACATGCTTCCGTCAACCCATTTCTGCGCTCTTTCCAAGTAAAGGAAACCGATTATAAAGTGTCAAAAGAAATATCCATTCAACATTAGTGCGACATTATTGTGAAAACATTCGTATTGTCTAGTACTTACCATTCATAAATTTGTACCTACTCATGAATATACACCTCCATAGTTATGGTTACCACCTCCATAGTACTTGCTTCCACTTACTCTATACCCTGACGATCCGATCCTTTATAGTACTTGCAACCACTAATATTCTTGCTTCCACTAACTCTATTTTGCAATTGCACAGGTCGATAATTTTATCACACTGGCAGCACATGTCAAAGCATTCCAAAAAACAAACTTCAGTCGGTTTATCCAGAACAATCCTCAGGACGTACGTCAGCAAACCACCATGTAAGATATTTGCCAAGAAAAAAATATTATTCATTTACAACTCCCTCTTTGCGACTCGAGAATGGTGTGATTTATTATTTGTTTCCAGATTTGACTACGGAGTATTTGTAATGCTATTTATGAAAATGTGGGATGGCAAGATAATGAAGACCTTTGACCCGGTATGTCCGCAAATTCATAACCTTGGACAAATATTCTTACTTTATGCTTCCATAGAATTCCTACAATATATGAATAGTTTATAACACTTGTATATTTCTCACATTAATCATTACCCTCCTATTTTCGTTCAGAAAATTTTGCAACATCGAATGGTTATAACCCACATGATCATGACATCGGAGCTGGACAAGACTAACCCTACGTGGGTGCTCAAAAAGAAATAAACACTTTTATTCGGTCCCAAACTACCGTACTGCTGAAGCACTGAATGTTTCCTGCCTTTTGAAATATTTCTTCCATAAAATCCATTGAGACGGAGCATCATCTATTTACCATGTTATCCTTACCATTACGCACACTGTAATAATTGGTCAGAACCCGTGAATGATACCAAAATTTATATCTTTTGTTACTCAATTTAAATGTCGTAACATTTTTGTTTCATATATAATCATGAGCTTGCTTGTTTGCATTGTTATCCTACCTGTCCAGAAATGTGCTTCCAGTGACATAAATTGTGAGCTTCATTCTCTGAATACCCCTTATATTGTGCAAATACAATAGATGGTTACATTGTAATGAATCATTTCCAGGAAAACCATATTGAATGAACTTAGACATACTGTGTTCCACTATTACAAGCCATTGTTGTTTTAAAAACATTGGAAATTGTGGTACAATGCCACGATTTTATAAACAAATAGTTAGACATACTGTCTTCCACGATTTTGAATCAGTCTAGTCTCACAAACATTGGAAAGTTTTGCCACAGACACTTTCAAACACTGGATTATTTAACTTGAAAAACAAGTTCATTGTATAATGCTACATCCAGATCACTCTATAATTCATACCATACTAATACAAAGATTTGATAAATTTGCTTCAAACATGAACCCATGTTTTTCATACATTTATTGTGCATGCTTCTCCAACATGAAGCACAAGCTTCTGGATACGCACACGAAACCAAAACTCATGTAGCTCTCCAATCAGAAGCTCACTAAATCATGAGACTCCATATCGATATATTTTGTAAGTACAATGCTACTACTAATGAAAAATAACACTTTCAATGATTCCACCATACTAATAGATACATATGTTGGGATCCTCAAAGTGTAAGCTTTGTTTCACGTCTCAATTGTTCCTCAAGATCGGCATTTTTCTTGTTCTCCAACGCCAAAAAAGGGCAATGCCTCCTCCCGATGACGCTTCAGCTTGTTTCTTTTCCTTTTCCCTGCAGTTGGTGCACTGCCAAAATTATAAGAATCAGGTGTTGCTTCCGTTGCTTCCCCCACTTCATCAAACACTTCCGGATCTAGTGCCTCATCGACATAACTGCCAGCAACTTTGTCCTTCCGAGCGTGTGCACACTCGAAGTCCCTCCTAATTAAATGGTCACATCCTTTTTTCTGGGACCTTCTTGAGCAACCTATCCTGCTTCCAAACCCTAGCTTCTCGGCATAACCATTATAAAACAACGGTGCCTCGTCGACGCTGTTGAAAACCATTCCAAATTGCGGACACACCTGCCCGGAGCCTTCACCATCTTCTGTATCTGGAATCGAAGAGCTATCTGGCATATGCATCTGAACATCCTGAACATGGAAGCATTTTATGAATTAATCAGAAACTAAGCAATGCATGTGGTTTCCATTAAATCATTTACACGTTTATTTTTATTAATATCCGTTGCTTCATCACGTGAAACACCTATAGCCCAATGCATAGAAAAATTCTGATCAATTCAAATCACTACATTACTTCAAACAGAGCTTACAAAAACAAAAAAAATTCTAGTAATATTTAAGACAATGTTTTTCCGCGATATACCACTACAATACCCACACCAGAAGAATCTTATGAATACCTTACAATTCCTACAAAGGTAGATATATAAATATACACGATCACAGACAATAGCTTCCATCTGCTGATATGTATGCCCCAGCAATATTACTACATGCTTCTCCTATGTATAGCAACTCGATCAACTACAAATCCACATGATCCATGAAACTTGCTTCCAATGACTAATATGTAAGCTTCTACTTAAAATAATCACTGCTTCGAACAGTCATTACAGCTAAAATTTTCCACACCTAGTTTCATGTATCACCTAGCTTCCATACGCTAACATGTAAGCTTCAAGTAATATTACTCCATACTTCTCATTTTTGTACAACAACTCTATCAACTATAAATCAACATGATACATGAAACTTGCTACCACAGTCAAATATGTGAGCTTGTAGCTAATTTAATTAATGCTTCTACCGGATATTAGATCTACAATTTCCAACCGAGTGGAGAATATTCGTCGAGAATCCCACATTTAATTTAAAAAGGATTTAATCACACACTCGTCTCAAAACTACAACAACAACTCCTCCATGGATCGCACACACGACTAAGATTGCTAACAAAGAACAAACTAACAGAAACATAGGAATGAACACAACTACATGTTGATTTCGAAGAAGGGTATTGTACCTCTCCATCTCCATGGATAAGAACGGGTGGGTTCCCCAGGTTTTCATGTTTGGGAAGAATTCCATCCCTCAGAGCTCCACCCAACTTGGCTTTCAGCACAAGATCAATCACATAGGAAGCACGTCTGAAAAACAGATTAAGATACATGGGAAACTCGATGTTCTCATTCAGATGTGCCATTTTCCTTAGAATCTAAGGCCGAGTAGCAACTCGCATGATGGGATCAACAAATGGCGCGGGGAGACGTCGAAGGGGATGAAGAAACTAGGAGCAATTAAGGTGTACACGAGCGTTCGTCAAGGAAGCAATAAATATGGGGGCGTATGTCTTGGGTCTTGACGGTGACGGAGCAAATAAATGGGAAGCATGTGACGCCCCCGGGATCATGGCTAAATAAAACCCAGACCTCCGTCTGACATAAGCTTAACTTTGATCTCGAGGATATCCAGTGAAGAATCGGTAACACAACAGTGACCATACGACACAAAAATTTATTACAGCAAGCTCATAACTAAGAAGAGAACCAAATTATTACAAGCAGAGGTCACTGACCACAAACATCAAACAACTGAAGGAAAATTATGCTATTAAGTATAGCAAACTTCACAAATGGCCTAAGAGGACTGGCGCATAACGATGACGTCCCAGCCCATAGATTCCAGGTTGTCGGCCGGTAACCCCAGGCTACTCGTCGGTATCGATGTAGTACGGAACTCGTCTTTAAGGGAACACTTACTTTGCCAAAAGTATCAACAACGCAAGGGGTGAGTACAGGATGTACTCCGCAAGACTTATTGTCGGTGGAGTTGTTTTGCATAAAGCTATCTTTGTTTATAAAACAAGAGAGAGAAGAAGCTCATCTAATCAAAATATTTTATAAGGGATAAGAGAGCGACGTCTCCAAAGTATTGATCATCATATTTTGATATCCACCAAGTCATCATCATCGAACCTCTACCTGGATCACCCTCTCTTACCCATGAGGAAGCACGCTTAAGCACACTTTGATCTGCCAAGTTTTACGATTAGGTTATAGTTCTCTATGATCTTAGAATTCGGTCACCAAGCGTTCATAACCGTGAACACGGCTTTTCGAAAAGATTTAACCCTAGAGTGGTGTACAAATTTACCCACACGTACTCAACTTCTCTTAATGCCACTGGATAAGCCCTCTTCCTTGGAAGGCCGACGGAGGGTCGTTAGGCATGACCTTTACCTTGCTTTCGCCGAGACCATGAGTCACTCCCTAAGGATAGTTCCACCATAACGGGTAAAATCCCGAAGTCGGTCCCTAGAGATGTGAGGAGAGGTTGGTTTACTAGGGGCTCCATCCACCCCAAGCAACCCCGGCCACGCTTACCTACATGTTATGATGCACTTTCACCCGCCAAATCTTTCAAAACATTTTCAATGCGTATATCGAATGGAACGCCCGGACTATGTGACTCATGGAATATACTAGGCAAGTTAATCACACGAGGGGTTCCCAAGCCCCATGTGATTGTACGCTCGTATCGATTCCAAAGTCAAGAACTCGGTTCCTAGTGGTGGCGAGCATGGGACTATAAAAACCACATCCCACTGTGGCCTCCCATACAATCCTTAGCATGTTTAACCTTTACCACTAATCTCACTTTATTAGTACATCTCTATCTCCTGTCATACTAGGTTCTTTGTATCTGATACATCATCTGAATGAACCAGCACTGTTAGCTATGCATGGCTAAGCAGGACACATATATAAGCTTTAGAAGTGCACACAAGCCAAACCTAGTTATGCTAGGAGTTGTGGATCAGGTAATATAAGCTCAAAGGGAGTAATGCAATAGATAGGATACTCTATCTATCGATAAAATACCACAGTAGAATCGTATGCATCATGGCAGAAAT
Source organism: Avena longiglumis (assembly GCA_030063025.1). Taxonomy (NCBI): domain Eukaryota; kingdom Viridiplantae; phylum Streptophyta; class Magnoliopsida; order Poales; family Poaceae; genus Avena; species Avena longiglumis. Next base: position 450,080,074 of record CP125973.1, on the reverse strand, counting down.
TGAAATGATTTCGAAATCATAGGATTATATCATGGTGGGGCTATGCTTGCCTTTGCCTATTGATAACCAGAAAGCAGAGCTTCAGACATTTGGTACTTGACTTGATTACAATTGGTCAAGTATTGGTCTTCGAGCTTCGATGGTGTTGATCTCTGACTTTGATCTCGACCTTGATATCGTATTCTACCGGGAAGAACCAAACACCGGAAATAAAGGGAAACAATTAACACATGGAATAGATGCAATGTTCAAACTTGGATGATGATATGACAAGTTAAATTGTATTGAAATGTAACCCTAAGGCATGCTCGGCCATTTAATCGGGGTTCCGAGGGATATAAACCCTAACTCGAGGAAACTCTGGAATCACCTATGAGGGGTTACCATGTTCTTCTATTTAAACTTGTCTTGGAAGTTGTTGAACAATGCATGATTAGAATTTACATAGGTAGATATCATTTTTATGAACATTTTGATATATTATACACAATTTTCTGAGTTAATATGAATAAGTTATTGATTTTACAATATTTAAACCTTTTCTGGATTTGTTAAACCGATTAAAAGCTTTACTGCATCATGCTGACGCCAGCACACACTGAAACGTTTTGCACAAAGACTGGGCTATCCCTACACACTGACGGATGGGCCCGAGGCTAGGTCATCATGCCACGCAGGCGGTCAATGGTCAGCGGGGTCTGCGGTCACGCCAGCAGTGCGTCACGGTGACGTCTCACCACGCCCACGTCGGACGGTGGTCGCCGACGACGCCACAGGGCGAGCCAACACACACGGGTGGTATTGTTCGAACCAGTGCATCGCGGCGAGTCTAAAAGGGGCGGCGCCGGTAGCTAAAGGTCACCAGAGTCGCAGCGGCGAGCGGTGGTGACAGCGGAGCTTGTAGGTCAGCGTGGCGGCGATGGCACAGAGCGAGAGGGAGCGAGCGGAGGGGATTGGGAGAACCATCATCTCACCCTGGTGCTGATGGACGGCTCGGGGAGGAAATGCGATGTCATGAGCGTTGGCAACGTCATCGGAGAAGCTCGTCGGGCTTGAGGAAGACGTCGGTGATGCGGGCGATTCTGGACACCCTCGCTCGATTCCTTTGTCGAGGAAGATCAACACGGCGGGGCTGTGCTCCTAGGATGCTCAGAGGGGCTCGGGGTGGCCGGTAACAGCGTCGAGCTGCGGTTAGGGTTTTGGCCTCCAGGGGAAAGAGATAGGGAGGTCGCGGGAGAGAGCGTGAGGGGATAAGGATAGGGCATAGGCTTGTGGCGTTCTTATCTCCACTCCAAAGCGCGACGGACGGCGGCAGGCGAGCGACGCGGATCAACGGCACCGACAGCGACATCGAGTAGCTTGCGGGAGGAGGAAGAGGATAGGGGGCGACGTCGAAGTGGTACTAGGCTGGATCGGGCCGTTGATGGTCCTGCTGCGAGCGCGTGTGGGCAGCGGAAAGAGAGAAGAGGGAGGTGGGTCGGCTGGGCTACGGCCTGTTTAGCTGTTGTTGCTCTATATTTTTATCAGAAACATTTTTCCTTTTCTAAAATCTGTTTCTCTTTTGTAATTTTGAATTTCAAATACCGTTTTAAACATTCCAAAAATACCAGAAGCTTTTATAAAATATATGAAACACATAGGGGGCCTCTATATTGTTTGGGCTCCACACATGTTATACTTTTCAAATATTTTCAAAACCATTTGAAGAAGTTTTCAAGAGAGGAAGGGTATTAGGGTTTTAGGTTTTTGTTCCATTTCTTCAATGCGTGCAATTTAAATTATGATGCTCATGAATGCACAAACAAACTCTAATTGAGGATTGGCTAAAACTGGGGCGTTACAACTCTATCCCCCTTACGAGAATCTCGACCCGAGATTCCTAAGGTAGTAAGAGAGATAGGGAGAGAAAGAAACAAGTCCACTCTAAAGATAAGAGGGAAACACACTAAACAACATACTGAGTATCTCATGGTCATCTCATGGAAAGAGTGTTCAGAAACAACTCTGAGATGACGAACATGAAACACGTCAAGATAACGGAAGAAACAAGAGAAGTTTTTAAGTTGTTAGACAAATGGTCTTCATAAGGATTGAGACCATGGAGCTTATAGAAGATTTTAAGCTTCTAAAGAGAAAGGTTCCAACAGAAAGAACATAACTACTAAACGGCTTAAGTAGAGATTTCAGGTTGCAGAGATATGGATCAATAAAACCGAGATGTTGAACTACTTTTGAAACAGAAGAGTCACTTTTTCATTCAACAAAAGGTTTAAGACAGAAAAGTGTTTCGTGGCGAGGACTCATAAGAGTCGCAAGGAACATGTATCAAGAGAAACTGTTGATTACCAAAATCATGGTCACTCTTAAAACATGATTGAGAAGACGTGGGAAACTCTTTATTCATCCAAGTTTATCAGAATCTTTGCCAAGGATCATGATATCACTTTACACCATCAATATGAATAAGTAAAAAGATTTCTGATGACACGAGAAGAAGCAAACTTCATTCTCAGACTTCAATATTTGGTATAACCATACACTAGCCAATATAAAGTGGTTTGGAGGATCGACCGTGAGATATTTATCAACTCTACTTTAAATGTTCTCATTGATGTTTGAGAGAGTAGACATCAAGTAAAGGTCGGACCACGGATACAAAATAAACCATAAGCACAGCTCCTATAATAAATCATAGAAGAAGCCTTATGAAGAGTAGTTGTAATTGCTGAATCTAGAGAATATGACAGAGGGTCTTTCTAGCTAAGTGTGTCAACCATTACATCAATCTTGTCGAACTTACAAAGATACCTATGTCAAAACCTTAAGGGACACCAACCATCATTGTTACTTGAAATTCAAATTTGGTTAGGTGGAGAGATGCTTTAGACTCGGCATGTACGAATAGAAAATTTGCAACATTTACCACGAAGGTAAAGTTACTAGATAGATTCTCAAGACATGGACTACAGTGTCAAGCTCCAAAAGATGAGCTAGATTGCGGAACCCATGTATTAGCAAGTTATCAGACGACAATTGTACCTACATGAGTTGTTTGCAACAGTTACAACTGAATCCGTGTTGGGAAACATTTAGGAGGATAGCGAAGTTTTGTTGGACTTCTTATCTTCCGTGAACGAATCAATCAGTGGCTTTGTGTGCTTGGAGGATCTTCTCGATATGTGAAGGTATCAACCTACCATATCAAGAATTCTTTGCACATGTTTGACTAACTTGGAATGATTCCCGAGGAAACAAAGATAACTCTACTCGAATCCACGGTGACATCTTTCAACAATTATACGTAAATCGGAGCAGGTCACTTCTAACATCCAGAACACATACTTCGAGATAACACAAAGATGGTTCTCAAAAGTTTCCAACATTAATGCCAAATGTTCCATATGAATCTCATATAATGTGGAGAAGGTAAGGATGTCATTGATGGGCTCAATAACAAACTTGTTGAGACACTCCACTAAGATGTACTCATATGTTGTGTAAACAAGGCAAACTATTGATCATACCAATGGACAATAAGATGCACTTAGGTGAGACATCACAAGTAGATACACCATCAGATAGTCCTTGGAACTGAGTTTGATTTGACGATAGCCCAAATCAAATCAAAGGAAGGAAAGATAACATATCCACAAAGGAGATACTATCTTGCTTCAACACGAACACAACTAGACATTCCTTTAAGAAGGAACTGAATTGGATGGAACTTTTGTCTTACAACTCTCCAAGTTGTTGTTTAAGCTCAACCAACTTGTTCAGGGGTATCTAGTATGGATCCTTGGAGAAAGAGAAGTTCAGAGAACTTGCTTGCTCAAGAACTTGACAACACGGTCATGTGGCAACATGGCGATACTTCTAGCAAGACATCCAGAATATCACGAATCACCGATATGTCACTTAGTTTGAGAGGAAACTTGCTTGGTAAGGCAAGAAGATACAGTCTCAGAGTTTTGGCATGAGCCTAACTCTTTGACTGAAGAGAGTGCACTAGAATAACAGACTTGGTAGCACAATCATCCTTTGATTAGTGATAGGGTTAACCAATCATGCTAAGAATGACTCAAATGTCCTTAGATTTCAAGCAATGATAATTGCTAATAATCTCAGATGACCACATTATTACGCACACACATCACTCCCGAGCATGAACAACTCAGAGGAAGGGTGGGTAAAGATGTGTAAAAGCATCACTTCATTAAGGGGTCATGAAACTCGGCATTACCTCTTAGTATAAAAGAGTGTGACACGTTAAGGTGGAACAGATACAAGCTAGTCATTGCCTCTTGATCTGCGGATTACAACACTTTGACCTGGTCCTAGATACGACGAGGTACTGGAGTTTGTTTCTCCTGACATTCCGAAATGGTTTGTCTCGATGGACCACAAGAGTATCTTGCATCGGAAGACACCAATGCACATTTACTACTTGGCTACCAACTGGTAGACAAAGATCGGAAAACAACAAGGAGGAAGGAACACGCTTAGGATAGAATCCCAAGATGTTGATGCATAGATTAACAATCTTCCGGAAACCAATGCAAAAAAGGTAAGGTGTGGCAAAATCACTATAGATGCGAGGATCTTGAGGAGAACTCATGTCGTGATCTATCTGGTTCCATCAAAGAACATCTGCCATAGCGTGTGGTAGGGGAAGTCCTTAGTTGTGACGACTCAATCACGACAACAACCACAAGCTTGAAGGCTAGAATGGTAATACCAGCCGTACTAAGGTAATGTGTGAACATTAACGACATGGGTCAAAGGAATGGATCTTTGGTTAAAGATCAACTTCATGTACAAGATTCACAACACCAGAATCCAGCATAATCAGGGATCTTCGGTTCAAGTCCAAGGGTTAAGACCTAAGAAAGGAGTAACTACTACTTGAGTGACATAGAATACACTATAAGATAGTAATCACAAGGTAGCTTCCAAAAGAATATACAACTTTTGAAGTACCCGAACAAAAAAAAAGGAGGCACACGAGGCGAAAGGAGACCTTGAAGCCTAGAACAGAACACTATGGAACCAACGATTTAATGTTGCGGCCCATAGAATATAGATATCATGATGGAAAGGAATCTCTCGGCTGAAATAGAACAAGGGAAACAAGGAACACCCACACAGAAGACTCTAGAGAACTCAATACTAGGTCAAGTGGTTGAGAAACGACATGCCCAAAAGGCACCTAAGCTTTGAAACACAAGACGAGATAGAAAAACTTTTCCAAATCAACACAAGGTAAGATGACCCATAATTAGAGAGAAACTGGATAAGAAGAAAAACAAGCATACTAGAATTTTCACAAATAATTTTTAGCTTTAAAATATTTTTCATAAGCACTAGACTCAACATCGACCAATAGCAAGGTTTTCCTATGGTCAGTACTGCTCTGATACCAAAACCTGTGACACCCCCGGGATCACGGCTAAACAAATCCCAGACCTCCGTCTGACATAAGCTTAACCTTGATCTCGAGGATATCTAGTGAAGAATCGGTAACGCAACGGTGACCCTACGACACACAAATTTATTACAGCAAGCTCATAACTGAGCAGAGAACCAAACACCAGAAAGAAAGGGAAACAATCAACACATGGAAACGATGCAATGCTCAAACAAGGATGATAATATGACAAGTTAAATTGTATTGAAATGTAACCCTAAGGCATGCTCGACCATTTAATCGGGGTTCCGAGGGGATAAACCCTAACTCGAGAAAACTCCGGAATCACCTGTGAGGGGTTACTATGTTCTTCTATATAAACTTGTCATGGAAGTTGTTGAACAATGCATGATTATAGTTTAGTTAGGTAGATATCATTTTTTAAACATTTTGATATATTATACACATTTTTCTGAGTTAATATGAATATGTTATTGATTTTACAATATTTAAACCTTTTCTGGATTTGTTAAACCGATTAAAAGCTTTACTGCGTCATGCTGACGCCAACACACACACTGAAACGTTTTGTACAGAGACTGGGCTAGCCCCAAACACTGATGGATGGGCCCAAGGCCAGGTCATCATGCCATGCAGGCGGTCAATGGTCAGCGGGGTTGCCACGCCAGCAGTGCATCACGGTGACGTCACCACCGCGCCCACGTCGAACGGTGGTCACCGGCGACGCCACAGGGCGAGCCAACACACGCGAGTGGCATCGTTCGAACCAGTGCATCGAGGCGAGTCTAAAAGGGGCGGCGCCGCTAGCTAAAGGTCACCGGGGACGCAGCGGCGAGCGGTAGCGACGGCGGAGCTTGCAGGTCAGCATGGCGGCGACAACACAGAGTGAGAGGGAGCGAGCGGAGGGGATTGGGAGAACCAGCAGCTCACCCTGGTGTTGATGGAGGGCTCGGGAAGGACATGCGAGGTCAGGAGCGTTGACAAAATTGTCGGAGAAGCTCGTCGGGCTTGAGGAAGACGTCGGTGATGCAGGCAATTCCGGACGCCCCCGCTCGATTCCTCCGTTGAGGAAGATCAGCACGGCGAGGCGGTGCTCCTAGGATGCTCAGCGGGGCTCGAGGTGGCCGGTAACGGCGGCGAGCTGCGCTTAGGGTTTCGGCCTCCAGGGAAACGAGAGAGGGAGGTCGCGGGAGAGAGCAGGAGGGGATAAGGACGGGGCAGAGGCGTCGTGGCGTTCTTATCTCCACTCCAGAGCACGAAGGACGACGCAGGTGAGCGGCGCGGATCAACAGCGTCGACAACGACACCGAGCAGCTTGGGGGAGGAGGAAGACAACAGGGGCGACGCTGAAGCGGCACTGGGCTAGATCAGGCCGTTGTTGGGCCTGCTGCAGGCGCGCCTGGGCGGCAGGAAGAGAGAAGAGGGAGGTGGGCCGGCTAGGCTGCGGCCTGTTTAACTGTTGTTGCTCTATATTTTTATCAGAAACACTGTTCCTTTTCTCAAATCTGTTTCACTTTTGTAATTTTGAATTTCAAATATTGTTTTAAACATTCCAAAAATAACATAAGCTTTTATAAAATATATGAAACATATAGAGGCCCTCTATACTGTTTGGGCTCCACACATGTTATACTTTTCAAATATTTTCAAAACCATTTGAAGAAGTTTTCAAGAGAGGAATGGTATTAGGGTTTTAGATTTTTTTTCCATTTCTTCAATGCATGCAATTTAAATTATGATGCTCATAAATGCACAAACAAATCCTAATTGAGAATTGGCTAGAATTAGGGTGTTACTAAGCATGCAATCCACAGTGCACGTGGAGGACCTGCTAAAATCAACAAGCCAGCTCCGATCAATCCAACGGGTGTTGTCTGGTCCGATCAGAAGCAAGTATCAGCGTCCGAACTGCTAGCAGCGTCTTTGAGAAAATGGGCAATGTACGAACATACGATAACTTTTTATTTTGCGGTAAGAACATATGATACCTTTTCTCTAGAATACTTCCGACTCCATAGTACACATGACTAATCTTTAGGAAAATAAATACTTCCTCTATAGCAAGCCTATAATACATATTTAATTATCCTGAAGCAAAAGCCAGAAAAAGACTGTTTCTCATGACAACATGATTTCCGTAACAATAATCATATATTGTATAAACACAATATATAATCCATTTGTTTGCATTTGTTCTGTTAGTTTTGACTTTTTGAAACGGATATTTGACATTTTTCTGAAAAAAACTAAATTTGAACATTTTTAAAACTGAAAATAATTTTCAGATTTGAACTTTTTTCAAAAAAAAATCGAAAAAGTAAAGTAAAAGAAAACAGAAAAAACAAACTAAAGCATCAGCTTGACAAAGAAAAAGTAAAGTAAAAGAAAAAATAAAAAGAAAACAAAGTCATATCCTCTTGCTTGACTGTTTCTGTATGTCAGCCTATCGATCTATGTGACGATCTACCAAACCACCAACTCCATTCAGACACAGATGCGCACCACGGGCACGACCAGTATGCAGCGAAAATGGCCCAACTCCATGGCGCACGTGGCGAGAACTATGCCCGTCGTCTACTTGAGCAAGTTATTGCAGAATCGGCAAAAAAACCTGCTAAGTGGTGGACGTACGGCTGCGAGAACTATGGCTGTCTCCTTGTACGCTGGCATACCCTGCTGCATGACGGCGTGAGCTAGTTAACGTGCTCTGTTCTGTGACTACTGTGAGGCTGGTCAAAACTTAGTCTCTTTGGTGTGGTCTAATCTAATGGCCTATGAAAACGATTCTCTCTGGAAGAAAGAAGTCTGAGAAAAGGCGGCTTTTGGAAGTCAAAATGAGTATCACCAACGAACTCACCATATGATATCGCGCCACCCACTCTTGTATTCCAAGCTGCACATCAGCGTGAGACCAGCCGGTACCTAATCCCTTCAATCTTGCCTTAAAAACAGGATAAATTACAACGCTTGACTGTCTCGTTTGCCTCCCAGGTCCCAGCTAGCTGCCTGCCACGCGTACGTACCTACTTACGCACGCGTAATCCATTTGTTTCGAAACAGGTTTTCGTCCCGTTTTATAAATAAAGCACACAGGTGAGACCGCTGCTGGGCCAGACAGCACATCGTCCAAGAAACAAACCGAACAACAACGGAACCACAACTGGGACAGACAAAACCAAGCCCAAAAGGAAATACAAAAGAAAGGAAGAGAAAATAAAGCCGACATCGGCGGTGCGATAAGAACGGAGGTAACTCGCCACCATTGCGCCTACCGAAGAAGTACCACAACAGGACTGGCATTCCAAAGCGTCGCGTACCAAGCAGCACCTCCAAGAAGGAGAGTGACGACAACGACACTGCTGTCCGGACAGGTCCTAGGGTTTCCCCCGGTACGCCCAGGGAGGTGTGAGAGAGATACACCCGGCGCCCTTCAGGAAGGAAGGCGATACCCACGGGCGTCACCGCGTCGGGGTCAAATAGACAAGGATTTCTCCCGACCTCTCACTAGCCACACTCCCGGACCCCTTGAAATGTTCCACCAAACTTCGCCCACCGCACGCCGTAACAGTCTTGAGGTCACCATCGTCGTCACACCGTGAGCCATTAGGCGAGGCCAGTAAGACAGAGAGAGGGGCCATTGGCGAGGGTCTGGATGACCTCAGCACGCGAGAGGGAACTACCTCCACCGCCAGAAGGCGGTAGCCGACCGGATGTAGCAGCAAGACAGACTAGGCCCTCCATGCCCGCCCGAGCCCGAGAAGGCTCGTAAAGTCTCGCCGCCCCACTGCAGCAAGGGTGCCACCATACAAGCCAACCCCAGCACCAGGTCCAACTCCATCGTCCACTAGGGGGAATCGCCACTGCGGCAAGTCCCAGCCGTCAAGTAACAGCTCCAACGCCACCGAGCTCACCCGAGCTAGTCGGACCTACGCCGGTCTGAGGAACACCATCACAAGTCACCTCCCGAAGCCGCCTCCGTTGAAGGGACGACTTGCAGACCACCTTCCGGGGCCGCCGCCCCGGCATCCACGGACTCGCATCCACAGGGCCAGGTTCATGACGAGGCCTGCAAGGCAGGGGAGGAATGGTTGGCATAGGATGGCAGCAATGCACGCCGCTGGAGGAGACCGACCTCCACCCGCCATATGCGGTTGCCGACGCGGCGGCGGGGACACACCGTGTCTCGCCCGCCAAGCCCAAAAAGGAGCTCAGAAGTCCCGCCGCACGCTGCGTAGCCGCAACCACCGCCGCCCTCCCACACGCCCCAAGCTGCCACGCTGCCTCCAGAGGGTGCCAAGATCGCAGGCCCGCCTCGCAGATCGGGCCTAGATCTGGCTAGCCGAGCTTCAAGATGCAACCCGCCGGCGCCACCAAGACCACGCCACCACCACAAAGACCGTCGCCGAGCCGACTTCGCCGCGCCTCGCCGCCCGAGCAGCTCGCCATCGCGGACGCCGCAGAAGCCCCCATCGCCGCAGAGCGGCCAGCGCCGCCAAGTACCGCACATGCCGCTTAGGCTACCCGCCGCCCAAGCCACGGCCACCGTCCGTCAGCGTCACCGATCGCGTCGCCATGGCGTCCGACGCCAACGCCACGAACCGCCCCCGGCGGACGACCCCGCAACCAGCCCCCGGAGGAAGCAGACGAGAACTCCCCGCCGCCGCCGGCGCCGCCAAGCCGCCGCACGCCCTCGGCGAGGAAGAGGAAGGGTTGAGGGGGGCGGACGGGAGGCAGAGGTTCCCCTGTCGCCTCGCGGGGGCGACGAGGGGAACGGGTCGTTTTTTCGCCCACAGATTGCTTCAACGGGAGATTAATGATCTAATTTTCCCGTAATCCATTTGTCAATTGGCGCACACGTAGGCAGCCAGACAGCAAGGGACACCAAAGAAATTCTTCGGGCTCGTCATACCACTTCGTCTCAACCAACTCCACCCGGGACGAGCTCCGGCGCGCGCGCAATGATGCGCCCCCCGGTCGCAGGCGCGCGTACGACGCGCGGTGCGGCCGTGGAAGACACAATCATGACACCGGCGACCACCACTAGCTGTAATCGAACGGCAACCCAGTAGTGCCAGGCGCGACGCCGACGTAGTACGTACTCATCATCGATCGGCTCGGTCGACAGTGGCTTTCTTGCTTTGCTTAGCTGCTACTAGTGGAGTAGTAATAATCTGCTTAATTTGCTTCGTGGAAGAATCGCATCATATCGATCACGGCCCCGCGAGCGATCGAGCGCAAAGCTATCTTCCGAGATCTGGAGAAGCTAGCTAGCGATGTTCTGTTTACATTACATCCATGATGCATGTGGTGGTCGTCCATCGGCGCGACATTCTATATATTCGTCAGACATCGGTCAGGCAATCCCCGCAGCATCCAAGTGGTCGATCCATTCCTGCGTGCGCTGGCACGGGCTCGATCAGTCTCTCTCTTAAAATAGTCTTTCGTCCAGCTTTATAAATAAAGCAGCATCGACAAACAAAGTTCATACAACATCCGAACAGGCCGAAGCCAAGCAAAAAGAAAAACGATACGACAGAACGCTGGGGCCACAGCACAGGCACGCCCAAACAAGAAAAGAAAAAGACATGACGCGGCGACCGCAGGAGCTCATGCCACCGAGGACGACCGGGCTAGGGCCGAGAGGGGAAGCGCCGCTGCCCTCAAGGACCGAAGCAAGTCGTCGAAGGTCGCCCGGTCACGCTGGCGCACCAAGGGAGACCACTGCTGTAGGAAGGCCAGAAAAGAAAAAACTGGGTCAATCACGCGGGAAGAAAATACCTTCTCAATGACCATTTTGTTACCCACATTTCACAGGGTCCAAGAGATGCCCGCAAACACGATACAAAAGTGGCTCGATCAGACTCTGCCACTGCGAGCCGTCATTTGTAGAGATCATGTCGGGTATTGTTTAAACTTGGATGAACTGGACAACAACAAAAGTCGCGTCCATTCTCACCTCGCATTGACATAACGGGTGATGCGGCCCAAAACTTATTTTGAACAGTTCCGCCTGATTCGTAGCTTACCCACCTAACCCCAACATGCCGACTCCTTCGTCATGGAACAGTCAGTCAAATAAATACCCAGGCGTGTCGGGGCATTTTTGGGGGAAAAGACTTTTTACCGGTGGTCTTTATCGCAACTGGCGCCGCAATGCGTTTGCTTTGGTGAGCCAGGTATTCCATTTGGGCTGCCCAATCGGAAGTCCCCAGGTGGCAGGTGATGTCAGGCATACGAAAATCACGCCGTCTGTTCCAAAAAATCATGATCGGAATCGCGTCGTGCCGTCGCGCACCGGCGGGGATGTGCGCTCGTTACAATTTTCGTAACTAATGAATAAGAGAGGACGGACACGGAAATCATGACTAGTATGGTTTCTTGAGAAACATTTTTGGGTCAGGGTTTTGCAAACATGCAGCCCATGGTACGAACCCATAAATCACTCCGTGTGATTTACAGTACTTTGTTATCAAGTTCGAACCCATAAATCCCTCCGTTCGAATTTACTACTTGTAAGTTTTGACTTTGACCCGCTGAGTATTGATTATTGTTTTCTAAACACAGAAGGTTGATAGAACAAGATGAAAGATATCAGCATGAAAGATTTAATATTTTCATCTTTATGGTCAATAACTAAATGAATCAAAGATTATTCCAATCCAAAATATCCACAAAACTTACAAATAATTGTGAAATGGGATAGTCACTACTAGGAAAACAGCTATAGGTAATCAGCACATCCGTGACTCACATGGTTGAAGTGCCCCACGGCTAAAACAGGCGTGGCTCACCTGTGGGTAGTGCCCTACTAGTAACTAGAACAACCGTGGCGCACATGACTATAGTGCGCCACAGATGTGTGTGGTCCAGGGCCCTGTTGGACGCCAAACATCTGGCGCACTATAGTCATGTGCGCCACGGTTGTTAGTGTCATCTGTGGCGCACATGGGGGGGTGCGCTACGCCTAAGCGCACGCCCCCTCTGCTCTGAAACGGCCACAAACTTCTGTGGCGCACTCGGCCTAGTGCGCCACAGATACAAACTTTCGTAGGGCACTCTGCCCTAGTGCCCTACGCCTAAGTGGCATGCACCAACTCCCCCCTCCCCCCGTGGATCGCCTTTTTAGGGTTTGCAAAAAATAAACGAAAATGATAAACACTTCAAAAAATTAAATCCTTTCATATTTAGGTAGGTAATGTGGTATAGCTTCTAGTAAAATTAACAGAAATGAGTTTCGACTTTATTTGCAAAAAAAGTAATGCCACGGTAAAAAGGCCGTAACTTTTGCATACGATATCGAAAAAAATCGTATAATATACCAAAATGACCAGAACGAGATTCCAGATCCGCTTGCAACCCCTTTAGGTCGTTTAGCGATTTTTTAGATTTTCAAAATTCGAAAAGAGTAAAAAGTTATGGTCAAAAAAACGTTTTTTCCTGCAGAAAAAAAAACAGGGTGACTTATCCGTAGCGCACCTACACCTAGTGCGCCACGGATAAGCTTTGCCCCACCCCCTCCCATGGGACCCGCCCCACCAGCCTCCCACACCTGGCCCACCCTGGCACCCCTGTCCCCCGCGCCTGCCTCCCTCTCTCTCTTCTTCCCTCGCCAGACCCTTCCGCACCTTCCACGCCGCCTCCTCCTCTCCGGCCGGCCACGGCTGGCCGCGCCTCGCCATGAGCACCCCGCCCGCCTTGGCCACCTCGCCCTCTCCTCTCCCGAGTCCCTTCCCACGGTGCCCTCCGCTCCCCGCCCAGAGCTGCCTCTTTCCGCCCGGCCAAACCCAGCCCGCCCGCCTCCGTGCCTCCCGCGCCGCCACATGACCCGCCTCCTCCGCTCCTTCTCACCATGCCCCTCGCCCGGCAACCCTCCTCCTCTCGCGGCGGCCAGCCGCCTCGCCCGGCAGCCCCCGCGACCGCCCGGAGTCCACGCCTCTGCCTCCTGCGCCGCTGGCGCCGCCCGCTCCACGCGCAGCCCCTCCGCTGGCGTGGCCCGCGCCGCTGGTTCTCCTCGCCGGACACCGCCCTCGCCCATCGAGCCCGCTCGCCGGTCCCTCCACCGGTCCCTCCACTGCCGGTCCCCAGCCCGGCCTCGCTTCGTCTCCGAGCTCAGCGCTGCAGCGCGCCGTCGTCTGCTGGTGCTCCTCCGCCGCCGGGCCCGCGTCCCATCCAGATCTGCTGCTTTTTTTTTTGAATTTTGAAATTTACATCCGTGGCGCACAACACCTAGTGCGCCACGGTTATCGTTTCATACGCGTGGCGCACCTGCCCAAACAGCCTGTCTCTAAACTTCTGTGGCGCACTAGGCAGTGCGCTACAGAAATTTAAACTTCTGTAGCGCAAGGCACATGGCGCACTGCTAGTGCGCCACAGATGATGTTTCATGGTGCGCCACTAAAGGCCATTTTCCTAGTAGTGAGTTTTTCAATAGACTAGACAGACAAGCGCGCTTCGCCTACCCGACGTTGTTGCATGGGGCAGCAGTGGAGATACACTCTTAGTAGATTTGATCTAGGTTGTGGCCAGGTTTAACTCACGGTAAATACACAATAGATCATAGTGGTCTAGAATAGTCCTGCTTATCGAGGACAACAAATAAGAACCTGAATCTATATCATTGGTTGCAATTTACGTTAACTCAAGAAACATAAATGTGATGTCAGAGATGTAATTATCACTTATCCAGCCCACATTGATAATCAAGTTAAAATTAGAATCATTGTAAAAACAGAGAATACATATAAGAAGCATCAATAAATTGTTTATTTTTTAATCTCTGGTAAGGATCTGAGGAGGAGCAATGTTTATACTTCCACTCAAACTAAACTAAGAGAATGGTAACTAAAAAGTTATATAGCATCTCTCTGTTGGTGCTCGATTTTTCACTCGTCACTGAATTATAATTATCTGCTAGACCTTACTGGCTTCATGTTATCATATCATCAATCATAATAAATTTCCTTTGGCACAAAGGGTGATGGCTCAAATGGTTATAAATCTACATCATGTCAAAAGGAAAAGCAGTAAGGATGGACTGCATGAATACATCAAGCCATGAATCAATATAAAGTAGGAAATGCCATTAAGTCGTGAATGTTAACTAAGCAAACAAATTACCAGATCGTAGATAAGTTTTGGAGGGACTACAGTCTAATCGATAGCATGAAGATCCAGAATACCAGCTCCAACTTCATCTAATTAAGTTCATGTAAGTACAAACCATCAATACCGACTACCAAAATTCTAAGCAGTTGGTGTGTAGGGCTTAAAGACTGATGCAGGTGAAGACTATCCGTTAATGGCAATTAAAATGACTGTTGCAGGCGAAGGCTGAGGCATCAATAAAAAGCTCAACTTTTATCCCTGGTAAGGATCTGAGAAGGATCAACTTTTTATACTGCCACTCAAACTGAACTAAGAGAATGGCAATTAAAATGACTTATTTAGTACTTGCTAGTGCACCAAGGATGTATATCCTACTCCCACTTGAAGAATCATGGTGAGAATACCAAAAAATAAAGTTCACGATCAATTATATTAGCTCACATATATTAGGGGAAGCAACAACATTCTGATTTGGCCATCTCCTCTTGTTCCTTTTCTATCGTCTCGTCCTAACTCGCAAGAGAAGCAACATCACAAGGGTCTAGGTCCATAGGAGTTTGTGGTGGGGGACCGCTTGCACAATAGAAGAAAACATGAATATGTGAAGCAAACATGTATAACCAGTAGCAGGAAAATCTCCTAAGTGTAGTGAGTCAAAATATAGAGGATTCAATCCATTTTCTCAGTGCAACCTGCAACTTCCTTTAAGACACATGAAAATTACAGGGGTGTAGAAGTACTGCACATGTGGTTTGGAGAGGAATACAACGCCTGAAGTTCACAAGCTTTTTCTCTATAACGAAACAACACTCCAAATTAGCGCACAAGGATAAGAGAATTGGTGAATCAAAGAAAAAACATAACATACTGTTTGGATTGCTTCAACATACAAACACACTACCTTTTCTTTCCAAAATTACAAATCTAGGGACCCATCCTATATTTGACTCGGTAGCAATAATACTCCAAAATAATAACTTCAACTCGACCACCAGACAAACCACCATCAACACCCACATAGCTCATACCCCAAAAAAAACTTTATCACCATAAGGAAAAAAGCAGGAATACTACAAAAAAATAAGAGCAGGGTGCAAAGGCGACATCCTTTCATCAAAATCACCAACAATCAAGATGGATAGCTCAGGTACCATAGCAGGGCCTATAGACCTCAAGATCGGTCGAATCAAAGTCGACAACTCGAATCCGCAGCCAACCCGACGTCGTGAGGTCGTTGTGATGACTCTGCATTTAGCTCCTCCAATCGGATGGAGGAAGACAGGGCAGCAGCCGAAAACCCTAGAATGCAAGCTCTAAAGGAGGAGAACGGAAAAGGATAGAGGCCACAGTTGTGGGCCAACGTACACTTTTACTGCTTGGAAGTACACGGTCGTTGACCTATGGACATGTGTTGTGTGCGAAGTCACTTCATAGTGACACAATTGGTGCATCTTGGGGTATGGTTCTGAGCTGCGAGGCCACCCACACTTCTCCATCAAAATTATAAAAATATATACTTTATAAATACATTAACAGAAATCTTCTTTATTTGATATATGTTTTACAAAACACCACTTGCAAAGGAAGAAAGTGAAGTCTATACATAAGAATATCATACAAAAGAAGGTGTTATCTTTTCCAGACTATACTTGAGCCAGTTCAGAGATATAAGCAGTCAACATAGAGTTTCATATAACTTTCCCGAGCGGCACATTATTAATTAAAGTAATATATGAAAGCACAAGAATTTGTAGTGCCACACACAACGATATTGCTAGACTTGATAAATGGTAGACCTTAGGTTTGAATGAAAAGATCAGATAGACAAAAAAATGACACGGTAAAGCATTTGACAAAAGCTACAAAATGTAGATACAAATCTGAAAAAGGAAACACATATTGTTTTACTATATGAGAGATATCTATTTTCTTCCCATAATATTTGGGTACTTCAAAGTTTAAATTTAAGGTGAACATGAAAGTTTCTATGGATGGATGTAGTACATACCATCATTTCCCTCAACTGTTGGAATAAATTCATCGACAAATGGGCGAGGTTTAGCACCTTATTTATCCTATTTTGGTAGCAAAATGCCAAAGCATTTCTAGTCACATGGCACAGTCTGGAGAAACATGTTGTGCAACCTTAACACATCAGATGGCTGCAGCTACATAACACTTCAGAACCTTACTAATTATAAACAAAAATCAAAATACAAATCCTCCACATAACACTTGATTTGGACCTTGAAGATCCCTTAAAGCCACAAAGTAGTACAATGGAACATAGAATCTGCTCCAGCTTTAGAAAGATGTGGCTGCATTTACTAACCTGAACCGATGTATATATGAACATAAAGTTTGATGGCATTACAATAGTTTGTTAAATTTAACTATTTTGTTTTTTTATCTAATACTTTATTTACAAAAATAATAACAACAACATTGAAATGATATGCCCATACACTGCGGCTATTCCAATTTTTCATAATAGAAAATTAAAAATATGAATGCACATCTATTATGTGTCTGGTCTGTATCTCAGGCGAGAGGGAGACACAAGGGAGAGTCATCTTACCCACTCGAGAGGGAGCTCCACCCACATGAATGTGGAAGAGGTGGGGGCACGCACCATGGTTGCCACTCCATGGCCCTTGGGCTGCCCCCTCTCCCTATAAAAGCCCCCCTCTCCTCCTCTCATCTCACACCTTCTCGTGAAGGATCTCTCCCCCTTTAGAATTTTCACATGGTCTCGGATTAGCGAGATACATGTTCCTGGTGGATTTTTCTGGAAGGATTTGTTGTTTCCGCTGCTTCGCTGGAGCGAGGGCACGGAGGTTGTCGGGATACCTGAACGTGTGTGCGATCACGGATGCACCACTGCTTTGCGGTGCTAGACTTGATGGTGCTGGACCTGCTGGATAAGATGGACTTCATCACGATCTTGAGATTGGCAAGAGATCGACTACATCACCAACGAGTTCATATTCGAAAATCTTTTCGATCTTCGAGGGTATGTATTCTATGAATATATATACACCCGTTGCTTGTATCTAGATAGATGGATCTTGGTGCACATAGTTCCCATCGTAGGAAAAATATTCTATGCTGTGAACCCAACAATGCCTACCTTCTACAAGGTGTTGGACTCCACACTCTAAACATAGATTCTTGAATATACACACAAATGTGGAGGTGACCAATGTAATGCCACGGAAAATATTCCGAAATAAAAACTGCGTGTTAATTTCTATTTTTGCATCATCATGACATCATCATGCATATTTTATCCGTAAAATTATTTTAGCAAACCATATTTTGTTTTACTAAATATCCATGTAGTTTTATTAAACCCATCTCTCGTTCTTATTTTTAAAATTAAAATAAATAATATTTCTCGCAGGAAAAGCTTTTCTTGTTTTATAAATAAAATTAGGCTAAAGCTCGTCTAAAGTTTTGGTCTAAAATTAGCCTTATCTAGTCTACTTTAGACTAGATAAATAGTCTATTTTCTTCCTTTTTCTTTTTCCCCAAACCCTAATCCTAACCCTAGCCCCACACACGCACTGCCCTGTCACGTTGCACTGTAGGGTTTCGTAGCATGGAAAACAAAAAAATTCTACCGCATACAAACAAACAAGCCAAGATCTATCTACTAGATTGTAGCAACGAGTCGATGGAATAACTCACCCTCGAAGATTCCAAAATGTTTAACGAGAGCGGATTCTCGTGGGTGATGTAGTCGTACTCTTCCCGATCTCAAGATCGTGTAGACGATCCTTCCGGCGCTGCGTTCCGGCAGCGCTCCCGCAATCGGTCACACGTTCGGTACTAGACGAAGACCTTCCTCTCCCTTGTTCCAAAGAAAATGGAGGTTGTAGCACTCTCCTCGCGATTCGGCGGCTGGCGTGCAGGAAGTAGAGGGGAGATCTCGCAGGGCTTCGCCTTAAGCCGGAGCGAGTATGGTGGACTATGAGAGAGCCCTCGGTGATCTAGGGTTTAGACACACCGAGGAAGAGTCTTGGCCGGCGGCTAGGGTTGCTAGGCGGCGGCGGCGGTTTGCCCTAGGGCGGCGGCGGCAGCAGGAGGTGGCGGCGCCGGCGGCTAGGGTTTAGAGGTGGAGGTGTTGGGGTCTAGGAGGGGAGCCCTGCCCCTCCTTTTATAGGTGGAGGGGCCGGCCAAGGGGAGGGGAGTCCCTCCCCAACTCGGCTTCAAGGTGGGCCGACGGTGGAGGGGAGGAACTCCTCCCCCAACTCGGTTTCCACCTCCCTCTCCACTTCCCAAAATTAGCCGTTTGACTTTCAAATTGGCGATTGACGTTTTCAAACTAGGATTTGATTAAACCCTTTATTTTGTTCAGCGATGACACCTAGTACATGATGCAATCATACCAACTTGATATAACACATTCATTTACCCTTCCCCTCCGGAGTGCCGGACATTCCGGAACCTTCTAGAACATTCTCGATGAAAACACCGGAACCATTCCCCAACTCCGAAATAGGACTTTCCTTATATGAATCTTATTCTCCGGACCATTCCGGATCTCCTCGTGATATCCCGGATCCCATCCGAGACTCCGAACAACATTCGGTCTCTTTCTCATCATTCCATAACTACTCAAACAACGTCGAATCCTTAAGTGTGTCTCCCTACGGTTCGTGAATTATGCGGACATGATCGAGACATTTCTCCGAACAATAACCAATAGAGGAATCTGGAAATTCATATGGCTCCCACATATTTCTACGATTACTTTGCAATCGAATGAACCACTTACATACGATACCAATTTCCCTTTGTCTCACGATAGTTTACTTATCCGAGGTTATGATCGTCGGTATCTCTGCATACCTAGTTCAACCTCGTTACCGATAAGAACTCTTTTCTCGTTCCCGTGATATGTGATCCCTTGTGAGCCAGTCACATGCTTGCAAGCTAATTGGATGACATTTCACCGAGAGGGCCCAGAGTATATCTATCCGTCATATGGATGGACAAATCCCACTCTTGATCCATGTGTCTCAACCAATACTTTCCGAACACTCAATGCCACCTTTATAGCCACCCAGTTACGGTGTGGTGTTTGATGTCATCAAAGCATCCATCCGGTAAAGGTGATATGCATGATCTCATGGTCGAAAGAATTAGGTTACTATGTATCAGAAACCATATAGCAATTGAACTGTTAAAATGACTTGATCTTTATGCTACGCTTATCTATAGGAGTATGTCCACCATATCATTCTCCTAACGATATGATCTTGTTGTTAATAACATCTCAATGTTCATGATAGGGAAACCCCAATCATTTATTAACCAACAAGCTAGTGATGTATAGAGGCTTTACTAGGGACTTCAATTTAAGTTTACAAATCACACAAATATTAATGTTTCCTTGTTAATACTATTATAGCATGAATGTAAACATTTATCATAAACACAAAGATATAATAATAACTATATTTATTATTGCCTCTAGGGCATATCTCCAACAGTCTCCCACTTGCACTAGAGTCATCTAATCTAGATTACATGGTAATATACCGAACACCCATGGCAGTTTGGTGATGGTCATGTTTTGCCCTCGGGAGAGGTTTAGTCAACGGATCCGCCACATTCAGATCTGTGTGTACTTTGCAAATCTTTATGTCCCCATCTTGTACATGTTCTCGAATAGGAAAACGTAGCTTGATGTGCTTCAGCTTCTTGTGTGACCTTGGTTCTTGCGCATTGGCTATGGCACCCATGTTATCACAGTAGATAGACATTGGGTCCAGCGCACTAGGAACCACACCCAGCTCTGTAATGAACTCTTTCATCCATATCGCTTCTTGTGAAGCCTCCGAAGTAGCCATGTATTCCGATTCAGTTGAAGATCTCGCCACAACGCTTTGTTTTGCACTCCTCCAGCTAACTGCTGCACCATTCAAAATAAATACGTATCCAGATTGTGATTTAGAATCATCCGGATCGGTGTTCCAACTAGCATCGGTGTAACCATTAACAACGAGCTGTTCATCACCTCCATAATAAAGAACCATATCCTTCGTCCTTCTCAAGTACTTAAGGATGTTTTTGACCGCTGTCCAATGATCCACTCCTGGATCACTTTGATATCTGCTAGTTAAACTAACATCATATGCAATGTCGGGTCTAGTACATAGGATGGCATACATTAGAGATCCTATGGCTTAGGCAGAGGGAGTCTTACTCATCCTTTCTCTATCTTCTGCCAATGTCGGACTTTGAGTTTTACTCAAGGTCGTATTGGGCAACATGGGCAAGAACCCTTTCTTGCTATCTTCCATTCCAAACCTCTTTAGAACTTTGTCCAAATATGTACTTTGTGACAATGATATTAGGCGTCTCGATCTATCTCTATAAATCTTTATGCCCAATATGTAAGCTGCTTCGCCAAGATCCTTCATTGAAAAACTATTATTCAAATATTCCTTGACACTATTAAGAAGGTCTACATCATTCCCAATCAACAATATGTCATCTACATATAGTATTAAGAATGCTACAGAGCTCCCACTCACTTTCTTGTAAATACAAGCTTCTCCATAAGTTTGTATAAAACCAAAACTTTTGATCACCTTATCAAAACGTTGATTCCAACTTCGGGATGCTTGCTTCAATCCATAGATGGACCGTTGAAGTTTGCATACCTTGTTAGCATCTTTAGGATCGACAAAACCTTTGGGTTGCATCATATACAACTCTTCATCAATGTCTCCATTGAGGAATGCTGTTTTGACATCCATCTGCCATATCTCATAATCATAATATGCAGCGATTGCTAACATAATCCTTACAGACTTTAGCTTTGCTACTGGTGAGAAAGTCTCATCGTAGTCAACTCCTTGAATTTGTCGAAACCCCTTTGTGACAAGTCGATCTTTATAGACAGTAACATTACCATCAGCATATGTTTTCTTCTTGAAAATCCATTTGTTCTCGACAGCCTTCCGGCCATCCGGTAAGTCCACCGAAGTCCATACTTGGTTTTCGTACATGGATCCAATCTCGGATTTCATGGCTTCTTGCCATTTATTGGAATCTGGTCTCATCATCGCTTCCTCATATGTCTCAGGGTCATCGGTGTTGTCCACCAACATGACACTCATAACGGAATCATACCAATCTGGAGTGGTACGAGTTCTCGTTGACCTGCGAGGCTCTGTAGCAACTACAACCGAAGTTTCATGATCATCATCATTAGCTTCCTCTCTTATTATTGCAGGCACCACAGGAACTTCTTCCGGTGTTGCGCTACTCGCAATTTCGAGAGAAGGTTCGACAACCTCGTCGAGTTCTACTTTCCTTCCAGTCACTTCTTTCGAGAGAAATTCCTTCTCTAGAAAGGATCCATTCTTGGCAACGAAGATTTTGCCTTCAGATCTATGATAGAAGGTATACCCAATAGTTTCCTTCGGGTATCCTATGAAGACGCATTTTTCCGCTTTGGGTTCAAGCTTGTCCGGCTGTAACTTCTTTACATAGGCTTCACATCCCCAAACTTTAAGGAACGACAATCTAGGTTTCTTCCCAAACCATAATTCATACGGTGTCATTTCAACGGATTTAGATGGTGCCCTATTTAAAGTGAATGCGGCTGTTTCTAATGCATAACCCCAAAATGATAGCGGTAAATCTGTAAGTGACATCATAGAACGAACCATATCTAAGAGAGTTCGATTACGACGTTCGGACACACCATTACGCTGTGGTGTTCCCGGCGGTGTCAATTGTGAAAGTATTCCGCATTTCTTCAAATGCTCGCCAAACTCGTAACTTAGATATTCACCTCCACGATCAGAACGTAGAAATTTAATCTTCTTGTTACGTTGATTCTCTACCTCACTTTGAAATTCCTTAAACTTCTCGAAAGTTTCGGACTTATGTTTCATGAAATAGATATACCCATATCTACTCATGTCATCCGTGAAGGTAAGAACATAACGATAACCACCGCGTGATACTACACTCATTGGACCACACACATCGGTATGTATGATTTCCAATAAGTCCGTAGCTCGCTCCATCATACCAGAAAATGGAGTCTTAGTCATTTTACCCATCAGACATGCTTCGCATCTATCAAGTGATTCGAAATCAAGTGATTCAAGAAGTCTATCGGAATGGAGTTTCTTCATATGCTTCACTCCAATGTGACCAAGACGACAGTGCCACATATAGGTCGAGTTATCGCTCGATTTCAAACGTTTAGCCTCAATGTTATTAATATGTGTATTTCCACTATCGAGATTCAATAAAAATAGACCATCTATCAAAGGTGCATGTGCATAAAACATATTACTCATATAAATCGAACAACCATTATTCTCGGACTTAAACAAGTAACCGCCTCGCAATAAACAAGATCCCGATATAATGTTCATGCTTAACGCAGGCAACAAATAACAATTATTTAAGTGTAAAACTAATCCCGATGGTAGATGAAGGGGTAGCGTGCCGACCACGATCACATCAACCTTTGATCCATTTCCCACGCGCATCGTCACCTCGTTCTTCGCTAGCTTCTGTTTATTCTGCAGCACCTGTTTCGAGTTACAAATATGAGCAACCGAACCAGTATCAAATACCCAGGCACTACTACGAGTACTAGTGAGATACACATCAATAACATGTATATCGGATATACCTTTCTTCTTGATGTTGCCGTTCTTCAAATACGCCAAGTACTTTGGGAAATTCCACTTCCAGTGACCTTCTCCCTTGCAGTAAAAGCACTCAGTATCAGGCTTAGGTCCAGCCCTGGTCTTCTTCGTCAGCGCGGTAACTTTCTTACCACCCTTCTTGAAGTGTCCCTTTTGCTTAGACTTGCCTTTCTTGAATTTGGTGGTCTTATTGACCATCAACACTTGGTGCTCTTTCTTGATCTTCACTTCTGCAGATTTCAACATAGCAAACAGTTCTGGCCACTGGTTGTTCATGTTATGCATATTGTAGTTCATCACAAAGTTCTTGTAACTTGGTGGTAGTGATTGGAGGACATGGTAAATCCCCAAAGCATTAGGAATCACTATACCCAAGCTTTGAAGTTTGTTTGCGTGCCCAGACATCTTAAGCACATGCTCACTGATGGAGCTGCCCTCTTCCATCTTGCAGTTAAAGAACTTTTCAGAAGCCTCATAGCTCTCAATTGCCGCGTGAGTCTCAAAGATCAATTTGAGATCACGGACAATATCATGTGGGTCTGAATTCTCAAACCTTTTCAAGCTCGATTCTAAACCATACAAGATAGCACTTCGAGCTGTGGAGTACCGAGTCTTCCGAGCGAGGTAAACATTCTTTACTTCGGCAGCATCACCGCAGCGGGTCACCCAATGTGCATCCAAAGACATAGGTCAAATTACCAGCTGTGAGGACAATCCTCAAATTGCGGAACCAATCCGCAAAGTTGCTTCCATTGTTTTTCAACTTTTCTTTCTCTAGGAACGCATTAAAATTGATGGTAGGGGCTGCCATTGATCTATAACATATTTGCAATAGTTTAGACTAAGTTTATGACAAATTGAGTTCTAATTAATAGTTAAATTAATCTAGGTGAACTCCCACTCAAAACAATATCCCTCACATTGTTTTAGTGATCACACGAACCAAATCCACCACATCAACACCGATCATCACGAGAGTTGATATAGTCTCAATGGTGAACAATCGACATGTTCATCATATCTACTATACGATTCATGCTTTACCTTTCGGTGATCCGTGTTCCGAGACCATGTATGTACATGCTAGGCTCGTCAAGATCAAACCTTAGTTTCCGCATGAGCAAATCTGGCTTGCTCACGTTGTATACACTTGCGGAATCTAACACACCCTATCATCACGTGGTGCTTCGAAACAACAAGCTTTAGCAACGGTGCTAACTAAGGGTGAACACTTTATGATTTGAAATTTATGTGCATGAGGGATCATCTTATAATGCTACCATCGTTAACTAAGCAATACAAGATGCATAAAGGATTAACATCACATGCAATTCATAATATGTGATATGATATGGCCTTTCTTCTTTGTGCTTCCGATCTCCATCTTCAAGCACGAACATGATCTCCATCATCACCGGCATTGCATCAAGGTCAATGACGCTTCTCCATGGTTGTCGTCCACCGGCTTCAACTATTACAACTACTTTGAATAGACACGCGGGTCTTAACATAAATTAAAGACAACCATATGGTTCCTGCCGGTTGCCAACTTACAATAAGGATCATTGCATACATCAAATATAATCACAATCATGGCCATATCACATCACTGCACACCCCTGCAAAACAAAGTTAGACGCCTCTACTTTCTTTGCATGTTTTACGTGGTTTGGGGCTTTTAATAAGTGTCGGTCTAACTTACGAACATGAACCACAACATTGATACTAGTATTGTTAATCACCCGTTGTAAATTGGATCTTAACTATGCTAGGAGAAACAGGCACCCGCAAAGCCACTTATGCAATACAAGTTGCATGTCAAGCGTGGAGCAAGTCTCATGAATGATGTCATGTAAGGTTAGCCCGGTCCGCTTCATCCCAACATCCCACAAGATGCAAAGCACACAAGAAGCAATCGACAATAAAAGCATCAATGCCCACAATGACCATTGTGTTCTACTCGTACAACAGATCTACATATAGACACGGCTCTGATACCACTGTAGGGTTTCGTAGAATGGAAAACAAAAAATTTCTACCGCATACAAACAAACAATCCAAGATCTATCTACTAGATTGTAGCAACGATTCGATGGAATAACTCACCCTCGAAGATTCCAAAGTGTTTAACGAGAGCGGATTCTCGTGGGTGATGTAGTCGTACTCTTCCCGATCTCAAGATCGCGTAGACGATCCTTCCGGCGCTGCGCTCGGCGGCGCTCCTTGATCGGTCACACGTTCGGTACTCGACGAAGACCTTCCTCTCCCTTGTTCCAGCAGGCAGCGGAGGTTGTAGCACTCTCCTCGTGATTCCGGCAGCACAACGGCGTGGTACCGGAAGTAGAGGGGAGATCTCGGAGGGCTTCGCCTTAAGCCGGAGCGAGTATGGTGGACTATGAGAGAGACCTCGGCAATCTAGGGTTTAGACACACCGAGGAAGAGGCTTGGCCGGCGGCTAGGGTTGGTAGGCGGCGGCGGTTTGCCCTAGGGCGGCGGCGGCAGCAGGAGGTGGCGGCGCCGGCGGCTAGGGTTTAGAGGTGGAGGTGTTGGGGTCTAGGAGGGGATCCCTGCCCCTCCTTTTATAGGTGGAGGGGCCGGCCAAGGGGAGGAGAGTCCCTCCCCAACTCGGCTTCAAGGTGGGCCAGCGGTGGAGGGGAGGAACTCCTCCCCCAACTCGGTTTCCACCTCCCTCTCCACTTCCCGAAATTAGCAGTTTGACTTTCAAATTTTCGTTTGACTTTTTCAAACTAGGATTTAATTAAACCCTTTATTTTGTTCAGCGATGACACCTAGTACATGATGCAATCATACCAACTTGATATAACACATTCATGTACCCTTCCTCCGGTCTTGGGACATTCCGGAACCTTCTAGAACATTCTCGATGAAAACACCGGAACCATTCCCCAACTCCGAAATAGGACTTTCCTTATATGGATCTTATTCTCCGGACCATTCCGGATCTCCTCGTGATATCCCGGATCCCATCCGAGACTCTGAACAACATTCGGTCTCTTTCTCATCATTCCATAACTACTCAAACAACGTCGAATCCTTAAGTGTGTCTCCCTACGGTTCGTGAATTATGCGGACATGATCGAGACATTTCTCCGAACAATAACCAATTGAGGAATCTGGAAATTCATCTGGCTCCCACATATTTCTACGATTACTTTGCGATCAAATGAACCACTTACATACGATACCAATTTCCCTTTGTCTCACGATAGTTTACTTATCCGAGGTTATGATCGTCGGTATCTCTGCATACCTAGTTCAACCTCGTTACCGATAAGTACTGTTTTCTCGTTCCCGTGATATGTGATCCCTTGTGAGCCAGTCACATGCTTGCAAGCTAATTGGATGACATTTCACCGAGAGGGATGGACAAATCCCACTCTTGATCCATGTGTCTCAACCAATACTTTCCGAACACTCAATGCCACCTTTATAGCCACCCAGTTACGGTGTGGTGTTTGATGTCATCAAAGCATCCATCCGGTAAAGGTGATATGCATGATCTCATAGTCGAAGGAATTAGGTTACTATGTATCAGAAAGCATATAGCAATTGAACTGTTAAAATGACTTGATCTTTATGCTACGCTTATCTATAGGAGTATGTCCACCATATCATTCTACTAACGATATGATCTTGTTGTTAATAACATCTCAATGTTCATGATAGGGAAACCTCAATCATTTATTAACCAACAAGCTAGTGATGTATAGAGGCTTTACTAGGGACTTCAATTTAAGTTTACAAATCACACAAGTATTAATGTTTCCTTGTTAATACTATTATAGCATGAATGTAAACATTTATCATAAACATAAAGATATAATAATAACTATATTTATTATTGCCTCTAGGGCATATCTCCAACATGCACAACATACAACACACGCGACCCACACTTGCCAGCGGTGGACACAGACTCACGCACACCACCATCAGATACAACCCCACACCACACGCACAGCACGCACGCACCCCTCCCACGCTGCCCTATCGCTAACCACCAATCCCCACGTGAGGGCGCCGCCTCCCCTGCCGCGTCTTCCTCCTTGCAGTGGCGCCTTGAAGCTCCCTCCAGCCAAGCTGTTTCACCGCAGCCTCGCCCCGAGCCTTGTAACCCCCCCGAATCGGGTCTATGCAGATCTTAGCATTTCCCGCCAAAATCCGCATAGAAGCGATTCAAAGACGCCCACCAGACACTTTCGTGTGGGTGGGATTTAAATACAAGTAGTTACATCACAGTAGTTTACAACAAAGTCCACAAGAACTTATATATACAGCAACGACTCAACAAGTCAAGAATACAAAAGATACAATACGAGGATACAACTCAGAAAGAAAGCAAAATAGTATCCGAGTACGGACAAGATCCAAATGGGACTAAGAGTCCTGAAGAATAACCAAGCGGTGTCCAACCCTGCCCAGGCCAAGCCGGAAGGGTAACCTTGCTAACGTCGTCAATCACATACCTGTCAAGCCAAAAGGGTGCCGACAAAGGGCAAAGGAAAACAGAAAGAGAGCGGTCAGTACTGAGGCCAGTACACGGCGAGACTAGAATTCGGCGGTCCTCTCCTACATAGGTATGGTGGGCTCAGCGGCGGCAAAGCTTGCACTATCTAACTTATAGAGACACGCTACAACTTCGGCCGTTGGAGCAAGATAAGAGAGCACGATACGATATCTATAATATAACACCAAACATAACCCATCCGAAGATTTCCCCCTCGAAGACCAGTCGAGGAAGGCCCCTTGCGGAACTCACACGGTGACAATTTTAGTTAAGCAGGTGTTTAGTTGATAAGGATAATTACTAATCATATTATTAGAGGCAAATCATTAGTGGCGTTGTCTATGATCATGACACTGTACTCCTGAGGCGTCCATAACAGTGGACACACGACTTCTCGAAAAGATTTACCCTGCAGGGGTGCACTACTGTACCCAAACGCATGCTCAACCCATCAGGCAACATATTACGCGTGCCATACGAATCTCACAACAAGAACAGTCCCTTAACTACACGCATATCCAGAGGCATCACCTATTGTGGGGAATCCAACCAAGAGGTACGACGATTCTCGAGGGAGGCACAGCGTTTGCGCCTACTGGTGGATCGGGCCCTGCGGGGTAACTTGTACACACCGTGGGTGCCGCCACCGTGTACCGCAATTTATGTATGGAAGCCATGGCAATCCACCAAAATCTCAAGTCCAAAGACATATCAACTCACCCATGTCCGAGGACATATTATGCGTATGCACCAAATGGAAAACCAATTTTGTAACCCTCTGGATATACGAATAGCGCCGGTAGTTGAGGGGGTATCCCAGAGGCCCCACGTTTGGTTAGCGCGATCAACTCGGAACTGGTATCGTAGAACGAACGGGGCCTAGGTCGGCTCAAGCAGTTCCCAAAGGTGGTCCCTGTCGGGGCCTTATCATTAGGTGAAACCATAACCAACATCAGATTAATTATCTTATCACCAACCATATCAGAGTGTCATGTTCCATCTGTATGAGAGCGGTACTAAGCATGCCTACGACTCGCAAGGGCAAAGCTAGCTAATCAAACAAGGCAATAGGATAACCAAGGCAATATAGTGGAGCAGGTAAATAAAGGAACGATACTATAGCATCGACAATAAGGATAGCAATAGATCAAAGGAAGGAAGTAAAGACTATAAATACAAAATAGGTAGAAGGAGGAGAATGCTCGCCTGATAAACAATGTCGGGTAGCCGGAGGCATGTCGTATCTCACATCGACTCATCGTCCTATCCGGTGAAAAAGCAAACACTAAAAAGAGCAACCGGTGCAATATTTAATAATACGGCAGAAGATCCGGCATGTTTATGATATGATGCATGGCATGGCAATATGCGGTCCCACTTAGCAATGTTAAACGGGATCGGGATCTCGACAAATGAATATTATGATTCGAGTTGTTTATCTACCCTGCAATTTGAATGTTAACTTAACAAGATAAAACATGGCATTGGTTCGCTACACAATATTAAATGGAACCAGGACAAGATAGATAGCACTCCCATATATTCCATATTTATTTAGTGGATAACTCATCATATATGAAATGGATCGTATGGGAACCTAGAGGGGGGGTGAATAGGTGCTAACCAATTTTTAATACTTTTTCAATTTTAGGCTTGACACAAAGTAAATTCTCTAGATATGCAACTACGAGAATTTCCCTATATGTAACCCTAACTGCTAAGCACGTAAAAGAGGAGCGAGGAAACCGTAGTGGAGCACGCGGAGACACAGGGATTTGTTTTACCGCAGTTCCTTCCTTGTTAAGGGAAGTACATCTGCGTTGGAGGGGTGGGAGGTTCTAAGACCACCACGCCACAATAGGCCTCACCCTATTCTCTGATGGATCTCGCCACGAGAGGCCTGATCCACCTTCTCCACTATTGGATCCTTCGAGGGAACCGGTGCCTTTACAACACTATCGGGCACACACCCACAACTGAATTGGGGGCTTAGAAGACAACAAGCTGCCACAAGAACAAGGTTTATCAATATAAACAAAAACGAGGATCTAGATATTTGCAAGAAATACTAGATCGGAGGTTCTCCAAATGAATGGAGAGGAGATGAAGCGCTTGATTGCTGATGATGAAGATCGATTTCTCCTCCTTCGATTCCCCAAGGGATAGGGCCTTTGGGTGGATCTAGGTGGAGCACTCTTGGATGAAGCTTTCAGATCTGATCTGTTCTTTTTCGAGATGAATCAA
The DNA here is from genome assembly GCA_030063025.1 of Avena longiglumis. Taxonomy (NCBI): domain Eukaryota; kingdom Viridiplantae; phylum Streptophyta; class Magnoliopsida; order Poales; family Poaceae; genus Avena; species Avena longiglumis. The sequence continues at coordinate 450,050,085 of CP125973.1, read as the reverse complement.
GAGTTCGGCGAGGGGATGGCTGGCTTAAATACCCCCTCCCCAGATCTGGCCGTTGCACAACTTTGGGGGCGGATTATCCGCCCCCCACTTGGGGCGGATTATCCGCCCCCTGGGAAAACTCCGCCCCAAGGGCGGATTCTCCGGGGGAAACTCCGCCCCCTCTCTGGGGCTTGCGCCTTGGTGAAGCTTGGTGAAGTTCTTGGGGGCGGATAATCTGGCCCCCCTGAGGGGCGGATTATCCGCACCGAAAGTCCGCAAAACTCCGCCCCTCTCCGGGCTTGCGCCTGGCGATGAGCAGGATTATCCGCCCCGAGGCGGATTATCCGTGGCGGAAAATCCGGCCAAAATTCCGCCTTCGGGGCTTGCGCTGCTAGGCAAGGGAGGCGGATTATCCGCCCGGTGGGACGGATTATCCGCCTCAAAGGCGCAGTCCTTTTCCTTGGTTCTCAAATAGAGCCGCAACACTTCAACACACATTAATGATCCTTGGTATTGTTATCTAAAACACAAAACACTAGGGATTAAGAAATGTTCTTTCAATCTCCCCTTTTGGTGTTAGATGACAATACTAGGATTTGCAATAAAACGGCAAATGCCACCTTAAATAAAGAAAGACGCTCCTAGATGTGTGCATATTTAAGATTTGCATTTGAATACAAATACACACACTAGGAGAACACTACTTTAAGGTTTGGGAAAAATGTCATACCACCGAATGAGAATATAGCCAAGGCATACATAGATAATACCATGAATCCATATGCCATCAAATATGATCCATAATTCCGTAATTCCATGGGGTCCATGATAGATAAATCCGTAATTCCATGAATACCAAACATAGTACCAAATCGGAGTACGACATAGTCTTACACAAACAACCACAAATAGCAACTGAGTTCACCCTAGAAAAAGGACACAAGCAAGCAAATAAAAACGACTAAAATCAAAAAGCTTGTGCCCAACCCTTGCAAATCCACGAGACCTAATAGAACTACTTCTCCCCCTTTGGCATCGAAACGCCAAAAAGGAAGAAGAGCGATGCTAACGCCCCTGGACACCCAGAATTCACACCCAAATTTGCAAGAATCAAATCAATCAAAAGCCAAATTTGAGCGTGTTTTCCATAAGAACATGAGATATGCAAGAAAATCCAACGAGACCCATGAAAAACCAACTCTTCTCGAGGAAGAGGGCGGTGGCCGAAGCCACCATGTTGGAGCGCATGGCATGACACCGCGAAGATGTATGTTGAGTTCAAAACCAATGCTCATCGATGACCCACATATCACAAAATGATATTAAGGGAAATGATTTTACTTGCTTTCGGCATTATGGGGGGAGGGTTGGTCCAATCAATTAGGACCACACTCCCCCGATGTCTATGCCCGCATCTAAACCAAATACATGAATAAGAGCAAGTGAGTGTGCAAGGGTAGTCAAGCCAAGCTCCTTGAATCTATGATATTTAGCTCATTCCTCAAATAACAAAATCTTGCTTCATCAAGGGGCTTCGTGAAAATATCGAAGTTGGTTCTTCGTGCTCACAAAGGATAGAGCAATATCTCCACGAGCAACATGATCCCGAATAAAGTGGTTGCGAATCTCTATATGTTTTGTTCTTGTATGCTGCACGGGATTGTAAGCAATTTTGATAGCACTTTCATTGTCGCATAAAAGAGGCACTTTGTCACAATTGACACCATATTCCTTTAAAGTTTGCCTCATCCATAACAATTGAGTACAATCACTTGCAGCAGCAACATATTCAGCTTCAGCGGTTGAGAGTGAAATACAATTCTGTTTCTTTGATGACCAACACACTAGAGACCTGCCCAAGAATTGGTATGCACCAGAGGTTGATTTCCTATCATCTTTGTGTTGGGCCACGCAGAGATAAAACAAAACTTTTCCTCTAACGTGGTGATCCCAAGATCTAGCTGAGGTAGAAGGCCACGAGGTTTACCACTAGACGCGCGGTTGCGGATTACTGATGAAGCGCCGCTTGATGCAGTGCGATCCTCACGATCCGATCGTCCTGGTGCCGATCGCACAAGACCTCTCTGGTATCCACACGCATAAGGAGGAGGCGCATGAATCGCTAGGTTCGTTACGGCGGCTGGACTGCTGTGGAGCTAGGGTTTCCAACACATGGAATAACCTAACCGAACAACGATTAACCTTTCCAGGTTACTGTGCTCCACTATATATAGGGAGTGAACGTGGGCTCTGCTCGCGCGACCCATTCACTAAAGCCCATATAACATTAGTCACCGTGAGTCCAACTCACTAACTCAGTCCTAATCTGGTTTAGGTCTAACCCAACCAGATTATATGATTCGGATCTAATCCGAACCTGCTCCCGCTCTTAAGTGTGTGACCCCGCAGGCTCATGGTTACTTGGACACGATTTGAGTCCGACTCACAATCGATCAATCGGCATCGGCTCCTAGCAAAACGTACCGATTCCCAAGTACCAAAGAGTCATGACGACTTGCCTTTTCAATGCGACTTACGTCTGAGTCCCTTTTGCCTCACGATATACCTTGTCAGACTATAGGCGAATATATGTCATCCCTTAAATAGTCCAACTCTCTTCTCGATCCGAGATAAGTGATTCACCCGACTAACTCTTAGTCGATCGCCTCGGTTAACACTTAACCGAGTCGCGCATGGCCATGCTTTCCGAATCATATCTCACGAGACGGCCAGAGAATATCTCTCCGAGTGAGGGCAAAATCCCATCTTGGTTATTCACATCACGCAGCTTGATTCTCATCGACCAACCTCGCCTTTATAACGCCCGCCACGGATCAGCGCTTGATGTAACCTAAGTCGGTGATCCTCAACTGACTATGCAATAACCTCGTGTCTAAGGATTACATTGATTGAGATATACAAATGACACTTAGTTCATTGTACCTCAATATGGGTCAATCCGACTCGCTAAACTCTTTAGCCTAGTCCGTAAGTTGGAATAGCATCTCCATACCCATGACAAGTGGAACCGAGTCATCAAGCCAACTTTCACATTGGTCTAAGTTGTGTGTCCAGCACAACCTCTATGACCAAGGATATTTAGTACAAACAACATGAATGCATAGTTCCACAACTGAATCACGTATTCAATGATACACATCAGATGTTTATACAAGGACTCCTTAATAACTTTATGAATACAATGGGAAATATCATCATACATGATTGCCTCTAGGCATATTCCCAGCCTCCCACTTGCACTAGAGTCAATCTTCCGACATCACATGTCTAGGCATCTAATGCCCATGGCTCTCAGTGCGCCTCATGCTTGGGCTGGGGTAACGGCTTTGTCAACGGATCCGCAATATTTGCATCCGTGTACCTTGCATAACTTGATATCACCACGATCCACTTAACCGCGAATCGTGGTACCGCATGAGTATGTGCTTGTTCTTCCGGTGTTGTCTAGGTTCCTTGGCTTGTGCAATAGCACCATTGTTGTCACAATACACGCCCAACGGATTGGACGAGCCACGAACCACACCAAGATCCATGAGGAAATTCCTCATCCAAACAGCCTTTCTTTGCCTCCGAGGCAGCAATATACTCACCTCTGTAGACGCATACGCCTCTTGCTTGGAACTTTTCCAGCCACAAGACCTCCGTTTATAATAAACACATATCCGGATTGCGAACGAGAATCATCAGAGTCGGTGAGATAACTCGCATCCATGTAACCCTTTACACTGAGTTCATCTTCATCACCATAAACCAAGAACATATCCTTAGTCCTTCTCAAGTACTTTAGGATATTTTTAGCCGCTGTCCAAAGGGATCTCTCAGATCACTGTATCTCGCCACAACACTTAGAGCATAGGAAACATCCGCCTAGTACAAATCATGGCACATGATGGATCCAATCTGAAGCATATGGAATCGCACTCATCCTACTTCATCGCTTGTCGAAGGACACTAAGTCTTGCTAAGTTTTACACCATGGGACATCGGTAAGAACCCTTCTTAGACGATTCCATGTTGAACTTTTTCAACACTTTGTCCAAATAAGTACTGACTCAATCCAATGAGCCTCCTTGATCTATCTCTATAGATACGGATTCGAGGATGTATGTTGCCTCACCCAAGTCTTTCATTGAGAAACTCCTTTCCAATGATTCCTTGGTTTCTTGCAACATTCGGACATCATTTCCAATCAAGAATATGTCATCCACATATAAGATTAGAAAATTTACTTTGTTCCCACTAAACTTCTTGTATAAACAAGAATCATGATCACTCTTGATGAAGCCAAACGATTTGACTACCTCATCAAAGCGAATATTCCAACTCCGAGATGCTTGCTTCAACCCATAAATGGATTTCGAAGTTTGCATACCTTGTCAAGATTAGTCGGATCGAAAAACCCTCGGCTGTATCATATACACGCCCTCGTTAAATTTCCGCTGAGGAAAGCCGCTTGACATCCATCCGCCATATCTCATAGTCGAAATAGGCTGCTATAGCTAACATGATCCGAACTGATTTAAGCATCGCTACGGGCGAGAAAGTCTCCGTAATCAACTCCTTGAACTTGTCGGAACCCCTTCGACAAGGCGTGCTTTTATAGATTGAAACATTTCCATCCATATCGCTTTTCTTCTTAAAGACCCATTTGCACTCGACGGGTCTTGCACCGTCTGGCGATCAACCAAGTTCCAAACTTGATTTTCATCCATGGACTTTATCTCGGATCTCATGGCTCCAAGCCATGACTCGAATCGATCCCACCATCGCTCCGAATAATTTGCCGCTCATCATCGCCTAACAAGAACACATCACGAACACTTCGTAATCTTGCCGATCTTCGTAGTGTGTCATTGCCGGCTTAGCTGCCACGATCGGCTCAACCTCCAAGGTTTTTGCCGATTCGCCATTAGCCGATTCCTCTCGAATTTCTTCGAGTTGCACCGCTCCCACTTACTCCCCGATCGAGAAACTCTTTCTCAAGGAAGACACCGCCCGAGCGACAAACACTTTGCCCTCTTCTCGGTTGTAGAAGTAGTAACCCAAGGTTTCTCGGATACCCCACGAAAATACATTTATCCGACTTGGCCGAAGCTTGTCCGATCAAGTCGCTTGACAAAAGCTTCACAACCCCAAATCTTAAGAAAAGACAAACTCGGCTTTTTGCTGTCCACATCTCATGCGGTGTCTTCTACCGATTTTGATGGTACTTTGTTTAGTGTGAACGCCATGCTTTCTAGACAATAACCCCAAAATGATAAAGGCAGATCTGTCTGACTCATCATTGATCGTACCATGTCCAACAAGGTCCGATTCCGCCTTTCCAAACACCATTCCTTTGTATGCTCTCATGGAGTAAGTTGAGGAACTATTCCACAACTTTTCGATGGTCATCAAACTCATGGCTCATGTACTCGCCTCCTCGGTCCTAATCAAGAAACCTTATTTTCTTGCCGAGTTGATTCTGGTTTCATTCGGAATTCTTTGAACTTTTCAAAGGCTTCCGACTTATGTTTCATTAAGTAGATATATCCATACCTACTCAAATCATCGCTGAAGGTAATGAAGTACTCATAACCACCCCTCGGTCGTCGTGCTCATTGGTCCACATACATCACTATGTACTAGTCCCAACAAGTGGACGCCTTTCACAACTTTGCAAAAGGTGTCTTGGTCATTTTGCCGAGTAGGCAAGATTCACATGTCTCGAACGACTCCAAGTCGAACGGGTTAGGAGTCCATCATCATGGAGCTTCTTCATGCTTTCCAACTTATATGACCAAGCCGACAGTGCCAAAAGTAAGTCATATTCAGATCATTTGGTTTCAACCTTTAACATTTATGTTATAAACCGACTCACCATCAAGATTCAAAATAAATAACCCGCTCGAACGGGTGCAAAGCCGTGAAACATATCATTCAAATACAAAGAACAACCATTATTCTTGATATTCGACTCATAGCCTTGCCTCATCAAACATGAAGCGTAAATAATGTTTCGATCGAGCAATCGAACATAATAACAATTATTTAGTTCCATAATGAACTGAAGGTAAATGAAGTTGCATCGCGTCGACTTCCAACGCAGCAACTCTTGCTTTGTTGCCGACTCAATATCAACCCCGCCTCTGCTACGCCTCCTAGTTCTTACCCTCGCAACGAGTTGCGATGTGAATAATCGATCCGTATCATATACCCAAGAACTATTAGGTGCATCGCCAAGATATATGTCTATAACATTGCAAACAAGTGTACCGAGTCGGAAGTCATACCTCCACTCTTGGCTTTGTCGGCCAAGTACTTGCCGCAGCTCTTCCAATGGCCATCCGCCTTGCAAGAGAAGCAAGTGGATCCGTCAAGGAGATGGCTTAGTCCCCGAGGAAGCGCTGGGACAGGTCCCGAGCCCGCTTTCCTCCCGACTTAGCCTTCTTCTTAGTCCAAGAACTCTTCTTGAACTTAGCCTTATTCTCGCACCATCAACACTTGACCGGTGCCCTTCTTGAGATCCGCCCGCCGCTTGAGCATCCCATGTAACTCAAAGGAGCTTTATCCATACCATGCATGTGGTAGTTCAAATGAACCGCCCATATGCACTAGGAAGAGAGTTCGAATTATATCCGTAGCGAACTCTTCGCTATGGGGTAGCCAAGCCTCCAGAGACCGCACGTAACCAACCATTTTGATCACATGCGACTCGTGATCACCATCCTGCTTGCAACTCAAAGAAAGCCCGAGAGACTTGATACCTCTCGCCTTTTGCCCGAGCTCGAACATACTTTTGAGGCTTTCGATCATATCAGACCTCAACATGCTCGAACTGCTTTTGCAAGTCCGGTTCCATGTGAGCAAGCATAAGATGCCTAATATCCGTGGACTCATCTTTAGCCCGACGGTAGGCATTGGTGGCTGCGACAATGAGATTCTCATTCGCTCATCCGAAGTGGGTTGTCTAGGACATGGTCCTTCTTTTCTTGTTTGAGAACAATTCTCGATTTCGATACCGCTTGGTAAAATTAGTGTCGCTCAGTTTATCTTTCTCAAGAATGGTTCTCAACGCAAAACCGGATAATCGAGAGTGACCGCTGCTTGGTGCCATGATCTACAATGTAAAATATGCAAAACACTTAAGACATGTATTCATAAAAGAGCAAGCATATTAAACATTTTAATATTTTATGCTCCCACTAGAACCAACACCCTCCGATGGTTACTTAGTGATTCAGATCCTAAATAAGCAAGTCGGCTAGTGAGCTTTAGCATCACCGCTAGCCGCCAAGTGATCTAGGTAGACAACTCCTTGTCAATCGCATCCCATGCGACTCGCGTTGGACGGGTGGCATCACATGCCCCGCCCCATCCGACCTTTCCCGAGTCCCACAACCGTTGTGATAGACTGCCTAGCTTACCAAGTGTTTCGCAAGAAGAGTCCGACTGAACCCACCTAGTCGAAAAGAATTGGCAAGACCTCAATTTTATGAGCCCACTACCAAAAATGTCCAACTTGTGATGGTGCAAACATCAAGGAAAACCGACTAGACCTTCTTTGAGGGATTAAATTTTACCGACTATCTAATAGAGGTAAACTGAGACATAACAATAACACAAAATAAAGCAATTATAATGTGAAATGGTATGGCTCTTCATGGCGATCTCCATCTCCATAAAGCCTGTAATACGACTCGTCAACTCTTGTCACTTGCCGCCTTACTCCATGTCGCCGACATGTACAACGCCTGCATGCCTTCCGGTTCTCTAACAGCTACACTAGCTTAGTAAAGTAAATTACATAGAGAATCACACGCAGGTCGTTATACAATAAAATGACAAAGACCTAGGCTCCAAAGGCCGACAAAAACCGTGATTCGCCGATCACGTATGGATTACACACATACATCACATGCACATGAACCATACCATTCACAACTTCCTGCAAAAACAAGTTATGCATAGATACAATATCTACCGCGTTGTGAAACTCGAACGACATCTAAGGCGCCACGACATGCCGGGCGGTCCCGCTTAGCCGGATAGCGAAGGATCGAGGGCAGCGTCATGCGGGCAATACCGACGATTTTTCCGAAAACGTAGATCTCATCTACATTCCGAACATGGATTCCACCATTGTTCCGATTCGATCAAACTTTTGATCTTCGATCACCGCTCGATTTACGTGTCACGGTCACCCGATGGCGGAAGCCGACCTAGGGGTATGTCGTTCCACGACCTCAGCAGATGATCACGGAAATCAGATCTACCATTCCCGAGTACGCTTGATCCAATCAACTTCATACAAAACCGATCTATCTCATAGATCGACCACCAAAACAGACATAGATCTCATCTATAGCCTACCGCATATCACATATGCGAGATCTCGAGCCTAAAACCAAGCTATCGCTCGATACCACCGTTGGGCCACGCAGATAAAACAAAACTTTTCCTCTAACGTGGTGATCCCAAGATCTAGCCGAGGTAGAAGGCCACGAGGTTTACCACTAGACGCAGCGGTTGCGGATTACCGATGAAGCGCCGCTTGATGCAAAGGCAGTCCTCACGATCCGATCGTCCGGTGCCGATCGACAAAGCACCTCTCTTGGTATCCACACGCATAAGGAGGAGCGCCACGAACTCGCTAGGTTCACATGCGGCTGGACGGCTGTGGAGCTAGGGTTTCCAACACATGGAATAACCTAACCGAACAACGATTAACCTTTCCGTTATCGTGCTCCACTATATATAGGAGTGAACGTGGGCTTCGCTCACGACCCATTCACTAAAGCCCATATAACATTAGTCACCGTGAGTCCAACTCACTAATCTCACCCCTAATCTGGTTTAGGTCTAACCCAACCAGATTATATGATTCGGATCTAATCCAACCTGCTCCCGCCTAAGTGTGTGACCTCAGCTCATGGTTACTTGGAGACGATTTGAGTCCGACTCACAATCGATCAATCGGCATCGGCTCCTAGCAGAACGTATCGATTCCCAAGTACCAAAGAGTCATGACGACTTGCCTTTTCAATGCGACTTACGTCTGAGTCCCTTTTGCCTCACGATATACCTTGTCAGACTATAGGCGAATATATGTCATCCCTTAAATAGTCCAACTCTCTTCTCGATCCGAGATAAGTGATTCACCCGACTAACTCTTAGTCGATCGCCTCGGTTAACACTTAACCGAGTCGCGCATGGCCATGCTTTCCGAATCATATCTCACGAGAGGGCCCAGAGAATATCTCTCCGAGTGGAGGGGCAAAATCCCATCTTGGTTATTCACATCACGCAGCTTGATTCTCAGTCGACCCGAACCCGCTTTATAATCGCCCGCCACGGATCAGCTTGATGTAACCTAAGTCGGTGATCCTCAACTCGGACTATGCAATAACCTCAGGTCTAAGGATTACATTGATTGAGATATACAAATGACAGCTTAGTTCGTTGTACCTCAATATGGGTCAATCCGACTCGCTAAACTCTTTAGCCTAGTCTGTGTAAGTTGGAATAGCATCTCCATACCCATGACAAGTGGAACCGAGTCATCAAGCCAACTTTCACATTGGTCTAAGTTGTGTGTCCAGCACAACCTCTATGACCAAGGATATTTAGTACAAACAACATGAATGCATAGTTCCACAACTGAATCACGTATTCAATGATACACATCAGATGTTTATACAAGGACTCCTTAATAACTTTATGAATACAATGGGAAATATCATCATACATGATTGCCTCTAGGGCATATTCCCAACACTTTGTCACCAGCCCAATCTGAATCAGTGTAACCACATAGAGAGAAACTTGAACCCTTGGGATACCATAACCCAAAATTTGGGGAATGAACCAAATATCGGAAGATTCGCTTGACTGCCACTAAGTGGCTTTCTTTAGGAGCGGCTTGGTACCTTGCACACACTCCTACACTTAACACGATATCGGGACTAGATGCGCAAAGGTAAAGGAGAGAGCCGATCATGGATCGGTATACCTTTTGATCCACGTCTTTACCCTTGGGATTGAGCTCAAGATGACACTTTGTTTGCATTGGGGTAGCAACGCCATTGAGATCCGTCATCTTGAACCTTTTAAGCATGTCTTGGATGTACTTAGCTTGATTAATAAAGGTTCCCTCTCTAAGTTGTTTGATCTCAAATCCAAGAAAGAACCTGAGCTCACCCATCATGGACATCTCAAACCTGTCAGTCATAAGCTTCAAAAATTCATCGTTAAAAGCTTGGTTAGTAGAGCCAAAAATAATGTCATCTACATAAAGTTGGCATACAAAAAGCTCCCCATTAACCTTCTTAGTAAAAAGAGTGGATCGATTTGCCCAACTTCGAATCCACGGTCTAGCAAAAGCTCTTTAAGGTGCTCATACCATGCACGTGGGGCTTGTTTAAGGCCATAGAGCGCCTTATCGAGTTTGTAGACATGGTTCGGAAATTTGGGGTCCTCAAACCCCGGGGGCTTGACGTATACTAACTCATGTAGAGGACCATTAAGGAAAACGCTCTTAACATCCATTTGTTGTAATTTAAAATTATGATGGGCTGCATATGCAAGAAGGATACAGATGGACTCAAGGCGAGCCACAGGAGCGTAGGTCTCGCCAAAATCAATTCCTTCTACTTGAGAGAATCCTTGAGCCACGAGTCGTGCTTTATTCCTCACAACAATGCCATTTTCATCCTGTTTGTTCTTGAAGATCCACTTGGTGCCGATAACATTGCGGCAATCCTTTGGCTTTTCTACGAGCTTCCAAACTTTGTTGCTCAAGTTGTTTAATTCTTCATGCATTGCAACAACCCAATCGGGGTCTTCAAGAGCATCAAAACCTTCTTGGTTCAACCATGGAAATGTGAGCTTGATGATCACGAAGCTTGCAAGCTCTCTTCTAGTGGACACCCTTCGTCAGAGATCACCAACAACCTTGTCAAGAGTGTGACCTCTTAGTTCAAGGTTCCGATCAAGATGAGCCTTATGCGAGCCTCAATGTCCTTATTGTTTCTAGGAGTGGATTCAATAGTTGTATCCTTGTCTTGATTACTGCCCTACCCTTGATCTTGGTCACCGCATCGCTGTAAGATTGTTCTGAACATTTTCTTTAGGCCGGATAATCCGCCTTGGAGGCGGACTATCCTACCGGGAGGTGAAGTACCAGAACCATCTTCCTGAGAAATCCTGACTGGAGTTGGAGACCCAGGGCCGGATACTCCGCCCCTGGGGGCCGGAGAATCCGGCCTGGGAGCTTCAGAGATGTTGATTTCTCCTTCGGATCCCCTGGAACGAGTTGGAGTGCCAGGGGCGGATTGTCCGCCCCTTGGAGGGGGCGGATAGTCCGGCCTGGGACTACCATCTTGTCCAGTGGACAGATAGTCTTCAGCAGATTGTGGTGTTGGTGCAGGATTGTCTCCAACAGGATGGTCTTCAGTAGGAGCTTGTTGATCTTGTGTAGATGAGGGCTCCACATGTGTGGAGCATTGTCCTTCCCGATCCGCCACAAGGGGTTCCTCAATGGGGCGGAAAAATCCCACGCCCATTCTTCTTATGGCATCTTGGGGTATTTCAACATCTGCATCACAAACATCAACTTTCCCTACAAAGGAGCCGTTATTTTCATCGAACTCCACACTACAAGATTCTACAACAATCCCAGTGAGCTTGTTGTAGACTCTATAAGTGTGGGATTCGGCACCGTAACCAACAAAAATACCTTCTAAAGCCTTGGATTCAAATTTTGAAAAACGGACACCTTTAATAAGAAAGAAACACTTACACCTGAATACCCTGAAGTATGAGATGTTGGGTTTGTTACCGGTAAGTATTTCATATGGGGTCTTGTCCAAGATCTTCCGAAGGTAGAGCTGGTTTGATGAGTGACAAGCAGTGGATATGGCTTCAGCCTAAGGAGACTTGAATTCAGCTAGCATAGATCTTGCCATATCCATCAAAGTCCGGTTCTTCCTCTCGGCTACACCATTTTGTTGAGGGGTGTACGCAGCGGAATATTGGTGTCTAATCCCCTCTTCGCTAAGAAACTCGTTTAAAGTGTAGTTCTTGAATTCTGAGCCGTTGTCACTTCTAATTGCCAAGATGGGAACATTGTGTTGATGTTGAACTTCATTGGCAAAGTCGATGACAGTTTGTTGAGTCTCACTTTTCAGCTTGAAAAAATATACCCATGTATATCTTGAGTTATCATCGACGATGACCAAGCAATATTTCTTCCCACCAAGACTTGCATGAGAAGGAGGACCAAATAAATCCACATGAAGTAATTCCAAGATCCTCTTTGATGACACAATAGTCTTCCTCTTGTGGGGAGAATCATGCATTTTTCCTTCAACACAAGCCCTGCAAACACGATATTTGGAAAAAGAGACATTGTCTTTTAGTCCAAGGATGTGGCCACCCTTTTGGAGACTTTGCAAAGTTCTCATTTTGACATGGGCTAAACGACGATGCCATAGCCAGCCCACGTCGGCCTTTCCGAATAGACACATCGGACCCGAAGTGGTTTTCCCTGAGAAGTCCACCACATACAGGTCATTTTCGACGTATCCAACGAAAGCGACCTTTAGAGACTTGCTCCATAAGAGTACCACCAAATCATCATCGATAAAAACAGCAAAACCCATCTTGCCAAGGGCACGTAAAGAAGATTGTAGCCAAGGGTCTCAACAAGCATGACGTCCACGAGAGAGATATCGTGGCAACCACAACCTGCCAAGACCCAATACGAGATTTAGACTTATCACCATAGGAGACGTGATATTATCATGATTTGGACGCATCTCCGTGATGATCTCCTTGCTTGCGGTCATATGACTAGTGCAGCCACTATCCAAAGACCCATTTCGACCCACCTAAGCATAGCCCTGCAAGAAAATTACTTCTTGGTTTTAGGTACCCATTTTTTCAATGGGTCCTTTCATGTTAGTAACAAGGGTCTTTGGGACCCAAATAGACCAAGCAATATATTCATCAAAAGGACCAACATAATAAGCATAAACATCGCCATAGTCATCACAAAAGAGTTCATAATTCGGATTGTGAGACCACCAAAACCAATATTATTAGTCTTGTCTTTTGTGACAACCTTCTCAACAGTGCTTGTCTTTAATTGCACATTCTTGGTCTTGTTCTTCTTGGTTTTCTTCTTCTTGGACTTGGTGACATACCCAAGTCCCTCTTTACCATGATTTGACCTTTGCTTGCCAAGGACTTCATCAGGCACACCTTTGTCCTTTGTAGTGATGTCCTTGATCACTTCTTTTTCCACACTAGCATTTTTCTTGTTACTATATGTTGAGTTGGACGAGCTAGGAGTATCATATTTGGCCAATCGACTTTGAAGATGATCATGTGACTCATTGAGAATAGAGAACTCGTTTTTCAATGCCTTGTGAGCATTGTCAAGTTTCTCCAATTCCTCGGAGAGTCTATCATGAGCAGCCCCAAAGTCAATTCTTTCCTTCTTTAACTTCTTTGCCTTGGTGACAGCATTGTCACGTTCCTTAACAAGTTTAGTCACAATTTCTTCATGTGACTCTTCCATAGACTCAAGCCTCTCTTCAAGAGATACCCGAGCTTCTTCTTCTTCTTCTTCAAGAGCATTTTTTAGGGATGCAATTTCCATTGCATCCTCCCTTTCAATTCTTCCCTTTTCTTCGAGGAGTGCTTTGTTTTGGGCCAGCTGATCCATAAGAGCGTCAAAACGAACTTTGTGCTCACCTTGCAAGTTAGTATAGAAATAATCCAAAGCAATAATCTCTTCTTTAACCTTAAGACTAGCAGGATCATCCATGTCTATCATAGCCTTGGGAAAAGAAGAGTTAGAAGAAGTTACCTCGGAGCTTCTTGCCATGAGGCAAGTAGCATTATTGTTGATGATGTTTTCGTTCGGAGAGTCGAAGAGAGATGTTGATGTAGATGTAGTGGCTATAGCAGCTACCTCTTGAGAGCTATCGTCCTCATCCTCATCTTCACTCCCCGATGAATATTCTTCTTGAGCCACTAGAACAATCTTTGGTTGCTTCTTGAAAGGAGCATTCTTCTTTACAAACTGTTTCTTACGTGGAGCTTTTGATTTGTCCTTGAAAATGAGTCTTCCTCCATTATCCTCTCTACTTTGATATGGACACTTTCATTACGAAGTGCGGTCACCACAATTAAAGCATGTTCTCACTTGGGACCATTTTCTTTTCTTCCATAGGATCCACTCTTGCGATCTAGTTCACTTTAGCCTTGGCTGGATCTTTCCAAAAGTTTCTTGCATAAAGAGCCAAGTATTGTCCGTGGATCCTTTTTATATCTTTGGGAGATCCGGACCTTCTATCGCATATTCATCATGATCAATCACACTAGTCTTCAAGGCCATGTTGACCCCTTTGCATCCCCATAGCTCGAGCACGAGCATCTTGACATTCTTGGCAGCCACTTTGAAGGCGGCCATTTCTTGCATTACCTCATTGGATGACATGAGGTGATAATTATGCCTACCTTGGAGACTTTTCAAATCTGTGGGCTCAAATGGCATAAGAGCACTGACATACTTGCGCTTGATCCAAGCATCATCAACATGAGCTGGACCGTTGTTTCTGAAGGTTGTGGCTATTGCCTTGAGCCTCCTATACATGTCCTCGTGGTCTTCTCCATCCAACATATAAAATCCTTCAGCTTCATTGCTCAAGGCATCATATCTATTCCTTCTCATACTTTCATTTCCGATGAAGAGCTCGGTGAGGGCATCCCAAGCTTCTTTAGATGTGCTAAGATGCTGAATGTGTGGCATGTCTTTGTCACCCACACCAAGCTGTATCATGTGTAGAGCTGTAGCGTTGAGTTGGCTATCGACCACTTCTCTTCTTGTGAGATTGTTGGGGTTTCCAACATGAAGACCATTTTCGATGATCTTCCACAACTCTATGGAGGAACTACACACATGAGATTTCATCAAAAATTGCCATTGAGAAAAAGTAGATGCTGAAAGTTTGGGTGGATAACCCCTATTATGTATATGTGGGTGAGGGATAGGCGGATCAGGGGAATACACATGAGAAACCTCATTGTATCCATCCTTACCGCTATCCTTTTTCGAGGAGGAGCTCTTGCTAGTATCATCACCTACCACTTCGTTATCTTTGGAAATAGTTTTACCCGTTTCCTTGGATTGCGGAGTGGTATCCTCGAGTTAGATGGAGGTGATCTTTGCGGATGTGGAGAGACGCATTATCAATTGACGCATCTCTTCCATCTTAGCCTCCATTGAACTCACCAAGGTTGTTTCCAACGTCTTGAGATCGTTCATGGTGACTACCTCCGGAGCATCACTCCCATCTCCCTTGGAACCCATACTTCTCTTAGGCGGTTAAGCCCGAAATAAGAGTCGAGGCTCTGATACCAATTGAAATGGATCGTATGGGCACCTAGAGGGGGGGGTGAATAGGTGCTAACCAATTTTTAATACCTTTTCAATTTTAGGCTTGACACAAAGTAAATTCTCTAGATATGCAACTACGAAAATTTCCCTATATGTAACCCTAACTGCTAAGCACGTAAAAGAGGAGCGAGGAAACCGTAGTGGAGCACGCGGAGCCACAGGGATTTGTTTTACCGCAGTTCCTTCCTTGTTAAGGGAAGTACATCTGCGTTGGAGGGGTGGGAGGTTCTAAGACCACCACGCCACAATAGGCCTCACCCTATTCTCCGATGGATCTCACCACGAGAGGCCTGATCCACCTTCTCCACTATTGGATCCCTTCGAGGCGGGAACCGGTGCCTTTTACAACACTATCGGGGCACACACCCACAACTGAATTGGGGGCTCCCGAGAAGACAACAAGCTGCCACAAGGACAAGGTTTATCAATATAAACAAAAACGAGGATCTAGATATTTGCAAGAAATACTAGATCGGAGGTTCTCCAAATGAATGGAGAGGAGATGAAGCGCTTGATTGCTGATGATGAAGATCGAGTTCTCCTCCTTCGATTCCCCAAGGGATGGGGCCTTTGGGTGGATCTAGGTGGAGCACTCTTGGATGAAGATTTGAGATCTGATCTGTTCTTTTTCGAGATGAATCAAGAGTTCTGGCAGGAGGGGGATGGCTGGCTTAAATACCCCCTCCCCAGATCTGGCCGTTGCACAACTTTGGGGGCGGATTATCCGCCCCCCACTTGGGGCGGATTATCCGCCCCCCTGGGAAAACTCCGCCCCAAGGGCGGATTCTCCTGGGGAAACTCCGCCCCCTCTCTGGGGCTTGCGCCTTGGTGAAGCTTGGTGAAGTTCTTGGGGGGCGGATAATCTGGCCCCCCTGAGGGGCGGATTATCCGGCCAGACCGGAAAGTCCGGGCAAAACTCTGCCCCCTCTCTGGGGCTTGCGCCTTGGCGATGAGCAGGGGGCGGATTATCCGGCGGGGCCGGAAAATCCGGCCAAAATTCCACCCCCCTTCTGGGGCTTGCGCCTTCTTGGGCAAAGGGAGGGGCGGATTATCCGCCCCCCGGTGGGGCCGGATTATCCGCCCCCAAAGGCAGAGTCCTTTTCCCTTTGTTCTCAAATAGAGCTGCAACACTTCAACACACATTAAATGATCCTTGGTATTGTTATCTAACACACAAAACACTAGGGATTAAGAAATGTTCTTTCAATATATCCCCGAACATTAATATATGTATGCAAGCATGGACAATTTAATATGCACAAGTTATATTATATTTATAAAAATAGGGTATAGGGAAGGGGTCACACATTGGGTTCGACGATCGGGGGGCTCCGGGGGGTTCGGTTCGGTCTCGCCGGGATCTGTCTTCGGAAAGGTCTTTGGGTCCGTGTGAAGATCTTGTTGTCGACGGAGAACTTGAATCAACTCCGGTGGTCATCGGAAGATCTTGTCGATGACACCAATGACTCGTCCACCGGATGTTCTGGTCGAATACATGGTGCTCCATAACACCATCTCCTTAGCATCATACCACACCAACCCATCACCTTCATATCCCAAAGCACAGAGTCGTACCACAACATCAGGTAGCTGAACAAACTGTCGATCTTTCCTTCGAGTACCGGTAGCAGCGTCATCACATCACCACAACGGAGGTTCACATCAGCGAGTGCAGCAGGGAGCATATGGGCTAGGGAAACAACTATCACACGGCCGACAACGGAGAACCAACAGGAGCACGCGAGGACGAGGACCAACAGGAGAGAGGGGGCGAGGCCCGGCGACCGTGTCGAAGTAGAAGGACGGTGGGGAGGAGACCCATGGCCAGGAAACCACGGCGCCGGCGGCGGAGCTCGATGGTTGGAGGGCAGCCTGCAGGGCAGGCCACATCGCCGGCATGGGGAGGGACGTGGGGTCAGCGGCGGAGGCGGCTTGGCTGAGCGCAGCCCAGGTGGCACCGGAGAAGGACGGGCGCCGACCGTGGCGAGAGACTCAGCAGTGCAGGCGCGCGAGCATGGCATCTGTCGGCGACGGGGTCAAACGACGGAGGCTGAGGAGGGCGATGCAGGGTGAGGAGAGGGAACCGCGTGCTCGGGGCGAGGCTGCGGCGGCGAAACTCGGCCAACGGCCTGGAGGGAGCTCGGCGGCGGCGCCACTGCAAGTAGGAAGACGCGGCAGGGGAGGTGGCGCCCTCGCGTGGGGATTGGTGGTTAGCGATAGGGCAGCGTGGGAGGGGTGCGTGCGTGCTATGCGTGTGGTGTGGGGTTGTGTCTGATGGTGGTGTGCGTGAGTATGTGTCCACCGCGGGCAAGGGTGGGTCGCGTGTGTTGTGTGTTGTGCAACGTGACAGGGCAGTGCGTGTGTGGGGCTAGGGTTAGGATTAGGGTTTGAGGGAAAAGAAAAAGAAAGAAAATAGACTATTTATCTAGTCTAAAGTAGACTAGATAATGCTAGTTTTAGACCAAAACTTTAGACGAGCTTTAGCCTGATTTTATTTATAAAACAAGAAAAGCTTTTCCTGCGAGAAATATTATTTATTTTAAAAATAAGAACGAGAGAAGGGTTTAATAAAACTACATGGATATTTAGTAAAATAAAATATGGTTTGCTAAAATAATTTTACGGATAAAATATGCATGATGATGTCATGATGATGCAAAAATAGAAATTAACACGCAATTTTTATTTTGAAATATTTTTTGGGGCATTACATCCAATGGGAAGAATTTTTTCTAGCCGAAAGACCTCTGCTGTCTCTGCTCCAAATGTGGTATGAATCTTACTCTTTTTTACTTTCCCATTTTTCTTGTGTTGTTACCATGAGTTCTTTTAGTACACTGCCAGGCCAGAAAGTAATGAGCTTAAGTGAGTATTGTTGGGTTCTGTTCACTAATGGTGATAAGCAAGTTGGAATCATAAATATATGCAATTGTTAATATGCTTTTAAAAGTATTATAGATTAGACATTTCACGGCGAGAAGAATGTTTAGCACAATTGTATGTGGCATTTATTGTCGGAGTTTTCCTACCTATGTATGTTTTATAAGCTCTTTTTCTATCCTATAAAGTTAGTTCTGATATATCGAATTATTAAGACAATTCTATTGCTATTTCTCATTTAAAATATATGCATGGTATCAAGAAACTAACAGAGAATAAATGATAATGTGCATTGCTGATGCAGTTACGTATACTATTGAGCACATGTAATGGTAAAGTATATTTCAATCCCTGGTCAGCTTTCCACATACTTCTAAGTGAAATCAGCCTCGAGGATCTTTGCTGCTTGTGCATGACCTAAGTAGTTCCGAGGGTCTACCTCAAATAGAAAATCTGAATAAAATTTTGAAACAACAGAATAGATGTCCTGCAATTAATTCATTTATTTTATAGTATAAATGCTCATATTTGTCAAATGCATGTTAGGCTTATTGCATTTTTTGAGATGATTGTACTTGCTCGGTCGCATGACTTCTTTCATTTCGGTGTTGCACTTCGTGTTGATATTCTGCTGTAGCCATTAGAATATTTTGCATTAGTGTTCAATAATGCTTCAAACATTTAGATAGATCTATCAACTTAACCATAATTCTCACTCTAGAAAATACAGAGCCACGTGCTTCCAATATTATCTTACAAAAACTTAATTTCTAATGTTTCTCCTGCAGAAGTTGAGGATTTAAGTGACTATTTCGCCTACGTACAATCATAAGATTCAAAATGCTAGGACTTGACTGATCAATTTATCTTGGTATCTTCCATTGTTCCGCTTGATTATGCTCTTTTTATTCCCATGCATATCTTACAGCAATTTTTAACTTCTCATTTGCTTGATTTTTGAAAGCTTGCATTGATTCCTTTTGGGAATACACGTGTGCTCTGCAGAAAGGAAATTCTCATATCTCGCCTAGAGGTATTTTATTTGGTTTCTCGACTGATGATGGGTTGTTCCAAACACAGATTAGTCGAATGCAGGTTTCTAAGCTTTGTTTTATCATGTTACATTCTTCTGCCACTTGTATTGAGACGTTTGTGATTTAATTTTTAGTGTAGATTTCTATAACACTTTTTTAAAGATGGACGGGCGTGGCAACGCGCGATTTCATGTTCCAGTGTCATGTATATTTACATCTGGCCCGAAATTATATATCACCCTCCCAATTTTTACATCCCTTTCTATAGAGGCAAAGTTAGTTTTCACATCAGGGAGCCTATTATAAATTACCATGTTAGATAATTGCCCCGTCTCAGAAATCACAATCAAGGTTGATTTTTAAGCCACGTTTTTTGTTTTTGGATGCCAGTATGCAACGGTTCTTTGAACTTGGAAGAAGACCGTCCGATACTATAATGATTGCAACCGCTGGTCCTCTGTTTTTGTACATGGTGATCGATCGAGTTAATTAGGCCGGTCATCCGGTTTCAGTGGCTATCGTACGCAGAATATCACAACAACCAAACCATAGTAGTAGTAACCTAAAGCTAGCAGTCAGTCAGTCAGTCAGTCAGTTCTCCCCCATTCCTATCACGGCGTGATCAGGTGGGGGGTGTCCCACTCGGCCACTCCCAACAACAGGGACATGCTCTATCCATGCCATCAAAACCGGGCGGTCCACATTCTCCGCTGACAAAACCCCCTCCCACCTCTGCGGCTCTGCTCCTGATTTTGTTGGGTTGCTGCGAGGATCTTGTACCCAGCGCAACCACTCCTGAACGGCCCCAACCCCGACGCGCCCCCCCTTGCCTCTGTCACCGCCTTTTTTTAAACTGCGGGAGAGGAGAGGGTGAGAGAGAGAACAAGAGGAGAGAGGGACGGCAAGTAATCCATTTTCTTGGTCTGTTGTTATTAACTTTTGTTTTCTCCTTCTTGAGAAGACAAATTTCGTTCTTTAGGGGACCAAGCAAAAGCATCATCATCCAAGTCTCTCTCCCTCTCTGCAAAAAAAAGAAAGAAAGATGTAATCACCAACCCTTTACCACCTTTGATCCATTGCCTTTACCTTTCTTCGCCTCTATAGCTCTCCTTCTTTTTCCCCCCTTTATTCCCTGCCTAGTTGCTACTCCTTCATGCTTTGCAAGCATTGCCCACACTCCGCTCACACACGGCATCATCGCCATTGCACCAAGAGAGCAAGCATTCATGAAGGAGTTCTCGTATGAGGAGATCGAGGCGGCCACGGGCGGCTTCGCGGCCAAGAACGTCGTTGGGAAGGGCAGCCATGGCTGCGTGTACAGGGCCAGGCTCAGGACCGGCGGCGGGGGTGCCACTGGCAGGAGGCTCGTCACCGTCGCCGTAAAGAAGGCGTCGCACGCTCAGGGTGAGGCCAAGCTCGCCAACGAGATCGCCGTGCTCACGGCCACGCGACACCACCACCAGGGCGTCGTCGGCCTCCTAGGCGTGGCGGCGCCCGCGGGAAAGCCGCCGCAGCTGCTCGTCATGGAGTTCATGCCCAACGGCTCGCTGCACGACCTCCTGCACCGCTCCCCTCGCCCGCCCCCGTGGCCGCGCCGCGTGGAGATCGCGCTCGACGTGGCGAGGGCACTGTGCGCGCTGCACGGCGCCGCGCCCCGCGTCATACACCGGGACGTCAAGACGGCCAACATCCTGCTCGCCCGCGACGGCCGCGCCCGCCTCGCTGACTTCAGCCTCGCGGTCAGGGTCCCCTCTGGCGCCGCAGGCGCGCCGGCGCCCGCTGGCACGATGGGGTACCTGGACCCGAGCTACACGGATCCCGGCCGGCTGGGCCCGGAGAGCGACGTGTTCAGCTTCGGCGTCGTGCTCCTGGAGCTCATCAGCGGGCGAAAGGTCATGGACATGAACGCCTTCCCCTCGTCCATCGTCGCCTGGGCGGTCCCGCTGGTCCGCGCCGGCATGGCACGCAAGGTTTTCGACGGGAGGCTAGCCTCGCCGCCGCCCGACGCCGAGGCCGCCATCGCACGGGTCCTGGCCGTGGCCGCGCGGTGCGTGTCGGATCGCGTGGAGCGCCGGCCGGCAATGTCGGAGGTGGCGTCCGAGCTGCGCGGCGCACTTGAGAGCGCCGGGTGGCACCGCCGCCGCGGGATGGACGCCGTGGTGGAGAGGGTGTACAGGCGCGTCGTGTCGTGGGGAACGCGGCTTCGCGTAAAGACAAGCAGGAGGAGCAAGGTGGAGTGCACCGAGCTGTCGTCGGAGGGGAGCAGCAGCGGCAGCAGCCGCGCCGACTCGTGCCCTCTACCGTCGCGTTCTAACAGCGTACAACTCAGATACGCTGACCGTGCTTAGGTGCCCGTTCGAACGGAACGTGCGAATTATTGTTTTTTACTTCGAAATGCTGCAAGGATTGAATTGTTTCCGCGTGATCGAACTTACTGGATTGCTAGAGTTAGTTAGGCTGTTCTCGGATCATTTAACCTACTACTAGATCATCATATGGTAACGACTGTTTGCTGGGGTATGTAAATAGATGTGAGTATATGTTGCTGTCGAGAGATGGGGTGTAACTTGTAGGGAGAAGCTACCCCCATGTTTGAATTGACAAACGGTGACCCATTTTTTTCTTGTCTCTGTATCCGTTCTCAGGATAGTCTTTCCAGACTGTTTTTTTATCTGAACGGGCGGTACTTCGCTCACTCGCATTTTTAAGACGCCGTTTTTCGCTTTTGCCCAACTTTCATTCAGCGATCCTAGGCTAAACCCGACGCGCAGATGTCACGTGGAATGGCGGATGGAAGAAAAACTGGTGGGCCAACCTTGTCAGCGAGACATTTCATTTCCCCACCGCGATTCGGCTTGCCCTCGGAGCCTTCTCCCCACCTACCCCTCGCCACCATGTCGTTGCCAACGATGCCTCGTGCCGCCCAGCCGAATCCACGCCGATAGAAAGGTCCACCACCGCCGTCGCATCCCCTCCCCTCGCTGATGTCCTTGTTTCGCCTTCTCACGGTGTCGTCGACAACTCGACTCCGTTCTGAGCTCGTGCCCACCGCGCCCGCGAAGTGTTCGTCGGTTTGCCTGCAACGAGGAGATGCAGTTGGAGGAAGAGACCGTCACAACCGCCGAAGATGAAGAGCATATGCGGATCCTCGGCTCTGTGGGAAGACTGTACACGAGGGGATGTTTGCCATGTTGTTGGAGATTCGAGATTTGATTGTGCATCAACAACTGCAGGATGATGATATGGTCGAGTACATATGGATACGCAGAGACAACACATAGCTGTTATGCCGGACATAATTTTGCCGAACTATGGCGAACTATGTTGTGTTCCGTTCTATGGTGAACTATGTTGTATTTAATTTTATGATATATGCTGAACAATGCTTTGTATTTATATTTATGGATACGTAGAGGCAACACATAGATGCTATGCCGGACATGATTTGGCCAAACTATGTTGTGTTTCGTTCTATGGCGAACTATGTTGTATTTAATTTTATGTCAAACTATGTTGAACAATGCTTTGTATTTATATTTAGAGTGAATTCCACTTTTTACCCTCTATTTGTGCATTTGAGACACTAATTACCCCATTTAGTAGAAGTTGTATCCGAATGTCCTATTTAAGAAAATTCTACCTGTTTTAGTATTCAACCCGTATTCTTGAATAAGGCTGACATGTTAGGACGATGTGCCGCCACAAAATATGTCAAGATCAAAGAACGTCGTCGTTGATTATATCTACCTTCTCTGCACCAAATATTCTATTCTTTGTTGTCATCTCGATAATTTCAAAGTTCAATCGTCGCCTCACACCTTGCCCAATAGATATGCATCAGAAAGTGAGGGTTTAAAGTTTTCAAACATGGTAATTTAGATGAATTTTCGCTACATAGCGTAATTAGTGCCATAAATACACAAGTAGAGAGTAAAAAATGAAATTCACTCTTATATTTATACCGAACTATGTGAATTTGAGCTAAATTATGATAAAATGCTACCAAATTTACCAAAACTACGCCTGCCTGGGAACGAGTGAAGGTGCTCTAAGTCTAAAGGCTTTTCCAATACTCGATCAAAGTAGTGATACAATAATAGGAGTAGCATTCTTTTTCCGACAACAGTGTGAAGTACCCGAGTAGTATCTGCTAGCTGGTAGCACGGCATGTCAAACTGAACTAGTACTACTAGGCAAGTTAGATAGGAAGCCGAGGAGAAATCTGGCACGGGTAGCTCATGGATTCAGGTTAACCCCGCAGGGTTGAGCAGTAGTAGCTCGGTCGATAGACTTTTCCTTTAGCCACGAGATGGTCATTATTATTTCGCTCCAACTGCACGCACTGTGCACACACTGTACATGTGTAAGTGTAACTAAAGGCTAGCTGCGTGCACTTCTTGACCTGAGAAGATACGCTACCAAAGATAGATGGATGACGTCTGATCAATGCAGATGCAGTCTGGCAACCCATAAAAGATTGACCATCGCATAATCCTACTGGGGTTCTACTTTTCCTACGCGCTGATCTGCTTTCTCTTTCTTACCATTTTTCTTGTACCTAGTCGTAGCAAGCTAGTGAAAGAGAGAGACAGATATGTCCATGCTACCTTTTTTCCAAGCAGACATGGTGAATCTATTCTATACAAGTCGGAGTAAATTTGAGAATATCGCAACTTATAAATAATAATTCAATGTATGATAAAAAGCATTGAAAACGAGTCAGTAAATTGCTTTCTCTCTTCCTTCCTTTTATAGAAAAGAAACTTAGCAAGCCTTTCCGTGAAGGTGCGTCTTATCTTGTTTGAATAATCCAGTGGTATTATTCAAGTCGCTAATTCGTTGGAGAGAAAAAGAACGATGCCGGGAGAGACTTCTTAATTAGAAGATTCAGTCGACAGGACATAATCAACTTGACAAATTCCTACTTGAATAATCGTTGCTTGAGGTTTGTTCCGCTCTTTTTGTACAAAGGAAAAATCAGCAGCCGTCGTTTTCCAGCAACCCTTCTTAGAAAACAACAAGAACCAACGCGAATTATTTGCTTTTTTCCTTTCCAGTTTAATACAGTTGAGGCTGGGCTGCTAACAGGGACAGAAGAACCGTACTAAATCGCTGGAGAAGATATTAAAAAAAACCGCACAGATCGATCTTTGCAAAAGAGATAAAAGGGCCAGAAGGAGCGTAAATATGAGTGAAGAATGGGGCAAAACCGCACTTTCGACCAAATGTGCAATCATGAGATCGGCAGTCCACTTTTCACACAAATACTATTTCTCTATGAAAAACTTGACTAGGGGTTTATTTTGTGATGCAAGATTTTAGGACATGTTTGGTAGGTTGTATAAGGTGAAACCAAGCACGTGCGAGGTGGAGTTGGGCTGATTGGATGCATGTCAGACCTCCGTATTGCGGCCTACATGAACATTAAAATACCTCGGACCAGTCCTACTAGAAACTCCCTTGTCGTGCGATCCCTACATGCAAAAGGGGAGACTCAGCTCCACGAGTCCGACCACGCATGGAGATTGCCGGAGCAACGTGCATAATACATTGAAAACGGAAAAGGGGGCACGAAGGATTATGCCACCTCCCGTCGAAACATTCCTCTATTTCTACCCTGCACTCTCACCTCCCGCCGAAATCCAATAGTTCGCCCTCCCCCATTCAAGCTCCATTGTGGGTGTTAAGTTGTGATCCAAATTCATAAGAAGGCCAACTTCTGATGTAGCGGAGCAAGGCCCGTCGTTGGTAGGCTTGGGCCAAATCGTAGCGGTATTGATTATCACCACTGTCTATAAATACATATTCTAAGCTGCTGGGTAGGGTATATCGCTTAACTGAAAACCCACGATATTGTGTAAACCCTCTCAATATAGTGAACTTTGTTGGCTGACATCCATCTGTGGTTTTTCTCTTCTCATTCTAGAGGTTTTTCCATGTTAAAAAGATTATGTCCCGTGCGTGTATTTTGTTTGTTCCTTTTTTTTTTGAAATAAGCATATATTAATACCACACCGATACCAATTACACCCAGCCTCTGCAGCAACGCATACCCTATTAGCAACGGATGCACATAGCCAAAAAAAGAAGAATTACAAAAAGAAAGGTCCCGCTACATGATGACCCACAAGTATAGGGGATGTGAAAGGACATTTATTGTCATAATCATTTTTGGTGTTCGTTAACAACAAGTAGATCATTTTACAGTTTGTCACTGTCCACAGGTTGGTATTATGATAAGTGAAAAGCACTCTCACACTTTGGAAAGATTCCTGCAAGAGTGACAGAGTTCTGGAAATTTCAGACCGGAGTCTCCGGTCTCCCTAGACCGGAGTCTCCGATGTGGTCCGGAGTTTCCGGATTTGTCCCCGGTGGAGGCTTCAAAATTTTGGCTGGGACATTCTGTATGGGGGTGCGGATCAAGGTCCAGAGGCTTCTCTAGAATCTCCGGTCTTGTCTCTGACCGGAGTCTCCGGTGCTGGAGGTCCGGAGTCTCCGACCCTGTTGGGTCGTATCTGGCCCTGGTCATTCAGAAGGGTGGTCCGGAGGCTAGTCCGGAGATAGGCTGGAATCTCCGGTGTAGACCGGAGTCTCCGGTGTAGACCGGAGTCTCCAGTCTGACTTTTCTCCAACGGTCAGAAAACGGTTCGTGGAGGGGGCTGCCTATAAAAAAGGACCCTTATCTTCTTCCTCCAGCCGCTCGACCTGCTCAAGAACACAAACTCCATTAGAGCCACCAAATCTATAATATCTCTCCATCCAACCATCCAAAGTCAATTGATCTTTGGAGAATCGAAGGAGGAGGCCTTGATCTACAGCTTCACCAAGAGAGATCTTTATTTCTCCCTCACTCACTTGAAGGCCCCCAAGCTCTAGTGTTTCTTTGGAAACCCTAACTTTGATTTGGTTCTTACAAGCTTGTCTTTGATTGTTTTGACAGCTTGCTTGTATTTAGGAGCCTCCAATTAAGTTGTGAATGTGTGCCCCAAACTTGTAAAGGTGTCGGCTTCCACCTCGAAGGTTGCCGATATAGTGGAAGGTGGATTGATCCCATTGGGGTGAGATTCATCGGAGAACAAGGGAGGCCTTTCATGGCGTTGGTGGTTTGAAACCACCCCCTCTCCAAACGTAGACGTACTTCCCCTCAAAAGGAAGGAACTACGGGAAACAAATCCTTGTGTCTCCGCGTCCACCACTTTGGTTACTTCTATCCTTTACCGCACTTTACTTACTTGTTCTTGCTTAGTGTTGTGATAGTTGTTGCTTGGCTGACATATAGGTAAATTCACATTAGTTACATAATCTAGAGAATTTAACTTTCTTGTCAAACCCTAAATTGAAAAAGAATAAAATTTGAAGTAGCACCTATTCACCCCCCCTCCAGGTGCCCATACGATCCTTTAAATTGGTATCAGAGCCTCAGCTCTTTATTCATGCTTTACCGCCTAAGAGTATATGGGTAGCAAAGAAGGGGAAGGTGATGGTGAGTCTATCCACTCGGTGACCATGGATGATCTCAATAACTTGGAAGCAAGATTGAGCTCCACCTTGGGCAACAAGATCAAACAATTGCACAAGTTACTTGATCAACTTGTTAAAGATAAGGATGGCTCATCATCCCCTTCTCCTAAAGAGGATCCTCCATCTGTGGTACCCAAGGGTAATACTCTGGTATTACCCGAGGGTATGGCAGTGGGGGGGTAAACCAGACAACACTAATTCCTCCACACAAAATGATGGTGGGAAGGGTGAGCACCGTGATTCATGGTACTCTCCCGACCCTCCAATCCCTCACCCTCATGCATACAATAGAGGTGACCACCTAAGCTTGAAGAATCTACTACTTTTGCTCAATGGAAATCTCTAATGAAAACTCATGTGCGCAGCTCTTGCATTGAACTATGGAACATCATCGAGCATGGACTCTTTATTGGGGATCCAAACAACTTGACAAGAAGATAAGTTGTCAATAGTCAACTCAATGTCACTGCCTTGCACATGATTCAACAAGTATTGGGTACAAAGGATTACCCACACATTGAGCACTTCAGTATTGCCAAGGAAGCTTGGGATGCTCTCACGGTGTTGTTTGTTGGGAATGAGAGCATGAGGAGGAACCGATATGATGCACTAAGCAATGAAGCCGAAGGCTTCTACATGATGGAAGGTGAAAATTATGAAGACATGTGCCGTAGGCTCAAGACCACTGCAACCGCTTTTAGAAATGTGGGTGCCTCACATGTGGATGATGCATGGATAAAAAGGAAATATGTGAGTGCACTCATTCCCTTTGAGCCCACAGACTTTAAGAGCCTACAAGGAAGATACAACTACCATCTCATGACCTCCAATGAAGTTATGCAAGAGATGGCCTCTTTCAAAGTTGTCGCCAAGAATGCCAAAGATGCCCGTGCTCGTGCCCTTTGTATGAGCAATGTTGTCAACGTTGCTTTGAAGGCCAAAGTTGTGGACCATGGGGATGAAGATGATAGTGATGAAGGCCTCTCCACGGACCACCTCGATGAAGTCAAGATTGCTCATATTCAATATATGGCCTTCTATGCAAAGAACTTTTGGAAGAACCCCGCCAAGGCCAAGATGGAAATGCAATGAAGAAGCAACCCAAATGGGAATAGAGAAAATACCACTAGATTGAGAACTTGCTTCAATTGTGGTGACCGCTATCACTTTGTGGCGAGTTGCCCCTATGAGAAGAGAGAAGATCATGGGGGTAAGCTTGTGTTAAAGAAGACTCTCAAAGCACCTTACAAGAAACCCTTCATCAAGAAGAATCCCATCAACAATAAGTCAGGAGAAATTGTCTTGATCACTCATGAAGAATACTCCTCCGACAATGAAGATGATGAAGATGAGGAAGAGTAAACTTCTAATGGTGTGGCGGCTCTTGCCACTACTTCTACTCCGACATTCTCACTCTTCGATTCTCCAAATGAGAATTCTCCCATCAAGAACGTCACTTGCCTTATGGCAAGAGGAACGGAGGTATCCTCATCATCTCACTCCACTCCCTTAGCTAATGATGAAATTGATGATGAGATGTCTCTTGATGTTAAAAGGGAATTAATTGCTTTCGATGAGTTTATGACTAACCTATATAAGGGGATGCTAAGATACATTTTGGAAACATCTTAGATCAACTTTCCCACACATAAGAGCTTCTATATGTAAGATGTAAACTTGGGCATGAACACATGATTGAGCTATAGGCTTTAAACAATGCTCTAGAAGAAGAACAAGAGACTAGGATGTCACTTGAATTAAAACTTGAAGGGCTTGATGAGGCCAATGACATTATTGTTAATAAACTCATCAAAGAACGTGATCATGCTATTGCTAAATGCAAAAGGGCTAAAAAGGACAAGATTGAGTTTGGTGTGGTTCATGAAAAACTTGCCGAGGACTTTAGTTTGCTTGAAAAGGCTCACAAGGCTTTGGAAAGTGAACTCTTGTCACTCACAAAGTCCCATGAAACGCTTCAAACTCAATTGGCCAATATTCCCTCACCTAGTAACTTCATTCCATCTAGTAGTACAACTATTCTTGAAGAAAATGCTAGGTTGAAGGGGGAGCTAACCAAGGCCACATTTCCACAAGGCAACAAGTCCATTGATGATCTTTTGAGTAAGCAAAGGTCTAGTTGTGAAAAAGGGGGCATTGGTTTTGTTTCCAAAACTAAGAAGAAGAAGAACAACAACAAGAAGGCCAAGCCCGCACAAGAGACCAACAAGGCCATTATGGATAGTAAGACCACAAGTGGTAAAACTATGTCTCATGATGACTTTGCGGGAAGTGCTAACCATCACTATGTTCTAATGCGTGATTATTATGGTGATGTGTATGCACAATATGTTGGCCCATATGATGGTTATATTGCTTGGTCTATTTGGGTTCCCAAGACCCTTGTTTCTAACAAAAGAGGACCCATTGAAAAATGGGTACCTAAAAATTAGCTTGATCTTTTGTAGAGATATGCTTCCGAAGGGTCAAAGTGGGTGCTTGATAGTGGTTTCACGAGTCATATGACCGGAAGCTCGTCTATTGTCAAGGACTTACAGACAAATGATGATCAAATCACCATGACATATGCCGACAAGTCAAAGTCTAAGGTAATGGGTTTCGGCAAGGTAGTGGTTGCTCACGACATTACACTCATGAACGTCATGCTTGTTGAGAACCTTGGATACAATTTACTTTCAGTCTGTGCTCTTGGAAAGATGGGCTTTGCCATCTTTGTTGATGATGATATTGTGGTCCTCATGTGGAGCAAGTCTCTCAAGGTCGCTTTTGTTGGGTACGTCGAACATGACTTATATGTGGTGGACTTTTCGGGGCAAGCCACTACAAGTGCGATGTGCTTATTCGGAAAGGCCAATGTGGGTTGGTTATGGCATCGCCGACTAGCCCATGTCAATATGAGAACTTTGCAAAGTCTCCACAAGGAGGGCCATATTGTTGGACTAAAAGAAAATGTTTCCTTTGCCAAAGATCTTATTTGCAGGGCATGTGTTCTAGGGAAGATGCATGATGCTCCTCACAAGCTTAAGAACCGCATCAAGTCAACCAAGATCTTGGAGCTCCTTCATGTGGACCTCTTTGGTCCTCCATCTCATGCAAGTCTTGGTGGGAAGAAATATTGCTTGGTGATTGTTGATCACTTTTCAAGATACTCTTGGGTTTATTTCTTCAAGTTGAAAAGTGAGACCCAAAAGACCTTCATCGACTTCATCAACTTGGTTCAACGGCAATACAATGTTCCCGTGTTGATTATAAGAAGCGACAATGGCACCGAGTTCAAGAACTACACCTTGAATGATTTCCTTAGTGATGAGGGGATGATAAAACACCAATATTCCGCTGCATATACCCCTCAACAAAATGGTGTGGCCGAGAGGAAGAACCAGACTCTTATTGAGATGGCTATGACCATGTTGGTGGAGTTTAAATCTCCATACAACTTTTGGGCCGAAGCCATCTCCCCTGCTTGCCATGCATCAAACCGGCTCTACCTCCGCAAAGAAATCAACAAGACTCCATATGAAATACTTAACGGTAACAAGCCCAACATATCTTACTTCCAGGTGTTTGGTTGTAAGTGTTTCTATCTCATAAAAGGTGTTCGTTTGTCCAAATTCTAGTCTAAAGCATTAGAGGGTATTTTTGTTGGCTATGGTCTTGAATCTCACACTTATAGAATCTATGATAAGCTCTCCGGAGCCATCATAGAATCTTGTAGTTTGACCTTCGAAGAATATGATGGTCCCCAAGGGGGGCGTGTTGATGCTTGTGATGCATATGATGAAATGCCTCAGGATGCCATAGGAAGAATGAGTGTGGGATATATCCGCCCCGTTGAGGAACCCATTATGGCAGATCGAGAAGAACTATGCTCCACTCAAGTGGAGCCCTCGTCTTCACAACATCAACAAGCTCCATCCACCGAGGAGGGCAATGACTCAAGCCAAAGACAAGATGTGGACCCTCAACATGTTGATCAAAGTGACAACTCTAGTCAAGGGGAGCTTGATTCATTCTCCAGGATGTCAAGTGGTGCCAAGGCAATTACTCAAGGAAGATCCGTACAAACTGCCTTGAGATAAGCTCAAATCGATGCTAGAAGAGTACTTGATCATGACCAAGGTCAATCTTTGCCTCTTAATGAAGAGAATTATACCAACGATGATCAAGCTCAAGTTTATGGTCAAGACGAGGACTAAAATGATGAAGAGGGTCCTCCAAGAAACAACTTGGAGATCCACGCTCGTCGTAAAGCTAGGAAGGAGAGAATGTTGGAATTGAGAGACCACTCTCTACAAAATGTGGTTGGTGACCTAAGGAAAGGCATTTCCACAAGAGCATAATTGAAGAGGTTTAGTGAACACCAAGCACACATCTCCATGATTGAACCAAAGAAAGTGTGGGAAGCTCTTGAAGATTCGGATTGGTTGGAAGCTATGCATAAAGAGCTCAACAACTTTGAGAGAAACAAAGTATGGAAGTTGGTTGAGAAGCCAAAGGATTGCCGAAATGTTATTGGCACGAAGTGGATATTCAAGAACAAGCAAGACGAGCATGGAATTATAGTAAAGAACAAGGCTAGATTGGTTGCACAAGGGTTCTCTAAAATTGAAGGCATTGACTATGGAGAGACTTATGCACCCGTGGCTCGCCTTGAGTCCATCCATATCCTTCTTGCTTATGCGGCACATCATAACTTTAAGTTGCAACAAATGGATATAGAAAGTGCATTTCTTTATGGTCCATTAAATGAGTTGGTATATGTTAAGCAACCCCCGGGATTTGAGGATCCCAACTTCCCAAACCATGTCTACAAACTTGATAAGGCGCTCTATGGGCTCAAGAAAGCCCCACACACGTGGTATGAGCACCGTAGAGAGTTGTTGTTTGACCATGGATTTGAGGTTAGGAAAATCGATCCCACTCTTTTTACTAAGAAGGTCAATGGGGAGCTTTTTGTATGCCAAATATATGGTGATGATATTATCTTTGGCTCATCTAACAAAGCTTTTAATGATGAATTCTCAAATATTATGACTAGTAGGTTCCGGATGTCTTTGATGGGGGAGTTGAGAGTATTTCTTGGTTTTGAGATCAAGCAAGTTAGAGGAGGGACATTCTTCAACCAAACCAAGTATACTCAAGATATGCTCAAGAGATTCAATATGCAAGATCTAAATGGAGCTCCTACTCCCATGGCTACAAAGACTCATCTAGAACAAAATCCAAATGGTAAAGATGTGGATCAAAAGGTATACCGGTCTATGATTGGTTCTTTGCTTTACCTTTGTGCATCTAGAACCGATATTATGTTGAGTGTAGGTGTGTGTGCAAGATATCAAGCGGCTCCTAAAGAAATCCATTTAATGGCGGTCAAGAGAATCTTTCAATATTTAGTTCATACCCCATTTTATGGTCTTTGGTATCCTCGAGGCTCAACATTTGCTCTTTGTGGATACACGGATTCGGATTGGGCGGGTGATAAGGATGATAGAAAATAAACATCCGGGGCTTGCCAATTCCTTGGTAGGTCCTTGGTATGTTGGTCTTCTAAGAAGCAAAATTGTATATCTCTCCACCGCCGAAGCCGAGTATGTGGCAGCTGCTAGTGCTTGCACCCAATTGCTATGGATGAGGCAAACTTTAATGGAATACGGTGTCCATTGTGACAAAGTGCCTCTTTTATGTGACAATGAAAGTGCCATCAAGATTGCCTACAACCCGGTGGATCACACAAGGACAAAGCATATTGAGATTCGCCATCACTTCATTAGAGATCATGTTGCTCGAGGTGATATTGATCTATCATATGTGTCAACCAAAGATCAACTTGCCGACATCTTCACGAAGCCACTTGATGAAGAAAGGTTTTGCTATTTGAGGAATGAACTAAATATCGTAGATTCAAGGAGCTTGACTTGATTATCTTGCATTCTCACCTATGATTTAACCCATATTTGGTTTAGGTGTAGGCATGGATATAGGGGAGTGCGGTCCTAATTGATTGGACTATCCTCCCCCCATTATGCCCAAAGCAATCAAAATCATTCCTCTTAATATCATTTTGTGATATGTGAGCTTAAATGATGAGTTTCGGTAATGGACCCAAGATATATCTTCGTGGTGCCAAGCCGAGTATACTCAAATATGGTGGCCTAGGCCACCGCCCTCTCAGACTAGAGAGGTTGGCACTTACTCATGTTTGTCATTTGCTTGATTTTAGTCTTTTGGAGCCTTTCTGAATGTTTTTGTGAATTCCTATGGATCATGTTGGTTCTTCACAGTTTGATGTCTCAACCCAAGCCTTTTCCCTATCTTAAACCTGTCTATCTCTCATATATGTCCCCAAACACCTATCCTGGAGTTTTTGGTCGAGGAGGACCGGAGTCTCCGGTGCACATGCACCGCAGTCTCCGGTGTAGACCGGAGTCTCCGGTCCAGACGGTTTCTTCTACTTATAGTAAGGGGACAGGGTGAACTGGTACAGCAGTTCATCATTCTTCACCCTGTCCCTCTCCTCCTAACCTGTCGCCTCCCCTTCCAAAACTCCTCCCCGGAGGTCAAGAAGCCCCCGGGATCTGCCGTGCCGCCGGCCAACCTTCTCCTCTCCTCCATTGGGTCATTCCCACCGGAGGAATTGATCCCATGGACAGATCTGGTACCTATCCTCTTCTTTTTCTCCTAGGGTTCATCTCTAGATGTGTTTTTGAGGATTGGTGTTGATTTGTCCATT
This sequence comes from Avena longiglumis, assembly GCA_030063025.1. Lineage (NCBI taxonomy): Eukaryota > Viridiplantae > Streptophyta > Magnoliopsida > Poales > Poaceae > Avena > Avena longiglumis. The sequence goes on along the minus strand of CP125973.1, from coordinate 450,016,457 downwards.
GGAATCACTTGTTTGCGTGCACTCTAGTACTTTAGCCTTGTCGCATTGCTCGATCTACTAGATTCACCCCCACCAACATCTCCCCATCTCATGCCCGAGCCTCCCGGCCGGAGATTCCGGACTTAGGTCCGGAGACTCCGGTCTAGGACGGAGACTCCAGTCTGAGCTGGAGACTCCGGTCTAGGCCGGAGACTCCGGTATGAGGTGCGGAGACTCTGGTGTTGGATGAATCAAAACAGACCAGAAATGCATCAAAGCTCTTGTACTGCATTGTTGGGACATATATACTCATCTCCATGCTATCTCCCTCACTGCTGCTCACATGTGATGGTTCTAATCGTCCTCGTCGTACCAAGGCCAAGTCACAAAGGGGCACTCCTCGCTATGATGAAGCTCAGGGTCAATTTGTCGTGCCTCCTTCCAACCGTAGACAGCAGGCACGTGATGCCGCCTATTTGAAGAGGGATCACGAGAGGGCTGAATGAGAGGACCGTGCCAAGAAGGCCAAATATGACAACCTTCAGTCCTTGGCCAAAATGTCAAAAGAGGAGTACCGTGAACTGAGAAAGACTGATTTTTATGAGATGCCTCATACCAGCGAGGACCCTCATTTCTGGAGGAAGGAACATGCTGTGTTCATGAAGGATGTGTATGGTGTTCTCACCAAATCACCTGTCTATGCTTAGAAGTTCATGAGTGTTGAGCGGATGCGCTTCAGCCCCTACTTCAATGATGCTCTATGGATATGTGAGAAGCTGGGACTGTTTAACTTAATGGAGCTTCGTGAAGACTATAATGTCTACCTAGTACAACAGTTCTACGCCACCATTGTGTTTGGGTCTGATCAAGACAGGACCATGACTTGGATGTCTGGCACCACTCGCTGCACATCTACATTTCATGACTTTGCCAACGTCATCTTTGATACCTTTCATGGCGTATCCACTCCCGTTGGGCTGCGTATGCACTCTGCGGCTCTGGGTGAGAACAAGATGAAGCTTGCACCTTTGTATGGAAGCGAGGGTGTTATAGGGGGGTCCAAGGGACTCAAGACTCTCTACAACCTAATGTTGAGGATATTCCGTCATACCATCGCACCAAGTGCTGGGAATGACGATGCTATTAGAGGAGGGCTTGTCAACCTTCTCTACCACACCCACCGGATCTACAATGCTGGACCAGAGGCAGATGCTGAACCCATTGATGTGATGGATTTCATTTTTGAGGAGATGTTCCATGCTATTCTTTACAAGAAGTCTCCTCAATATGCACCTTTGGTTATGAGGCTCATCAACTCAAGGAACATAATTCTCCACTTGGCATAGCACCGCATCTCATTGAGCACACTTTGGTCTCACTGCAGCAGAAGGGGCGTATGGGGCCTGCTCATAGGCGTCGCTATGGCGATGATATGAGGAGACTGAGACTGAGAGGGCACCCTCTCCACCTAGAGTTTGGAGGAAGAATGCCTCGAATGCACCTATGCCTTCCATGACCAGGGACTATGTTCATGATAGGGTCAAGAAGGCCACTTTTTGGGAAAGGACTCTGTGCTGCATGAATGTTGACATCCGTAAGCAGCAGCATGCATCCTACCAAAGCAATCGTCACATTGAGAAGCTCCTCAAGGAGATCAAGGAACAAGGTGAAGGGGATAATGAGGAAGGTGAGGATGAATACAATGATGAGCATGGTGCTCAGCAGTCCACAGAGTCTGACCACACACTCTCATTTGGGGAATGGAATGCCCACCAAGATAGCCTGGTGGATTGGAAGAACTTTGCTGATGTCACCTCCGATTTCGGGTACCAGGGTACCTCCTCGTCTCTCCCTCATGGCAAAGGGCCTGCAGTTCCTGAAGATGATGATGATGATGACTATGGTGAGGGTGGTGATGACCAGGATGAGGAGGAGGAGGACGAGGATGACGACGACTACTGAGTTGCTGGGGCGCTAGCTTAGGTCTTTTCCCTTTTTCAGCATTTTGATGCCAAAGGGGGAGAAGACATTCTCATCGATTTGCATGGGTTTGGGCTTTGGATTTGCTACTATCTGCTTTCATTTGCCATATTCGAACTTGTGTTATTTGCCGTTCTTGTGTGTGACTATGTTCTTGTGTTCACTATCTATTGTAACTCATTTGAGATTCATGTGTGCTATCATTGATACTATCTACCTTGCATGATTTACTTGTTTACCTTATTGCACATAGTCAGGGGGATCCCCATACAATTTATTCCATGCAAAATCACTTGTTGTCATCGAACACCAAAAAGGGGGAGATTGAAAGGACATTTATTGTCATAATCACTTTTGGTGTTCGTTAACAACAAGTAGATCATTTTAGAGTTTGTCACTGTCCATAGGTTGGTATTATGATAAGTGAAAAGCACTCTCACACTTTGGAAAGATTCCTGCAAGAGTGACAGAGTTCTGGAAATTCCAGGCCGGAGTCTCCGGTCTCCCTAGACCGGATTCTCCGGTGTGGTCCGGAGTTTCCGGATTTGTCCCCGGTAGAGGCTTCAGAATCTTGGTTGGGACATTCTGTATGGGGGTGCGGAGCAAGGTCCGGAGGCTTCTCCGGAATCTCCGGTCTTGTCTCTGACTAGAGTCTCCGGTGCTGGAGGTCCGGAGTCTCAGACCGGAGTCTAGTCCGAAGATAGGCCGGAATCTCCGATGTAGACCAGAGTCTCCGGTGTACAGACCGGAGTCTCTGGTCTGACTTTTCTCCAACGGTCAGAAAACGGTTCATGGAGGGGGCTGCCTATAAAAAGGGACCCTTATCTTCTTCCTCTAGCTGCTCGACCTGCTCAAGAACACAAACTCCATTAGAGCCACCAAATCTACAAGATCTCTCCATCCAACCATCCAAAGTCATTGATCTTTGGAGAATCGAAGGAGGAGGCCTTGATCTACAGCTTCACCAAGAGAGATCTTCATTTCCCCCTCACTCACTTGAGGGCCCCTAAGCTCTAGTGTTTCTTTGGAAACCCTAACTTTGATTTGGTTCTTACACTTGTCTTTGATTTTTTTTGGCAGCTTGCTTGTATTTGGGAGCCTCCAATTAAGTTGTGGATGTGTGCCCCAAACTTGTAAAGGTGCCGGCTTCCACCTCGAAGGTTGCCGATATAGTGGAAGGTGGATCGATCCCGTTGCGGTGAGATTCATCGGAGAACAAGGGAGGCCTCTCGTGGCGTTGGTGGTTTGAAACCACCCCCTCTCCAAACATAGACGTACTTCTCCTCAAAAGGAAGGAACTACGGTAAACAAATCCTTGTGTCTCCGTGTCCACCACTTCGGTTACTTCTATCCTTTACTCCACTTTACTTACTTGTTCTTGCTTAGTGTTGTGATAGTTGTTGCTTGGTTGACATATAGGTAAATTCACATTAGTTGCATAATCTAGAGAATTTACCTTTCTTGTCAAACCCTAAATTGAAAAAGAAGAAAATTTGAAGTAGCACCTATTCACCCCCCGTCTAGGTGCCCATACGATCCTTTCAGGATGTATCGTAGTACTTTCGATAAATAGGAGTGCCGATCCCAACGAGGAGCTGAAGGTGCTGACTAGTGGTACTGGCTCAAGAATTCACTGTAAATACTAGCAAACGGATTTTTAGAGGTTTTTGATAATGCAGATAAATAAAATGCAAGTAAATAAAATATAGTAAGAATAATTACAGCAAGTGTCCTAATCCTTTCTTAGCAAAGGAAAAGCCGGTTGTATTACTTATGAGGATCAAATGTTCTCGAGGACACATGGAAATATTGTCAAGTGCTTTCGCTTTATATAGTTGATTAATCTTCTTTGGCTGGATAAGTGTTGTGTGGGTGAACCTATGCTAATGTACCGACCTTACTTGGACTTATACATACTTGTGGTTAAACCCCTTGCAAGCATCCGCAACTACAAGAAAGTAATTAAGATAAAACCTAACCACAACATTAAACTCTATACTCCCTTGTGCAAAGGTTTCCTAATAGGGGTTCAGGTTTCTGTCACTCCGGCAACCCCACAATTAGTAGCCAAATATACAATGCATTTCCCTAGGCCCATAAATGGTGAAGTATCATGTAGTTGATGTTCACATGACACCACTAGAAGAATAGTACCACAACTTAAATATCAAACCATTGAATATTACTTCAACACAATTCCACTACTAATAACATGACTTCTTCCATGTCCTCAAGAACTAAACGAACTACTCACGAGACATCATATGGATCAAGATCAGAGATGATATGATGATGAATAACAATCTGAACATAAACAATAATTTAATGGTTCCACTCACAAGCATCAACTACAAAAGTAATCAACACCGAGAAAGTTTCCCCTAAGAACTATGTAGGATTCAACCCAATTGTTACAACAAGATGGAGTGGTGATGATGGTGCTGGTGGAGATGGTGGTGAGGATGATGATGATGATGATCCCGATGAAGTCTAGATTGATGACGGTGTTGATGGAGACTATCTCCCCTCTCCGGGAAGGACTTTTCCCGGCAGAAATCTGCCTGCCGGAGAGCTCTTTCTCTCTCTGTAGTTTCTGCCCCCAGAGGTGGTGTAATCTTTCTGTGGTCCCTCCCCCGGTACTAGGGTTTTGGGAGGAAGATATAGGATAAGGGACGAAGCAGGAGATGGGCCAGGGTGGCTACACCCCTGCTGGCGTGGCCCAGGGTGGGCCCGCACCAGGGGGTGGTGTGGGCCCCCTGTGGCCCAAATTTGCCTCCCCTTCTGGCTTCCTTCGTCTTATGAAAAAATATGATTTTCCGTATATTTTCTGGATTTTTCTGATCTTCGCGAATATTGCATCTGGACACCGCTTTTTCGATCAGAATCCTGACTCCGGCAGTTCATCCTCCAAAAGTCATGCAACATACAAAAATAGATGAAATGAAATAAGTATCACCTCTTAATATAAAATATATCAATGAATAGCAGTAAATTATGATATAAAATAGTGATGCAAAATGGACGTATCACTACAACGATTAAATCCGACACTAACCCCACCAGAACAACACCAGAAGTCCAACATCTCCAATAGCGACGCCTAGCACGGTCATCGCCTGATCAAAGATCATATGTTTTCACCCTAGAAAAAGTCCTCGCTTACAAAACAATGCCTTCAACAAGGTCATTGCGAGGCACAACCAATTAAGGCTAGACCTTGGATGCAAGGTAAGACTGTGAACTCCTCATGTGCTGCCGCCCCCACTTTCCGATGTCGCTGCTACAATTCACAAATCACCAAGCCAATTTCTCATCGCCACCAGGACACGAGCCACCATAGATAGTCCACAAATCTTGGATTCCATGACATTCTCCGCACACTAACTTCACCATGGAACTAAAGACATGTTCCATGATGGCAACAGGCTGCAGAGCTTCGCCTCGCTCCCTCTGAAACCAAACGGTCAGAAAAACAACGGTTGCACACGACCAAATCCCATCTGTTCCAGCAATCTCCAAGCATGAATTGCCCATGGGAGTTCACCGGCAAAGCCTTCCGGAACACGACACTGCCACCAGATCTATGGAAACAGGCTGAAGGCAGATCTTCGTCTTGGCATGATAGAAATCCTAGGACCATTCCTCGTTCTTATGCTTGTCGCGATAAACCGTATCCGGACTACACCACAAGGTTCTTTTGTGGCAAGTGAAGATGCGGACGATCCTCGCCCAATCTTTTAATCTGGATGAAGCATTGGGTGGATTCAACAAGAAATATGCAAAAATCGTAAGGCCTTTTCTTTGATTCAACTTCTTATGTCCTATCATATTTTGCAGGAAGTGTCACATGAGAGAACTGCAGCAGCCCTGTGGTTGAAACTGGAATCAATCTACATGTCAAAATATCTAACCATCAAGATGCAGATGAAATGTAGTTTTTCTTGCACAAGCTGCAAGAAGATGGGTCGGTGATGAATCACCTATCAATCTTTACAGAGATCATTTCTGACTTGCAGGCCATGGAGGTAAAATATGATGATGAAGGTCTATCTCTTCTACTCCTATTCTCACTACCTAGTTCCTTTGCACATTTTTGAGAGACAATATTGTTAAGTCATGATGAAATAACCCTTGCCGAAGTACAAGAGGCTCTCAAATAGAGGGAGAATATGAAAACTATGGTACATGTAGAGGGGTCGTTATCCAATACAGGAGCACTATAGGTTTGGAGCAAGACTGAGCAAAGAAACACCAACACCTACATAGACAAGAGAAAGAACACCAGAGGTCGTTTAAAATCCAAGGAAAAGGACAAGTTATTCACGTGTTGTAAACAAAATCACATGATTGAGGATTTTTGAAAGGTGTAGAGCAAGGAGAAACAAATCTGGTGGTGATGGTAAGGTTTCCATTGCTTTTAGTGATAATTATGTTGGTGAGGATCTTGTTGTTTTTTGCTAGCTGTGTTACTACTAATGATGAATGGGTTCTTGATTTTGGTTGCTCGTTTCATATTTCTTGTAACAAAGATTGATTCAGTTCTTATGAGTTTGTGCAGAATGGAGATGTGGTGCATATGGGAGACAACAACCCGCGTGAGATTGTGGGCGTCGGTTCCGTTTAGAAGTCAGGCACATACTAGGCATGGACAAAAACCTCGGCTCACTTAGTACCCTTGATGTTGAAGGGTACAATCACTCCGGTTCATGTGGAGTTCTGATGGTATCAAAATTTTCTCTCGTTCACATGATAGGTGACTTGAATTTTGCAAAGTTATATGTTATTAGAAGAAGTACTATGATGGCTAATGTTTCTTCTACTGTTATTAATGTTGATCCTTGAAAATTTAATCTCTGGCTTATGTGCCTTGAGCATATCAGTGAACATGGCATGGGGGAGTTGATAAAGAGATAATTTCTAGACAGCTGTAACACGAGTATGTTAGGTTCCGTGAGCACCTTATTTTTTGTAAGCATGATAGGCTAAAACTCAATGCTTTTATTCATATCACCAAATACATATTGTATTATGTTCATGCGGATGTATGTGGATCTTCCCGTAAAACTCTATACTTGGTATTAATTATATGCTTACAATCAATTACTGGAGAAAAGTGTGGTCTTGCTTTCCTGATATTTTTGATACTTTTAAGAAGAGGAAAGTTATAATAGAAAAAAAAAACTCGGAGGAAGATAAAAGTAGTACGTACTGACAATGATTTATGTTCAAATGTTTTTAAGAATTATTGCAGAAACAATGGCATGATCAATTTTTTTTGAAGATTATTGTGGAAACGATGCATGATCAGGCACCACACAATCTCGTACACTCATCATCAGAATGGTGTGGCGCATGAGCATAATCATCATCTCAAGGGCTCGCGCTACATGTTGTCCAATACTGATATGGACGGACATTTTTGGGCTGAGGCATCCTCTACTACTTACTACCTCATCAACATATGACCATCTATTGCACTCGATAAGAAAACTTCAATTGAGGTATGGTCTGGTTCACACGCTGATTATTCATAGTTGAGAGTTTTTTATATTATTATATATGCTTACATTGATAATGGAAAATCGTTGAATAATGATGTAATTGACTTGGACAAATTCCTAGTCGTTGCTTGAGGTTTGCTCCGCTCTTTTTGTGTACGAATGAAAAATCGGCAGCTATCGTTTTCCAGCAACTGTTCTTAGAAAACAAGAGAACCAACACAAAATTCTAGCATTATTATTGCTTCTCCTTTTCCAATTTAATACAGGTGACGGGATTTAAAATCATGTGCTGCTACAGGGACAGAAGAACCGTACTAAATCGTTGCAGAAGATTTAAAAATAAATCGCACAGGCCGATCTTTGCAAAAGAGAAAAGAGGACCAAAAGGGAAAGCAAATTATGAGTGAAGACATGCAAAACTGCACTTTCGACAAATGTGCAATCATGAGATCTGCAGTCCACTTTTAAGAAAAAGACTAATTCTCTCCGAAATACTTGACTAGGGGTTTATTTTGGAATGCAATATTTTACCTTCGTAATCAATTAAAAAAAACTCTAGGAGTTGGGAAAAAAACTTCCATATCCTAACAAGGCCTAAAACCAGAAGTCCATGGGATCATTAGGACATCTCTAACCGATCCCTTAAACTTTAGAGGAGTAAACGGATGAGTAGATTTTAGAGAAGTAAAAGTACTCCTCTAAAGGTCGACGGTTCCTAACCGAACCCCTAAACTTAGAGTAAAGTTTTTTTTGCCCCATTTCTCTCTACCATTCCACATATGCATTCATACATCTTACATAGAGTTTATACAAACAATTTGAACATACGGACAATTTAAACACAAGCAACACAACACTTAAACAACATACATAGCCATAGTTCATCGAATCGAACACATCAAAATAAAACATGCATAGAGTTCATTCAAAAGTAGACTCTATCACCACCATCGATCAAGGTCTCCCAAAAAGAAGCTATTGACCTTGTTTGATCCAAAAGAAACGACCAACATATCACCTCATATGTTGTAGACTATCTTCGAAGAACTAAAGCATCATCTCCTCCTCCTCCTAGGCCAACACCATCATCACCACCATGAGCACCTCCACCAAAAGATCGTTGAAGGATCTTTGCTCGAGTGAGCTCCCAATATTTTCTAGCTATGGCATCCATGTTGCTTGGGTCCATGAACATGATAACACGCTCATCGATCTCTTTTTATTTTTCTATCCTCTCCTCCTCAAGTGTAACCCCCTCTCCTCCAAAATGGCCCTCCTCTACTCGGCGTCCATCCTCTTCTTCCACTTATCCTCCTCCATTGCCTTGAGCTCGGGCCACCTTGCCGCCTTCTCATCTCTCCTCTCGGCTGCCAAGGCTTTCTTGGTCTCAACCATAACACATAGTTCTTCTTTGTATCCTCCTCCTTGTGCACCTGTATTTTTCCTCTACTTTGCAAGCTTTTGCCCCTCGAGCCTCTTCGTTGTCCTCGACGAATATGTTCACCCTTGACCTCTTTTGAGTGGTCTCCCAATTCCTCCGCACCCACTTTTCATTGCCAACAAGCTCGGCATAGCAAGGTTGCAAGGTGAAAGCTTTGCCATCATTCTTCTTGTTGCGTAGCTTGTAGAGGTTTTGGATGTGTGGCTCATACTCCATCACGGGCACTCCATTAGGTGGGTTGTTCTGCAATTGATCAACACAACCGGACCAACGGCTGCGTTGCTCAACAATGGCATCCCACCGGTGGCCGACAGAGCCTTGTGTGCGAGTGATCAGTACGGTGATGGTGTTGTTGTAGTAGTCCTCGATACGAGCCCAAAACTTATCCTTCGATTGGTCGGTGCCAACCGATGCATCGAGTGACACATTCATCCAAGCATAGCACAATGCAATGTATTCTTTATCGCTATAGTTGGTGGCTCTTGTATTCTCTGCGCTTGCTTGTGTCTCCTCCACCTCTTGTATCTACAAATCGCCAACTGATGAGAGGTGAGGAGAAAAAGAAATTTTCGACCTTGCCGACAATCCATCGAACACCTCGCGCTCGTCAACGTTGATGACGGCCGCCCGTGGTGTCCGGCCTAGGGGAGGGTTCGCCGGCGAGGCCTTGCACGTAGAAGGGGTTGGTTTAGCCTTCAGAAGCCCGCCGCGGCCTTTTTCATCTTCTTCTTGGCCACCTCCTCCGTGTGCGCCACTTTGACCAGAGTCGGCTTGCTCTGCCGCCGGCCGTCCACAGGAGCAAGGGGAGGACACGGCGCCATCTCGGGGGCCTCCACGCGCTTGTCGCCGGCCGGCCACAGGAGCAAGGGGAGGACGCGGCACCACCTCGGGGGCCTCCACGCGCTTGTCGCCGGTCTTTCCGGAGGCCTTGACGGCCGTGCCGACCGGCCAGACCACTTTGTTGGCCCCCAACCTTTTCTGACCAGCGGTCGAGGCAGAGATCTCTGATGTGGTGTCGGGGCGTCGGAGACACCAGGGATGGTCGGAGAAGGTGCGCCAGAGAGCCGCGCGTCGATTTCGGGCGGAGTCCGTCACATCGGCACCGGCGGGGAGGTGGGCGGGAAAGAACGGTAGAAGACGGGAGGTGGAGGTCAGAAGGCGGGAGTTTTTCTCAAAAATAGTAGCCGAGGAGTAAATTTAGAAGTCGGCTGTTCAGTTTACTTCTCCGATGAATAAAAATATACTCCTCTAATTGTTTTGGGATCGGTTAGGTGCAGCACCTCCAGATTTTTACTCCTCTAACCGATTCTGAGACTATTACACCGAAATCCTGTACCCCGAGAAGTTGATAACACAAATAAAAACCACATATTCCTGCACCTGGGCAGCATAGACTATTCAAGATCTCGATTTGGAAGCAAAGCAACAATTGTACAAGGATAATACAGCTGAAAGCAAACCAAAAGGAAATTCGCAGCATCCCTGAGAAGAAAACAAACAACATATATGTTCATTCACCGGAGGGGACACTGCATAACCAAGCGCTGCTAGTTTTCAAGGCTAAACTAGTTAGTTACTAACATCTAGAGAGAAGTAGCTTCAGAATGGCAGCTCACTTGGCCATCATCACCTTCACAAACTCTTCGTAATTGGTCTGGCCGTCACCATCGACGTCGGTCTCCTTAAGCTTGTCACCGAGGTTGGTCATGACATGACCGGAGTTCGGCCGCAGAGCTGAAGCTAATCTGCTCCTTGTCGAACACCCGGAAAGCTTCCTCAAGGTCTCCCCAAGAATCAATGTCCTTCATCTTACGTGCCATCAGATCAAGGAACTCAGGAAAGTAGAGTGTTCGACTGCCATCAGCATCCAGTTGATTGGCCTGCCTCAGAAGGATCAGGTACAACAATTACTGCTTCTGATCAGTTACTTCGTTCATCGTGGTTGTCAGCAGAACCAGAAATGCAGTTTGGTAATGTTTCCATGGAAGATAATTACAAGAAAACCAGGTGAAAATAATGTTACTAGTTAACCTTTTTTTTCCTGCCGGAAATGTTAGTTAACCTTAACCAGTATGGTATAGGCTCATGTTTGTCTAGCATCAACTGTTGGCCAGAAATCTATGAACAAACATGCAACTTACTACAGAGTTCCTTTGTCTCCAGCGTTAACATGTAAGCTAGTACTCGCTTTGATGCAACTAATGTGCTTAATTTGCACATACATGATGGGTCACTTCATTCATAATCTGTAAACATCAATACCAATATTTATTCCACCCATCGCATGCGCTCTCCATCTAATCATCAAGTCTCACACTAGAACCACAAATAGCATAATCTGTAAACATCAATACCAATATTTATTCCACCGGTTGCATGTGCTCTCAATGTAATCATCAAGTCTCACACTAGAACCACAATAGTAGCATAATACGAGCAATCAGATACAAAATGAAATGTTGCCACGGATAAGAAATTGTACAATTTGGTAAGCACTGCAGAAGTCAATCGTTGCAATAACATTAACCCTCTGTGGCTCTGTCCAACATCATAGAAAAAACTATGTGTTCCTATGCCAACTATACTATATACCTAATCCTGCATTTGTCCTTTTACTTCGTTTCTAGGACTCGGACCAAAAAAGGCATCTGTTCTTTCAGTCTCAGAGTGACCCTGGTCTGCATCCTACAGCAGATACACATGGCTTAAGGGAAGAAAAATATACCAGTATTAAAATACATCCAGGTTCTTATCCCGGGCGGTAACACATGGTGTCACAGCGCTAATGCTTCGTCCTGCCGCTTCTAGTATAGAACGGTCTGAAAGTGAACGTAAGACCAATAATGGCGAGCACGTTCAGCGTGAAGAACACCAGGTGGTCTCCTGCAATATTAACTCACAGCAGGTATCGCCACGAATTAGAGCTTTAGAAATTTACATCGTAGTAACAGCAGAACATCTTTCAATGTTAGACGCAAGATTAATCTTCCTAGAAAAGCATAGGTTGACCAAAACCGAATGTGTGGATTTAAGAAAACTATTACCATTTTGACTCTGTAACACTGTTTCAGCTGTACCAAATTTCAATGTATCATTTAAACAGATATGTTAAATATTTAGTTCTGTATCTTAATCAATCGATTATTCCCCAAAAAATCCTTGGATTTAAAGGCTATGAGGATTCAAGGATATAAAATTTTGTACATGTAACAAAAAAGTCATAGTATGAAATACCTGGAAGAAATAGAGCTGTTTGACGCTTTTGAGCCCATGAAAATCTACAAGGAAAAATGTAATTAACATGATAAGGAGAATCTACAAGGAAAATGCAATTAGCATGACAAGGTGGAGTACAATTATTCATGAAAAATTGAATACAAAATAACGCACAGAAGACAAATACAACTATTTGGAGAATTGAGATTGCTGCTCTGTATTAGAAAATATCGGATGGAAGCAGAGCAGCTACAATGATGGCTCTGGAAATATTTTTAGATAATTGAATTTTTATTGGCCCACATATCATTTTCGAAGAAAACTATTGTTGTTGTAATACTTAGTAGGAGCATGGATACTTACATAACTCCTGCAACAGCCGGAGCGATAGTTTTGAAGATGGACATCAGTGTTATAGAAAGGCCATTGGCTGAAGCTCTTAGGTCCTGACTCTGTTATGTGGATCCCAAGGTAAGAAAACAATATGATGTTACCAAAATTCATAGTAATGGATGGAAGATAGCTATTCATTTATTAAGAATGTCAGGAACTCACCACAGCATCATTTATTAAAATGCTGAACACGGTCATGGTAGTTACCTGAAATATTTTTTAAGAGCGCGAGTAAATTTCTGTAGCAACTAATAATGGTCGACTTGATTTGACATATATAAGGAAATAACCAAAGAAAAAATTAAATTATTTGTCCAAATATGAATAACTAGCAGCATGTATGTATTTGTATTGCTACTATTCTCTAATAACAAGGAAAGGGTCTTCAGAAACAATATTTACAGTTATGCTTAGCCAACACCAAGATAAATATACGAGACTCGAAATATATTTTCCAAAATTTATGAACTAATAGCATGCCCAAACTTGAAATGTGTTCCACTCAACAATAATGTAAGATCTTTGCACTCACCGAGAAAGAATTCTTCAGAAAAGAGGCACAATTTACTGCCAACTGAAGAATAAACCCTGATAATGCAGGCATGAATGGATAGCTCGAAAGAAGTGGTACTGTCAGTAGCTGCACATCAGAATATCTAATGAGTTTAACCGTTACAATATAACTAAGCTGATCAAACAAGCAATAAATAGTCTTACCGCAACTGTGCGGACTAACGTGATGGGGTCTATAGACTTTGCAACCGATGGATAAATCAAAATTTGATATATTAGGAGTAGGAGGCCTGACAAAAAGTAAAGTCAATACGCCAAACATTGCATGTGACCAGACAGATGACAACGCTTGAGACATGATTCGCTGAGTTCCTAGTGAGTTCTCATGATCACACATTTCATACAAATTATGGTTCCAGTATGTGTTAGTTGTTCAAACTGAGCACATTATTTAAGTTATGGCAAACTAAATAAAGCCGTATTATTAGTTCGGGCCACCAACAGGACTAAATATGTATATCCATATTATATCATATATGCGCCACTACAAAGTCTGGCTTAATGAAATGCCACTGCTGAACGCTCAATATTGCATATTTCCCATCAAGAAAGTCTGGTGTCATATGCATATGCCACTGCTCACTTGCTCTAAATCCTCAGAACTTCAGACGCCATTATGGTCGCTAAAATTGGGGGGGAAATTCCATTTGCAGTGGCAAGTAACCTTATAACATAATTTCCATATGAATTATCATATTACATGGGGCTAGAGCTTTCCTTAGATCTCCTATCTCAGAGACTTGCATGATGTTTAAAATTTTCAAACCTCAACGAATAAATCTATCCGCCGTGAGCTATAAATTCACAATTTCTTGAGTCTTCTGTAAAATACCTGAGATTGAAAGGACACTACCCACGTCTTGAGAAGAAAAGCTTAGGCCACCATACTTTCTGTCACTGACGGCCCAAAGCGAAAAAACCTGCAACTTATGTCTTTCCAGAATGAAATCCAGTAACAAATGGCTATGTAAGCAAGTCAAAATATTGAGATGGGAAACAACCAAGGAAATATATGGTAGAAAAAGAAACGACACACACATTACCTCTGCATATGCCACGTCCTGCAGAGAGAAAATGCAATATACAGTGATAGCAGACATCAGTGCCCAGTTTGTGAATAAACTGAGACATCCACCACCATTTTGTTCAGCATTTGTATCAGAAATAGTCTGTTCAACATCTTCAGTTGAATTATCTAAAATTGTGTCTTCGGTATGTATATGCAAAGTTTCCTGCATCATTGTTAACACTAATCTTATGATTGGTCGACTATGTGCGTAACTCTACTTATTGGCTGAGTGCCAAATCAATGCATTATGGTACTACAATTGTATCTAGTGTTGAGCAAAAACAGAAAAATGTCATGTTTATCAACATTTTCAATACTTATATAGCTTGTGGATCATCACAAAGATATATGATTTCAGTATCAAAAACCGGATTCTCTTACTTTGCGTCCTAATAAACTTCTAGAAGCTTGAATGGTCTGCTTTCAAATCCTATAAAACTGACTAGCTGTGTTTCAGGTCAAGATGCATAATATGTATTGGTACATACAACTAGTGTCCTATTTATCTCAACTTATCAGAATTTTTTCTAAAAATGAATATTTTATACCCATTGTTCTTCATTTTATTTGTAGTCGAGCTATCCTCACCAAATATTCCGTCATGACACCAACAATTGCTGGTCTGAACACAAGATTATAGACGCACATTAATATCTAGTACTGCCTCCGATCCATAATAAGTGTCGCAGTTTTGAACTGAGGCTAGTTCAAAATGGCGACACTTATTATGGATCGGAGGTAGTACCATTTTACAACCTACAGGAAGCATGCAACTCTATGGAAAAATAGTTTGAGACTTTTTATATTTATTATCCCAATATAATGTTTTCTTTGATACAAATTAAATATTAATTGTATGCTTCTAGGAACAGAAACTCACCGGAAGCCAGAAGCAAGCAACTAAAGCAACAACGGCAAGGAGTGATATAGAAAGGCAGGGGAGAAAATACGGAAACCTAAAACAGTGCATGTTTAAACAGAATTGAATTTGGAGAATAAAGAAATATAAGGAGGATTCACAAAGATAATAGTTACCTCCCAAATATGGAGTTCACAGAGAATATGTCTGGATATTTATCTGCAGGCTGCAATCCACAAGAAAACTTATCTTACAAGGCTCTGACAATTTTTTAATCACAAATGTCTACATTAGAAAATTGAAGCAATCATAACAGCTAGTTTTGGTGCATGTTTCCATGTAGCATGGAAGTATAATAATGATGAATATCATTTACCTTAATCATTGTTTTAGGAAAAAATAAATATAAGGGAATATACTTTCCAACATATTGTGATAATGTATATAATCTTTAAATTTGCATGTGAGTTCAAGAAAATGATCATAATTATGGAAAATTGTATGTTAAAACAGATTTAGATGGCAATACATAAATTAGTGTTCTGCAAATATTAATATACTACCTGTGCAAGATAACCACCAATGGCTGGTCCAACAATAAGGCCTATTCCACGTGAGGAGGAGATCTGATGCAATAGGTGACATTATATCATGGCCCAATAAAGTTCGGATTTGGGAGTAACAGAAAAAATTTAAATAGCATCATACAAGTGATAATGCCAGGTGACCGTGTTCTTTCCGGCATACTTCTGTAGCATAAGCCTGAACATACAAATAAGTCAAACACGATTCAATGAAGCGATATGTGTGATTTTTATAGCCTAATAATCACTGCCATCACACTCATGACTTTCAGCTTGTGAATTCAATTCGTTTTATTGACGTGACTATGGTAGTCCTTATACTGTTTTGAGAAATGCAAAACCAGTGCTCGTGTGACTATTGGCTGGTTGGCTGAAATTTATTTGGTGTGCAGCTATCCCAGTTACAATGATTTGTCAAAAACAGGCTAACAATCAGTGTGCATCACGCAACAACAATGTTGGACAGTACATGGGATGCAGCCAACATTGCAACATGTCTACCTATTCTGGCCCATGTGGTCCATTAACCCAAGTAACCTGAGTTTGTATACAAGCTGAGCCTAGTTTGTAAGAAACCCTAGAACACAACGGCTGCTGCCCTGAGGTTAGCCACCCATTCTCTTTTACATGGTATCAGATCAGGGCGGTGATGATGGTGCTCCTTCAGTGGATTATCTGAGGGGCAAACGTGGGGTGGTGTGTGATCTCCTGCAGGTGGCAGCAGATCCAAATAAGGTTGAAGGCAGTGGTGTTGAAGGCAGATCCAGATGAGATCAAGCTGGATGGAGTTGGGAATTACCTGAGTTGGCCTAGGAGGGGGATGCTAATTCTGAGGACGAAATTGATGAAAGGGTATGTGTTGAGAAATGTTAGTGAGCCTGAGGACAAGATGGGAGAGGAGTCGAAGAAATGGAATGCTACGGATTCACTAGGGGCGTGTTTGGTTGCTCGGGCCTAAATTTCCTGTTTCCCCTAGTTGGTCCACTGGGTGCTGTATGATGGGAGATTGGGCTTGGGCCAACTTGGGCATGTTGTTTGGCTTTCTGCATTCAGTTTTCCTGCAACTTGGTCCAGTTGTTTGGTTGCCCAGATTCAACACTGTTTTCCATGCTGATGCATTTCACAGGTGTTTGGTGTGGTGCTTTGCATCTGATCATATGAGTTATGATCACCCATTTCAAATTGGGTGATCTTACCACCCCAGTACACACACAACACATGATCACAACAACAGTCATATGCACACACAACACATTACGAGCTAGATGATCACAATAACAGTCATATGGAGACACAACATTACTAGCTGCACAATATCAGTCACATGCAGGCAGCAATCAGGGGTTCTAAATTACACCCTTGATCAAAAGAACCATCAGCAGGGGCATCGCCTACCCCTCAACCACCAGGGTCTTAACCCCTGATGAAACAAACCATCAACAGGGGCATCCCATGCCCCTGAACCACCACCAGGGGTTTCAACCCCTGATCAAAAGAACCATCAGCAGTTCACCATCACGAGTTGTCCATCAGAAACTACTACTACTACTACTACTTACAAACTTACAAGCTACGATACGAAGGCCGTTGGCGTTTAGCCGTGGTCAGGGCAGGTGTACTGCCTGGCACTGGAGGAGCCCGCCTTGTAGATCGTCATCTTGATGACGAAGGCCTTGAGCTTGAACTCCACGACATCGTCGCATTCCAGGTCATACTTGTACACCAGCTCCGGCCAGTTCTTCCTGAACGCAACCTAGACAGCGAACCAGTCCACCTGCACCCACTTGGCGCACCAGCGGCAGGCTGTGACCTGCACGACACGCGGCAGCGGGGCCTTGATCTAGGTCCTCAGGCCACGCTGGAACACATGTGGGATCACCAGCATGTGGAGGTCAGCAATGTCCAGCTGGATGATGAAGCGGCGAGGCTCCTCGTCGATTGGGTTGTGGCCAAGCTTTGGCTGCAGGTCCGTCTTGCTTTGCGGCTACGAAGCCGCCTCCACCCTGCCGATGACCACAGGCTTTAGTGCCCAGCGGTTGGTCGGGAGCACGTCGGCAAAACCCGGTGGGGGGTGCCAGCCCCTCCCCACAGTTTTGCTACAACGACTAGTATCTCCAATCGGGCAATGCCCCAGGACAACAACCAATTTAAGGATTGGATATGTATCCCCAATCGGGCAATGCCCCAGGATTTCCCTAGGACAACACCCAGTTTGAGGATTCGACTACATTAAATCCCAAAATTTGATATCACATTATGAAATTTGTTACTACGTAGTGCAAAAAGCCCCAAATCGCTCATTGAAAACTACAACTACCTAGATCGAGTCCTAACTACCGTCGATTTAGTACCAAACCCTAACCGCTAACTAGATCGGGAACTTACCCTGATCGGCGGGGCGCCATTGATGACGATGGAGCAGTAGCAGGTGCTGCCGGAGCGTGAGAAGACACGCCGGGCGCAGGAGTTGGGGCCGCCGGCAAAGGCAGAAAAACCCTATCCAAAGAGTCGAGGGTAACCCTGACTCTGGCAGGGGCTTTTCCGGCCTGCTTGGACGCAAATGCGGCTTCCTCCACGGATATACAAGACGCTGCCACCGCCGCGGCCGTCACTGTTGCCGCCCGATTTCCTCGCACGCAGAAGGGTGTGGGAGCCCTGAGCACCCTCGCGAGGGCTGCCTTGCCGCCAGCGGCGAGCTTCTCCAGTTGAGCGGCCGCACATAGCCCATGCGCACTCACCTCGCCGATGTTGGGGCCACGGAACGGAGGGAGAGGAGGAGGAGCGGTGGCCATGGTTGCGAATCGGGCTGAGGAGAGTGAAGTGGGGCGGTGAGCGGAGTGGCCTGGGAGTTAAGGCGAAAACGTCCCGTCTCCTGTGCTTCCCCACGCGTGCAAGCGGTCGGCATGCGGCGCTCGCCAGGGCCTGGCTGCGTGAAAACGGCCGAGTTCGGCGTTCCCAGCGGGCCAAGTTTTGGGCTGCTTTAAGAACCGTGCCATACAACAATTTCATGCGACCCAACAAGCCGAACGGGCTTATTTCTTTCCGCGCCATGCGACAAACGAGAATCAGCCCAACCAAACACGCCCTAGTACTCACTTGGCTGCTGAATTCCTTGACATCTCATGTTGCATCATCTGTGGAAGCGCTTTCCATGTTAATTGAGGTAGGCCATTCAAAGATGCATTCAAGCAAGGGAAATGTCATGCGGGTCTCTCAGATTGAAGGTACGGTACACATTCTGACTCAATATGGAAAAACAGTGATGACATACGTGCGAGAGCTGAGGCATGCATGGGCAGATCTGGACCATCTTTGCCCCTTGGTGCTGCCTCATTCTAAATGTGTGGCAACAGCGAAAAAATGGATTGAGGACAGGTGGGTGCTGAAATTTCTGAAGGGACTGCATTTGAGGGCAGGAGGGCTGCACTAATGCATGTTCCTCAGTTGCCTACATTGGAAGAGGCCATTGCAGCCATGGCACAGGAAGCAACAAGACTGCAATAGCAGCCATGGTGGTACCTAAACCAGCCTACTATGTCTCGAATAGGCAGGAGACACGATATTGTTACCATTATGGAAGGAAGATTGGAACCGGAACCAGACATAGAGGCATACTGTACATGTACCGTGATGAATTCCACAATCAAGGAGGGTCATCACTTGCTGCAACTGCAACACTAGTGGAGAAGGAGAAAAATGCCATGATGCTTCATTGTAGAATGGGAGATGTAGCTTTTGATTATGATGGCAAAGTGAGTTCCTGTTGCTACATGCTACTATGTTCGAGCTTTACTCAAGCTTGGGGTGTGTTAAAGTTTAGTCCAAGAAACTTCTGGAGCACAATGGATATTTAATTGCTGAACGAGATTGAGTTTATTGTTTTGGGTTCTTCATAGCAGATTAGGTTTTACGAATCAAAGCACATACACGCCACCTATATATACCTCTCATATGCCGAACGGGGTGGGTTGACGACTCATCACTCATTGTTAATCCCCGAGTTTGTATACACTCCCCAGACTCCTGAGACAGTGAAGAACGCTGTCACACGCCCCTGGTTATTTCCACAAGGGTTTTCGACTTTCTTTTTTTGAGAAATCCTATCACTTCATACTCCTAGAGCAA
This sequence comes from Avena longiglumis, assembly GCA_030063025.1. Taxonomy (NCBI): domain Eukaryota; kingdom Viridiplantae; phylum Streptophyta; class Magnoliopsida; order Poales; family Poaceae; genus Avena; species Avena longiglumis. Next base: position 449,996,737 of record CP125973.1, on the reverse strand, counting down.
CGCTTTGTTTACATCACACGGCCATCAAATTCTCGCTAGTTCATGGGATGGTCTATTCAGTTCACGTTTACAAGGCACAACATTGTACAAAGAGAAGTTTATCCTATTTTGGAACTTGAGATAATCGTGTTGGATATATAAGTGATCTGTAGTCAAATAAGTCAAGATTATGGCTTTTAGGGGTTGTTTAATTACAGCCATTGGATGCCCTGATCAGGGGCATCCTGACCATCCATCCTTTGTGTGTGGTTTCCCTGGTGCAGGTCCTATATAAAGGGGCCCTAGGGTTTGAGAAGATGACTAAGACAGTTTCTCTCTCTCTCACTCTCTTCCCTGCTCACTGATCAAGCAAGGACTGAAAGCACTAGGAAGAACCACTCCACTGCTGAAAATCTAGAACATGAGTGGAAGCACATCAAGAGGAGGCCATGGCTGGACCTCCAGATCAAGGTACACACCTCTGATCTCATCTTTTGTGGCTTAATCTTGAGCTAGATGATCCTAAGGGATTCTAACAGTGATATCAGAGCACCTAGCTTCAAGATTGAGCTCTCTATGTTAAGGTATTATGCTTTAGTGTGGCTGTCCTTCCTGGTTTGATCATGTTTTGGTTGCTGAAGATTTCGTTCAGATCATGTTCTTGCTTAAGAACAGCAAATTTACTAAGTTTAAGTTTATCTGATCAAGATTATGTTTTAGCCCTAAATTTACTAACTTTAAGTAAATTTACTAAGTTTTAGCCCTAAATTTACTAAGTTTAAGTTCTATCTGATCATGATCAAGAACAGGTGCTAGGGTTGCTTTTATGCAATTTTTATGTGGGGATTTGAGTTGTTGGTGCAAACCCTAACCCTAATCCCCAATTCTTGACGAACCCTAACCCTAGTTCATCGAATCGAAGAACCCTAACCCTAATTTCCCCAATTATTCAAGAACCCTAACCCTAATTCCCAAATTGGACGAACTCTAACCCTAATCTAATGGTAAAGAGGTGGTGGACGTGTACCTTATGGGCCTCGTCGCCATCGCTGGCCACGGCGGCGCCGAAGCCGACCTTCTAAGCTAGCAGATATGCTTGGGTTTGGCCCGTGCGGTCTCGCCGTCCACCACACCGGACCGTGGCGGTGCTCCTGCTGGCGCTTGTCGTCGGGAGCCTCCATGGTGCCGGATGTGAGGTCGTCGACGCCGACGCAGGGACGGCTGCGCACGCACGCCGTCTCCTGGCAAAGGGCGCCGCCCAAAGCCGCTCGACGGAGGTGCGCGCTAGCCAAAGCCGCATGCAGCTCCGGCGAGGGGGCCTGGACGACACCGCTATCACGCCTTCTCCTCTGGCGCTGCACCTCGCTGCCGTTGTTTCTCGCCGCTTCGCGTCGGCAGAGAAGGAAATGGGGCTTAGGCTCGGGATCGTCTCGCTGGGCCTCGTCCGACCGAAGCGCCACCTCCACCGTTGGATTACATCCAACGGCCCGCAGCGTTGGCTGCCTAACGGGCCGAGCAGGCCACTAAGGGGAGACGGGCTGGGCTATTTTCGGCCCACTCCGAAAGTTTTGTTTTAGTTTTCCCTTATTAATAAAGAAAAGGGGACTAGGCCAAATCCTTTATGGGCTCAGTTTGACTGTTTGAAACTAATGTTTCTTCCTTTTCTTTAAAATCTAAGATATAAGAGTTAGGGTTTATATATAAATAGTTTTTGGGGCTAAATTTTTGGCATATTTTATTATGTCAATTATGGAACATAATTATATGACAAATTATTCTTTTGTAATGCAATTATGTACCTCACTTAAGTAAGTTTAATGTGTTTTATTATGATTAGTTAATTCTTTCTGATGTGTTTAATATTTTTTGTTGGTTCTTTTGTGATTTTTTTCCAAATAAATTATGATAATAATGTTTTGTTGCAAAATAAAGTTTGTAAATCCTCAAATTAAGCATGGCTTATGTTAATCATTCTGGCCAAAGCTGATTGATGGGCATTTTTTACCATGAAATTTTATTGGTTTTGTTCACTTCACGCCAAAGCTGATGTGTTCCAAATTGATAAAAGAATTCTATATAATTAGAGGATTTAATTAAGTGTGGCTTATATCTGTCATTCTGGCCAAAGCTGATTGGCAGATGTTTTTGATCACAAAATTTTATTGATCATGTCTATTTCTGGCCAAAGCTGATGTAGACTAGATTAATGAAAGGAGTATGTAATGGTAATGCTTACTCAAAGCATTTGTTTTATTTTGTAGCATCTAATGCCTCTCAAATTGCCGGTATTATAAATGGCATAGAACAGTTGACTGGTAGCAGTTTTGGTACTTAAAAGGAGAAGCTTGAGATCACTTTAGCTTTGCTGAATATAGATTATGCCCTCCTTAAGGATCCTCCTATAGCACCTACTGAAGGTGATGAGAATTATGATGCCCTGAAAAGGGCTTATGATGATGTGAAAACTAAGTGGGAGGATTCAAATCCTAAATGCCTCATGATTATTAAGGGCTCCATTACTCAAAGTATGAGGGGAGTTGTCCCAGACTCTCAGACTGCCAAGGGTTACCTTGGAAAGATTGAGGACCAGTTTAAGGGATCATCCAAAATTTATGCAACAAGCCTCATTAGAAGGCTTATTGATGAAAGGTATGATCCAACTAGGAGTCTGAGAGAACATATCATAAGGAAAATTAACATGGCCACTAAACTTAAGACAATGAAAATAGAAATCTCTGAAGGATTTCTTGTCCATTTTATTATGTCATCCTTGCCCACGGAGTTTTCTCCATTCACCATCAATTATAATGCGATGGATTTTAAATGGGGCATGGATGAAATGATGGCTAGATGTGTACAAGAGGAGGAAAGGCTTAAAGCTGGACGAGTTGATCGTGTCAATCAGTTCAAGCATTCTCAGAAGAAGAAAAAGTTTATAAAGCCTAAGTTCTTTTAGCAAAAGAACCCTAACAGAGCTCCTAATGCAGATGCAACCCCTAATGCTGATGGTAAAGATCCTAATGGATGTCGCTTTTGTGGAAAAAGCAGACATGTCTAGAGGGGTTGTATTGGGTTCATGAAATGGCTCAATAAGAAAGGTACTAATGTTATAACCTTTGTTGATGAATCTCTTTATGTTAATTATGCCACCAATACATGGTGGGTTGACTTAGGTGCAACAATTCATGTTGCAAACTCCTTACAAGGATTCGATACGAAGAGGATCCTAAAAAGAGGGGAAAGAACCATTAGAGTTGCTAATGGTGAAGCCGAAGCTGAGGCTATTCGAGAGTTTACACTTACACTCCATAGTGGCTTTATGCTTCGTTTACGTAATGTACTTTATGTACTCTCTATGAGACGAAACCTTGTGTCCGTTTCATGCTTAGATGATGATGGTTTCACTGTGACTTTGGGAACAAGAGATGTATAATTATGTTTGACAATAAGGATTTTGGTCTTGCCTTCCGACAAGATAAACTTTATCTTGTTTCCTTAAGTGATTCCATAAGTGAAGTTGATGTTTCTTCTAATGTGAATGTTAGTACCAAGCGTAAGCGTGATGATGATGAGACTTCTTTGAAACTATGGCACTATCATTTGGGCCATATTTCGAGGGGGAGAATCGAGCGTCTCATTAAGGAGCAAGTTCTTCATCCTTTAAATTTCTCAGATGCAGATCTGGATCATTGTATTGATTGCATCAAAGGGAAATATGCTAAGAGAATTAAGAAAAGTGCAAATCGAAGCACGGGAGTTTTGGAAATTGTTCACATGAATATCTGTGGTACGTTTAATGTGAAATCAGTGGATGGTTTTGATTTCTTCATAACATTCACTGATGACTTCTCCCACTTTGGATACATCTATCCTATCAAAGAAAGATCTGAGGCATTAGAAAAGTTTAAGATATTTAAAGCTGAAGTTGAGAATCAGGCTGGTCAAAAGATCAAAGTTGTAAGGTCTGACCGTGGTGGTGAGTACTACGGAAGACACACTTCTTATGGCCAAATTCCTGGACCTTTTGCTAAGTTCCTACAGGAAAATGGTATTGTTAATCAGTATTCAGCACCAGGCGAACCTCAGCAAAATGGAGTCGCTGAAAGGCAGAATCTCTTATGGATATGGTAAGGAGTATGTTAAGTCACTCCACTTTGCTGCTTGGTTTATGGATGGAAGCTCTAAATACAGCTACACATATTCTTAATAAGGTCCCAAGTAAATCGGTGCCGAAAACACCGTATGAATTATGGACTGGGAGAAAACCTACCCTGAGTTACTTGCATATGTGGGGCTGCCCTGCCAAGGCAAGAGTTTTCAATCCAATTATGAGAAAGTTAGACCCCAAGACTGTCAGCTGCCATTTTATTGGTTATCCTGACAAATCTAAGGCATATCGTTTCTATTGTCCAAAGCAATTCACTTAAGTTTGTTGAAACAAGACACGCTGTGTTCTTGGAAAGTGATATGTTGAGGGGGAGTATGACTCCCAGGAAAATAATCTTCAAGGAGAAACGGGAATATGTCCCGGTACCTATGTACAAGAATCAGTGTTTTCTATTCATGTTGAGGTTACACCTCTGGTTGAAAGAATTGCTAATCTTACCCCTGCTGAGATACCTGTGACTCCGGCAGAGTCCATATCTAATGATACTTCTACGAAAGATGCTTAGCAACCTAAAGTTGTGATTGAGGTACCAAATAATGCACCTCTCAGAAGGTCAAAGCAGGCTAGAAAGTCTGCTATTCATGATGATTATGTGACTTATATGAGTGAGGATATAAATGAGTCGATGTTGGATGATGATCCTGCATCATTTAAGGAAGCTATACAAAGTGATCATTCATCGGAATGGCTTGATGCTGTGAAAGATGAAATGAAGTCCATGAGCATTAAAGCTGTATGGGACTTAGTAGAAATTCCTAAAGGAGTCAAAACTGTGGGCAACAGATGGGTCTATAAGACCAAACGTGACTCCAAGGGTGATATCGAAAGGTTCAAAGCAAGGCTTGTGGCTAAGGGCTTCACTCAAAGAGAAGGTATTGATTAGGCTTGTGGCTAAGGGCTAAGGGCTTCACTCATTTAGAATTATTATGGCACTTGTGGCTCATTATGATCTAGAGTTGCATCAGATGGATGTCAAAACGGCATTTCTGAATGGTGACTTACATGAGGATGTTTACATGGCTCAACCGGAAGGTTTTGTTATGGAAGGGAAATAACATTTAGGATGTCGTCTTAAGAAATCCATTTATGGATTGAAGCAAGCCTCAAGGCAATGGTACTTCAAGTTTGATCAAGTCATAAAGAATTTTGGTTCAAGGAGAATGAAGTGGACAATTGCATTTATGTGAAGTTCAGGGGGAGCAATTTTGTCTTCCTGATACTGTATGTTGATGACATACTCTTAGCCAGTAGCGATAAGAATATGCTGCTGAAAACTAAAAGGTTTCTCTCTTCAAAGTTTGACATGAAAGATCTTGGTGAAGCCGCTTATGTCTTAGGCATTCAAATTCACCGAGATAGATCCAGAGGAATCTTGGGGCTATCACAAAGAGCGTATATTGAGAAGGTACTCAAAAAGTTCAATATGCATAAGTGCTCAATGTCGCCTGCTCCTATTGTCAAGGGCGATAAGTTTGGGACTTTCCAGTGCCCAAGTAATGATTATGAATCTGGGCAGATGAAGTCAGTTCCTTATGCTTCAATCATTGGAAGTATGATGTATGCACAAGTGTGCACTCGCCCTGACTTAGCATTCATAACCGGGATGCTTGGAAGATATCAGTCTAATCCAGAGTTGGATCACTGGAAGGCTGCTAAGAAAGCTTTGCGTTATTTGCAAGGCACTAAAGGCCTCATGCTCACATATAAGAGAACTGATAACCTCGAGGTTGTTGGCACTAAGCCATGTCAGTGCGTGGCTAGTGCATGTATCGTGTGTGTGCGTGTGTTTGCTGTTAGCTGTTAGCGAGAAAGGAGGGAGAATACCACGTCCTGGGCATGCATGGTCGACCGTGGTGATTGCGTCCGCGCGCGGTCATGGCCACGAGTTGAGGCATGTGGAGTGTGGCGAGTGGGTGCGTGTGCGCGCAGGCGTGGCGACGTGAGTGCGAGCTGCGGCTATATAAGCCCCTCCCTGTAATCTCCATTCGACATCGAGTTGGAGCTTGAAAAAAGAAAACAAGGCGTCAGTGCGCCTGAAAAACTCTGCTGTTCACTTTTTTCTTCCTCTCTGTCTGTGAGCTGCGAGAGATAGAGCTAGGGGCCTTCATTTGGTATCAGAGCCACGGCGATGGCGTTGGTTCCGCACGGTAGTGGCGCCGGGGGGAGCGCGGTGCCGCTCTCCTGTCCGGTGCTCACCGGCGACAACTACACCATCTGGGCGATCAAGGTCGAGGCGAACCTCGACGCACAAGGGCTGTGGGAAGCGGTGGTCCCGGCGAGACGCTGCGGTCATCGCGAAGAAGGACAAGCCGGCGAGGGCATACCTCTTTGGAGGCCTCTCCGAGGACATCTTACTGCAGGTGTCGTCGAAGAAGACGGCGGCGGAGGTGTGGGCGAGCCTCAAAGCGCGTTTCGTCAACACGGATCGCGTGAGGGCGGCTCGGCTGTCCACGCTCCGCGGCGACTTAGATCGGCTGGTCATGGCGGACGGCGAGGCGCTGGACGTGTACGCAGGGAAGATCAGTGGCATGGTGGCTAAGTACGCGAGCCTCGGCGCGACGCTCGATGACGCCGAGATGGTGAAGAAGCTGCTGGACACGGTGCCTGACGATCTATACACGGCGGTGGCCGGCATCGAAAGTTCTGACGCGTCGAGACGCGTGTTTGACGGCGGTGCTCGGGCGGCTGAAGGCGTTCCAGGAACGGTCGGCACGACGCAAGGTGGCTCTTGGCGGCGAGCGTCGAGAGGACCAGCTGCTGCTCACGGCGGCGTAGTGGGAGGCGCGGCGTCGAGCACGCGACGACGACGACGGCAGCAGCACGGCTTCGGAAGCTGCTGGAAAGGGACGGAAGGGGAGGTGCCACAACTGCGGTGTACGTGGGCACTTCGCCCGCGACTGCTGGAAGCCCAAGAAGAAGCAGCAGGAGGAGGCGGCGCTGCTCTGCGACCAGCCGGGCCTGCTCTAGGCATGGCTTAGGGGGAGATTGTTGGCACTAAGCCATGTCAGTGCGTGGATAGTGCATGTATCGTGTGTGTGCGTGTGTTTGCTGTTAGCGAGAAAGGAGGGAGAAGACCACGTCCTGGGCATGCATGGTCGACCGTGGTGATTGCGTCCGCGCGCGGTCATGGCCACGAGTTGAGGCGTGTGGAGTGTGGCGAGTGGGTGCGTGTGCGCGCAGGCGTGGCGACGTGAGTGCGAGCTGCGGCTATATAAGCCCCTCCCTGTAATCTCCATTCGACATCGAGTTGGAGCTTGAAAAAAGAAAACAAGGCGTCAGTGCGCCTGAAAAACTCTGCTTTTCACTTTTTTCTTCCTCTCCGTCTGTGAGCTGCGAGAGATAGAGCTAGGGGCCTTCAAAGGTGGTGGGTTATTCAGATGCTGATTTTGCGAGGTGTGTTGACACTAAGAAATCCATATCGGGTAATATATTCACCCTAACAGGAGGAGCTATTTCTTGGAAAAGCACCAAGCAAAGTGTTACTGCATCGTCAACAATGCAGGCAGAGTTTGTGGCATGTTATGAGGCAACCGGGCAGGCAGTATGGCTGAAGAATTTCATTCCGGGTTTAACGGTGATTGACAGTATATCTGAGCCACTCACTCTTTTCTGCGATAATCAACCCGCAGTGATCTATTGAAGTAACAACAAGTCAAGTGGTGCTGCCAAACACATTTTGACATTAAGTATCTTGTTGTGAAAGATAGAATCCAGGATCAGACAATAAGTATTAAGCATATAAGGACTAACGCAATGTTAGCGGATCCACTTACGAAAGGCTTGCCACCCAGTGTGTTTAAAGAGCACGTTGCTAACATGGGATTGGCAAAAAGCTTTTGATCCTGGAAATTGGAACCGTTATGACACCATCTCCCCATAAGCTAAGAAGGGTTCTTCTCTTCGATGGAATGATGTACTATAGTCAATTAGTTCAATGGTACTTAACTGACCATTGCAATTTATTGTCTCTGTATAAGTTTCAACAAAGAGTTGAGCTCATAAGTTTGTAATAAATATAAGTTTTTGGAGCTCCTAAGTTAAAGAAGCTTTATTTTAAAATAAAGCGGTATATTGTAGTAACTGGGTTCTGCGGTATTCTATATGACCGTTGTAATTCAGTTGTCTCATATGCTGTTTTGTTGAGAAATGGGATTATAAGTTTACCTTTACGATCAAGGGGGAGAATGTTGGATATATAAGTGATCTGCAGTTTTCTGTAGTCAAATAAGTCAAGATTATGGCTTTTAGGGGTTGTTTAATTACAGCCATTGGATGCCCTGATCAGGGGCATCCTGACCATCCATCCTTTGTGTGTGGTTTCCCTGGTGCAGATCCTATATAAAGGGGCCCTAGGGTTTGAGAAGATGACTAAGACAGTTTCTCTCTCTCTCTCACTCTCTCCCCTACTCACTGATCAAGCAAGGACTGAAAGCACCAGGAAAAACCACTCACTGCTGAAAATCTAGAACAGGAGTGGAAGCACATCAAGATGAGGCCATGGCTGGACCTCCAGATCAAGGTACACACCTCTGATCTAATCTTTTGTGGTTTAATCTTGAGCTAGATGATCCTAAGGGATTCTAACAAATCGATGATCATTGCTTGTGGGGACAATGATTTCGACATAAATTTTGATCTATCTAGTTAATATACTTAACTTTGTTTGCCTATCAATTTCTGGGAGAAGCTATAAAAACATGATGAAACGTTGTAGCACCCGGAAGGAAAGCAGTCTCTCTATGTACGTTTAAGTACCTTAACTGGTCCGAGCATACCAGACAACAGCCCAAGCAGACCTCTTGTGGTTAATGCCATCCAGTAACTTGAGCTGAGTCCAAATAGTGTATTGAATATAACTCTGAAATAGATGAGAGGACATGCTTACTAGGTGCATCTGTCAAAATACACCAAAAGAAAGCCCAGCGAACTACAGTTTGTTGAAAGAATACCCTTACACAGAAAAAAGGGTAATTACAAGAACTGGTTTCCTTCCGTGCTTATCAGCCACAACTCCCCATAATACAGAGGTGAGTGCTCTCCCAAGCATATAAGAAGCGCCTTCATTAATAGAAAAGGAACCATGAGTTTGCCGTGATAGCTAAAGCTGACGCATAGCCCTTACATATAACAATGTCCTTATACGGCCAAGTTGAAGTGTTTCAGAATATTAACACAAAAGAGGAACTATGTTTTTAAGAAAACTCACCAACAAAACCAGCATAAAAGCCAATATCTTCTTCTTTAGCAACGTGCAGGTCCCTTATCTGCAAACAAATATCCAGTGTTGATAGTCGATAATAGATTAATGAAAATTGTAACATTATCAATGATAGTCTACACGAAGAGAAATTTCTAATTAAAAGTAATGCTCTTGGGTAATGGAAGAAAAGAAAACAGTGGGGAACAATAAAACTATGAGAAGAGCAAATCTTTATTTCCATCACCACATGACATATAGAGCATTGAAATCTGATACTATCTGTAACTCTTTTCCGGTTATCGTGAAACAGACCGGCAGTCGTATTTTAATGTTTTGAAAAGAAAGTGAAGTAACATTGCTCACCATAAAGTACAAGAAGGGAAATAAGGACTGTATCGGCAAGGCTGCAAAATGCAAATTTAAGAATATCAGTTCCTGATCAACAATGAAGGGATAATTGGCACAAGACATAACCAAGAACATCTGAAATTTGCAATATCTCAGATGAGCGTCAGAGTAACAAAAGAGTCCCTACAGGTCTCAGTCTCAGGTAAGCAAATGGAGAAGTCGTCAGCACAAAAATAGCATTCTGGAGCACAATGGCAGCAATACGGTATCAAATCAATACTTAACTAGCTTCTCTTGTTTGGGTAATTATTTCCCGAAGACAAACAAAAATAACCAAATTTGACATGTGCACAAATGGAGCTCATTTTGCAAACAATCAAAATTTTAATGTGACCTAGAAAGACTATAAGAGCAGGAGTGTCCTTCCAATTCGAGCGTACACTTGTTACTTGCTAAACGCTAACGAAATATATACCTCAGATGATGCAAGATTCCAAGAAGTTGCTTAAGAAGGATTCGGGGAAACAAATGCATAGAGACAGCTGAGATAAAGAGTCCATTATTAGCTTGGTATATGTGCGGTTTGGGCAGAGTTGGTCCCGGAATCCAAGCTTGTGGGTGAGAGCTCACAGGAAAGATACAAGCATTCGCATGGCCAAGAACGAACTGACGAAGGCAAGTTTGAGGCCACAGCGTGGCCCGTGCTGTCACATCGTAACTTTAGTGCTAGTATTGAAGGTGATTGAAAACAAAGTTATTCAGAAGACAAAGCTGCGGTTTCAGGAATTCAGGCCAAACCTGCCTGCGTGCTTCGGCCAAAGCTAAACAGAAATATCAGAAATATGGTCCACACGCAGGACATCTATCAACCACGATGAATGCAAGAATTAACCAACATTAGAAAGGAAAAACCATCAGCTAGAAAAGGAGAGCCTTTACTCCAGCTGATTAAAATGTTCGTAGTAAGCGAAAGGGAACAGAAAATAACGTGGTTCCGGCCTCCAGGTGCATATACCATCATGATATATCTCCAGCAACGGTTGTTATAAGAAACAGAAATCAAGTGAAGTGAAGAAAGAAGGGAGAAGAAGGAGCGGCGATCACGCACAGGAGCAGATGGTGACGAGCCACAAGCAGGAGAGCTCCGTGAAGGGGAACCCCTCACTCTCCTCCTTCCTCCTGTCCACCCTGCACCCGGGGCAGCTGGGGTGGTACCGCGCTCTCTTCAGCAGCGGCTCGGCTGCTCCGGCCCCACCGCCGCCGCTGCCGCTGGCATCATCGCTCATCTCCCTCGCCCGCCCAACCCAGGTATCAGACAGGGGCCGAGAGCAGAGGAATCTTGGTGCGCGGGCTTTTTGGCTTTCCCTGCGGACCGACGCGGGGAAAGGCAGGAAAACGGACGCAGCTATGATGAGAAATTGTAATTTTTAAGCCGAAGATTTTTTTTCAAAATCGGAACTTAGTCCTGGCCTCTGCAATTACTTCCTATAAAGGGCGCGAGCCTACCCTCCTCCTCGTCGGTTCCGGGCGCGCACACGAGCGGTGGCCGCACGATCGTCTGCCGGCACAGTGATTCACTGGTTGTTTCGTTCGCTGGCCGTTAGACCGCGTCTGTCCTTTTCTTATCTCGTTTGTGCGCCGTTACCTGTATTACAGCTGAGCCCGTCCGTCTGCGGTACTTTACTGGCCCGTTATGTTGCCTCTCTCCCTGATTGTGGCTCGTCTTTGGGGTGGGGACATGTTGTCAGTCCCTCGGCTGCTTGGGTCTGTCCTTTTCTTGCCTTGTCCCGTTTGTCAGCGGTACTTTACTGGCCCGTTATGTTGCCTCTCTCCCTGATTGTGGCCCGTCTTTAGGGTGGGGTCCTGTTGCCAGTCCCTCGGCTGCTTGGGCTGGGAGTAGCCCTTGTTGCTCAAGGGAGGACATGGCGCCAGTAGATGGGTGTACCTGACCAGCATGGGTCTCAAGGGAGGACAGGGCGCCAGTGAGTGGGTGTGGCCTCTTTTACCTGGCCAGCGTGGGTGGGTTGCTGCCTATCTTCCTGATTGTGGCCCGTCTTTGGGGTGGGGTCCTGTGGTCGGTCCCTCGGCTGCTTGGCCTAGGAGTAACCCTTGTTGCACGACGGAGGACATGTCTGATTGACGTGTCGGGAGACTTTCGTGTCCGTCGCGCGCGTGATTGGAGGAGGGGCGATTCATACCGCTGCTGCTGCTCGCCGGTTCACACCCATCCCGCTGTTTGTGGGCCTCTGGACCGCTCAAGGACTGCTGGATGCCGCGTGTGCGTGTGGCACTGGTGGGTACCGGATCTCGCTGCGCCTTTGCTGCTGCGCTTCCTCTTTCTCTTCTCAGCGAGCCCCGGCCCTGCGACTCCTCCCACCCTGCATTTCTCCCTGCTCTTTCCAGTTGCTCCGCTAGACTGTGTCCTTCGTTTGCTTCGGCCTAGGGTTCTCGGTTGCCGGGAGTGATGGGTTCCCTCCTGCGTGGTCCGTCTGGTTGAGGTGAGGTGCGCCTCGGGCCGACCTGTTCCTTCATATTTTTCTCGGCCGTTTTAGTCTGCTGCTTCCAGGGTTAGCGGTACTCACCTCTACGCATGCTCTGCGCGTGTTGTCCTGGGTTTCGCAGGTCTTCGTGGTCTTCTACTTGTTGCGTCTGCTTCTCTCATCGCCTCGTCCGTAGGTATGCTTCTCCGACTCCGTTTATGCCTTGCAGCTGCTCGACGGAATGCCCGATTGATGCGCTGTTGAGTTTCTTTTTCCCCTGTTCTTATGCTGCTCGTAGGTTCTCCCTGGAATTGTCCTTCTGTTATTGTTTCCCTCCGCGCAACTTCTTTCCCTACGCGCGGCGTCTGGTAGGCCGCTTTCTATTTCTCCGTTCCCATTGTAGGTCTTCCGTGCGGTGTGGCCTCGCTGCTCTGTTCCCTTAATTGACTTGTAGAGGTGCTTACTTGTGCGTTCTCTTTGCAGGTCCTTACACGGTTCTGTCTGCTACTTGTGCCCACTTAGGTACACTTTCTCCTCGGGCTACACCTAGAGCAGGTGCGTCCTGCTCTTTGGTCTGAGGTTTCTAGCTGCTGTGTGGGTTTTTTCTTGTGGGTGTCTTTTAGGTGTTCGGTGGTCTTTTCTTTGTGGATCTGTTATTAACTGTGTGTGTTGTACATCCTGCTCTTTGGTCTGAGGCTTCTAGCTGTTATGTGGGGTTTTTCTTGTAGGCGTGTTCAAGGTGTTCGGTGGTGTTTTCCTTGTGAATCTAAATAATCTGGGAGGCTATATTGGCTTCCTGAGGTGTGTATCAACATGGAGGAAATAGATTCTTAATCTTTGCTGGAGCTCTGCTTATATAGGTTAGCTGTTGAGTTGACCAGCATATTTTGATCTAAATAATCTTTGCGAGGGTTGGAGTTATTGATGTTCGCGTTCTTTGGCTGTTTCCTTGCTTTGTTCCTGGTCTGCTGATAACAATTGTTTGGGTTTTCACACAGGTAAGGATCTGCCTTCGCTAGAAGCTGTCGGCGGTGCTACATTGTTTGGTTCTATTGAGGTTTGCGCTCTCTCTTCCTTGTGCTAACGTATCTGTGATGCCCATGTTGTGTTGTTTCTGGACTCATTGCCTTATTCTTTGTCGCCTTCTTACACCTGTTACACTGCTGCGGATTTGCTCAGTGTGTCGTGTTTTGTTCTCTTTGTCCTCATTATTTTGGTGGGGTGTTTCACAGGATGTGCGCTGTTGTGTCATTCGTCATACCTATTTTAGAGACCCTGGCAACGCGCCTGGCTTTGCCGGCGCTGCTCTATCTGTGTGAGGTGGCCGAAGATGGGTCGGTGTTGGATAGGGTAGAGATTGAGCTTCCTACGGATGGCCTTGTCGCAATGCCGAAGAGGAGATTCTTTTGGTGTGCGTGTTGTCCAGAGGGTGTACATGCTTACGACCAGGCTGCTCTGCAGGCTATAGCTTATTTGCAGGGGCTGTATGGCTTCATCGTGTGCGATTACAACTACAGCTGTATGATGGCGTACAGAGATACTATGCGGTCTGCTGTCACGCTTGCGGCTTGTGCTGCCCGGCAAGCATCCCAATCAAAGGGAGAGGTGTCACGTTCCCACTCAGCTTTGTATGTGTCTTCGGAGAGCAGGGTGCCGCTAGATTGGAATCTAATGTGTTCGCGCCTGATGGCATCTATTGGTTACATTTAGTACCTGTGTAACCAGGCATCACTTCTTGTTTACTTCTTTATCTATCCAATAAATAGAAGCCTGCTTCTTGTTGTTTCTCAAAGTTCCATCCTTTACCACATTTCGCCGTGCTCCTGTTCGCTTTGCTGAATTTGGTTCTATACTCCTGCTTCCCCTCGTTAGGCTCACGAACCGACGCAGTATACTTTCCTCTGTTTCCGTGGGATGGTTTCGTGTGCTCCTTGACTCCTCTGTTGGGTTGTGGTTTTAGCAGGGAGTTCGGGGCTTCCCTCTGCGTTTACTTTTCGTTCTTGTTGGCCCTGTTTCTGTACGCCGCTCGTGATTCTTATTGGGCTTTCTATGCTTTCTTTTCCTTGTTGGGCCATTTTTTGTTGCCGGCTTCTGTTACTATTGGGTATTGCTTTACGGCCTCCAGAACACTTCGTCTGTCTACAATTGTGCGTTCTTCTTTTCTTTTAGGACACTTGGACAACGTAGAACTGTGTGTTCTGTTTTTCTTTTTCAGTCACTTTTTTGTCTGCCGTCCAAGTTTGTTAGTTTACATATTACTGCCTCCTGTTATTTGCTGCCATGTGCTCTTTCACCTGCTTTTTGTTTTGCTGTTCTTTCCTTTGGTGTTCGCACTGCGCTCGGTCTACTCATGTCCTGTTTTTGTCTGCGCCCTGCCTATTGTCTCCAGCCTACTGCAGTTCTTACGCCATTTAGGCATGGTCGAAACTCCTGTTGTCCGGCATGTGTTACCTACAGCCAGTAGCCCTGCGGCTCCGCGGCGTCCACGGGCTCCTTGTCGCTCTCGGATCTCTCCTTGTGAGCTGCCTTTAACGCCAGTGGTTATTGGTTTCCTATCTGCGGGGCTGCCCAAACGGAAATGTGAGGCTTGCCCGCCTTCTGTTTTGGATGTTCTTTGTCCGGTTAGAAGCCTTGCTGAGTGTTCTTTGTTTCTCATATCGTCTGGTTGTTGGGCATAGGGGATGGGTTCTTTCCTGCTTTGACTTCTGAGGCTGCCACTATAAATCGTAAAAAACGCAAGGTTGCGCACGACAGGTGGTGTGGTCATACCCGCGGTGCTTATCGGGGCGCTCGTTTGCCAGGTGCTTGTTTAGGCTGGTTTACTTTCTTCCGTGTCGTTGTTTACTGCATGCTCTCGGCGTGATGCGAAGTTATGTCGTGCTATGTCCTGTGCAGATGTGCGTGTTTCTTCTCCCTTAGAACCTTCATGGGTTGGGTTCACAGACGAGGAGTCCGAAATTTTAAAAGGTGATGTGGGTAACTTTATGTTATTGGTTTGTGTGGTACTGTTCTTTTTGTGCTAAGACGAAGCAATGCTCCCAGCTGCCTATGTAGGGAGGTCTTATTACGGAGGCCCTAGCTATACATGTTACCACTATAAGGCGAGCTTTTGGTACCAGGAGAGAGTGAGCTCTGCATCTGCGGTCACATACCGACGTGTCGTTTATAACAACTGCTGCAAGGGTGGGAAGGTTTTTGTTAAACCTTTCAGGCAGCCACCTAGCTTCCTTCGTGACCTTCTACCTTATAATGGCTCTACGCGTAACAAACAGTTTATTGAAAAAATACGGCAGTACAATTGTTTGTTTGCTTTCACTTCCATGGGAGCTGCCATAGATCGTTCTGTCAATGATGGTTGGGGTCCAAACATTTTCAAAATATCGGGTGCTGTTTGTCATCGAGTTGGTTCGCTTCTGCCTAGACCAGGAGATGTTCCTAAGTATGCCGAGCTGTACATATATCATGGAGGAGATGAAGTGAACAATCAAATTCAGGCTTTAAATAAGGATGATAGAATTGCAGGAGGTCTAGATAAATCTATTGTTAAAGGACTAGAGGGCATGCTTGATATGCATAGTGCTTTTTTCAAAAAATTCCGTATGGCCAAGGAGATTCTAGCTAAAAATGAGTTTGCGGATATTTCTATCCGTATAATGTCGCCTTCTAAAACTGATGGTCACACATTTTGCCTTCCTTCCACAGACGAGCTTGCCTGCTTAGTATTTGGCGAGCTAACACCGGAGGCGCCAAGTCGAGATATAATTATCCGTGCCAGGGGTGGAAAATTGCAGCAGATTTCTTCTTTGCATAATGCTTACATGTCTTTGCAGTATCCACTATTATTTCCTTACGGTGAGCGTGGGTTTCAGCTAGGTGTGAAGCTGCTTCGAGTAGACTCTTCCAATACTAATGCACGGACGAACATGACCATGCAGGACTACTTTTGCTTTTGCTCTCACTATAAAGAAGACCAGTATAACCCTTATTTATGTTGTGTCTTGCTGTCTGACCAGGCTGTGGTTGATTCTCGGGCATGCATAGATGAGTGTAGGTTACATTTTATTTAGTTATCCAATGATGACCTGCGAGCTGAGAATCTCCAAGGGCTTGTAGATGCCGTTGGTGCAAGCCGTATGGACGGCAGCACCGTTGGTAAGAAAAATATACTGCCCTCTTCCTTTAACGGTGGGCGTCGGTTCATGGTTGAGAACTTCCAAGACGCAGTAGCTATAGCTCGTGTCCATGGTTGCCCAGATATATTCACCACTTTCACATGTAATCCTAAGTGGCACGAAATCTTAGAATCTCTAGAACCTGAACCTGGGCAGAGGCCAAATAATAGGGCTGACATGACTGTTAGGGTCTACCATATGAAACTTCTTGAGTACCTGCGAGATATTAAGGCTGGGAAAGTCTACGGCCCCATTGTTGCAGGTACTTGAGTCTATTAGCGCTTGTACCTTCCTATGTTTCCTGTGTGTTTGCCTGCTGTATATGCTCACCTATGTTGTTTGCTGACAGTGTTGCATACTGTGGAATTTCAAAAAAGGGGCTGCCTCATGCTCACATACTTGTCTGGCAGGACAAGAAAAATCGTGCTGAGGTAAGCCCTGCTTTAATTAACTCATTCATCTCGGCCGAGATACCTGATCCTGCAGAAGATCCGCTTGGGTATGCACTTGTTGCTGAGTTCATGATGCATGGTCCATGCGGGGACGACAACCCAAAGTGTCCTTGTATGAAGGATGGCATGTGTTCCAAAAAATTCCCTAAATCATTTCAGGATGAAACATCGATTGACGAACTTGGTTTTCCTATTTATAGGCGACGAGAGAATGGTCGTTTTGTCATGAAAAATAGAGTAAAGTTAGACAATACTCATGTTGTTCCTTATAACATGGCTTTGCTTAAAAAGTATCAGGGCCACCTGAATGTTGAGTGGTGTAACAAAACCCATGTCATCAAGTATCTTTATAAGTATGTGACCAAAGGACCTGACTCCTCCAAAACTCTTTTTGAAAGGATAAAAAACGACGATGGGGAAAATGACGATGGTGTAGATGAAATCGAGGAGTATAGGATTTGTCGGTATATATGTGCCCATGATTCTTTTTGGAGATGCTATGGCTATTATATACACAGCAAGGTTCCTTCTGTGGAAAGGCTTGCTGTTCACTTGCTAGATAAACATGTGGTGCGATTCCGTGCAAAATCCAGTCTACCCGCGCTTGTTAACGATGCAATGTTGCGGAAAACCATGTTAACTGAGTGGTTTGTTGCTAATACCAAGTATGCCTCTGCAAGGAGCTTAACATACTGTGATTTCCCCACTAAGTGTACTTGGGTGGCTGATAAAAAACAATGGGTTAAACGAGAACGGGGTGACAAGATTGGTAGGATATACTATGTTCATCCTTCTACTTCTGAGCTCTATTACCTTAGAATGCTGCTGATGCTTGTGAAAGGCGCGCAATATTATGCTGAAGTTAGGACTTACAATGGCGTTCTATATGAAAATTTTAAAGATGCATGTGCTGCTAGGGGGCTTCTTGGTGACGACAACGAGTGGTATTATGCTTTTGATGAAGCTTTGGTGTGGGGTATGGGACGACAGCTGCGCCAACTTTTTGTTACAATGGTTATTTACTGTGGGGTTGTCAACGTACCTATTTTCTTTGAAAAGTACTGGGTTCATCTTGCTGAGGATATCCAGTATAAAATACGTTGTTCTCTTAAAGATACCACGTACTGTGTTCAAACTGCTGAGCTAAAAAACATGCTGCTTGATCAGTTGGCTGTTGACTTTGCAAAAAATGGCTCTAATATTTTAGATTATGCTTTGCCATTGAAATCTTCCTATGACACTCCAGATATTGGTTGTATGCTTGCTGACGAGCTCCCAGAGGACTACTAATCACTCATTAAACTTGCTGATGAGATGAAACTAAAACTTAATGAAGATCAGAAAAGATATTTTAGTTCTATTGTTGATCGAGTGAGAGATGATGTCCCTGGTCTGTTCTTTGTTTCTGGGCATGGGGGTACTGGGAAAACTTTCCTCTGGAATGCTCTTGTTGCTTACCTTAGAGGACACAAGAGGGTTGTTTTAACTGTTGCGTCTTCAGGTGTTGCGTCGCTTCTGTTACCTGGTGGTAGGACTCTAGGTTTAAGATACCGATTGATCTCAACGATAATGGGGTTTGCGATATAAAAAGACGTAGCATGCTTGCTAATTTAATTTAATCTGCTTATCTTATCATTTGGGATGAGACTTTAATGACACAGAAAGTGTTTTGAAGCGCTAGATCGTAGCTTACGTGATGTGTTATCTGAACATGATCATTCACTGTCCACTGTGCCGTTCGGCGGTAAGGTAGTTGTTTTGGGAGGGGATCTGAGGCAAATTTTGCCGGTTATTGAGGGCGTTACCCGGACCCAGGTTGTAAATGCCGCTATCACAAACTCCCCCCTTTGGAACCACGTGACCCGTTCTTCACTTAAATATTAATATGCGTTTGGCTGTTCAGACTACAGATTTGGCTGTGCAGCATGAGGCAGAAGTTTTTGCTCGGCGGGTTTTGGACGTTGGAAATGGCGCCGTTCCTGCGGTGTCACGGCATGGGGAGTCTGAACCAACCTGGATTACCGTTCCTCAAGAACATTTGGTGTATACCGATGGACCAAAGATACCTGCTATTGTTCAGGCTGTTTACGCTGATTTTTTGGGGAGATACTCCGATCCTTGCTATTTAAAAGAAAGAGCTATATTAACACCAACAAATGAAATTGCCGAGGAAATAAATGATCATGTTCTTTCTATGCTTCCTGGTCAGGAGAGAGAGTACCTAAGCTATGACTCAACAGGAACTTCCACTGATGGGGTGCGGAACATAGATGTCTTTTATCCTGTTGAAGTTTTAAATACTGTGAAAGTTAACAACTTCCCTTATCATAGATTGGTGCTTAAAAAAGGCGTTCCCATTATGCTTCTTAGGAATATTAGCCAAGCAAATGGTCTATGTAATGGCACGCGTCTTATTATTACTAGGCTTGCCGAGAAAGTGCTTGAAGCTGTTGTCATGACTGGCTCATATTGGGGATGTTGTCTACATACCAAGGATATGTCTCACCACTAAAGATCCTAAGTGGCCCTTTACTTTGCACCGCCGCCAGTTTCCAATTAGGATTTGTTATGCCATGACTGTTAACAAGAGTCAGGGTCAGACTCTTTCAGTTGTTGGTTTGTACCTGAAGACTCCTGTTTTCACCCATGGCCAGTTTTACGTAGCCATCTCGCGTGTCACTTCTAAAAAGGCTCTACGAATATTAATTGAAAATGAAGATGGCACCTGTGGTTCTGAGACTCAGAATATCGTTTACTCTGAGATCTTCCAATGCCTTGTTGGAAAATAAACCTATTTCGTGTTATAGATGTTTGTCTGTATATACTTTACAGTTAACGTGTGCAGAATTTTGCGCTTGTTCTTTTGAAGCGTTTTAGTTGTCACATAAACTTGTTATTGTTTTTATCCAACCTGTGGTTCTCTCGGTGTGTTATTTTGGTTGGTGCGCTTTTCTGGCTAAATAAATTTGTCTTCTGCTGCTTGCTATTCTTGCTTATTTAATTTCTTTTTCGCTCCTCTTGCCTTTTCTATGTGATGTCTTCCTGAATCTTCTGATCTTCACTGTTTGCGTTCCTGGGTTTCTATCCCTTTTAATATGCCTTGCCAGGTGATTGTGCCGTTTACTCTTTCTTTAGGTTTAGCTTCCAGCACTTCGGTTTTGGTGTGCTCTTACTTCCTAGGCTTAACCAATTGTGTTGTGCGCTTACAGATGGCTCACCACAAGCTTTCTGAGATACATAGGGACAAGTACCACTGGGTTATTCGTGTCCTTGTTTCCTGTATGTGGCACTACCGGGGCGGAACTGACGAGGGACCAGTTCTCCATACCGACCTTGTTCTTATTGACGATGAGGTTAATTATAAAATTCCTGTTGAATGGTCCTTTGCGCTTTCCCAGCGGTTCAACTGTTTCTGTATATTTTACTAACCATGAGCTTGAGAGGACAGGGCACTCATATGCATGGCCAGCTCCCTGCAGGGCCTGCTGAAAACTTCAAGCATCAGCTGCACGAGGGGAAGGTGTTTGTCATAAGAAAGTTTCTCTGTAACCTGTCAAAGTCGACCTACAGACCGGTTGAGAGCCCGTTCATGGTACAGTTCACGAAATACACTGAAATCGAGGAAGTTCCTGGCCTAGCAGATGCTTTCCCGTTCTGTACATAGAGTCTGACTTCCTTTGAGGACATTCCACGACCTGGTCCAAGGCCTGCAAGATTCATTGGTTAGTTCATGTGGAAACACTTTGCTTTTATCACACCTGCTTCTGCTTTCTTTTTGCTTACCTACGTGGTCTTGGTTAAAATCCGTCTGCTTGCAGATGTCATGGGTAGGATCACCTCGGTTTCTGATGTAGTCCCTATCCAGTCCATGCACCAGACATCGCCTTCAAACACGAGAACAGTTATTATCGAGGACCTCCTGTAAGCTGCTCCACCTATGATGTTACTATATGCTGTCACAGAGTTTGTTCTGCTATTGACTGGCTTTGCCAAAAACAGCATAAGTTGTTCTTGGGTATTCATGTCCTACAGCTATAATTATTCTGTTCTACGTGTTTATGCAGGGGGAAAGAGATGAGGATTATTCTTTGGGGCGACCGAGCCATTGAATTTGATGCAGATGCAGTCCGCGTCATGGGTCTTACAGAGCCAGTTATCGCTATTTTCGTTGGAACACTGCCAAAAATGGCTTCGGTAATTCTTACGATAACCATCGCGTAGATTAATTGTAACTTCGCCTATTGCTCTATAAGTCTCTTCTTGCGTCTGTGTTGTCTGGCTTATGTTATTGAATTGGGCCGTCCTGTTTTCCTTAGGCTCGTCGGTGCTTGCTTTTTTAGCTAGCTCGTGCCTCCACACGTACTTTCATATTAGCTCTCAAATGTGTTTCTACTATAGGTGTTAGAGGTCTGAGTGGTAGCTCTCCCTGTCGTTGGTACATTGATGAGGACATCTCTGACATTAATTCCTTCCGGAAAGGTCCGTGCTCTCAAGGAATGATGTAAAAAAGTGTGGGTGTTTTTCATTTTTCATTGACGTTTGCTGATATCTTGATGTAGCCTTGGAAACAAGTTCGCTCCTTTGGAAGCCTATGACCCCAAAGGCCCAGGTGCCCTTCTGCCTCGGGTTCATGAAGATACGGTTGGTATGACTGTTGCATGCCTTGATAGGCTGGATCCTTTTGTTGACATGGTATCCCTCATGTTTCCCTTGAATGTCCTTTCTACGTGTTTTCCCTTCTTTTTAAACGACTAATTGCCTATTCATGCTTTAGGAGAAAAGGTTTTTCTGCACCGTCACTGTTTGTAGGGTGGACCCTGATCAGCACTGGTGGTTTGCCTCGTGTGCCATGTGTCGTAAATCGTCTAAACATGATGGTTATCAGTATAGTTGCTCAGATGATGCATGCACCTCTGTTGAAGCAGACCTAACGTCAGTGACACAAGCGTTGCCTCATCTAATTTGCTTACGCAATTATGCTTACACTAATGGTTGCTCTTCTATTCGATATATAGATACTGCGTGTCTATCCTCGCTACCGATGGTACGGTTGCAGATGATGGCACGGCTGAGGCCGAGTTTATAATGTTCGATAAGGTGGCTGCAGGGGCTATAGGAAAACCCCTAATGACAATTCTGCGTAAAAAATATCGGGGTTACAACACAGTTGATGACATTGCCAAAGCAGCAAGATACGATGAATTCATCCCACCTGAGATTACTCGTCTTGTCGGAAACAAGTACAAGCTGCTTGTGTCCATCTCCAAGAAGTGGAAGAGCCAGAAAAACACTGACAAGCTATCCTTTCAAGTCAACAGGATAGAGGAGACTTTCAAACCTACACTGCCATCTTCTACCTTTGGCGCTACTTATGGGTCTCCTGGATAGTCATCATCCAACGCTGCATCAGGGTCACGGGCTAACGCCCTCCCTCTAGTTATGTGGCCTTCAGGATCAGCACCCAATGCGTATGGTTCGCCCGCAGGGCAGGTATGCTCCACATTACCCCTGCTTGTGCATGTCTATCTTTGTTGATCAGGCCTGTCCACTTAGATGTTAAAATGGTATACATATTCTTGCAGACTCCTCCTCCTGTTGTTGAGCTCAGCCCACCAACTCCAGCGGCCAGGTACTTAACCATGCGTTGTTTTTTGCTTTTTTAGAGGTTTTGGTCTCGGACAGTGAACTTCCTCGGCCTGTTTTTTTTCCTCTGGCAGGTCATCCACACCCAAGCGTGGTGCTAGGCGCTCTCTGTTTACCACTACTACCAAAAAGAACCCTATGGCTTCTAAGGGGCAGCCTAGAACTGCAGAAGAACACCTTTCAGATGAAGATGTGATTCAATCGATGCTATATCTAATTCGCACATGAGCAATTTAGTTCTGTTTTATATTCTGAAATGTTGATTCATGTTGATCTATGCAGGAATCTGTGGGAGCCTCCGTGGTGAACAGTGGTGCTACCATTGAGGACAAGGGCGATGAGAACCTGTCTCTGAAGACCAGGGCCTTTGCCGGTGACAAGGAAGAGTCCCAGAAAAACAAGAGGTATTCATTATTTGGTTCTCGCTAATCTGTTGACCATACCTACGTCATCTTGGTAATCTATCCCTTACTATATCATTTTGGCCTCGTACTCTGTTTGGGTTCTGACTACTGCCGGCCGTGTATTAGGGTCAAGAAGAACAAGTAGTACCCTATCTATGTTGGTTGCATATGGTATTTGTATATAAGGTACTGCTTTCTTACCTGGCTACACATTGCCTATTACACAGGATTTACACCGTCGTCCTAGATGCTTCTATATTAACCTGATGTGCTTATCAGTTTTCGACTTGTTCTATCGACAAGTCCTATCTATCACCTCCTAGCTTGGTGCCTTCGTATATATGTTATCCCCTTAATATGTATCTGATCACAAGAGCCTCGCCACTGATGGTTGCTTCCGGTTTGCTACTTATGAAGTCTCATCTATCGTAGTAAGAGATTCTGCAGGATAGACCGACTTGGCTCTTTATGTGTTTCTGCTTTTGTAAAGCAAGCTTTTGTAAGTACCTTCTAAAAAAGTGAGGGAAAGAACCTGTGACTTAGGCCCTCGAGACTACCAGCTGCCTACGATGTGCTCTAGAACTCGTGTGTTTGTATGCTTGCTTTTAGCTACTGCCAGAACCCGAACCTGTATGCTTTTATTAATATCGTGGACTATTACCAGTGCTTATCTGTTCGTCATGGCAACTTCTAAATATGCTTCTTTGGATGTTATTACTGCAATGCACCTGTGCTGAATAATGACCACCTACCGAGCTCTATTCTGTTTCGTGAAAACTTTATTGTTCTTTCAGTTCTTCACTTGAAAACGCAAATTAAAAAACATGGTTCAGAAACTAAAAGAGGTCCCAAATTTCACAAGCCGTGTACCAGTTTTAGAAAGTATGCCACAAACTTCAGCAGGAGCTGGTGTACCAGTTTTAGAAAGTATGCAACAACCTTCGGCAGGAGCTGATGTTTGTTTAGCACACAATAAACAGCCACGTAAGCCGGCCTACGAACAAGAAAATAAAAAAAATAAAAAACGGATATGAAAAAAAACAAGCATACAGTGATGAAATCTAGCATTCCGCACAGATGGCCACAAGAACCTTTCAATACCTGACCAGTCAGGCATACAATGCGATTTATTACACATAGCGTACATGACGTTGACAACAAATATCCTTAATCTTACAGTACTACAGGATATAGTCTTTTGTTCTAAATAAAACACGCGCTGCTAGCCTGAGCATCCTACGATATTACATTTTCTCCCCGCTGAATCATGCCTTCGCCGGCCAGTATTCTGACAAGGGGAACACACGACCCATCTTCTCAGGACTCGGATAAGCTGCCGCCGTTTCATATACCATATCATCCACAAACAGTCCATAGATCACACCAGCTGATATAAGCACATACCGGCCACCTGGAGATACGGACCGTAGCTGGAAAGAACACCACTGTGATGGCTCGGATAAAAATGTGTCGAGAATGTTTTCATTCATATAGTCCCCGAGTGCAGCAACCAAATCAATGGTTGCCTCCTTCTTCCAGTCCACCGTGTCTCCATTCCGGGTAAGCACCTACCTAACAAGTCTTCCCTTCTCTAGGTGAACTATTGCCAGTTCTCCTTCCAAATGAGATCCAGAAGTATATTGAAGACAACCTTTAACCGTCGTTCCCATTTCACCGGGAAGAAGTACCACTTCAAAACTCTTTGTTTTCACATCAAAGCAGACTATGAGGCCTACCAAATACATTAGGTAGAGCCTACAGCCAGACTAGACACAATACAGAGTCCTCTGAAACATACATGGTGATGGAGGAGTGAGCAAGTCAAATGCATGCGGAACCCACACTTTCTTCCTGTAGACACAAATATGAATCCGAACACTTCCAACAGCCTCAAAATATACTCCTAGATGGTTTGCTCTATAGTCTCTAGAGTAGTCCTTTACAAAGAACACAGGGTAACCGCTAGAAGGACCATCAGTAGGTTCAAGGACAGCAAACCGACCATACCTGTTCTCCAATGAATTCTTGCCCAGAGGAACAATTGGACGCCCCACCTTCTTAAATAGCCAGGACCTGGAAGAATACGGACAATTCGTGTACATCATACCCTCTCGAGAACCAGATCCAAGACGCACAATTGCGCATCCACCGTAGGTTCCCATGATGTCCTTCCCATGAAAAACATCAGTCACAAACCTTTTTCGCACTTCTATAGCAGGGTCCTCATCCGAAGTGATGGGTGGGGTTATTAGCCTAATATCAGGTGCCATTGGACGGGAATGCTCAAGGATAAACCTGATGAAACAAATCGTATTGCGGCTGGTGAACCCAGAAACAACGGTCGAAATTCTAGCCGTTTTGCGCCATAGACTACTCACGTGGCTAGCTCGTAGAAAATCTTTGCTGCCCTTAATCCTCTTTAGTATCTCTCCAAGGAGGTACTCTGTCTGCAACACCTCCTCACACGAATCGGCATACATCATCACTTCTCAAATATCTACAAACTATAAGCAAACTTCAAGCAACCGAGTAAGAAAGCAAACCAGACGTTCAAAGGTTTCAAAAACGTTAAAAAAAAGGATAGGGATGGCGATGAGTATCCATGCCCCGGGTATCCACTAGACCAATACAATGGAGTTATCATATCAACGTAAGCTGCAATGATTTCTAATTTAGTCACAGGTGAGAAAAAGTCAGTCTTTCGGTACATCTAACTATGTTATACCAGTGTCGCTTACATTATTATTGTTTTTTTGAACTGGAGCAAAAGGTTTGCCCGATCGATTAATTAAGAGTGACAACGATCTAATTAAGGATACCATTTGTTCTAACGCGTCTTCTGTCGTATTATTACAAGCAAGCAGCATTCAGGCAGATTATTCGCTTGCGATTAAATTGATGGCTCGCTTCCAAACTCACGCTAACGAAGCCACGGGAAAAAAGGGCCATACCTTCACTTTCTTCATTACCGCCGCCGGTCTTGCTTGGTCCGACCGCCGCCACCCCTGGTTCTCCAGTCGGAAGGAACGGCCTAATCACCCGGCGCTGCAGCTCGGTGCTCGTTGCCGACACAAGACGCTCCTTACACGGCTGCTATAGCCTGCTGCTCTACGCACCGCGAAGGCTAGGAGGGGATCGAAACGAGATCTGGCTGTGTGAAATAAGGCTATGGGGGAGGATAAGGACTGACATTTTTTGGAGGGCTGCTCATGGACACGGTAGCAGCGGATATTTCTACTCGTTCGGTTATTGGTCCTTTCGCTAACGGTGGTCCGTCGCTCACATGGGAACCGTTCCCCCGCCGCCGTTACCAACTAGCCCCTCACATACTTAGTCGCCGTTAGCAACTAGGGAATCGTCCCTTTGGTTCTCAGCCGCCACGAGCCTCCTCCTCTTCTCTCTCTTGCGCTCCTCCGGATCCGGTCCTCGATCTGCGCTACAGGGGCAAGGAGCCCTGCTGATTTCGACAGGTTTGTACCACCGCTCCAACGCTGCTCTATGCTTGGTTCAAGGTATGAATCAATGTCCCTTCTGACCTAATCCTTGTTACAGACCTAGATCTTCCTTATTGAAATAGTTTCCTCCTTGTATAAATCTTGGTAACTTTAGCTTTGTTCGTCCCGCCCTCAAAAAACGGAGGTGAATGCCCTGTTTGGCCCAAAGTAAATGCACTTCCATATTATTGGGATAAAATCAAAGCAATCTGGCTGCCTATCTGTATAATTGTGTAGAACATTTGGCGATGGCATAGGAAATTATTAAAGAAAAAGAAGACTAGGAAATACGTGTTTGTCTGATTGGCTAGGAGCGTGCATGATGAAATAGCCTGCTACTATCAAACAACATTTTCCATGTGAAATAGGCTGGTATGTGTGTGGCCTACGTCTTATGCTATTTGTTCCCCTCTTGCTCCAGTGTATCGCTTTTTGTTTTACCTCTTCTCTGCTTATTTTGTCAATCAATCAAACAACTTAGCCATCTACCTTCTCTTTTTGATGTTTATCTAAGGTGTTGCAAACCAAAATGAGTGAAAACAGTGGCATTGATGACTCAGTGACATCTAATTTGTCATACAGTGAAAAGTTACCGCCTCTAAGAAACAAGCATATACATTTTGTTCTGTGTTATTATCCTCTATCAACTAACTCGCATTTCCACGAATTTGCTGCTCCTGGATTTTAAATTGCCTCCTTTCCATCTTGCAGAAACATCAAACTATCATACCAATCCGAGGAAGATTAGTACTGGATTACATGCTAGAGCATTTTGGAATGCCGGTAGCTCACTACAAACAAGAGATTCGTCCGGACAACAGGATATATGTGACTATCACTTTTCAGACACCATCCCTCTCCTGTCATGGATCCCCTAACGTTATCAGCACATTCGGGGTAGAGTCCCTGGATGGTGCACTAGCAGAACACACAGCTGCTGTCTCCGCTATCAGAATCATCGAAACAGCAACTGATACAGTCATAGGGGATGCAAGCTACGGCCAGCTTCGGAAAGTTGACAAGGAGAATACAAGGCTAAAGAGGGAAGTTGAGCTCTCGAAGCAGCTGTTC
Organism: Avena longiglumis; assembly: GCA_030063025.1. NCBI lineage: Eukaryota > Viridiplantae > Streptophyta > Magnoliopsida > Poales > Poaceae > Avena > Avena longiglumis. The sequence goes on along the minus strand of CP125973.1, from coordinate 449,969,326 downwards.
AAACATATGAACATAAAGACCAAGAAACTTGGTCGTGTTTGGTTTTGGTCTGTTAGGAGGATGTTTTCTTTCTCGTCCCAGTTTCATAATGTCGCAATCATTGCGAACTTTGGTGCACAAGAACCTCTAAATGATGACGTCAGAGCAGCTTTTGCAACCATATATGAATCTGCACTACAGATGGAATAGAAAAGCAGAAATCTAGAATCCAAGCTTGAAGAGATAAGGCATTCATAGACAAGGGTTACAACCTCTCTATTCTGGACTGCCCCTGCAAAATTTGGAGTGGATTAAAGCTGGTGCGATCAGACAATTGGTGCAGTGTTTATGTATGCAGAACCTCTCTACTAGCTTTAGTTAGAAAATTATCTCCAGTTGGCAACTACTATCATACTATGTTATCTATAATGCTCATGGAACATGTCTCTCAGCTCTCAGATCTAGAATGCTCATCGATATACTCCTTGCTGATGGGCTTTAGATTATATCGAATTTCCAAAACACCTTTCAGAAAACAATTAACGCATATTTTATAGCACATCATGTCTCGCCTGTCTCCATCTGCTTACCCAGCAGAGCTCATGCTATCTGCAAGAAAAAAGAATAAAGGCCCACCAACGTTCAGTACCTTACGTATATACTGGCCCATACACCTCTCATGGCCCATTTCGAGCTTAAAGGCCAATAATGCTAAAGGTGTTTCTTCTTTATTACTACTCTGGAGGAAAAGCTGACTCCACTTTCCCTTTCTGCTCTTCTCCTTCCACGATAAAACCAGGAGGCAGGTCCCGTCGGACCCGGCTATGGAGACCTCCGACCAATCTGGCACCGCGACAGCGCATCTGGAAAGCACATCTTTCATTCTTTCCCGCACTTTGTCTAATTATCACACTGCAGGTAAGCTATGCGCCACGAGATTATAGATCTACGATTTCCAATAGATCGGGTTAAGACATTTCCTTTTGCAAGCTCTTCTTTGCACGAATTTTTTTAACTGTAGATTAAACCAGCTTCCAAGTAATTAATGCCTGCGCTCCTTTTAGAATCTGCCGCTCTTACTTATCCAGTAGATCCCAGGTTTTCTAGCGTCTTCTTGTAGCAGTTTTCTCGGGGAACCAGTGTCAGGTTCATAGCAGTTCAGGTCCATGCCCTAAATAAACTCCCCTCGATTGTGCTTTCAGGATGTGCCTACACGTCTGTACATTTCTAAGGAAAAGGTTCTTGAAGAAGCTATGCACCTATTGTCTCTCAAGATCCATGATTCCAGAGCATGTGCCATCGGAAACAATCAGGTCATTGGCTCTATTTGCATTGATGTTCCAGCACATGGCGAACACCCTGCGTTGAAGAGAAAATTCTTCGGAGATTATAAAATGACAGAGGCAGATGCTCTAGAGTCAGCAAGGCTTGCTGCTTTGATCTACCTACAACACGCATGCATTATTCTCGTGGATGACGTTAACCACATCGAACTTACAGAATACAAAACAAAGCTTACAGAATGCCACTGCAAGCTGCAGACGGCGTCATCCTGGGTAACCTTGTTTCAAGAACGGGCGGAAACTCTTCAAAAACAGCTAGATGTTGCACATGAGGAGAACAGGAAGCTCGTTGATGCAGCAAAGGCATTGCCTTTTTCTCATACGTCGCTGCAATCACCGTTTTAGACATTGTGCTACCTGAACACTATACTCAGTTATTTTCTTCTTGTAGGTATCTGTTGTTAAAAAAGAGGGGTTGTCGCCACAATCAGTTGACCTTAAGACAGCTGTGTTACCTCTTCCGACGGTTGGCGTTAAACAAGAAATGGCATCTCCAACGCTTGCTGACAACAAAACTGGTGGCAGGTAAAGGCATATGATATTCTTACGCCGGTAAATATCCATGTAATAAACGTTTCTCACAAGAATCAGATCTCATTGATATTTAATAGCCTATCACGGCGTGGGAAAAAGCGCGCCTTCCACGAGTCTAACGCCAGGAGAGCGCTCTTTAAGGAATGATCTTTAGACACAGGTATTCTTTATGCTCCCTTTCAGATCTGTGGCTGCCATGCTGCGGAGCTTAATATACATTACATTAACCGAGACACTATGTTCGCTTTCATGACTTTTGCTACCGTGCTGCAGAGCTTAACATGCGCTGAATTGACTGGTCCATTTGTGTTTCAGGATAACAAAGAAGGCATCTAAAGCGTGGATCACACCAAACCATATGCATGTTCACTTGCCCTTTGATGGACCTGCCTCTGATTCCAAGACCTTTTCTTCTACTTTGATATTACTACTATTACCTACGGCGTCAGACTTTTGTAATGCATCGACTTAACTAATATTCCAAGACCAAACTGCTACACAACGAATTGATCTTTTCAAAAGAGCAGTGTATGTGCTGCAGAGACTATTCTGGATGTAACAGGATCAATGTTATCATTGCACTGCATGCTAAATCCCGCCATATGCCATGCTCCTGCGTTCTGTTTACTTCCTGTTAATATATTATGAGCAAGTCTGCCATCCTGGTAATGTAATTTAGGAATACAAACTATGGCAAACACACAACCTGCCTTTTCGCCTGGCGCCGGTGGCGCACCGGTCATCTAGTTTTTTTAAACAGAGCGGCCTCTGCATTAAGGGTTGCACATAGCCTGTTTTATTGAAAAGATTTTATAGTATAATTTATTATAATCATGAATTAGCTAAGACTGAAACATGTATCAATCAATGGAAAATAAAAAGCAACAAATAGCTATCCATTTTGAAGTCTACTAGTGGTCTTATCATCGCCAAAAGTGACATGCGGCTCTCCGGATGGCATGAACGCTCCCTCCCCATCGGAGGGCGCCTGCTTCTGGTCAACTCGGTTCTTACTGCCATGCTGGCCCATGCCATGAGTGTCGGCGTCCTCCGTGTGAGGGTTATAGAAGCTATTGACAAGAGTCGCCGGGCCTTACTCTGAACTGGAGAAGAATCCTGCTGTGAGGACCAATGTAAAGTAGATTGGTAGGATGTTTGCTCTCCTAAGGCCAACGAAGGCCTCGGAGTACTCTCCCTTCCTTCCCAAAACTCTGCCCTTCTCTCCAAATTCCTCACCAAACTCCACTCGGACTCTAACGCCCCCTAGGCTTGCTGGTTTCGTCGCCAGTGTGGCTGGGCTCCGGGTAAGGATCTCGGATACCAGCACTCTCTGGATTCCTCGGTTTGGAAAGACATTCTAGATGGTCTACACTCCTTCCGCTCCCTTACATGTGTTCAGATTGGAAACATGATTTCTACTGCCTTCTGGATGGGCACATGGCTTGGCTCGTCTACTCTCCGGGAAAGTTTTCCCGCCCTTTTCTCTCACACTACTAGACCTAACGCTAGTGTTAGGGATACCTTTCAGCAGTGCCTGTTCAGACACTTTGCCCCTCGTCTTTCCTTTACAACCACCTCTGATTTCGCTTCCCTCAATGATGCCCTCGCCACCTTCACTCTCAGAGGCAATGCTACTGACACTCGCCTTTGCGCTATCACTAACTGTAGCCTTTAGAACAAAGATTTCTATGTCAATTCTTTCAGGCACCTGCAGTTAGACGAGTCGGCGGCAATAATCTGGAAGACCGCAACCCTGCTCAAATGCAAGATCTTCTTATGGCTTGCCCGGAAGCACCGTCTCCCTACCAACATATGTGATGGCGCTGCGTCAACGTGGGAGCGCTTCGTCGGTAAACCCCAAGAGCAAGGTGTGATGCAGCACAGCAGCAAGTCTTCCCTCGGTAAGAAACCAAGGTTATCGAACCAGTAGGAGGAAGAAAACGTCTCAAAAGTGTTGCAAGCAACTTGGAAACCTGCACAACACAAACTCAAGACTTTGCCCCAACGAACAGTGAGGTTGTCAATCTCACTGGTTGCTGTAACAAAGGATTAACTGTATGGAGTCGAAGGTAATGGTGGTTTGCATCAAGTAAACAGTAACAGTGGAAGATGTATCAATGGTAAATATTGGACCGGGGTCCATAGTTTACTAGAGGTGTTCTCCTTAGATAAACAAACATGGCATGTTGGGTAAACAAATTACAGCAGGGCAATTGACAAGACTGAACAAGGCATAACAATGCAATACTAGACATAAAGATCCTATGAGATTCGATTGGGCAATACAACAAGATACATAGACCGCCATCCAACTGCATCTATGACTAGAAGTCCACCTTTGGGTTATCGTCCGAACCCCCTCGAGTATTAAGTTGCAAGCAATAGACAACTGCATTAAGCAAAGTGTGTAAGGTAAACAATCCACTTGTTCCATGAACAAGAGACCGTTGTTTTCTCCCTAGTGGCAAAGACACATCTACAACCTTAGATATTTCTGTCACTTCCCTTGATTAAATAGAGGCATGAACCCACTATCGAGCATAAATACCCCCTCTTAGAGTCACTAGCAATTACTTGGCCAAGATAGCTACTAACAACGGAGAGCATGCAAGATCACAAACAACACAGACATGATAGAATCAATAAGACAAAACCATTAATCAATCTGACATAGTAATCTCAATATCCATCGGATCCCCGCAAACACAACATGCATGATTACAAATAGATGAGATCTTGATCATGAATGGAGCTCACACGATCTAGACATGAAAGCACAAAGGAGGAGACACAACCATCTAGCTACTACATGGACCCGTAGTCCAAGGTGGAACTACTCACGCTTCATACCAGAGGCTGTCATGATGAAGAAGAAGGCCTCCGGGATGATCTCCCCTCCGACAGGGTGCCAGGAAGAGCTTCAGATCCCCCCGATCTAGGGACGATGGTGGCGGCGGCTACAGACGGTTTTGTGGAATATTGATCGGGTGCTTAGGGTTTAGGAATTGGGGGCTTATTATAGGCGAAGAGGCAAGGCTGGGAGGTGGCCAGGGGGCCCACACCCTGCCCAGGCACGACCTAGGGTGGGCCCGCGCCTGGGGGGTGCGGCCGCCCTATGGCTCCCCTCCGTCTCTTCTCTAGACTTCGTGTTCTCCTCGATAAAATATTGACTTTGGCTTTTGTCCCGTCCAATTCCGATAATATTTCCTTACTAGCTTTTCTGGAACCAAAAACAGCAGAAAACAAGCAACTGGCACTGTGGCAACTTGTTAATAGGTTAGTACCAGAAAACATATAAAAACACCTCAAAGTGTGGACAAAGCAAAGCAAAGTAGATACTAAACAAGCATGGAACATCGAAAATTATAGATACGTTTCCGACGTATCAAGCATCCCCAAGCTTAACTCCTGCTCGTTCTCGAGTAGGTAAGTGATAAAAGAATAATTTTTGAGGTGACATGCACCATCAAAACCAAGATCAAACCACTTGCAAGCATTGAAAGCTAGGATCAAAGAACTCTAAACATGAGCATGAAAGATGGAGTTCTAACAATAAGACAAAGTTACTATGCATGCAACATGAAAGGCTACAAAAAACATCATAAATAACATGCATTGAAAAACGTCTGTTTGTTTCACATACAAAAAACATAGCATAGTGGCATTCAGCTTGTCCCTCATAGAGTAGCAAATAGATGCATAGGACACCTTCAAAGTTCATAAGAGTGACTAGATACAAATAGCACAAGATCAAGTAATATCAACAATATGTATCAATCAATAAGTTTTGGGACAATGCACATAGAACTAAGAATGGCAACTATGATCTCTTAACTGGTGCCTAAAGGTATAAGGTGGAGACTCAATATACTATTGGAAGAAATGCCCTTCATAAAGGGAAGCAGGGATTTCAAGTCTCAAAAAGAGCTTCGATGGATTATGGTACTTGTTAGCTTTCAGCTCTCATTGCCCCTATCATAAGCATCTTGAAGTGATTAAGGTTAAAGTGAACAAAGATGGAGTATATGCTTGACAAAGTATAAGTTGGCAATCTCATGTACCTTGAATATGAGGGCCGCACCTCATGCTACTCAACTTTAGTCACCTGTATATGTGTATCATAGAGAATCGCCAACGAGGTACCCCTTGCACATGGTACAGGAGCCATCCCATAACCAAAATGACAAGGCAAGCAGACAATGATCATCTCAGCAATCTTCTTATTTACCATGGGAAAATGGTGCTTTTTTCTCTCTTTCCTCTTTTCTCATCTTTTTTTCTTTTCTCAATCTCTATATCTTTTTTTATAAGAAGAATGCTTCATAGATTTCTCACTATGGTGATGCTGCAAGTTTCCACCATGATTAGGCATGGCTTAGGCTAGCGGCCCAGGCGTTTCTCTAACACACATACATAATTCGATGGACTTACAAGCTCCCCTTTCATTTCACACCGACGACATCCATAAACAAAAGAGCATGATATCAACTAGGTAGATATTTACAAGTGTTGAAAGCGTTCCCCATGATAGCATGGTTCTGCCAATTTCAACGTATAAGTGCAAGCATATACAACATAGATGACATAGTGGTTCAAGTTTATTAGGGGCAAGAAATATAAGGTGTGCCATCAAGTTTGTGAGATCTTTAATCACTAAGTTTTCACATAACAAAATATTTTTTAATTGGAAGATAGATGAAAACAAGAATATACTTGGAATGGTGTAACACACCATGCATAGGAATTTATAGTGGACACTTTGGGATAACTTGGTTTCTTGGGAGTTGGAAGCATGAGTAGAACTTACTCATACAAGTGGAGGCTAGCAAAATACTGGGAGCAACCAACTAAGAGAGCAATAATGGCCATAATCATGCAGAGTGACAAAACATTACTAATCAAAGCATAGAGTGGTACTACAAGTCAAGGACTAAATGATCATAGAGTCTATGGTGACTTGTTCATAGTCATAACATGGTGTGAGTATGTGCCAAGTCAACCCAAACAAAGCATCAAAGGAGAATACCACAACACTATGCTTTTGTATGCTAAAACAACGCATGATTCTTTCAAGGCACACTAAGCAATCCCAATTGTTTGGAACAAGTCATCCTACAACAATAATCACTAAGCATAAGGTCAAAACAACAACTAGCATGACATGCGAAAGTCTAAGTCACAGTCAAAGCAAGCTCCTCTTGCACTATTCAAGCAAGAACTTTCTACTCCTTTCCAACACCAATCAACTTATTTGAAACAACACAACGAGAATGGGGGTCCAAACTACTTTATTCAAGCAAACTAAACAAACTAATCAAAGCAAACGAAAACTAAGACGCTCCAAGAACAACACAACAGTGCATGAAACAATAAAAACAAAGTGTCTAGAAAGACCTGAGCTTTTTATTGATGAAGAAGGGGATTCCTTGGGCATCCCCAAGCTTTGACGCTTGTACCTCTTGGATATTTTTTGGGGTGACACCGGGGTGGCATCCCTAAGCTTGATCTTTTGTCCATTCTTCATCTCATTACATCATTCTCTCTTTACACCTGAAAATTTTCCTTTATACAATCTTCATTAGCAACATTAGTGTATTCAAAAGATAATAGACCCTTGGGTTTAGCTTTAGAACAGCAAAATTTTTCACTAAAACACAATATACTGTAGCAACTCCTTCAAAAATCTCAATTTCCCAAAAAGAACCTAAAAAGGAATCAATAAGAAGCAAATGCAAATAATGGCAGAAATCTGTCAAAACATACCAGCAGGTAAAAGCCGATTTTTTCGAAGACCTTATGCTTCTCAAATAAAAAAGTGTTGACCTAAAAAAAGTTAGCTAACATACTGGGGGATTTATTCATAAATTTTCAGCTCAATCTGACCTATAGAGACTCCTCATGAATTTTTATGGTGGAGGACAGAAATCTGTTTCGGGACAACAACTCCCCAAATCCTACTTGCCGCTCATTAGAGGTCATTTTTGGCACAAAAAGCAAACAAAAATGATAAGGAGAGGTCATTACTGAAGTAATAACTTCTAAGACTCAAGAAAAATCTTGGGTTATCTCCCAACAAGTACTTTTCTTTAACGCCTTTAAGTTAGGAACAAGAAGCAAGAAATCAAGTATTGTCAAATGAAGAAGCATTAACATCAATACTTGCAAATTCTTCAACTATGAAGGGTATCTCATCCAAATGAGTTTTGGAGGATCCCTTCTCATCTCTCTTTGGTTCACTACTTTCATCAAAAAGATTTTTAGAAATAATCCAATCAAAATTCTTTTCAAAGGCTTCATGCATTCCAATAAGCTTAAAGGGTATGGGTATCTTAATTTCCTCTCTAGGTTTGGTTTTATATAAATTACCCACAACATCTACACATGAACCTAGCATATTAAAATGCTCAAAGACTTTTTTGGCTTCCTTAGCAAGATCTTGGAACTCTTTTAGTAAAGTTTTAAGGATAAATTTTCTCTTTTCAGCATTCTTTTCTTCTTTTAGTTTAAGGAACAAAATCTACATCATGGGGTTAAGGATAACAAACCTAGCCTCCAACATATGAACTAAAGAAGCTGCAATAATTTCATAATTTGGAGCAAGTTCTGCTATAGATCTATTCTCAATATCCTCATGCTTGCTAACAAGATTAAAGAATTCTTCAATATTTTCTTTCCCAATTATAGAACCACTACCTATTGAAAGGTCTTTCAGGGTGAACTTGGGGATCAACATGGTGATTTAGAGCAAGGTGACAACTAGAGTAGGAACTAAGTTTTTTGTGTTTTTGATAAGAGAAACCAAACCAAACTAAACTAATTTTTTTGGAGTTTTTGATAAAAATAGGCAAACAAAACCAAGCAGAAGAAACTAAGCAGACTAAAAACAAAGTAAAGAGAAAGATTGTGGAGGACTCACCTTGTAAAGACGTCCTTAGCCTCCCCGGCAACGGCGCCAGAAAATCTTGATGGCGCTGCGTCGACGTGGGAGCGCTTCGTCGGGAAACCCCAAGAGCAAGGTGTGATGCAGCACATCAGCAAGTCTTCCCTCAGTAAGAAACCAAGGTTATCAAACCAGTAGGATGAAGGAAATGTCTCAAAGGTGTTGCAAGAAACTTGGAAACCTGGACAACACAAACTCAAGACTTTGCCCCAACGAACAGTGAGGTTGTCAATCTCACCAGTTGCTGTAACAAAGGATTAACTGTATGGTGTGGAAGGTAATGGTGGTTTGCATCAAGTAAATAGTAACAGTGGAAGATGTATCAATGGTAAAGATTGGATCGGGGTCCATAGTTCTCTAGAGGTGTTCTCCTTAGATAAACAAACATGGCATGCTGGGTAAACAAATTACAGCAGGGCAATTGACAGGACTGAGCAAGGCATAACAATGCAATACTAGACATAAAGATCCTATGAGATTCGATTGGGCAATACAACAAGATACATAGACCGCCATCCAACAACATCTATGACTAGAAGTCCACCTTTGGGTTATCGTCCGAACCCCCTCGAGTATTAAGTTGCAAGCAACACACAACTGCATTAAGCAAAGTGTGTAAGGTAAACAATCCACTTGTTCCATGAACAAGAGACCTTTTTTTTCTCCCTAGTGGCAACATCACATCTACAACCTTAGAGATTTCTGTCACTTCCCTTGATTATATAGAGGCATGAACCCACTATCGAGCATAAATACCCCCTCTTAGAGTCACTAGCAATTACTTGGCCAAGATAGCTACTAACAACGGAGAGCATGCAAGATCACAAACAACACAGACATGATAGAATCAATAAGACAAAACCATTAATCAATCTGACATAGTAATATCAATATCCATCGGATCCCCGCAAACACAACATGCATGATTACAAATAGATGAGATCTTGATTATGAACGGAGCTCACAAGATCTAGACATTTAAGCACAAAGGAGGAGACACAACCATCTAGCTACTACATGGACGCGTAGTCCAAGGTGGAACTACTCACGCTTCATACTGGAGGCTGGCATGATGAAGAAGAAGGACTCCGGGATGATCTCCCCTCCGACAGGGTGCCGGGAAGAGCTTCAGATCCCCCGATCTAGGGACGATGGTGGCAGCGGCTATAGATGGTTTCGTGGAATATTGATCGGGTTCTTAGGGTTTAGGCATCGAGGGTTTCTTTTAGGCGAAGAGGCGAGGATGGGAGGCGTCCAGGGGGCCCACACCCTGCCCAGGCGGGTCCTAGGGTGGTCCCGTGCCTGGGGGTGCGGCCGCCCTTTGGCTCCCCTCCGTCTCTCCTCTGGACTCCGTGTTCTCCTCGATAAAAAATTGACTTTGGCGTTTGTCCCGTCCAATTCGGAGAATATTTCCTTACTAGCTTTTCTGGAACCAAAAATAGCAGAAAACAAGCAACTAGCACCGTGGAAACTTGTTATTAGGTTAGTACCAGAAAACATATAAAAAGCACCTCAAAGTGTGGACAAAGCAAAGCAAAGTAGATATTAAACAAGCATGGGACATCAAAAATTATAGATACGTTTCTGACGTATCAATGCTCCGCTTCCGCCATCATCTGACAGGCGCCACTGCCTGCCCAGCATGCTCCATGGATGAATATAATGGTCACCTCCTCAGAGGTTGCCATCGTGCTAGGGAGGTCTGGGATACCTTCCTTCCTAGCCCGCCTAACTACCCGGACTCCCTTCTGCATGCGCCATCCTGCTCCTTCGAGAGCCAAACGGTCTATTGCGTGGAACATCTAGAAGCGCCAAAACTCCCTCGTCTTCACTCACCAAGATGAACCGCTCCAGGTTGTGATCTGCAATTGCTTGCAAGATATACGCTTGTGGGAAAATAGATGCAACACGGCCACCTCCTTCGCTACATTAATTGAGTAGCTCCTTGCTTATGATGAACGGCCCTTCCCATGGCGAGGATAATTTGTGTGACTTTTTCTGCTTAAGTCAGAGCAATAGGTCCCCCTTTTTAAACAAGTGATGCCGAACACGGCGTCTATGGTAGCTGTGTAGCTTCTGCTGGTAGATGGTGGACTTCTGGCATGCTTGAATGTGTTCCTCCTCGAGCATGTCCACATCTAAGTGTCTGGATTCTTCAGCGTCATCTTCGTCATAGGCGGCGAATCTTGGTGCATCATAGAGGATGTAAGAGGGTAGGACTGCTTCTGCTCCATATACCATGAAGAAAGGTGTGTAGCCAGTGGATCTATTGGAAGTAGTTGTTAAACTCCACAAAACATATGGAAATTCCTCTGCCTAGGCTGTAGCTGCTCTATGCAGCGGTGCTTCTAAACGTGGCTTTATTCCCTATAGAATCAATCCATTGGCCCATGCAACTTGACCATTAGATTGTGGGTGTGCCACAAATGCTAGGTCGAGGCGGATGCCTTTCTCATGACAATAGTCCTCTACTTCTCCGAGTGACAAGTTACTGCCGTTATCGGTGATGATGCTATGTGGGAGACCAAATCTCACCACTAGATCCCAGACAAACTTAAGGGTTTTTTCCCCATCGATCTTTCTAATGGGTTTAGCTTCTATCCATTTTGTGAATTTGTGAACTACCACAAGAAGATGTGTAAACCCACAAGGTGCCGTCTGAAGTGGCCCAACCATGTCAAGCCCCCAGGATGCGAACGGCCAAGTTATTAGTATAATTTGCAATTCTTCAGCTAGGACATGTGGTTGCCGTGCATAGTATTGACACCCAATGCATGTTTTGACCAGCTTGTCGGCGTCCGCCTTTTTGGTCAGCCAGTAGAATCCTTGCCAGAAGGCTATGGAGACCAACAATCGGGGAGCGGCGTGATGCCTGCAATCTCCGAGATGAATCTCACAAAGGATATCCATACCTTTCTACTAGGAAACACACTTTAGGAATATTACCATAGTGCTTCTTTTGTAGAGCTAACCATTTATTATGGTATAGCCCTTTGCCCGACATACTCTTTGCCAAATTTCGACTTCGTCGATGTGCAAATTTCCATCTTTGAGATAATCCATGAACGGTTTTGTCCAAGCCGGAGGGACTATTGTTACTGAATTAACAAATGAGCCAACTCTATCCTGGTTCTTGGGATCTGCTCCTTCACGGATGGAGTCTGGAGATGTTCCAGGAAAACACCAGGAGGAATTGGTTTACGGGCAGATCCAAGCTTTGACCGCAGATATGCCCCCTCATTTTCCTCCCTTTTGACATACTTGACTTCGCAGCCTTTGAAGCACTTGGCTATCTCGTCCACTTCTTCTTGATATGCCGCCATCATAGGGTTCCGCGCGTTCCAGGTGCCAACCACCTGTTGTGCAACCAAGTCAGAATCACCACAGAAAACTATGCGCTTGATGCCAATATCCATGGCTACGCAAAGTCCTTGAATGAGTGATTCATATTCCGCCATGTTGTTTGTAGCCTCGAAGTGGACTTGCAGTACATACTGTAGCTTCTCCCCTATTGGTGATTGCAATAATACACCAGCCCCCAAGCCATTGAGTAGCTTTGATCCATCAAAGTGCATTACCCAAAACTCTGGATTTGGCACAAGAGTATCTTCTAGCAGCTCCGTCCAATCTATAATAAAATTCACCAAAGCTTGTGATTTGATAGGATCGTGTATTTTGTAAGTGATTTCGAAGGCGGCAAGTTCAATGCCCCACTTCGCCACTCTTCCTATAGCGTCGATGTTATTGATGATGTCGTACAATGGAGCCTTGCTCTCTACTGTGATTGGTGCTCTTGGAAACTATGCGCTTGAAGCAAGGAAAACTCTGTAAGCCAGCTTCTGGTAGTGCGGGTAATGCTACTTGGACTCCATCAAGACCTCACTTACATAGTAAACTGGTTTTTGTACGCCAAACTCATGTTGATAACTCGGTTGGTGGCCACCATGTAGATTAACATATGCTCCATTGAATTGGGTGCTGCGAGTATAGATGTAGAGGAAAGTATCCTGTTGAGCTCCTATAGCGCTGCATCCACCTCGTATGTCCATACTAATTTGTCTGCCTTCTTCAACAATTTGTATAGTGGCATGACCTTCTCTCCATGTTGGCTGATGAACCGGCTTACCGCTGCGATGTAGCTAGTGAGCTATTGGATGTCCTTTAGACATGTCGAAAGATTGATGTTTAGGATGGCCTTCATTTTCTCTGGGTTGACTTTGATTCCTCTATGTAAAACGATGAAGACTAACAATTTTCCGATAGGAACCCCGAAGACACACTTCTTAGGGTTAAGCATCATGTTAAACTTCTGGAGGTTATGAAAGATTTCCTTAAAGTCGGTGATGAGGTTAATTGATTTCTTTGATATCACCGCAATGTCATCCCTGTAAACATGAACATTCTGACCAATTTTGTCGTGAAGGCAATGCTGCATTGTCCGCTGGTATGTAGCACCTGCATTTTTCATCCCAAAGGGCATCGTGACATAGCAATCCGTGCCATAGGGTTTGATGAATGAAGTGGCCAATTGGTCTGACTTTCGCATCTTGATCTGGTGGTATCCTGAGTATGCATCTAGAAAACATAGAAGTTCCGAGCGAGCCGTCAAGTCTATGACTTGGTCAATGCGAGACAAAGCAAACGGATCCTTCAGACACGCTTTGTTCAAGACAGTGTAATCAACACACATTATTAATTCGTTGGTTCCCTTTTTGGGGACAAGTACATGATTGGACACCCATTGGGTGTGAAGAACTTCACGGATAAAACTATCCTTAAGTAACCTAGCTATCTCCTTTCCTATGGTGCGTCTCTTCTTATCCCCGAAGCGTCATAAAGGTTGTTTCACCGGTTTGCATTTAGGATCGATGTTTAAGCTGTGCTCGACAAGTTCCCTAGGTACACCTTTCATGTCGACAGGTTGCCAGGCAAAGATGTCCCTATTATGACGGAGGAACTCGATGAGCGTGCTTTCCTATTTGGAATCCAGGTTTGTCCCAATGGCGGTGGTGTTGGAGGCATCGCCTACTACATGTTCCACCGGCTTGGTCTCGATGGCGGCCTTGAATATGGGATCGGAGTTAGAAATCTACTTCTTCAATGCCGGCATCTCTAAGTCATCTACCTAGTACTAGATCTGCTTGAATTCTTCGCCATAGAGGACGACTTCAGCAAAGGATGCTTCTCCTATCTCACAGTCCCTTGGCTTTGCAAAACTTCCAGCAACAGTGATAACACCATTTGGTCCGGGTATCTTGAGCTTGTTTTAGACGAAGCATGGTTTGGCCATGAAGGAGTGGAATATGTTGCGTCCGAATATGACGTGGTACAGACTCTTGAAGGGGATCACTTCAAAGGTCATGTGCTCTTGGCGGTAATTTTTAACATCACTAAAGGTGACCTGAAGGATAATGCATCCAAGGGACCGAGTTTTCCAGCCAGGAACAACACCATGAAACACGATGCTGGTCCGCCTTAGGTTGGTCTCTGTCAAGTTCATCTTGTGAAGTGTATACATGTAGATGATGTTGATGCTGCTTCCACTATCCACAAGGAAATTGGTGAACTCATTATCATCAATCAAAGGGTTAATGACCATAGCATACTGGTCCTCCGTTGGAACAAGTTCGGGGTGATCCGTCCTATCCCAAGTAATTGGAACCTCCGACCAGCGCATGTACTGTGGAACTAGGGGTAGGGTAGCCATCAGTATCCTCAGTGAGGTTTTCTATGCCGGACAGATAGGGTGCCAAGGAAAGTGTGGTAGACGGGGGCCTTCTTCTTGAAGGGGTTCTTTCCTTTCCTATCGCCCTTGTCAGCATGCTTGGGATCTACGACTTCATCCATGTCAGTTGAATCCTTGGACTCCTTGTCCTTCTTCTTCCCTTTGCCCTTGCCTCGCGGTCGGTTCTTCCGGCTTTGCTTGTAGCCGGACTCCGTGTCTTATTTAAGATCATTCACAAACTTGCAATGTCGGTTGGTGTGAGTGGCTTTGCCATTGGCATCGAGGTGTACGAGGCATGGCATATCGTGGTACTCCTCGTACATCTGGGGAACGTGGGGCGCTGTCGGGGTAGTGTCACTACCACACTGCTTCCCACGACAATCCCCTCGGCCTCGGTCACGCTGTTCGCTATCGCCCCTACTAGTGAACGTCATGGGGATCATGTCGGAAGCTGGCTTTTCTTCTGGCGGACTCTTCCGCTTGTTCTTGTTATTCCTCCTATCTTGGGTTGGTATAGATATTGCCGGCAGAGAGCCACGAGCATCATCTTCGGCGACCACGAACTCACTGGCCAAGGAGATCATCTGATTGAGATCCATCTTGTGATTGTCCTGCAAGCGCTTCAATTTATGCCAGAGAAAAGTTACCTTTTCCAAGACATCGATGAAGGCGGCCATAGCGGTCTGATCGTGCACTCCTGCGCCGGAATTTTTCATATCCAGCCAACAGGAGAGGTAGGATCGATATGACACATCCTTTTCCTAGACGCACCACTATAGGTCACCGATGGTGCAAGGACATTTCTGCGTACCCTTGAAATTTTTGGTGAACGCTTCATGCATGTCCAACCAATTTCATATGGACTTCTCCGGCAAGTCATCGATCCATTGGCGGGCGGTGCCCATCAACATCAGTGGGAGGTACTTGACAACGTGGTTGGGGTTTCCCCCTGCAATGTCCACAACCTCATTGTAATCCTGCAACCACATAGCCGGCCGGGCAGTGCCGTCATAGGGCTTGATCGTCTTGTCAATCCGAAAACCTTTAGGGTAAGTTGTGTCCCGTATCACTGGGCCAAAGCAACGTGGTCCTAGGTATTTTCGTACCCAGGCTTCATAGATCTTGTCCAAGCGTGAACGTGCATCATATGGCTCTAGGTTTCCTTTGTTCTTGTCGCCGCGATGGGGAGGGCTGCGTGAGCGATGCTATCCTCCTCCGCCATGGTGGTTGCTAGGTGGCGACGGAGGCAGAGGAGACAGTGGGTTAGCCTTTTTGCTGTTACCCTCCTACGACCCCTCAGGCCCGTTACAGTTGCTTGTTGGACGCAGAGGGTCATGGTGCCACCTTCTCCTATGCCAATGCTTGCCACTACACTCTCCGTCATGCTGAGGCCTATCCACATTGTTGCGGATGAGATGCCGCCCTGTGGCTTCTAGGTGGAGGAATGCTCATGCGATGGTCAGCCTTTGGGTCTTCGTGATGTTGGGAATGTCGGGTCGGTGGGGGCGAGCGACGAGGTTGAGCCTTACATCCGGGGTTAGAGGATATGTGGATAGCATCAGTCCTATTGCGTGCATCCCTCCGTCTTTGTTCTGATGAACCTGTTTGACACTACTAGGAAAATGGCCATTGGTGGCGCACCTGAAAAGAGCATATGTGGCGCACTAGCAGTGCGACATGGCCCTTGCGCTACGGCTATCTCCTAGCCGTGGCGCACTGCATAGTGCGCCACGGTTGTGTCGAGATAGGCGTAGCGCACCTGCTAGTGCACCACGACTATGTGGGCAGGTACGCTATGGTAGGATCTTCTGTGGCGCACTTCCCAGTGCGCCACTAAGCTTCTAAAGTGCGCTTTAGGTGTAGTGCGCCACAAAAGGTAGGTCATGTGCGCCACATGTGTTTTTTTTTGTTTTTTTTTAATTTCCGAGCCAGATTATATACAATACAGATTATATACAATATTACAGCAGATATACACACACAGATACAAGATATACAATTATATATATATAAATACACAATTTGAAAAACAAGATTGATACAAATACATATAGATAAGTCTCATACATGAATACATAGTATAAGTTACATTGTTTCGATCAAGTTACAAAGTAGTTGGTGACATGCGAATACATGTGTCGATCGAACAAGTTAGAGCTCGGAAGCTCTCCTAGACATCTAAACTAGCTAGACACAAACGCGGGATAAACAACCAAAGAAGATAAGCATGATCACCGCCGCGACGAAGGTGTAGGTCTTCATCCGGTTCCTTGTCCTAACTCCCGCTAGATAGCGCGTGTATCTAGCTTCTGCCTCCGCCATAGTGTTGTACCCTTTGTAGCTATTGCCGCTGAAATGGTGCACCTGTCTCCGGCAGTCTTCCCAATCATTGTAGACTCCGGGAACCCGTCCCTTGTACACGACGTACCACGTCATCTATAAGTTGACAATAATAATTAACCGGTGATTGAAAAAAAACATATATAATTAAAGTCGCATATGAAGATACACTTATAGAAAGTACTCCTAAATCAAAAAGACCAAACTCAAAAGCATGCCTCATATATAACTAGGTTGTTCGACACAGGAATATGCTACGATGGAACTGTCCGCCAAGTAGGATGCACAACACCTGGACCTGTGCATAGCACAAGGCGGACAATCCCATCGCAGCACATTCACATATATAGCGTGCCACGACATTTCAATCATCGGCATTATTCTCGAAAAAGACCAAAGTAACTCAAAAAGCATGCCTCATATATAACTAGCTAGGTCGTTGGACACAGGAATATGCTACGATGGAACTGTAAGCCAAGTAGGATGCACAACATCTAGACTTGTGCATAACACAAGGCTTACAGTCCCATCGTAGCACATTCACATATATATATTGTGCCACGACATTTCAATTATCGGCATTATTCTCGAAAAAGACCAAAGTAGCTCGAAAAGAATGCCTCATATATAACTAGCTAGGTCGTTGGACACATGAATATGCTATGACGGAACGGTTAGCCAAGTAGGATGCACAATTCCTGGACTTGTGCATATCACAAGGATAACCATCTCGTTGTAGCACATTCACATATATATTGTGCCACGACATTTCAATCATCAGCATTATTCTCGAAAAAGACAAAAATAACTCAAAAAGAATGCCTCATATATACATAGGTCTCGTTGGACACAGGAATATGCTATGATGGAACGGTGAGCCAAGTAGGATGCACAAGACCTGAACCTGTGCATATCACAAGGCTCACAATCCCATCGTAGCACATTCACATATATAGTGTTCCACGACATTTCAATCATCGGCATTATTCTCGAAAAAAGAGTAAGGAAAAAACGAAGGACCAAAGTGAGCAAAGGACCAAAGAGTAAGCAAAAAAACCAAGCATTGATTGATATATAATAATAATAAGCAAAAGAAGTAAGCGATGATTCATAAACCTAATAAGATAAGTATAGTAGCATGTACACTTGTCCACACACACACAAAGGTCATCTATAGTTTGTAACTACAACTAGGCCAACATCAAGCCTTCTGACTCGGCTTAGGGAACGGGAGGACGCCTTGTATCGTCATGAACTTCCTATATTCACCCTGCATCTCTAGGCGATCTTCTATGTCACGGTTATTCGGGATATTTCCTCCGTAGAAGATTCCCCCCGAAGTCATGACATCACGAAAGATGATTGCCCCAAACTGCTGCTGGATGCGATACATCTCTTGTCTAATATCTGAATCATTGATCTTGGCCTTTGCTTCGGCCCACTATTTGAGATGATCTGCCAGCGTAGAATTCTGCTGGTCAAGTAGGAACGCCCTCATGTGATGGAGTGCATAGTAGGCTTCCTTCTTACTATTTCCGGCTGCTTCACGCAGGGGAAATCCGTTACGTGGTTGAAGACGTGCCTGCCGAACTTGACCTTCGTACGCACGAAGGTGGTGCCTTCTGTCGAGGCAAAGCCAGTGAGAGCATCATCCAGAACTTCCTTGATCTTGTCGTAGTTTTTCTTCTTTTCTAGACTCCCCGAGTCGAAATACGTGGCGTGGGAATGCTTCGACGATAAGGAGATGAGCGTGCAGTGTTCATCTCTGCGCAAAAAATTCAAATGGAATGTGTTGAAAAAAGAATGATGATGATCTAATAAAGCCAATCGACGGTGGCGACTGAATAACGACTTACTCGGGAAAGTAAGGCACGAGAATGTATTCCTTTGTCTTGTTCGCCACGAGGATTCTTTTTAGGTACGAGGCCACGATACGTTATTCGGCGGGGGAACCCAAGCAGCCGTCACGCATGTAGTAGGGGTCCACTATAGCGATGCCCGGTGTGTTCTCTCTAATGATCTGCATGGCTAGGCTGAGAGAAAAGAGACGGACCATGGTATAGTGCAGCGGGTATAGGTGGAACATATTGAAGATGTCGTTGAACTGCAGGAAGAACAGATCCGCAGGGGCATTGTCGATGAAGCCCAATCCTGGTGGCACCTTAACCACGAATACCGGGTGCGAGGGATCTTTCTCCGATAGAAGGCGTCTCTCTATCGTCAGCACGCCGTCATGCACACTCTGCAGTTCTGAACTGGCGAGCTTCCGCAAATTCTTAGGTAGCATGGGCTCACCCACCACATGAATCCTCCACATAATACCCTCGGGTCTTGGTGGCCCGTCCCGAAACTTGATCGGATTCGCAGTTGTTGACGCCACCGGCTGGCTAGAGCTGCTAGATTTTCTTTTCCTGCCATTTTTCCCTTTTGGAGAGCGGGCAGGCACCGCAATCTGAGCACCGGCCGCCCTATGTAGTGTGTCAGGGCTTAGAATAAAGGGCCGGTTGGTTGTATCAGCTGGCTCTGTAAAGGCGCAAGCTGGAGGAGTCTCCTGAGAACCAAACAGACGCTTGGTGATAGTGGCTTTCTCTATGGGGCCACCATCTAGGTCTTCGTTGCTAAACTGAGTGTTGAAGAAGTGATCATTCCAGTCTTCGTCGTCCTCGGCCGGATCCTACGCCATGTGCATATCATCAACATGATCATCCGACCCCCCGCGTGGAGGTGACGGCGAGGGCGGTAAGGGGGCCTTGCCACCGCTTGTCGCTGGCACGACAGGCGGTGCTGTTGTCTGTGGTGTGATGGCCCCCACCGCCCCCAAACGGATCATGCTCTTTGGCCATAGCAAGAATAAGCCGAAGCAAGTTCTGAGGATAGACGACTCTTCTTCATCCGCTCCTGGGGGTTGAATGGGAGGTTCCAGGTCGTCGCAGCCCCTTAGCACCCGACTAATTTTAACCCTGTGCACGCTATCTGGCATCGGCCTTGAGTGGAACATGCACTGCAAGGGTTGAATGATGGTACCCTTGGCAACATCCCTCAGCTCGTTGTTCACGTAGCATAAGAGAGTGCAAGGAACATCCGTCTGCGGAAAACATGTACGGCGTCATCAGAGATGCCATAAGAGTAATAGATGGCATGAAAGGCGGTAATTAAAGCAATTTGTTTACCGTGATGGCGTCGAGATCGGCTAATGTCGACGCACCGCATATGGCGACGGGCGTGCAAGAGACGGAAGGGCTTCTTGATGGCGCGGTGCTGGCCGCCGGTGTATTCTCCCTACCGACGGGTGCTTGGAACTCCGGTGCCGCCGCGACGATGGCAGGGGGGGCACCAACATGTACTCCGGTGCCGCGGTGATGGCAGGGGGAGTCACCAACACTTGCGGCGCCACGGTGCTGGCGGGCGGAGTCACGAACACGTAGTTCGCCTGATTCGTCGGTGCCGCGTTGTTCGAGTGGCTGCTGACCATGCTTGGAATCGGGCACAGCCCTACTCGACCACCTGCACTCCAGTTTGCTATTGACTCCACCAAGGTAGGCAGGAAGGACGTGAGGGTGATTGCCAGGTTGTCTTGGACGATCTGCGGGATCCGTGCCACTTGTGCCTTAAGTTCTTGAACCTCGCGGTTTTCCTCCTCGCTCCTTCCCGACGGCGCCACATGCGTCCTCGGTGGTGGACCAAAATGATCCACCCAATTCTTACCCCCGAGGCCGGCCAGACGGCCAACCGACTATGGCTTCTTCGTAACCGGCTCTATTTTCTTGGCCCGGTTCATTGCCCTGTTAAAAGGGTTATCCCACCGGGCGGCCGCCGTCGACCCCTGGGATGAGGAACCCTGGGATCCATGACTAGCAACAATGTCCTCCTCTTGCAGAAGAAGTAACAATGAATCGTTTAGATCATTGATTAGATTGCAATCGAGTTGATCCGTGGTAATTAGATTATACTTACCACAATTTCCTCGAATTCCTTCACCGCAGGATCCGCGGTGAGTTGTTTGGTTTTTGGGTCCACATGGTAACAGGTGATGAAGTTTCGAACCTGCCTGGGTTCGAATTTAGCAAAGGGGTTTTCTATCCCCTTGGATCTATACTCTTCGTCCTCCTTATTCCATTTGGCCTCCGCGGTTCTGTATCCACCAGATCCGAGATGGTGATGACCTATATTCATCGCCTGCAGCACCTTTCCCCGATTAATATTGGCCAGGGCTCTTTCGAATTCACACCTCTCCTTGAACTCCCACAACTGATCTTCGATGATCTGCGGGTCAATCTTCTGGATCTCCTCGAGACTTTTGCCTTCTTTATGGATCTTCTTCTTTATCCGGGTTCTCCAGCTAGCCAGGGTGGTGCTCATCTTTGTGAGGGCGGATTTGTTTACTTCGTTCCCATGATAATTTGTGTTCTGATACTTAGCGGGGAACTTGTATCTTGCGTGCAGCTTCTCGAAGAGGAGTGTGCGCAAGTGGCCATTATCTTTATGCCGGAGATTCTTGGTGTTGATCGAGATGGTTGTCCGGGTGATCGCCGCCACTTGCCCACCGTACCCTTTGACGACAAGGGTGGGCTCCAAAGGAACCCCTGATGGGCTCACTTCGGTAATTTCCTCCCTGACCGTGCCGACCGTGTTCGGGTGCCGGTCCTTTGGCTTCTTCTTCTTCTTCTTAGGAGGATTGCTACCACTCCCTGTGCCCTCACCGCCATCAGTGGTTTCATCGTCCGCCGTTCCTTCGGCTTCTTCCTCCGCGTCTTCCATCTCATCATCCTCGCTCTCCGAAGGATGGTATTCTTCATCGTCTTCTAGCCACTGGGCCGCCTCCCTGAATGTCAATTTTTTATTCGAAGGTCTGAGTTCTCCTTCAGCGCTGATGCGCTTAGAACATCCAGCCTCGTCGTTGTCACACATCTTTGCACTAATAAAAAACAAATAATTGGTTAAATGCACGGAAAAATCCGGCATGACCTTTGCTAATTTTCTTAAACTAGGAGTGCCCGATTTCTGCCGAAACGGAAGTTAATCAACATTCCGGCAAAAATCGTGACTCGTTTCATACAAGAACCTGCATACACGACATAAAAAGTGCTTCATACAAGCACAATTTCAAGTGCTTCATAACCAATTGCACTTTAATGCTTGCTGTCATTTGCTGCAATCCTACAACATATAACTTAGAAGCACAAATGATAGCAAGCAAGAAAATGACAGCAAGGAACTAATAGCAAGAAAATGACATCAAAGTTCCATTTTACTACAAATAAATAATTGACAGCAGCAAATAAAACCCAAGCAATTGACAACAGCAACTAAAACCCAAGCATACATGTTTCTGTCAACTGACAGCAACAATTGACAGCAGAAATTGACAGCAGCAATTGATAGCAGCAACTAAAAACTAGATCGCTACTTATCTGGACCCCGGAGAAGACCTATCTATCTGGTCTCTCCACCTGAAGCAACAATACAATGTTGCATTCCTGACAATTCTTATGTAAGAACAGATATATTCTTGTAAAGGAATACAAAATAATTGTTATAGATTACACAGTGAAGATATGGGCAGATTATGAGTCCTAAATGAATGAAGAGATTACCAAAAGTTCAGCAGATTCTAAATGGACAAAGCTTCTAGAAAATTCAGCAGATTCTAAAATTTTAGAAAAAATTAACAAATTCTAAATCATGTGACAACAACATAATCAGTTTTTCTTTTGTACACATGAAGAGATATGCTAATCTGGGGCTCAATGCCTTGTGGCATGTGATAAAGTTTAAACTCCCAAAGAGAGGGAGACAAAGATACATACATGGATATCATCATTCCAGTAACAACCATTAGTTATCTTATGTAAATGCAATGGATTTCAGATGTTCAGGTTTTTATCTTATGTATAAATCAATAAAAATCAGTACATTGGAATTCCTTTCTGTTTTCTCTCCCTAGTGCAATAGTTTGCCAACTTGTTCTGTTTCTTTCCTTAAGCAAGACATGAACCACAATAGCAACTTGTTCTACACAACACTAGCCCTAATCTGAACCTAGCTAGTCAGTGTCTTAAAAAGATGGAAACATTTTCAATCATGGGCTAACATTCAACCTCATTATCAACACAGCAACCTCACTAGCCCTAATCTGACTATCAACACAGCAACACAACAACCTCACTATCAACACAGCAACACAACAACCAACAAGGTTCATTTTGACAGTAACAAGATTGAAACCGACCAGCTTCACATTGGCAGTAACCAACATAGTTAACTATACGGTTTCTTTGAACGACACCTGACAACATAAGTTCAGAATGACATAACAGTATATTTGCTGACATGCCTAGTCATATAGAATCGCATAATCAGATGTACTAGCTTACTTCCTAGTAGGTGTACTATGGTATAAGAAATCATAGTACAGATGACGGTTAAATTCCTAGTATGTGTTCTATGTTGTCAGAAAACATGCATTTCCCCATGTACATCTAATTCCATGAAAAAAGCCTAAGGCAATCATGCATCTTCCTTTTTTTCGAACAGTCATGCATCTTCCTGATTAAAAAAGGCATGCTAGGCAGAGTTGTGCATCCAAATTGAAGGAGGACTGTAAATGGAAGCCTAAGGCTGACCAACAGCTTAGAAAAAAATCCACCTTCCCATGCCCTGAACAACGGCAAGCGGCAAGGCATCAGCGGTGGTCCTTGGGGGCGCGACTTCCTGGACGACGACGTGGAGAGAGGGAGAGAGGGAGAGAGGGAGAGAGGGGGGCTAACCTCTAAGACGAGGATGACGTTGGCGGGCGAATGACGACCTTCTCCTCCTCTCGGACACGGGCGGCCTCCTCCTCCACAGAACGAGCGCGACCTGGCGGCCTCCTCCTCCACAGAACGAGCGCGACCTCCTCCTCCTGGCGTGGCGACTGCGACCTCCAGGGATGCGGTGGTGGTGGAAGATTGGCAGCGGCACAGGCCTCCTGGGATGCGGTGGTGGTGGAAGATTGGCAGCGGCGGCGCGGGCTCGGGCTCGGGTGGGCGCGTGAGAATGGGGATGAGGGAGAGGGATGTGTGCCTGCGTGCATGTGGATAAGGCACAGATATGCGTAGCGCACTCTGGCATAGTGCGCTATAGATATCCGTAGTGCACTATGCCAGAGTGCGCTACGCCTATCTCCTCTAGCAACTGTATAAGAAAAGAGCCGTCCCACTATCTAACAGAATCACTATCCTATCCCACTGGTTTTGCCCACTGCTCTATTCTAAACTTCTGAGCACCCAGGTTCGAATCCTGGTGCCCCCCTTTTTTATTTTTATTTTAAAAATATTTTTAAATGTTCCAAAAATTCCCAAA
Source organism: Avena longiglumis (assembly GCA_030063025.1). Classification (NCBI taxonomy): domain Eukaryota; kingdom Viridiplantae; phylum Streptophyta; class Magnoliopsida; order Poales; family Poaceae; genus Avena; species Avena longiglumis. The sequence continues at coordinate 449,945,124 of CP125973.1, read as the reverse complement.
AGTGGTAATATATGCCATATTTGTTTTTTTTTATTTTATAAATACTTTTAAATGTTCCGAAAATTCCCAAAAGTGATAATATATGTCATAAAAGTGGTACAAATAATATGATTCAAAGTATAACTAAATTTCATAATAATTTATCCATAATAATATGAATCGGGCACAACCCTACTCGACCACCCGCACTTTACAATCTTTTTTGACCACGCGTTTTACAATATTTTTTGAGCTAGCGTTTTACAATCTTTTTTCCCTTCTTTGTCGCGGTTGAATAATTTAGCCCCGGCACTTTAATGTTTCTTCTTTCGAACGGGCTACCTTTTTTGGGTAGGGTTGTACTTTTTCTTCTTGTGATGTATGTTGCTGCATCGTAGTCGTCGTCATCTTCAATCTTTGGATCGCCGTACTGGTCGAAGTCTTGCTCGTTGGCGACTCCATCCATTCCGATGATGTTTCTTTTTCCTCTCCTCACGACAACACGGCTAGGCTTTGTCGGGTCGGTAATGAAAAAACATTGGTCCACTTTGGTAGCCGTACCCACGGTTCATTTTTCGCGCTTGCACTGCGGCCTTGGATTTGGCTGCTTCGGGTATAACCATGGTTGTGAAATACCGGTCTTCTCTTTCGACGCTCTTTGCCCATCTGACACGGAACATCGGCACCTTTTCTCCACAGTAGTCGAGCTCCCAGATCTCCTTGATTCTTCCGTAGAATCTTTCCTTCACGTTGTCTTCCGTAGAATTCCGACGTTACGCCTGAGTTCTGATAATCACACTTGTTGTCCTTTTCCTTCGTGTAGAATGTGTAGCATTTATATCATACGCCTGATAGGTCAATAGGTTTTACATCGGTCCCTGCGACAAGGTGAATATGATCTTTTCCGTGTCATAAGAATGCGATCGCAGGGGATTATCAAGGAGCGTCTACCTTAACCAACGCGTGAAATCTGATTTGTGCTCTTTGATTATTTCTCTATGCGTCCTCTGTATTCCCCGGTCACTGTACTTCTTCTCGATTAACCTTTTGTGCTTCTGTACCCAAGGATCGACCAGTTCTAAATGCTGTAGTGCGACGAGGTTTGCTCGATCAAAGTATGTGCGTCGAAAATCGAAGTCTGCATGCAGTATGCGACGACCCTCTCGGTGACCAGATCCGTCGAGCTTGCCAAGGTGCCTGTTGACGGGAAGACCGACAGGGTTCTCGATGTCTAGATAATTCGTGCAGAAATAGATGCACTCTTCGGCCAGAAAGCCCTTGGCTATGCTTCCATCTGGACGGGACATGTTGCGAACGTATCCTTTGATGTGTCCGTTCATCCTTTCGAACGCCATAATGCTGCGGAGGAACATCGGCCCGAGTTGTACGATGTCCTCCACGACATGGACCAGCAGATGCACCATAATGTCAAAGAATGCGGGTGGGAAGTAGAACTCAAGCTCACATAGTATCACCACGATCTCCTCCTGTAGCCTCTCGAGCTGATTCACGCCAATCGACTTCCTAGAGATGACGTAGAAAAACTTGCAGAGGCCAAATAACGTTTCACGGACGTGCTCGTCCATTATCCCTCTTAGTGCAAGTGGAAGTACCTGCGTCATTAGCACGACACAGTCGTGAGACTTCATGCCACTGAACCTCTGCTTCGCCTCGTCTAGGTATCTGCTTATCTTGCCCGCGTAGCCGTAAGGAAATTTGACTCCTAGAAGGCACTTGAAAAACTGTTTGATCTCATCCTGGCTTAGAGTGAAGCAAGGAGGGCAGTAATATTCGTTCTTCTTGAACTTTTTACCCTTCCGACGACCTTGTGTCGTCTCCGACTCATGATCATCGTCATCTTCCTGATCATCGAGAAAAGGCCTCCGTGAAGCTCCTTCCGGATACCCAAGCATATCAGTTCGTGCCTTACTTTCGGACCATCTTTCGTCCTATCTGGCATGTTGATTATGGTGGCGACCAGACTCTCGCACATGTTTTTCATGATATGCATGATGTCGAGGCTATGAGGCGCTTGGAGAAACTTCCAAGATGGCAACTCCCGAAAACAGACCTTGTTTTCCATACCTTCATCTGGCTTGTCTTGTTGTTGCCTCTTTCGCTTCTTTCCGTGCTTAGGACAATCTTTCCAGTTTTCAACTCTTCCACTTCTTCGCTGCTCCCACGCCCGGGATTCCTCGCATCGGATTTGCCATCGAATAGGTCTCCACGTTTTCTCCATGGATCATTCTTGCCGAGCCATCTCCGGTGCGCCATGAACATGGTTTTCGATGACCCTGGATCTTTCTCTAGTTGGAGATAGCTTGTGTTATCCATGCACCTAACGCATGCGCAGAATCCTTGGATAACCTGCCCCGAGATATACCCGCAACCTGGATAGTCTTGCACCGTAGTGACCAACGCGGCTCTCATAGTGAAATAATCTTGTGCGACGGCGTCGTAAGTATTGGCTCCAGATTCCCATAACGTGGCTAGCTCCTCTTTCAACAGCCTGAGATACAGATTGATGTTGGTACCAGGTTGTTTCGGCCCTTGAATTAGCATACTCATTTGTATGTACTTCTTCTTCATGAACAACCATGGAGGGAGGTTGTACATCCATACAAACACGGGCCAAGTGTTGTGCGTGCTGCTCTGGCTATCGAACGGATTGAGTCCATCGGTGCTCGCACCAAGCCTGATGTTCCTCGAATCTCCACCGAATTATGGGAATTCGAGGTCCAATGCTTTCTACTGGCTAGCATCTGAAGGGTGCGTCAGCAGCTCATCCTTTTCGGGGTCATCATCATCATCTCCTGGCTTCTTCCTTTCCGCATGCCATCGCATGAGCTTCGCTTCCTTAGGGTCCGTGAAATAGCGCTGCAGACGAGGAGTGATAGGAAAGTACCATACCACTTTTCGAGGTGCTTTCTTCCCTTTCTTGTATTGACTCATGCCGCACACCGGACATGTGGTTTTCTCCGTGTCCTCGCCCCGATAAATGATGCAATCGTTGATGCATACGTGATATCTAACGTGCGGTAGATCGAGAGGACAAACTATTTTCTTGGCGTCCTCGATACTAGTTGGACATGTGTTCTCCTCCGGGAGACGATCGTGCCATAATGCCATCATATCGTCGAAGCTTGCGTCGCTCAATTTGTGTTTTGCCTTCATCTCCATATCCTTGAGCGTTACATTCAACCGGGTATCATCGGGCCTGCATCCTTCATACAATGGAGTAACCGCGTCTTTCTCAAGTTGCGCAAGCTTGGCTTTCTCTCTAGCAGCAGCCCTGGCGTTACTCGTCTGCTTGAGAAGCTGCTCTTGCACATAAGGGTCCCACACCTAGCCTTACGTTGTTCCATCGTCGTCTGCTCCTCCGGCATCTAGATCATCATCATCCCGGTCTGCTTCCGCACCTTCACCATCTCTAGGAGACTCTTCATCACCTCGCCCGTTCTCGCGGTGATTATGCGGACCATTTTTGCCTGCACGGTGTACACGGTACAATTAGAAGTCTATTAGAACCACATAATGAATGCATGCATGCAATGGTCGATAGAAAATTTCGGCATGACCTATCCTAAAATTAGGACCTTTGCGAAATGTCAAAGTATTGCCAAAATGGAAATGAATCAGCATTTTGGCAAAACAAATGGCAACTTGTTCACATACAAACACAAGAGAGAGAGAGAGACCGATCCATACACACATGAACATATCATTATCCTCTCCATACACACATGCATGAGCATCATCGATACTCTCCATATACACACACATATGACCATCGATCCTCTCCATATACACATCATGAGCATCGATCATCTACATACATATGAGCATATCATCCATATACACATGAACACATCCTTACATGGACAACTTACCGAGATGAGAGACCGATCGCGAGAAAGATGGAAAGGAGAGGTGCGCGCGAGACCGGAGAAGGAGATGAGAGACCGGAGACCTTCCTCTATTACTTATGTAACAACCAAGGCAAGTTCTACATTCTAAAAATGGTGAATGGGTGGATAAATTGAGGTGGGAAGGAGAAGATCCCGACTAGATCTAAGGAGGAAGAAGAAGGGGAAAGTGAAGTGTGGGGTGGTGGATGGTCACACATGTGCACATAAAGTGCTGTAAAAAAAAATCGACACATCCGTGGCACACTCTGCCCTAGTGCGCCACAGGGAGTAGTAACATCCGTGGCACACATGCCATCGTGCGCCACGGATGTGTCTGGCCGTTTCACAGCAGAGAGGGGCATGCGCTTAGGCATAGCGCACCCCCTCCATGTGCGCCACGGTTGACTGTAATAACCGTAGCGCGCCTACCCTATGTGCGCTACGGATGTTTGGCGTGCGGCTAACAGGGCCCTGGCCCACACATATCTGTGGCGCACTGTGGTCATGTGCGCCACGGTTGTTCTAGTTACTAGTAGGGCACTACCCATAGGTGAGCCACGCCTGTTTTAGCCGTGGGGCACTTCAACCATGTGAGACACAGATGTGCTGATTACCTATAGCCATTTTCCTAGTAGTGTGAGATCCGACATCATGAGGAGATCTTGCCCTGTTCTACTTAGGAGCGCTAGATTGACAATATGCCGGGTCAGATTCCAGCCTCTGAGAGGTGGACCTTTTCTGCTGTTTGACAGCCTTAGCGACAAGGTCATACACCTGATCCATAGCTGCAGGTGATCTATCCTACTCAAGTAGAGTCCTGGCGACTGCCAAGTTGATGACGGGCATGGGCATGACCTGCTTTCCATCTTTATCAATGTATGGGCCCATCCCATGTTGCGTCGTACGCCGATATCGTTGATGACGTGAGCTGGATCTTTCTTGTTCTTCTGCTGCTTGAGCAGATTCTTGTACTCAGTCTCCATGGATTTGGCCGCCTTGATCGTTTTATATGCCTTGGCAAGATCTCGGTCTAGCTTTGCGCCTTGCTCCGTGATGGCCTGCACCTCCTCCTGTAGCTACTGGCACTTCTCATTGAGCTAGAAAATGTTCCGTATATGGGCCACGGTCATGGGCTCAACGAGCAAATTGCTGTACATCACTCTATCAGCCGGAGTGATTTGGGCGGCCGCTGACATAGATGGTGGTGGCAGATTCACGGGATTAGCGTTGCTTGGCCTGATGGAAAGTTCCAGTGGCGGCTGCACTAGGATAGCCAGAGGAGGCATAGCCTTTTCTTGAGCATTGCCGACATTGTCGGCTAGTCCCTTCCCGGTGGCACGTGGCTTAGGCAGAGCTGCACCGATTTGTTTCTCTTCTTCTATCACACTCCTGATGGCTACTAGAACCTAATGGGAAGTGACGACCTTGTCGGTTCTCTCCTCGCGGTTGGTATCCTCCTCCATCTCCTTCATCGCAGTGTCCAGCTCTTTCGCATTGACGTCAATTTCCTCCGAGTCCATGATGATGTTGGCGTAGAGCACGTCTAGGATGGAGTCAGAGGGAGCGGGAGCTTATTCGATGGCGAAGGACGATGCTCAGGAAGCAGGGTCATTGGGCAGCAGCGGCGGTGGCCCGGGTAAGGCGTCAGGACCAGCCTGGGACACTTCATCAGCAGCGGCGAAACTGTTAACAGTATTAACCATCTGATTGAGAGTGAGGGTCTTAGTGCTTGTTGCCTCATGAGCATATGCTGAAGAAGTGTGCCGCGCGCGAGCCCTTCAATGAAGTTGTAGATTGCATCATTGCCAAGATAGCCCTCCAAGTCGGACCTCAGCCGAAGCCATCTGGCAAGGTAATCTAGGGGCTCTCACCATCTCGTTGAACGCAATGTGCTAGATTGAAGATGATCATGATGCCTGCAAAGTACGATCACTGCTTTCTAGACACATGGGGTAACCCAGCGGATTTGCATTGATCTTCCACCATTATATCCTACACAGGGGCGATTTGGGTGGGCCTTGAATTTTTCCGATCTAACCAGAGATCCATAACTAATGCCCGAGCTAGTTTCACCTATGAAGAGGTGGATGTCCCCAATTGGAACGATCGAGCAGGGGGTGGGGTTAATCTTTGCCGAGATCCAGAACTTGTTGGGAGGGACAATCAGAACATTGCCGGAGAAGAGAACACGCCTGATGGTTACGGTTTCGCTGATTCCCACGAAGATCTTAGACCTCTCCCAGTGTAGAGCTCGAAGCGCCTCTTGGCCCACAACGGGCGCCAACTGCCGTGGTATTTCCGATGAGTACGCCATGGAGGGGTCCTCACAGAGCATGTTTAGAGATGTGGGGGAAGGCAGCGAGTTTGGCGGGTACGAGGTAACACAGATTACCTAGGTTCAGATCCCACAACGGTGGCGGAATCCTACTCCTACTATAAATCACTATAATGGCAATACGCCTAGTACAGAGACGAAGCATGGTTTGTCCATGAAGGAGTGGAAGATGTTGCCTCAAGGCTCCCAAAGGCCAAGCTTATAAAGGCACCAGAATCTAGGGTTACAAGGAAGATTCCTAGCTGGATAGGTTACATAGTCCTACACTGGTACTAACTAGTCTTAGTGTCTTGCACTCCAAGGCTCCGAGTATTTTGGTGACTGCACCATAGCCTTCCTTTATCCGTCATGGGCCTACCTTCTAGATCCTTCTAACTAGGCCGCCCGGTAGGCCAAGGGCCTTGCTACCAACTGTGGGCCACTCGGGTTCGCCGGATTAGAGACATGCAATGGTGATACCCATTTAGCATATCCCCAGCATCAACCTCCTCACAAGAAGCCCGAGGTGCTGGACTTGATACATTTCGATGTTTCCAAAATGTCGATGAGGTCAATGGGTGGAGAAAAGTACTTAGTTACATTTATTGATGACTTTTCTAGGAAGGTTTGTGTCTATGTTTTGAAGAACAAACATCAAGTACTAAGTGTATTCAAGAAGTTCCAAGTCTCAGTTGAGAGAGAAACTCAGAAGAACATCAAGTGCATTAGCACTAATAATGGGGGAGAGTATATTGGACCATTTGATGCCTATTGAAAGGAGCAGGGAATTAGGCACCAATTTACTCCTCCAAAGACACCACACCTAAATGGTCTTGCTGAGAGGAGGAAGATGACAATTGCTGAGAGAGTTAGTTGCTTGCTATCGAGTGCAAAGCTGCCTAAACATTATTGGGGTGAGTCTTTGTCGACTGCAGTTTATTTTATCAATCTCTCATCAAGTTATCCATTGCAGGGAGATGTTCCATATATGGTCTTTTATGACAAGGACGTCTAGTAAGAGTACCTGAAGGTTTTTTGGTGCAAGTCCTTTGTTCATATGCCTCAAGATGAAAGGTCAAAGCTTGATTCAAAGACACGACAATCTATATTTCTTGGCTATGGAGGTGATTAGTTTGGCTATAAGTTGTATGAGCCAATAGCAATAAAGGTTGTGGGAAGGCGTGATGTTGTGTTTGTTTAAGACCAAACAACTGAGGATATTTTGAAGACAAAGGTGCAGGTTCTGGAGCAAGTTCTGGTATATGTTTGTCCTCGAAATCAGCTCAACAAGAAGTTGAATATGATGATGCAGAAGATGTGCAAGATGATGCACACAGTGTGTCAACACCCGGATTTTTAATCCCAGATGCCTGTTATGCCATACATCGCAATCCCAGGATTACCATTTTTGCGAGACATAACATATTGGATATCACAGTACATCATCCATTACAACCCATACATAAGGTCTTACAACAAATAAAGGATCACATGATCCAGTCTTAATACAAGCATAGCAGCGGAATAACGTAATAGTAATGATAGCATAGGCGAGGCTCCATCTTCATAGTCATAGGCAATGCTGACAATGGGAGATGATCCTAGTTGTCATAACCTTCGTGCTGTCCATCCTCCTAATAGTCCTCTTCATAGTCTGGCCACGGGAATAGCTAGGGACAAAGCCATTAGTACTCTTTAAGTACTCGCAAACTAATACTAACAAGTGAAGTGGTTTTGAGTAGGAGATACTAAGCTCTAGATTATTTTGCAAAAAGCCAGATTTATCTCTACTGAGTTCAGAAGCAAACAAAGCTAGTTGAAAGTTTTATAACACCTAAGTGGGAACTTGAATTTCATATCACAACCCTGTTGTGGTTAAGTCAAAGTCATGAATCATTTCACAAGTCATTTTGAAAACATCTGACGACGAAACAGTATGGCCACTCCAACTATCCATAACCGCGGACGCGGCTATTCGAATAGTTTGACACTCTGCAGAGGTGGTACACTTTCACCACAACATTCGATACATCCCTCAGGAACAATCCTGAATTCACCATACTCAGTATAAGGATAATCAATCCTAACCTTTCAATTACACGCCCTAGTATAGGCACCTCTCCTGTGAGTTTGTCCTCCTAACCATGACCAACTATCATCCTGGGAACTGCACAGGTGGACAATCTTCACAAGGTAGCCTCAGCTCAAACCTTGGCCGCAAGGGAACCCATACTAAGGTATATAAATTTCCAGTCAAGCCCTACCCAATTTTCGGGTATTGTGGTTGCAAGGTAACATTGGAATGGTATCGTATCCAGACAACCATTAGTTTTATAAAGGGCTAAGGCTATTGCCTTAATATTTTCATCATCAAAATCATCTAGTGTTCAAAGACACATGTCAAAACATTTCAGTAGAATGACTCATCATTCTAAGGTTTTTATAACCATTTTCACCAAGTATTCCCATCTAAAGTTGATCAAATTTTATGCTTAGTACTAGCATCTACAAGTGGGGGTAAATACTAAGGAGGGGTGGTAAACAAGTGTATCTTATCTAAGTTCAATCTCATGCCTCAGGATGACATCAAGATTTATCTAACTTAGGCCAAGTTTTATGCTCTTTATGCTACCTTCAGATATCTTTCTAAAGTCTACAAGTCACTAAGTAAACTCCAATAGAAAGCTTTGATAAAGAAATAAAATAACTAAGCTTGCAAATAAAACTAGGATTTGGGTATCAAGTGGTGTAAGCTTGCAAGTAGAACTTGCATGGTTTAGCTTGCTAAGATAGTAGTATAAGCTTGCTAAGTTGCAAGTGTTAGCTTGCTTAGATAGTAGCTTGCTCAGTTAATAGCTTGCCTTGTGGAGAGCAGTGGTTGAAGTTCTCCTCGGCTTCTTCCTCGTAGTATTCTCCTTCCTCCTTGTATCCTTGGTCGGTACTAGCGTCTATAAATAAATACGAGGTACACACTCACCAAACAATACTTAACTATTTTTATTTATCACACCAAGGTTTTCACTAGATGATCTAGGATCATCACAAGCATCACAAAGATTAAGGAAAATAATTTTATTTCCTTTATTTTAGAAAAGTAATTTCTACTCATTGAAAAACTACTTAAGATTTAATATTCTCCAACTAAAACATGGGATCATGTTGACACATGTCATCACCACATATTTCAGTATTTGGAAATGTTATTTAAAGTGGTTTCACAATTTAATAAGGTTTAACCTTTTTATTTGAATTAAATAAAGTGACTAGAATGGCCTATGAGGTATTCTTTTATTACTTGTCCATTATTTCTGCAAGTAAACCTAGATATTTTTATATATTCATAAAGGACTAGTTAAATGTGATTTTTGAGAGTTGGAATCAACTCAAAAGCTTTTGTGGTTGAATTTTGAAAAATGTTTGAATGTAGAAAAGCTTCTGCCTTGTTATTTTTACTACAGGTGATCTACAATTCCAAATGAATTGAATCAAACGGGCTTGGATTAAGAATTCCAGTACATTTCTAACAAAATTCGTTTCATGCAATTTGGTTTAGTGAATCGATCTGGGTTGATTTTTGAATCTAGGTACATAACTACGTTTGAAACTAAATTGGTAAAACCTAAATTTGAATTACTGGGTCACGCGGGATGTTAACTGGGTCGGCCCACGGTGCACAGTGCACGCGTGGGTGGGTTTAAGTGACTGACCCCACCAGTCAGCGAGACAGGGGTGTGCCAAGTGGTACGGGGTGATCTAGACCGTGCGATCAAACTCTAATCCAACGACCACGACCTATCGTCTCCGTTGGGCAACGCCAGCGAGACAGAACCCTAGCGTGGCCAGTGGGGGTCTGGGGGGGCTCACCGGGGCTCAGGTGAGGGTCGGCGACATGGGCGAACGACGAAGTCGACGATGGAGAACCTCCTGGTACCGGCGGCTTCTCCTGGGGCAGCTCCAATCAACGACTCCTTTCTTCCTCCTCCGCGACAGACTCCGACCAAATTTCAGTGATGTGCTGCTCGCCTTGCTACGGGGGTGAGGTGGGGTGCTTCTGAGAGAGAGGGGAGTGAGATGGTGTGCTGAGTTCGAACGGGGGTGGCCTCTATTTATAGTGTAACGAGGGGATCAAAGGGCGCGGGCTGAGCTCATCGGTGTCGTCGGCACAGCAAGCTAAAGTCATGGGCGACGGTAGGGGCAGTGCTGTGCTCCCTGGCGAAGCTCAACGGCATGGTTACGCGGCGTGGGGCGGTGCGAGATGGTCGGAACGTCGCGGTTCTTTGAGCGGGTCTAACAGAAGTTTTAATGGAGCACGGGTTCTCCTGGTCGCGTGGCGATGAACGAGCATGTCTGCGGGGTTGCTGGGGTGGTGGTGATCACTCTTGCACGCGGCAAGGGCGGCACGCGGTCTGTGGGCGTGTGTCGCATGCGGCGCTTTGGCCCGCTCTCGGCACGCTCGCAGAGAGGCTGGGCATGCTCGGGCTGTATGGTCTAGGGGCTGGCTGCGCTTTGGAATCAGACAGGGGGTGGCGGTGGACGGTGGTGAGTGTCCCAGACAAGGTTGGCGAGGCTAGAGCTGCTCCTAGCTGGCTGGCGACATTGGGGTGGAAAGGGTGCTCTCGGCATGCTTTCCATTGATGGTGTGGTCAATTTTACAGTGAGCTAGAGTGGTTAATTTAGTTGGATGATCTACTGAGGGAGTAGTGTGAGCTAGATAGGGAACAAGTTAGGCCAAAATTACTGCTCACAATAGTGTTTGATGTTTGTTTATTTTGTGTCTACAAAGTGTTTGATGAAATGGCCAAAAGAGATACAAATTTGAATTTTTGGTTCAAACTTGGTGGATGTTCTAGTTACATACTCAGTAGTCTCTGGTTAGTTGGAAAGGTCAAGGGGACTTGGTTTGGTTGGTTTTTGAGAATTGGTGATCTTCACATATGATATAGATTCAATTTTGAATTGTCATTTGAATCAAGTTGCCAAATGTTTCTGTAAGTTTGAAAGGTGGTCTTTGATTCACTTTTACTTGGTCTAGCAAGGGGTGAAAAGAAATATAAATGTTTCTGTTTGAAATCTTGGACTAGAAACACTCGAAGTGGCCTAGTGAACAAGATTGGCAAAAATGACCATTTGCTTATTTGATTTGTTTTTGATTTTTCTCTTGATTTGTTTCTGCTTGGAAATGATTTAGATGATGTTGTTTCATATTTAAACCATTCCTTGCTATTTAGATCAATCACACAAGTCCATTCATGCATTCATACAATCATCACATACACACATGCATTCATATGATGTTGATTAACAAAAGTTTTTGTTAACCCTAATTTTGGTGATTTGAATTTGATAATCATTGTTCAATATTTTTCGGATGTTACATAGTGGTACATTGAGGATGCTCCCTAGCAGAAAGAGTATGATTCTGAAGAAGATGATCATGATCATCAAGCACCTGAACCGGATAGTCCACCAGCTGCTCGACTAAGACGGTCCAGCAAAGTCAGTGTTCCTTCCACTAGGTACAACTCATACCAATATATGGTGTTATTATCTGATGGTTCAGAACCTGAGTGCTTTCAAGATGCAATGAAAGATGAGAACCTTAAGGAGTGGAATAAGGATATGCAAGAAGAGATGAATTCCTTGCATAAGGATCATACTTATGAGCTGGTGAAGTTTCCCAAGGGTAAGAAAGTTCTAAAGAACAAGTGGGTCAACAGAATCAAGCAAGAAGAGCACACGTTACATCCAAGGTACAAGGCAAGGATAGTTGTAGAAGGATTCATTCAGAGAAAAGGTATTGAGTTTGATGAAATATTTTCTCCGGTGATGAAAATGACATTAATCCGATTGATCCTTGTCATGGCAGCAAGTCTGAACTTGGAGGTTGAGAAAATGGATGTGAAGACAACTTTACTTCATGGAGAATTGGAGGAAGAAATCTACATGGAGCAGCCTAAGGGTTTTCTTGTTAAAGGCAAAGAAGACTATGTGTGCAAATTTTTAAAAAATCTCTATGGCCTAAAACAAGCACCAAGACAATGGTACATGAAGTTTTAATCTGTCATGGGGGAGAAAGGCTACACCAGGTGTAGCTCAGACCATTATGTGTTTATTCAGAGGTTCTTAAGTGATGATTTTATCATGTTATTGCTCTATGCTGAAGATATATTGATTGTTGGCAAGAATGTCTCTAGGATTTCTAGGCTAAGAAAGAGTTGAGCAAAAGTTTTTCTATAAAAGATTTGGGTCCAACAAAGTGTATTCTCGGCATGAGAACTGAGTGACATAGAAAGTCCAACAAGTTGTACTTGTCTCAAGAGAAATATATTGAGAAGGTACTTCGCGAGTTCAAGATGGACAAGGCAAGGGATGTGAGCTATCCACTCGCAGCTCATTTCAAGTTGAGTAAAAAGTAATGTCCCTCCACTGAAGAGATAGAAAAGAAAATGCAAAAAGTTCCTTATGCTTTAGGTGTTGGAAGTTTGATGTATGATATGGTGTGCACACTGCCTGACATTGCTCAAGCAGTTAGTACATTGAGCAGATTTATATCCAATCCAGAAAAACCATAGCGGGAAGCCATGAAGTGGATTTTCAGGTATCTCCTGAAGGAAATATGCCCTAAAGACAAATAATAATATTAATTATTAGCATATTTCATAAATTTTCTGATTAAGTTTTATATCATTCTACAATATTATTGAAAGGAATCGTTAATACATGTGTGATATAATACAAGCAGGAGTTCCTAGTAAAACTCTAGTCACTGGTTCATTGGTCAACGGATAATCAAGATTTTCCGATAATGTTGGTGTCTGGGCACAATTGACTCTAATATATCCTATCCCATGAACTACATATCAACCATAATCTAATTTTTAATTAATACTTGGGAGGAAATAGACAGTGCTCTATAAGAGGTTCTATTGATCTCCACACGAAACTCACTTCAATAATTCAGGCCTACAACAGGCAACTACCCAATGCAAAAGTGCAACTGAACCAAAATAATCTTCATCTAGGCAGTGCCTGATAAATCTTTAACATATGTACGACTAAACCAAACTGGATCTCAGAGATTCCAGCAATTCAGAGACGTAGGTACTCCACTACACTAATTTTCTAGAGTTAATACATTTTACCAAGAAAAAAGAATTCAAACTGACAAATGTTGTCTTGTGATGGGTATAAGTGCCCATCAGGGCGCAAGAATTTGGCATACTCATGTTACATGAAGGCACTTTGCAACAGATGTTAAGGACATCATCCGAAGGGACATGATGACTTGTCTGTTCTATCGTGTTTTCTTGCATACTAGTTGACCCGGTATGTCGCTGGCGTCGAGGCCGGATGCTGAGACAATATTTTAGCCATAAGTTCTATTATTCGTGAATGGAGGTAATTTTAGTTGAAACAATAAAGATATTTTAGTTTTATATTGAACAACTATAATAGAAGGGATACGTTTTCATTAGAGATGAGAGAATCCATTGTGCGATCGGTGCATGTAATTCGAATTACTATTTTCAAATGAATAGAACCATAAGGGTTTTCTGAAGATCTGATTCGATTCAGGCAACCATGGGCACATTATAACTATGATTGGGCGTTGACACTAGATATAACTTAAAAAAATTGAACATGAATTTGATAGGAATGGACGCTACTGGAAGAACCATCCAGCATTAACGATGGTGATCATTTGTTCTTCAAATGCAAGTGTCATGGTATTGCCGACGAGTACGTCATAGAGAGGTTCTTACAAAGTGTGTTTAGAGACGCGGGGAAGGCGGCGAGTTGGCGGGTACGAGGTAACACAGCTTACCCAGGTTCAGATCCTACAACGGTGGCGGAATCCTACTTCTTCTATAAATCACTGAGAATATACCGAGTACAGAGATAGATTTGCTGTGCGAGATGGGTTAATCGATGTGCCCTAAAGGCCCCCCAAAGGTCCGATTTATAAAGTTGTTTGACGAATTTTTTGTACCAAAAGTTCATAATACAAGTATATATCGCACAGACCTTGTCTATGACACATGGGTCCCACAAGGAATAACATATTCGTGAAAGGATATATATTCAATATTGGACTCATTTTATAAATTTCATCGTCTACATTACAATTGTGCAAACAGATTAAAGTTTTGACACTCTATCTAAGAACAAAGGTTGGAAAGATTAAATGAGCTAGCTAGCTACTCAATTTTGCACCGGATCAATAGGTGCATGCAAGTAACCAGCAAAGTGCACTTAGTACACTAGTGGAGAGAGGGCCTCTAGTCCTGGGCCATAAGGGCCTCTAGTCCCGGTTTTTGAACCGGGACTAATCAAGCGGGACTAGAGGCCCAACACTAGTCCCGGCCTAGTTACCAGCTGGGACTAGTGGTGCCCACGTGGCTGTCCCTGCGCGTTCAGGGTGCACCCCCACTAGTCCCGGTTGGTGCCATAGGCCGGGACTAGTGGGTCTCTGCCGCGCGGCAGCATTTTGCGCTTTTTTTCTGCCGCGGCAGAGCATTACCTTGGACTAGTGATTTCTCTACCGCGGCAGCATTTTGTGCCCTTTCTCTGCCGCGGCAGAGAATTCATTTTGTATTATTTTATTTATTTATTTTTCATTTCAAAATGGTTTTTAATATTTGCGACACCACATATCGTACACGTTCTTGCATACAAGATAACTTGTATTACGAAATCGAGCATACAAATATATACAATTTACATAGTTACATGGAGATCACAGAATACCGGGACTAGAGCACAAAATAGTTCGATTACATGGAGATCAGTAGTGCCTATTCACACTAAATTCTTCGGCATCGTCTACGATCTCTTTGAAAATAAATCCCGCCAGCTCCTCCGCAATTGCTAGTATGCGTTGCTCTGGTAGTAGTTGATCCCGCATTCTTTCGAACTATATATAGGAAAAAGGAGATCAATATGTATCAATCATGATAACAAAAGGTGACGACAATAAAATGATGGTGTGAATGCATTGCTTACATTGACTCTATAATCGTTGTGTTCGGTGGTAATCGTGCGAATGAACTCGCATACGTAGAATCCACATAGATTCGACCCCCGTGGCTGCCTCGTGCACTTTACGAGAATAGAATTCAATCAAAATAATAATCTAGAGCATCATTATTGTATTGAAACTAGAAGTAAAGAGATGCGCAAAATATCACGTGCTACTTACCGAGACCGCCTTAAACCTCAGCTTCTCAGTAAATACACCCGTAACCTCGCGCTTGAACCGGATCCAAACCCTGCCCGACGAAGAAAATGAATGAATGAATGAGTTATTCATTACCTAATATCACGGTAAATCAACGAAAGATACCGATATAGCGCGAAACTTACTTGTGGAGCATGTCCTGCATGCTACGGAGATCTTCCAGGTTTTTCTTTGATGGGTCCATGACATCAACTCTTCCCTTATCAAGTTGAATGTCTAGCAGAACCCAGTGGAAGCTGCAAACATTTATATATACATCAGTTAAACTTATTAGCATCGACTAATCAAAAGTGAATGTGTACAACAGAGTAAGACCCTCACCTGAAATTGTAAGGAAATAGTATGTGGTCAGAGAAATTTTGCTCTAGTAGAAACTGATGGGGATATGCCTACCGGGGTATACCCAGCAGGACGTTTCCTACTGGCCCAAGCCGTCAACGAGTGGGCCTGCAGGACGGCGACTGGATCAAGACTTGGCGTCGACTGGAAGCTGAAGCCCTAGAAGCGTAGCTAGGCCCAGTCGGACTAGGTCATAGAATCTCTGAATCCTTAACTAATTCGGTTATGATCTGTAAACCCTAGCGAGACGAGTCTATATAAACCTCCCTGGAAGACGCATAGAGGGTACGTTCCATCATACACCCAAGCGACTCGCCGCCTAGCCGCCGAGCTCGCCCCATTGTACTCTCACCATAATACAATCTAGAAGGAGTAGGTCTTTACCCTCCGGGGGGACGAACCTGGCTAAACCCTTGTGTCTCAGCCCTCATCTCGCACCGCAGATGGCTGGCCGCCCTTTCCCCATGTTCTACTACTCGCTGCCGATTGCAGCATCTGTCGTGGTCATTCCCACGACAGTGGCACCCACCGTGGGGCCTGGCCGGTCAGGCCGGTGTTCTGTGGCGAGATCCAATCTGCCCATCAACGAGTCGGTCGCCACCGGCCGCATGATCGCGATCGGCGAGATGATCCAGATCTTGTCGAGCAGCTACGTCCCGGCGGCGCAACCCGTCACACATAGCGTGATCCTGCCGGTCGGGACGATCAACCTCTTCGTCGGCCTCACCGACGTCATCGTCTCGGAGGACTCGGCTCGCATCCGCGAGTCGCCGCCACGCGACCGGCTCTCTGAGAGCCAGGTCCGCACGATTCACCGCCTCGCCTCCGAGTACGACTCGGCCCACAACAACATGGCCGAAACCACCGCGGCCGCGGACGACGCGACCCTCAACAACAACGCCAATTCGGCGACCCCGACGTCACTCGTCGGATCCATTGTTGCCGCGTCACCTGCGGGCTCCATCACCCAGGTCTCCAACGTCGGAGACTTCGAGGATCCCTCTATCCTCGGGATCTTCGACTTTGACTCCGGGTCGGAGAACTCCGCCGGCCTCCACGACAGAATCGGTCGCCACGCCAGAACCTACATGGCGACCGGCGCCGACCAGCTGGAAGACCCCTTCTCCACGCCGATCCTGCCAAACGCGATGGCAACGGAGGTCGAGGAACTCCGCCTGAAGCTGGCGGAGGTAGTCCGCAAGGAGCAAGCCGAGCGCGGAAAATTTCGCCTCGAGCAGGTGACAACGCAAGAGCTGTCGCGGTATCACCAACTTTGAATCAGGTCGCGCCTGAACCCCGCCATCCAGGGGCGCGCCCTGAACTTCGATGACGAGAATGACCCGACTCGCATAGCCGAGCGCGCGATCTGCGAGAACGCGCCCCCAGGAGGAAGCGCTCGGCCCCCACCAGGGGCGACGTCCAATGGCGCAACACCACCACCCAACCGCGCGCCCCCCAGGGACCAACCAAGGATCATGGTCTCCTCGCGAGAGCGAGACGCAAACGGCCTCCCGTTGTTTTCCACCCCAATGGACAACATCGTCGCAAGCCGAGCTGCGGTCGACAATATCCAAGTAACCGGCGAAGGTGCCCTGCAGATCCAGTACGCCAAGGCTTTGCTCGCCAATGCAGTGGAGCAACAAAATGCGGGCGATGACTCACAGGGTCGGATATACTCGCGCTCATTGGGCAGCAGGGCGGCCTCGAGCGGCCGCCCCATGGTGGCAAATACCCTCAACTGCCCTCCACCCGAGCCCCTGCAGCTCCAACACCGACACGCGAATGCGGCACTCTTCACGAACGACCCGCGGCCGGCGAACAACTTCGTCGCCGCCAACGGGCAGCCTGTCGACGCACGCACCCACATCATCAAAAACCAGAGCTGGCGCGCACGCCAGCTCGACGATCTGCGGCACACCCTCACCAATCGCCGCGACGGCGAACCAAGGGGATCGCTGAGCCGAGTCGGACCCCAGTGCTTCGGACCAATGATCCGAGGAGAAAGATACCAGGCGAACTTCAAAGCGTTGAAGAAAATAGAGAAGTGCGACCCTTCGTACGACCCATCCGTATGGCTGGACACCTACCTCATGGCGATGGGGATCGCCGGCCACACCGACCTACTAGCCGCCCGCTACCTCCCCCTGATGATGGAGGGGGCGTGCAGGCAGTGGATTAATACCCTCCCCGCGGACAACATCGACTCCTGGGAGGAGATGCGCGATGCCTTCGTCAGGCATTTTGAGGGATCATACACCCGCGGCACCACCATCGAGGACCTAGAGTGGTGTGTCCAGGGACCCCGCGAGTCGACCCGCAGCTGGGTCCAGCGGTGGCAAGACCTGTGGTATAACGCGACCGGAATACACCCGGACACCACGATCCATTGTTTCAAGACCTCGTGCCGCTACGAGCCACTGGTCGCCAAGCTCAAGCGAGTGTACCGCACACTCGACAACATATCGCAAAGAAGTACGCGGAGGAGGACCCAAACCAGGAAACCGACGACGAGTCGGGAGGACATCGCCGCACGAGCGGCCACGATAACGGGAGGCGGCCCGAGCTACGCTACAGCAACACTCTCCTCACCGGCAAGCGCCGTGGTGACGGGCGAGTCGACTTCGTCGCCAACGCTAGGTATGCGCAGCGCGAGCCCAAGAGCTTCCGCCGCGACGGATTCAGTGCCGCGACGGCGGCAACTACAAGGAAAAGCTGAGGTTCAACCCCACGGCCCTCCTCAACCAACCTTGTGTGTTTCATGGCAGGGAAGGAAAGCCCGCCACGCACACGACCGCCGACTGCCACTCTCTCAAGGAGATCGAGAAGGCACGACACGCGCGAGAAGACCCCAACAACAACCCGCCGAACGGCGGAAAATTCGGCAGCGTCGCCGGCTCGCTACACACCTTCACAGGCTTCAACACGAAGTGCGAGAAGAAGGTCATCGCCTGCGCCGTCGCCGTCAACACGGTGTCCCAGATAGACATCCCCCAGTTCCTCAACTGGTCCGAGCAACCAATCACCTAGATCCGCGAGGACCACTCGCCACAGATCGAGTATCCGGGCCGAGTCGCCCTGGTGGTCAAGCCCAAGGTGGGGGACTGCTGGCTCCCCAAAATGCTGATGGACGGCGGCAGCTCCATCAACATCCTGTACCTGGACACGTTCAGGCGGCTGTGGCTCCCGCAGTCGATGATCGAGACGACCTACACCACCTTTCACAGCATCGTCCCCGGTCGGAAGGCGTATCCGATCGGCAAGGTGACGCTGCCAGTCACCTTCGGCACACCAGCAAACTTCCGCACCGAGCGGATCGTCTTCAAGCTGGTGCCCTTCGACAGCACCTACCACTGCGTCCTGGGTCGCCAGGCGTTCGCCAAGTTCATGGCGGCACCCTCTGGCGTACACGATGAAGTTACAGGCGTGCGGCGTCATCACCATCCACGGCGACCCCGACATGGCCGCAGAGTGCGAGGCCAAAGGGGCCAAACTCGCTGACGCCGTCATCGCGGCGGAGGCCAACCACGCCGAGGAACTCGCCAAGTACGCGGGCGGGGTTAACAACAACGACCCCACCATACTCAAGAAGCCCAACTCGGAGAGAGGCAACTCCACCGCCTTCGAGGCAACGACGCACACCCGCACCGTCGAGCTGGTCCCAGGCGACTCCAACCAGACGGTCATGATCGGGACGGGCATGATCCCAACATAGGAAGGCGCTCTCATCGAGTTCCTCCGTGAGAACAGGGACATATTCGCATGGAAGCCATCCGACATGCCTGGTGTCCCGAGGGAACTCGCTGAGCACAAAATCAACGCCGACCCCAAAGTGCGACTTGTTAAGCAGTCGCTGCGGCCCTTCAATGAAGAGCGCCGTCGAGCCATTGCCGAGGAGGTGCAGCGTCTACTCTCTGCAGGCTTCATCCGGCCAATCAAGTACTCCAAGTGGCTGGCAAACCCAGTCCTGGTCGAGAAGAAAAACGGGACCTGGAGGATGTGTATCGATTACACAAACTTAAATAGCGCCTGCCCGAAGGAGCAATTCGTCCTCCCGCGGATCGACCAAATCATCGATTCCACCGCGGGATCGGAGGCGCTATGCTTCCTTGACGCCTACTCTGGATACAACCAGATCAAAATGGCCATCGAGGACGAAGAGAAGACGGTGTTCATCACGCCATTCGGAGCCTTCTGCTACACTGCCATGACCTTCAGCCTCAAAAACGCCGGGGCGACCTACCAGAGGTGCATGCAGGAGTGCCTTGCGAGCCAGATTGGCCGCAATATCCACGTCTACATTGATGACGTGGTGGTGAAATCCGCTCGCCAGGGCGATCTACTCGCCGACCTGGCGGCAACATTCGCCAACCTGCGGAAGTACAAGATAAAGCTAAACCCAGAAAAGTGCACCTTCGGTGTACCAACTGGACAGCTATTGGGATACGTCGTCTCCAAGCGCGGGATCGAGGCAAACCCTGCCAAGATCAACACGATAGCCCGACTCGGCAGACCCGAGTGCCTGCGCGACTTCCAGAAGCTGGCCGGGCGAGTCGCGGCTCTCAGTCGCTTCATCCCCCGCTAAGCAAAAAGGCAATGCCCCTTTACCGCCTAATGCGCAAGAACCCCACCTTCGAGTGGGACAAGGAGGCAGATGACGCGCTCCACGCCCTCAAGGAGTTGCTACTCGTAGCAGCGCTACTCGCCGCCCCTGTCGACAAGGAACCCATGCTGGTCTATGTCGCGGCTTCCGAATGCGTCGTCAGCACCGTCATGGTCGTCAAACGGCCGGAGGAAGGAAAGGAGCGCCCGGTGCAGCGACCCGTGTACTACATCAGCGAGGTCCTCACCGAGTCATGTCAGCGCTACCTGCAATACCAGAAGTTGGTATATGCGGTCTTCAGGGCACATCGGCGACTGCCACACTACTTCCAGGAGCACCCGATAACGGTCGTCTCCTCAGCACCGTTGCAGGACATCATCCGCAACCGCGAGGCGACTGGGCGAGTCGCCAAGTGGGCCGTCGAGATCGGAGTCCACAACATCAAGTACGAGCCGCGCAAGGCGATCAAGTAGCAGGCTCTCGCAGACTTCATCGCCGATTGGGAGGAGGCCCAGCAGCCAGAGAAGCTGCCATACCTCCACTATTGGAACCTACACTTTAACGGCTCCAAGAACGCGGACAGCGCAGGGGCAGGGATCGTGCTAACTTCTCCGAAGGGCGACAAGCTCCGCTACGTCCTCTACCTCGACTTCACCCCTTGCACCAACAACATGGCCGAGTACGAGGCGTTACTCCACGGCATGCGAGCTGCCAAGGAGATGAACGTCAATCGCCTGCGCTACTACGGAGACTCCGACCTTGTCGCCGGGCAAGTCGCCGGCACCTGCGACGCCGTTTCCCCCACCATGGCGGCATACCGCCAAGTAGTGGACCAGCTGGGTGGACACTTTGCATGCTACTCGGTCGAGTGGATCGACAGGCGGAAGAACGAGGAGGCCGACGCACTCTCTCGCATCGGCTCGGCTCGCCTCGCACCACCCGCCGGCGTCTTCCTCGACACCATCACCAAGACTTCCGTCTCTCCCCCAAGGGAGATCGACATCGGAATCCCGCTGCAACCAGAAGCAGCCCTGGTCGCACTAATCGCCGAGCCAAACGACTGGACCGCGCCATACGTCGCCTACTGGAGGGAGGCACCCTGCCCGCAGACGAAACGGATGCCCGGATGATAGCACGCCGCTGCAAATCCTTCGTCATCATCAACAGCGAGCTCCACAAGCGCAGCGTGACCGACGTGTTCCAACGCTGAGTTCAACCCGCTGAAGGAAGCAAAATCCTCCAAGACATTCACTCCGGCGACTGCGGCCACCATGCTGGCGCCCGCTCTCTGGTCGCCAAGGCTATACGACACGGCTTCTACTGGCTCACCGCACACGCAGACTTTGTCGACATCGTCCAACGGTGTGCCGGATGCCAGAAATACGCCAACCAGACCCACGTGCCGAGCTCGGCGCTCAAGACAATCCCCATTACCTGGCCATTCGCCGTATGGGGAATGGACATGGTAGGCCCCTTCAAGAAGGCCCCCTCCGGCTTCACCCACCTCCTAGTCGCAGTCGACAAATTCACAAAATGGGTGGAGGCCAAGCCAGTCCGCAAATGCGACGGGAAGACCGCCACCAAGTTCCTACGCGAGCTCATCTACCGCTACGGCTTCCCCAATAGGATCATCACGGACAACGGCACCAACTTCGCCAAAGGAGCCATGGCCGAGTTCTACGAGGAACACCACATTCGACTCGACCTTGCCTCAGTCGCGCACCCGGAGTCCAATGGCCAGGCGGAACACGCCAATCAGTGCATCCTCCACGGCCTGAAGCCACGGCTCCAAGTCCCACTGGAGCGCACCGCTGGGTGCTGGGTCGAGGAACTACCCTCCGTCATCTGGGGCATCCGCACCTCCGTCAACAGGTCGACATGATTCACCCCCTTCTTCATGGTGTACGGTGCCGAGGCAATCATGCCCACTGACCTCGAGCACGATTCACCAAGGGTGGTCAACTACACGGAGGCTGCAAACGAACTCGCACTCCAAGACGGAGTCGACCAGCTCGACGAGGCACGCGACCTAGCTCGCTCCCGCACTGCCATCTACCAGCAAGGGCTTCGCCGCTACCATAGCCGGCGAGTAAGGACTCGCACTTTACAGGAAGGCGACCTGGTACTGCGCCTAATCCAGGACAAGAAGGGCATGCGCAAGCTCTCCCCCCTTGGGAGGGACCATTCGCCATCGGGCGAGTCCTAGGCAACAACGCCTACTACCTCACCGACGTCCGAGGGGACGGAAAACTCGACGTCAAGCGGCCGTGGAATGTAAACCTCCTACATAAGTTCTACTCCTAGAACTCCATACATGTACTCTCCACCCGCTATGAAATAAAACAGATCGGTTACCAAAAATTGTGTCTACTCTCCGTGTCTTGTGCCACTCGCACTCGTAATAACAGCGTTATGCTATTCGCAGAAGTCAACCTCTGGTAAAGCGACCGACACGGCCAAGTAGTGCGGTATGAGGGCACTGGGAAACTCCAGGCCTCGTGAAGTCCACGAAAAACGCCAACCCGGAGCCCCATTGTAGTCGCCTAGTCCGACTGGCTCACCGAGCCAAGACAACTGCATTCGCTCCTCACAGCGACCAAGGTCCTCCGCATCCTCGGCAAAGCGACCCGAACGGCCAAGTACCACGCTCGGGGACTGACACCCAACCAAATACGAGCGACTAGGGAAAAACACCAAGTATGAGAGCGCGCCCAGGACTCGCCACGCGACTGATCCTCCGGATCAGGTAGGAGAGACGCGCTTAGTCCTCACCTACCTTGGAGATGCGACTACAACCACCAAGTACCACGCTCGGGGACTCGGCAACCTGACCCCGTTCGCGCCCGGGAAAACGTTCAAGTAAAGAGTACCCCTGGGAGTCGCCTTGCGACTAGCTTTCCGAGCCATGGCGAGTCGACCTCAACTCATTAAAATTTAACAAACATATAACAGCGAGGTAAACCCCATGAAAATGGCGGACGCGCTCGGGGACTCATTCAATCAAAATCCAAAATCGCAAAACAAATGACAAAACAACACGAATTTCCTTTATAGCAGCACAAAGTCGTTCCAAAATACAAGGAAAGTTCAATAGTTATCTTGTACTAACACCCAAGGGCACAACGCTTCTACTCCGCAGGTTTTGACGCAGACGCGCCACCACCCCTGCGGTTACGGATGAAGGGCACGTAAGGGTTCGACGGGTACGTCGTTAGCTCGCCAGCCATCGCCGCACGGAAGGGCTGCTCAACCTTGAAGTCTCGATGCTTCGGTTCAGGATCGTTGGGGGTGACAACCATCTCCTGATAGGGGATGAGGTCGCCCATCGCCCAAAGGCGATCGGAGTACACGACGGCCCGGTCCGTCAGCTTCAGCACCTCGGCAATCTCCACCGAGCCTGTTGACGAGGGGTAGCCACTCGTGACATCGTCAAGGTAGAAATCATCCGGGAAATGGGCAAGCCCAAGGTTGAGCGCCGTCGCCGCCCCACGCCGGAAGGCCGACCGCGTCATGAACTCGACGACCGACGAAGCCTTTTCCAGGTAGCGCCATACCTCGACAAGATCACTGGGGATCACCTCCGTGGGCGATATCTCCTGGAGATATGCTCAAAGGCAAGTCGCCGACAACGTGGCCGAGTCGACCGGGGTGGTCACGCACTGTCGTGCGTCATACGACTGCGCTTCTTCCACGTTGTCAGTAATCCGGCCTGCAGCACATCAATAAGCAGTAAGAGACATGTCG
The DNA here is from genome assembly GCA_030063025.1 of Avena longiglumis. Classification (NCBI taxonomy): domain Eukaryota; kingdom Viridiplantae; phylum Streptophyta; class Magnoliopsida; order Poales; family Poaceae; genus Avena; species Avena longiglumis. The sequence goes on along the minus strand of CP125973.1, from coordinate 449,921,002 downwards.
ACATCACAATACATTCATAGCCGCCGAAAATTGGTTGAAGGAGAGTTTACAAAATAGCGGGCGGCAGAGGTCCGTGATGAAACGTTGAAGAGAAGAAAGGTCATCCTGCAGCCCAGCAACGAGCGCGTCAGATAATTTCCGTTCTTCAGCGGCAGAAGTAATAGCAGCTTTCGCACGCTCCTCCGCCGAGCTCGCTTCCGTCCTCTCCTCCTTGAGCTCACGCTCCAGGTCAGCGACTCGCTTTTCGGCCGTGCTCAAAGCGGACTGAGCCGCCGTCCAGTCACCCACCGGGACAAGACCCCAGCGGACCTCCTTCACCTCGATGCAACCGCTTGAAGCCCCCTGTTCTCTTCCTGGACGGCAACGATCTCCTTCTCCAAGCGACACTTCGCAGGGAGCCGTTCGGTCGACTCGCTCTGCAGGCCATGAGCACACACTACAACATCAACAACAAACAATTCATAAGTGCCTACCCGCTGAAATTCAGCGACTAGGCACTCGGGGACTGGACAATGAAATTCCTAAGTGCCTACCCGCTGAAATTCAGCGACTAGGCACTCGGGGACTGGATGATATAAAAACATTAAGAATCCGACCACTGAAATTCAGTGGCCTGATCCTCGGGGACTGGACATACCTGGATGGCAGCACCCAGCATGCCGTGAAGCTCCAGCGCGTCCACAGACGCAATCACAACTGGAGTATGGCCGCGACGCTGCTCAACCTCCACCTCTGCGACCCCAGGCATCCGGCTCGTCGGTGCCGAGGCACTCGCTGCGGCCGACTTCGCCATGAAGCGAGGGAAGGTCGCTGCAGATGCCGCTGCGCCACTCGGAGCCGGCTCGGCCACATCGGGTGAGTCAACACCCTCCTTGGTCTTCGAGGCCACTTCTGCCGCAGTCGAAGGATCGTTCGGAGCAACCGCCGGGTCATCGGATACCGTGACGACGTCGTCACCTTTCGCCCTCTTGACGCCTTCGGCGGGAGCAGCAACTTCGTCGGTCTTCCTCTTCCGCGAGCAATCTGCCAACACCTCGATGGCGACTAGCGGAACCTTGGCCACAGAAGAATGGCCGATCTTTTTAACACCAGTCCTGTGAAACGGTTTTATGAATAAGACTGTCCGACTAAAACGAAAAACAAGTAGACGAGCAACACTCACTTGGCGATTGGTATGAACCGCAGACCGGTGCGGTTGCTAGCTGGCTTCTCCAGTTCAGGCCCCAACCTCTGAGTGAGGCCCGTTTCGATTAAATCATGTGCCCAAGACACAGACGGCTTTTTTGAAGATGAAGCCACGGCAGGAGCCTCCGCGGTAATTGTTGCGGGAGACTCCCTTGGAGGCGAGGCCCCTGCGGCTAGAGCAGCCCCCAAACTAACGAGTGGCGCGAATGGAGGTGGTAACAACGCCAGCGGCGCCTCAACCCTGGGGGCGACAGCACCTGTTGACGCGGTCGCGCATGCCGCAGCATTGTCCGCCGAGCTGGTGGCATCGGAGCTGCTCGTAGATCGGGGCGGAGATACCTGCTTCGCCGGCTTCGTCTTCTTCTTCAGCGGATCTTTCCTCTTCTTCTTCGACGGCGTGGCCTCACGATGTGAGGTGTGCCCGGGAAGCTCGTCGTCGTGACCATCGTGGGGCTCGAGGCTCTTGCTCGCTTCGAGCTCGCGTTGGTGTTGCCCGCGGGTTTTGCGAACCGTGGGGGCAGCAACTTCCACGGGCTCGTCTTCTCCGTTGTCGTCGTCGCGTCCGTCGCTGTCGGCCTAAACTTTGGCGGGTGATGATTCGCTTCCGTCTTGGACGGACGAGCTCGAATTCTCGTCGTCCGCGGGTGGAAGCCACCCTTCCACCACTTGGAACAACATCAACAAGAACAAACAGAATTAGCACGACCGCGAATGCACAAGCTGCGACTGCGAGTGTTAACAGGATAACCACGTACCGTTGGAGCTGGGCGCCTTGAAGTATAAGGGGCGACCCCGGCCTTCGCATCGACATACACCGCCTGGGTGATCTTCTTCAGGGCCAGGGTGTAGTCGTTGAGTCTCCACTCAACGAGAAAGGACTTCGTTGGATCGTCCTTACCAGTATACTCGTACATGTAGTGGTCGCGGCTGGCCAGGGGCACGAGCCGCCGCTCGAGCCAGTAGTTGTAGAGGTTGATGGTCTGAAGGCCTTTCTTCTTTAGGCCGCGGATAGTTTGCAACATTTCGTCGACAACCATCCGCTGATCTAGCGGGACTTTTACGACCTGGAGCCGACGCGGTTCGGGCCGGTCGGCGGAGTACCTTGGAAGCGCCACTTCGTCGCTTGGAGTCTACTCGGTGACGTAGAACCAGAACCTTTACCATTCGTTCGCTGCCTTGGAGGGCAGCATCAGGTCAAAGAACGACGCCTTCGACTTCAGCTAGAATGTCAGGCCGCCCGCGGCTAGCATCGGGCCCCTGTCTCTTCGCAGCTGATTCTCCCGTGGAACAGGTCTTGCCACAGGGGAAAGTAGGGCCTGCAACCCAGATAGCACTCGTAGAACGCCACGAAGATGGCGAGCTGCTCGATACTGTGTGAACCCAGATCCGATGGCTGGATTCTGTAGTACGCGCAGAAGCGCCAGAAGAAGAGGGAAGTTGGGAAGCCCACCCCCCGCTCCAGGTGGTTGGTGAAGCAGATGAACTCCCCCTCGCGCAGATCCGGAATCACTTCACCGGCCGCGGGGATGCGCCATCTATCGGCGCGGAGGATCCCAGCCTCCTCGAAGGATGCTAGCAGCGCCTTAGTGCATTTGGATCTGCCCCATGGCTCGGTGGAGGGGGCCATCGGTCGGAAATTCGTGGAGGTCGAGGATTTCTGGTTTGTTCTGATCGCTGCGCGGAATGGGGAAACAGAGATGAGGGAGATCGGAGGAAGAAAGAAGAAGCGTTTCCCCGTTCGCCTTTCATCCTCCTTATATAGCGGTTGCTACCCGCCAGTTTCGGGGGCCGTTACTACGTTGTAATTACGCCGAAGTTACCGTTGGATTACCCAACGACTAGTTTGACCATGGTTGATGGTCCAACTTCATCTACTCGATTCGCTGCTCCAAGCGACTTGACGATTCACCGACCCGATCGCTATAACATCAACAAAGTACTCGCCGACCTGCTCGCTATAACAACGACTACGTATTCGCCGACCCGTTCGCCGAGCCGCGACACAATTGGTCACCGTTATTGCGACTGAAATGACTAGTTCTTTCCCTTTGTTCAGGAGTCCGCCACCGATTCGACTGGGCGTCCGCATTGGACCCGCATACTCTGTCTGCCAGCAAACACCTGCGACAAATCAACGACGGCCTCGGGGACTACTGATGGGGATATGCCTACCGGGGTATACCCAGCAGGACGTTTCCTACTGGCCCACGCCGTCAGCGAGTGGGCCTGCAGGACGGCGACTGGATCAAGACTTGGCGTCAACTCAGGCGACTGGAAGCTGAAGGCCCAGAAGCATAGCTAGGCCCAGTCGGACTAGGTCATAGAATCTCCGAATCCTTTACTAATTTGGTTGTGATCTGTAAACCCTAGCGAGGTGAGTCTATATAAACCTCCCTGGGGGACACATAGAGGGTACGTTCCATCATACACCCAAGCGACTCGCTGCCTAGCCGCCGAGCTCGCCCCATTGTACTCTCACCATAATACAATCTAGCAGGAGTAGGTCTTTACCCTCCGGGGGCCGAACCTGGGTAAACCCTTGTGTCTCAGCCCTCATATCGCACCGCAGATGGCTGGCCGCCCTTGCCCCATGTTCTACTACTCGCTGCCGATTGCAGCATCTGCCGTGGTCATTCCCACGACAGAAACCTTAGAATGTTTTCCTCCATCTCCTCGGGGTTAGCCCTTAGCGTGGCTATATGCACTTTATCTGGGTCAATGAAACCAATATTATAGATTCTTTTTATTTTACATTCCAACATCTTCATTCTGCATAATAAGTATAATCACATGTTCTGAACTGAATAATTGAAAAACCGAAATTGTAGACAATGAATTCAACAACTTACAGACAATAGCAGCTGAGGATGTATTTGTGCAGGGCGTCGAGATGGTATAACTGGAACAGTTCTGGAAAGTCAATATGGACCTCTTCGGGCCTGAAGTAGTACTCACGTGAGACATTGGCTACGATAAATATTCTCCCCTGCTTTATGACCGTCGAGTACCATTGATGGAGATTCCGCATTTGTATTGGCACTTCTCTCATCCTCTCTTTGCTGACCAAATCCTCACCTGCGACATATTTAGGGGTTAGTGGCATCTTGGGTAGATGTTCAAGTTGGGGGCCTAACAGTTCATCAAGTGTAATTTCCATGCTGGCCGCCAACTCCGCGGCTATTGACATATCAAGTGGCTATTGTGCGAGGAGTGGAACGTTTTGTGAAACCACCTTGAGGGGTGCGATCGTTTGTTTTGCCTGTTGTCCGAGAAGGGGAACATCTGATTTTTTACTAATTGCATTTTTGCTCCCGCTTGCACCTGTGCTTGCTGATTTTTTACCACTTGCACTTGATTTGCTTGATTTACTTGATTTGCTCTTCGCCACTTCTTTATGAAGTGTGCGTAGATAGTCATCTGTCTTATGGTGCAACTTATATTGTGATGGTGTGTTCAGAAAATCAAGTGCATATGCCTTTTGCTTCTCGGTGTATACCAGAGCGGGCTCGGGTTTCTTCTTCTCAAAATGCGCCACCACTTCGGCCTTTGATATCGCTGCAGATTCCGTATCAGTACCATCGTAAGGTCTGATGGGAAGATTCTGATGAGGCAATGTTGGGAGGGGCGGCATTTTCCGTTTTGGGCTGCCGCGTCCTTTAGTACTCACTGACGGAGCACGCTTCCTCTTATTGTCCTTAGCGGCGGCGAAGACTGTTGAGCCTACGGCGGAGATCGAGGTGGACTCGGGATGTGGTGGTCGTAGTCATCATGGGGTGGGTGTCTTGGAGGTGATGGAGGTGGAGGTGAAGGAGACCTGTGACGACTCGGAGGTGGTAGTGTTATCCTTGGAGCCGATCCTGGAAACCGTATGTTGTTCTTTTCCCAGAGAATGATCCCACCATGTACTTCTCCCAGTGTGATCTCACCTTCAGGTCCAGGGATGTCAAGCTCCATTGACTCCCACTCCTTTATGATTTGATGCACCCCGACTTTAGCATAGACAGTTGGAATCTCACGGCCATGCTAACGTGCTTCAGGCGGACAAGGCAAAGACGATCCGACCGCCACCTTCACAGATACGTTCTTCAATTTTTTACGGAGCTCACAAGGTATCTGCTCCTTAATTACATCCACGGGGTAGCTGGGACCGCCATCTATAGTATATGATGCATCGTTAGATGGGACCTCCGATTCAACGACGCTGCTTCTCCGCTGAGATGGGTTGGCGGTAATATCGAGTGGAGGATCTTGCTGCAAGCACGCTATTCCTCTAAGTTCGTCGATCTGTTGCTGCTGCTTGTCAAGTCTTCCTAGCAGCTGCTTGAACTTGTCTGCCTCCTCCTCCTCCCGTCGTTGCTTTGCTCTTGCACGGCTTCTATAGGTACCTTGGTCCTTAGGAAACCCAGTCTCCCACGTGAAACTCCCGTCAAGGCCTCGGACTCGTCCTGTATGTTCGCGATTCCCGAGGACCATGGTCAGCAAGTCATTCTCTCTATCAGGATGAAACTGTTTTATTCCATCTTTAATATCTTTGATCACTTTTAGCCAAGTCCTGGGTACCTTTATCCCTTCACTGCAAATAATGTCCCCTATAAGTTCGTCATATGTACTCCCATGCCCAAGGAACCAATTTCTTGCCCTCAAATCCCGTTCTTCGCGAATTGGTTCTAGAATGATCCCTTTATTATGAAGCTCTTTCTCTTTTGCATCCCACTTAGGCATGGCAGTCGCGTAGCCCCCTGGCCCCAAGTTATGGTGTTATTTCTTCTACGCAACATTTATCTAGTTTTTTTCTGACTTCTCCTCTGCAACTCCTGACCTCCTATACAACACAAATGCATCCCAATAAGGCTGCTGCTTCGCTAGATAGCCTTCGAATAATGGGGTTTTCTTGTCCTTCTGATATTGTTGCCATAATGACTTCTTCGAGTTCTTAAATAGTTCGGCCATCTTCTTTAGTGCGAACTGCTTGACTTCTTTCTCATTTCAGCAGTCTCGTCCTCAGTGTCACATTCTGGCAGCTTGAAATGTCCCATTAGGTCATTAAAAAGTTCATCTTTGAACCTATCATCAATATACACATCACTCCATTCCACCTCTTTGGGCTTATTCCACTCCCGAACAGTGATCGGGGTGCGATCTCTAGCAACAACTCCGCATTGTTGTACAAATAGTTGTTTTGTTTTCTTTGGTTCCAATGGTTCGCCATCTCCTGAAACCTCTGTAATTTCATAAACAGTACCCAGGGGCAACTTTTTGGCTGGGCTGCGCTTGGTTTTCTTCCTCGATGTAGAGGCCTAAGAGAAGAAACATTCGTCAACATTATATATATACAACTAGGTACATCTAGTGACGATCATCGAACATCATATATATATACCTCGTCGGTCTGCGTTACGCGTCCATGGGCTTATTCCTCCTGTCTGTTGGTCTCCTCTCCCTCACCGGATGAGTTCAGATACCTCGAGGGAGATCCCTCATCGGCATCGTGAATCATATCCTCGAGCAAGTGTGCCGAATCTAGGTCTCTGCGGACTGTGGGACTAGATGGATCCATAGTTCCTGCAAAATGCACACAATATTTATTAGAACTTAACAAAATAAAACCTAAACCCCTAAACCCGAAGGTGCGGTGGGCGGTGGCCGGTGATGGTGTCCGCGGGAGAGGAGGGCGACTAAGCGGCTTCCCGTAAGAACCACCACCCTAATAACTCCGGTCACCACCCTAAACCCTAAACCTGGAGGTGCGGTGGTGGTGGCCGGTGATGGTGGCCACGGGAGAGGCAGGTGACTAAGCGGATTCCCGCGAGAACCACCAACCTAACCCTAACTCCGGTCACCACCGAGAACCAACACCCTAACCCTAACCCTAACTCCGGTTACAAAGTGGGTCTTACAATAATTACCCTAACCCTAACCCTAGGCCTCGACACATAGCCGTTCCCATGCCCTTCACCGATAAACTTACACTTGACTTATAAAACCTAAACCTAAACCCTAGGCCTAACACTAATCCTAACACTAATAAATCCTAACACTAATCCTAACACTAACAAATACTAACACTAATCCTAATTAACACTAATCCTAACACTAACAAATACTAACACTAACAAATCCTAACACTAACAAATCCTAATTAAACACACTAATAAAAAAATGCTAACACTAACAAATCGTCCTACCGGGCGGCGGCGCTGGCGGCAGGCGGTGGCCGGAGGCTGGCGGTGGAGGAGATCGGGGCGCCACGTCGATGGAGGGCGCGCAGGTCGGCTGGCGGCGCGGGCGGGCGGCAGATGCGTGGAGGGCTCAAGGCGGGCGGCAAGCTAGGCGCGACGGGCTCGGGCGCGGGGCGCGGAGGTAGGCCGACGCAGAGGGAGGCGCGGGCGCGGCGGCGTGCTGCTCGTCGTCGGAGTTGGGCAGCCTAGCGGCGTCGTGCTCGTCTGCTGGCCTCCTCTTCTCCCGGTGCGTGGAATGCACCGGGGGAGAAGGCTACATTTATACCCTCCCTCTAGTCCCGGTCCGTGGCACCAACCGAGACTTAAGGGGGTCTCTAGTCCCGGCTGGTGCCACGCACCGGGACTAGAGGGGGGGGCGTTTAATTTTCGTGCGTTGGGGCCATACCTTTAGTCCCAGCTAGTAAACTGGACCGGGACTAAAGGTCCAAATTTGCACGCGCTGGGCCAAAAAACCCAGCGCGCGTGTGCTTTTTTTTCAAAAAATTTCAAAAATATCATTTAAAACATTTAAATTATACTTTTTGCATACTTGTGAATTTGACAAAACTTTCAACAAGAAAAGTTCTTGAATTTGAATAATTAATCCAAATCCATTTTCTGTTTTATCAAATAACTATTTTAAATAGTCAAATTATTAACTATTTTTCCATTATCAATTTAAAAATGCATTAACTATTATTTTTTGCATACTTGTGAATTTGACAAAACTTTCAACATGAAAAGTTCTTGAATTTGAATAATGATTCCAAATCCATTTTCTGTTTTATCAAATAATTATTTTAAATAGTCAAATTATTAACCATTTTGCCATTATCAATTTAAAAATGCATTAACTATTATTTTTTGCATATTTTGAATCTCACTAAACTTTCAACATGAAAAGTTCTTGAATTTGAATAATTAATCCAAATCCATTTCCTGACCGGAGTGGCAGGTGCCCCCGGTATATGCCATGGTTGGGCTCAGGATCCCCGAAGTGGCAGGTGACGATGACAATGATGATGACGATGATGAAGAAGACCCTGAAGCTTTAGTCTCGGTTGTGTCCACTAATAGGGACTAAAGATTTTTCCCGCCATTTCTCACAGCTTCCCGCCAAGTTTTTCCGCCCTTTCGTCTGAACTGAGCTTTTAGTCCCGGTTGTAGCCACTGACAGGGACTAAAGATATTTCTCGCTATTTCCCATCGCATCCCGCCATGTTTTCCCGCCCTTTCCATCTATATATAGGCCGACCGCGCCATGGTTATGCACACATCCACACCTTCCTCTCTCACAAAAATGGACAATGCCTACTGGGCCATTCTGACCCTCGATGAGATAGAGGCGCTGTGCGCCTTAAGCTACCCTTGCCCACCAGGGTACCGGTGTTGTCCCGTTTCCGTAGTCTTGGTTTTTAAATATTAATAAATGTCTTGAGTGTTAGTCTCGTTTTATGGTTGGACCGGGACTAAAGGGGGACCTTTAGTTCCGATTCGTACTTACCATGAAGATCTGATCTCCAAACACGTGCAGTCACATATTAGTGAGTGCCTCTATGACTAGTTTCTTGGAGATGCCAGAGGATTGGGCTCTGGCGGCATCTCCCTGAAACTGGCCGTAGTGGTGTCCCTGCTCTCGAAGACCATCTTGCAGATTGTAACTTCTCTAACTAGATCAATATGCCTGGGAGCTAACCTAATTTCACATATTAGGGAGTGCCTCTATGACCAGTTTCTTGGAGATGCCGGAGGATTGGGCTCCATCGGCATCTCCCTGAAACTGGCTGTAGTGGTGTCCCTGCTCTCGAAAACTATCGATCTTGGAGATGCCTCAAACTGGCTGGAGGACTGGCCTATTTATAGTACAAGCAGCTCGACATAGTGTCGACACTCATGACATAATGTCGACACTCACCCCTATTTATTAGCGCTCACTCGTGTTTTTTCCCGATAGCTGTCTCCAACCGGGACTAAAGGTTCATACAACCGGGACTAAAGGTTCATACAACCGGGACTAAAGGTTCAACCCCTATTATTAGTGCTACCTGGCCCAGCCTGCCACAATCCCTTCAGTCGCGGTTGGTTTCTCCAACCGGGACTAAAGGTTCAACCCCTATTATTGGTGTTGCCTGGCCTAGCCTGCCCTGCCATTTACCTCTATTTATAGTGCGGCCATCATGGCCATGGATAATCTTCATCATTTAACAATATTATTACATAAAAGGTTTAATATATTACACCAACATCCCTATCTAGTGTTGTTGTTTTCTTCTGCGCCGTAGCCATGGAGAATCTTCATCATTTAACAGGAGGCTTGGGTCAGTTTCACTTTGAAGGGCGGAATTTCATGAAACTTATTATAATCTTCTGACATATCTGTCTTGTCATCCACTCCCATGATGTTTCTTTTCCCTGAAAGAACTATGTGGCGCTTTGGATCATCGGACGTTGTATTATTTTGCTGATTTCTTTTTCTTGGTTTCGTAGACATGTCCTTCACATAGAAAACCAGAGCCACATCGTTGGCTAGGATGAATGGTTCGTCCATGTACGCAAGATTGTTGAGATCCACTGTTGTCATGCCATACTTTTCGTCTACATGTACACCTCCTCCTGTCATCTTAACCCATTTGCACCGAAACAAAGGGACCTTAAAAGTGTGTCCATACTCAAGTTCCCATATCTCCTATATGTACCCATAATATGTGTCCTTCTGCCCGTTGTCATCTGTTGCATCAAAGCGGACACCACTGTTTTGGTTGGTGCTCTTTTTATCTTGGGCGATCGTGTAAAATGTATTACCATTTATCTCGTACCCTTGGAAAGTACATATAGTCGAAGATGGTAACCGTGCCAACAAGTACAGCTGATCTTCAACAGTGTTGTTATTCATGAGATGCTTCTACAACCAACTGCCGAAAGTGTCCTCGTGTTCCACTTTAATCGAGGAGTCAGGCATCCCCGGATTTTCCGAGCGTACAATAATCTTGTGTTTCTCGATATACGGAGCCACCAAGGTGGAATTGTGTAGAACTGTGTAGTGTGCTTTATTGAAAGAATCTATGTCAATACATACCATTGTTTTCCTTCCTAGTGTGCCTTTTCCAGTCAGCCTCCCCTCATACCGAGATTCAGGAACACCAATCGGCTTAAGGTCAGGAAGAAAGTCAACACAAAACTCAATGACCTCCTCTGTTCCATATCCCTTGGAGATGCTTCCTTCTGGCCTAGCACGGTTATGAACATATTTCTTTAAGACTCCCATGAACCTTTCGAAGGGGAACATATTGTGTAGAAACACAGGACCGAGAATTCTAATCTCTTCGACTAGGTGAACTAGGAGGTGTGTCATAATATTGAATAAATATGGAGGGTACAACAACTCAAAGCTGACCAGACATTGGACCACATCAATCTGTAACCCCGATAGACGTTCTGGATCGATAACCTTCTGAGAAATTGCATTGAGGAATGCACATACCTTCACAATAGCCAGCCGAACATTTTCCGGTAGAATCCCTCTCAATGCAACTGGAAGCAATTGCGTCATAAGCACGTGGCAGTCATGGGACTTTAGGTTTTGGAATTTTTTCTCTTTTATATTTACTATCCCTTTATGTTAGACGAGAAGCCAGGCGGGACCTTGATACTGAAAAGGACTTCAAAAAAGATTTCCTTCTCTTCCTTAGTAAGAGCGTAGCTGGCAGGCCCTTGAAACTGCCCTGGATGCTTGCCGTCTCGTCCTTTATGACGTTGTTGGTCCTCCCATGCTTCCGGTGTATCTTTTGACTTCCCATACAAGCCCAAGAAGCCTAGAATATTCATGCAAATATTCTTCATTAGGTGCATCATGTCGATTGCAGAGCAGACCTCATGGATTTCCCAATAGGGTAGCTCCCAAAATATAGATTTCTTCTTCCACATGGGTGCGCGTCCGTCGGCGTCTTTCGGAACAGGTTGTCCTCCGGGACCCTTTCCAAATATTACATTTAAATCCTTGACCATACCAAATACATCAGCACCAGTACGGGGGGGGGGGGGCAGGCTTCTTATAGTGATCTTCCTCGCCATCGAAATGCTTGCCTTTTTTCCTTAAGGGGTGTCTGGGCGGAAGAAAACGACGATTGTACGGGTATACATTCTTCCTAGATTTATCCAGATATATACTTTCAGTCTCATCTAAATAGTGTGTGCATGCATTATATCCCTTGTTTGTCTGTCCTGAGATGTTACTAAGAGCAGGCCAATCATTGATGGTTACGAACAGCAACGCTCGTAGGTCGAATGGCTCCTGTTTGTGCTCATCCCACACACGTAAACCTGGTTCGGCCCACAACTGTAAAAGTTCATCAACTAATGGCCTTAGGTACACATCAATGTTGTTGCCGGGTTGCTTAGGGCCTTGGATGAGCACTGACTGTCGTGGTATTGCCGACGAGTACGCCATGGAGGGGTCCTCACAGTGCGTGTTTAGAGATGTGGGGGAAGGCGGACGGTTGACGGGTACGAGGTAACATAGCTTACCTAGGTTCAGATCCCACGACGGTGGCGGAATCCTACTCCTTCTATAAATCACTATAAGGGCAATACGCCGAGTTACAGGGATTAGTTCGCTGTGCGAGGTTGTATGAATCGATTCTAGGTTGTGCCCTAAAGGCTCCCATAGGCCCGACTTATATAGTCGCCAGGTACTAGGGTTACAGGGAAAAGTCCTAGCCGGACAGGTTACAGAGTCCTACACCATCTATTACTAGTCTTGTGTATCTTGCACTGCAAGGCTCCGGGTACGCTGGTGACTCCACCGTAGCCTTCCTTTATCCGGCATGGGCCTCCCTTCTGGATCCATCTAACTGGGCCTCCCAGCAGGCCATAGGCCACGCTACCAAATGTGGGCCACCCGGGTTATCCGGATAGGAGACATGCTATGAGGATACCCATATATCATATCCCCAACAGTAGCCCCCGGAGAACTCCGAGATCTTGCGCCGTCTTGCCTCTTCATGTGGAATGCTCCATCTAGATAGATGTCGGCAAATCGTTAAGCAATATCTTGTAGTCCTCCCAAAGAACACTGCAAGGTTTTTCTCCGTCTTCAATATGTAAGTCGGAGAAATGCTGAATCTTCCATCATACTCTTCCGTAGCCGGACAGGATCCGTCCATGCCAGAATCTTCCGATGTGACGGCTCATCTGCCTATGTCAGCTAGACGACGTAGGATTAGGTCAGCGACGCCTCGCAAATCACACATGCAGAGAACGCAATCATGTCCGATTTTCCCGCGCGAGTGATACGAACCATTGGCGGCGACGGTTGGAGACGTGGCGAAATTTCCGCGCACGTTCGCGAACACGTCGTCTACGCGGCAACCGTCTGATCAAGCTGCACGAATCTTGATCCTGGAGATGATAAATAGTAACCGTGGTGGAACTTCCACTTTTTACCTTATTCTCTCCCCGCATCATCTTCTTCCTCCAGTGCGTGCCTCCTCGAGCTCTCCGCGAAAACTCTTGAAAAACCCTAGCTCCAATCCACATAAGTCACCCCCAGACTTACTCCATGGCTAGCAGCAGCACTTCCCCATCGATGGCGGCGTCGAGCGAAGCCGCGGCGAAGCCGGCAAGCTCCATCGTCGTGCCCCCAGAGGGTTTGGTCATCCCCGTTTCGGCAGTGGTCGAATCCACCGGTGGCGACCATAATCTGGCGGCGCTGGAGCCGTTGGAGGAGGAACTGGACTCGCATAAGGGCGACTGGCGCGGCTCAGACATCACTGAGTGTGATATCCAAGAGTTGATTGCTGAAGGCTACCTTCCTGCGACGGAGGGGCTCGCCTGGCGGGCGGCGCCGACCGGCGAGGTGACACCTTCTCCCCAAGCCGGAGAAAAGGTGTACCTCAAAGCCCAACTGGTACGCGGCATCTCCCTGCCCATCTCCAACTTATTCCTCTCCATCTTAAATCACTATAGAGTCCAGCCCCAGAATCTTTCTCCCAATAGTATCATATTGCTTAGCAACTACGCGGCACTCTGTGAGGGATACTTAGGGATAAAGCCTACGCTAGACCTCTTCGTGTACTTCTTCACCGTCAAAGGTGAAGCCGGAGCTAGTAAGGAAGAACTTAGGAACTGTGGCACCATAAGCTTCAAGATTCGACCTGGCCGGCGGTTCCCCAACATCGTCGGCCAAGAGTCCTGCAAAAATTGGCAACGGGCATACTTCTATGACCCAGACATTCCTCTAGCTGGCCGACAAGTGACGTACCCGGACTTCGTTGACGGAGCCGCCGCTGAAGCCTCGGCATGGAGATTCCAGGCCTCCCTTCCCTCCGACCTCGATGCTACCCGAGTCATAAGGCGGATAGATGGTTCGTAGAGACGGGTTTGACCGGCTTGGACCTAGCCATGTGCTGGTTCATCAGGCGAATCCAACCTCTGCAGCACCGCGCGAAGCTCATGCACGAGTATACCAGCGATAGAAGGGATAGCCTCCGCATCTCCGTGGACAACTTCTCGAGCGACTCCGTCAAGCTCTGCCTTAAGGACATAGTCAAGGTGAAGGATAAGAAGCGTGGCTTCACCATCACCTACGACATGTTCGTAGACGGCAAGTGCCCAAAGGTAGGTATTTATTTTCCGTGTATGACATATACTCTAGTTCTTCCGTCTTGCAAATGTCATCTCATCTAACACGGTGAATTCTCACTTAACAGCTTAGCGATCTAGAGGAGGATAGCATGGCTGCCCAAATCTATGATACAAAGATGAAGGAATTCACGGTCGTGTTCGACGACGATGCTCCATTGGCGTGAAAGTGGAAGAGCTCCGCCTCTGACGATGCTGACGGAGGCAAGAAGAAGAAGACGGAGGGTGGAGCCTCCAAGAATACTACCGCCGCCCTAGAGGTGGAGAAGAGAAAGATTACCGGGATCCCCTTTGCCAAAGCACCCCCACTTGTGTAAGTTTTTTTCTCTGACATTGTCTTATTCAACTGTCTTGTTCCTGTACTTATGCACTTTGCACGTTTCAGGATGATATACCGATGGAAAGATGGTTCCATGTAGATCATCAAGACGTATTTGGTTGAGGCAAATACTATAAGGTTATTCTGTAGATATTTAAACAAGCTAATGCCCATTTTTTAGTAATAAATTCATAAGAAAATAAATACTATTCAGAACATTGCAAATAATATGTCCATGGAATCACAAGAAAGAGTAGAACCAGTTTCTGAATTAAAATTATAGGTGTACAGTACATATAATGTTAGGAGTATTAAAATTATAGGTGTACAATACATATAATGTTAGGAGTATTAAAATACCTTATGTAGTATTTTAATTATTTAAAAAGATCTATAACTCCGATTAGGGTGAATGAAACGCCTACTGGTTCGTATTAACGTCCTCTATCCAGTAAACCCAAGAAACAAATTTAATTCGACAGTTAGAATAGGCGTTACAACAGAACTAGTAAAAACCCTATATTGGCAAGTAATTATTAATAACAAGTACTCCATTGCATTAATTGGCCTCTTGCATGCATCATATACTTCAGAACTAAAGTAAAAACCATTGTGACATATTAAATTGTCATGCATGCATTTGTTCATCATTGTTTTGTTGTAGTGTGCATATTGTTTTGAATGGTGTATTTGTTGTACACTTGTTTTGATCGATAGATTGCGAGGAGTGCAACATTTGTGATTGTGACGAGTGCAATATTCTCTATTGTGAGGATTATTTGATTGACTACATCTTCTACAACAAAGGCAAGTAGAGCTATCATAAATGTCCTACTATTTTCCTATGCATGTAGTATGATTTTCAGTAGTGATGCATGAGTAGGTGTTTTTACTACTATGATATGCTATGAAACCCAGACATGATTGCCATACCTCCATGACTTGATCTCCTTTGAGCCATCGTATTGTAGTTGCTTAGCCATGCTTATTAGATGCACAAAAGGGAATTCATGAATGATGATGTTATGGAAAGTTATGTTTTGTTATAATGAAAACAACTGGAATTTAACGAATCTCCTGGGTGTGATGGATTGATGTTTTTGGATGGTTTATTGCGGAAAGCACACCTAGGATTCAGAGATTGGACAGTTTTCTTGTGTAGTAGCTTCCAGTACAAGCGCATGTCATTATTTGTCTTGACTAAGTAAGTTGTGGGAACCTGACCCGACGTGACTAGCAGATGTAGGGGATGTAGGTTGGTATGGGTCCGTCCCGAGGGCTCAGGGTTCTGCTTCTAAAAGGTTTCGTCTTGGTTTTCTCCCTACCATGGCACAAAAATGAGTGTAATGGTAAGAGCGGGTTGACTGGGTCGTTCGGGTAAAGTGTACAACCTCTGCAGGGTGTCTAAACTAAGTACTTAGCCGTGTCCCCGGTTATGGACAACTATGAGCAACTTGGTCTGAAACTGTTTGGAAGATCTCACTCATCCCAATTTCTTAATTACTAAAATTTGATGGGTGAACATGGGTTTAGGAGCATACGAAAGCTGAACTGTCTTGTTTCTACATGGGTTTATGCTGGTATGTCCTTAGAAGATTGTTTTTGAAGAAACAAAAGTATTTTGAAAGTAGGAAAAGTTGTATTGGTTTTAGAAAATGAGCCTGAAATCCACCTAGCCAAATATGCATGTAGTTGATAGATCCTTTCTAATCATTAGTTCTACTTGCCAATACATTCAAAGTATTGACCATTCGTGGCTGCAACGTTTCATGTTGCAGGTTATATCGTTTCTAAGAGATCGTTATAGGTCGCGAGAATCCACTCAATGATTGTTTGCCTGTGGCACATTTGAAGGATGGAGATCTACCTTGTATTCGTTTTCCGTTGTGTACTTGAATAAATAATGTAAATTCTAGATCATATTCGTTGTATTTATGATGCACAGTTATATTTGGTATCATTTTGTACTGTGTGTGCTAGTGAACCGATCCAGGGATTGGCACTATACACATAAACTCAGCCTTTTCAGGCGAGGGTGTTACAGATGACGAGATTGTTCGTTTCCATAAAGAAGGTCTGAAGAATATGGATCTGAATACCACAATCAGAGCTTTTTAGATATATATATATATAGTGGACAGATATGTTGTACAAACAATTCCCATGTTTTATGAGTTTTCAAACTTCGTCCTAGCTAACTCTATCCACTTAGATGACCTTATGTCGATTTATCGAAATTAGGTGATATTTTAGATGTAAGTAAATTATAGATTATAATTAAAGTTTTATATTTTTTTGGACGTAACCATAGGGGGGTCATTTAATATATCACAAACCACCTGCGAGAATTTTGATAGAAGGTTCAACTTCTTGCTAAGATTCTTGACAACTTAATGAAATTAGGTCAAACTTGAGCTACGCGTAAGAGAGATAGATTGCTCTTGAATTATTTGTATTTTCAGAGGTACATGGGTGCATGTTATTTTAGTAAACAATAATGACGTCGGTGCGAGTTTCCAACTACTAGGAAAGAACATTCTTCATTTTCCGAGTCATGACCAGATTGTTCGTTTCCGTAAATAAGGTCCCAAGAATATGGATGTGAATGCCATAAGGAGAGCTTTTCAGATGTATATATATAGTTGACCAACATGTTGTGTACTACTTATATGATTCCCCCGTTTAACGAGTTTTCAAACTTCGACCTAGCTAACGCTTCCCACTTGAATGGCTTTATGTCGTTTTATCAAAATTAGGTCAAATTTGAACTACGAGTAAATTGTAGGTTGCTTTGAAATTTTTGCGATTTTTTTGGAGTTAAACATCAGGGGGTCATTTAATATATCACAAACCACCATCAAGAATTTTGACAACAGTTTCAACTTCTTGCTATGATTCTTGACAACTTAACGAAATTATGTTAAACTCGAGTTACTGGTAAGCGCGATAGATTGTTCTTGAATTATTTGTCTTTTCAAAGGTGTAGATGGGTGCATATTCTATTAGTAAACTATAATGCCGTCGGTGAGAGTTTCCAACTATCAGGAAAGAACATCCTGAATTTTTCGAGTCATGATCACATTGTTCCTTTCCGTAAAAAGGTCTCAAGAATATGGATATGAATGCCACAAGAAGAGCTTTTCATATATATATATATATATATATATATATATATATATATGAGACCGACATGTTGTGTACTACTTATATGATTTCCATGTTTCACGAGTTTTCAAACTTCGATCTAGCTAACTCTACCCAATTGAATGGATTTATGTCGATTTATCGACGAAATTAGGTCAATTTGAACTACGAGTAAATGTAGGTTGCTTTGAAAGTTTTGCGATTTTTTGGAGGTAACCATTGGTGGTCATTTAATATATCTCAAACCACCATCGAGAATTTTAACAACAGGTTCAACTTCTTGCTATGATTCTTGACAACCTACACAAATTATTAGGTTAAACTTGAGCTACTAGTAAGCGCGATAGACTGCTCTTGAATTATTTTTCTTTTTGGAGGTAGATGGGTGCATCTTCTTTTAGTAAACAAAAATTCCATCGGCGTGAGTTTCCAACTATAGTAAAGAACATTATCAATTTTGCGAGTCATGATCAGATTGTTCCTTTCCGTAAAGAAGTTCTCAAGAATATGGATATGAATGCCACAAGCAGATCTTTTCAGATATGAATATAGTGGACCGACATGTTGTTTACTACTTATATGATTCCCATGTTTTACAAGTTTTCAAACTTTGCCCTAGCTAACTGTGCCCACTTGAATGGCTTTATGTCGATTTATCAAAATTAGGTCAAATTTGAACTACGAATAAATTGTATGTTGCTTTAAAAGTTTTTCAATTTTTTTGGAGGTAACCATCGGGGGGTCATTTAATATATCACAAACACCATATAGAGTTTTGACTATTCATATCGACAATTCAACGAAATTAGGTCAAACTTGAGCTACCAGTAAGCGTGTTAGATTGCTCTTGAATTAGTTGTCTTTTTGTAGGTAGATGGGTGCATCTTCTTTTAGTAAACAATGCCGTTGGTGTGAGTTTCCAACTATCAGGAAAGAACATTCTCAATTTTAAAAGTGATGACGAGATTGTTCTTTTTCTTAAAGGAATCCCGAAGATTATGGATCTCAATGCCACAATCCAAGATTTCAATCATATATAGTGGACCGCCATGTTGTACTTTCGAATCCCATGTAGGTCTCAAACTTCCTAGCTAACTCTACCAACTTGAATAACTTTATGTCAATTTATCGAAATTATGTCAAATTTGAACTACAAGTAAATCGTAGGTTTCTTTGAAAGTTTTATGAAAAAGCTTTTGGAGGTACCCATCGAGGGTCAGTTAGCAGTATATCGGTAACCATCGAGATTTATCATCTCCTTATAATTCGCAAAAAAATCATTGATGTTTACAAACTTCTATTCTTGTAGACAGTTGTTGGGCTTCCAAGTGCAGAGGTTTGTAGAATAGTAGCAAGCTTCTCTTAAGTGGATTACCCAAGGTTTATCGAACTCAGGGAGGAAGTGGTCAAAGGTATCCCTCTCAAGCAATTCTCCAATCAAGATACAAGAAGTCTCTTGTGTCCCCAACACACCCAATACACTTGTCAGGTGTATAGGTGCACTATTTCGGCGAAGAGATAGTAAAATACAAGTGGTAACGGTACCACAAAAGAGATTTTTGACGGGGGAAAAAGATTAAGGCCAAATAGAAATAAAGATGGAAGCAAGCAAACATGCAACAGATCTTGTTGTAAACGGTGTTTCAATTCTTAGAAACAAGGCCTAGGGATCATACTTTCACTAGTGAACACTCTCATATAAATATCTTCCCTTCATGATACTACCCTAAACTACTCTCCGGTTGGACACTCTAATCCATGGTAGGGATATAACAACACACCTCAAAGTCTACCTTCCCCAATATAGATAACCCCACACTATCACCTTGAGTGTTAGATGGTTCCAACAAACACCACAATTTCATAGAGACAACCAACTCAAAATATACTCATGATAAATATTTATAATATTTATCCTAGGTGCCACACGGTGTGCATGCTGTCACTTTCACACACGTGGGGAGAGCAGAGATCTATTGAAGCACTTGAGTATTTATGTAAACTCTAGCCTAAGTGCCACCACGGCGTGCACGCTGTCACATTCACACACATGGGGAGAGCAGAGATTGGTTTAAGCTCTTGAGTAACAGACTAGATCTACTTGATTACAAATCTCATGATCACAATAAGATCATGCATAGAGAGAGATGAACACATAGCTACCGGTAGAGCCCTTAGCCTCGAGGATGAACTAATCCCTCCTCATCATGGGAATCAGCAACAGTGATGGAGATGGTGGTGGAGATCGATGGAGATGGATCCGGGGGCACTTCCCCGTCCCGGCAGGGTGCCGGAACAGAGATTTTCTGTCCCCCGAATCTCCTCTTCGGTGGCGGCGGCGCTGTGGAGGTTTTTGCGGATTTCCGCCAGATTATTTAGGGTTTTTGGGTCGGAGGCTTCTTATAGGCGAAGGAGGCAAGGTCGGTGGAGGGCCAAGGGGCCCACACCCCCTGGTGGCCCGCCCAGGATGGTCTGGCGCCACCATAGGGTGTGGCCACCCTGGTGCCCTACTCCGTCTCTGCTTCGATTTTCCATATCATTCAGGGGAAATATGAAGATTGGGTTTTGTCCCGTCCAATTCCGAGAATATTCATTTTTTAGCATTTCTTAAACCAAAACCAGCAGAAAACAGGCAACTGGTACTATGGCATATTGTGTTAATAGGTTAGTTCCAAAAAGTGTATAAAAATACCTCAAAGTGTAGACAAAACATAAGATAAATGATACAAAACAACCATGGAGCATAAAACATTATAAGTACATTTACGACGTATCAAGCATCCCCAAGCTTAACTCCTGCTCGTCCTCAAGTAGGTAAGTGATAAAAAGAATAATTTTTGAGGTGACATGCACCATAACAATCAAAATCAAACCATTTGCAAGAATTGAAAGATGGGATCAAAGTACTCTAAACATCATCATGAAAGATGAATTTCTAACAATAAGACATAATAACTATGTTGCAACATGAAAGGATACCAACAAAGATCATAAATAACAATGCATTGAAAGACTTTTGTTTGTTTCAAATATAGAAAACATAACATAGTGGCATTCAGCTTGTCCCTCATGATGTAGAAAATATATGCATAGGACACCTTGAAAGTTCATAAGGGTGACTAGATACAAATAGTTCAAGAACAAGAAATATCAGCATTATGAATCAATCAATAAGTTTTGGGACAATGCACATAGAACTAAGAATGGAAACTATGCTCTGTTAATTGGTGCCTAAGGATAGAAGGTGGAGACTCTATATAATAGTGGAAGAAAGGCCCTTCATAAAGGGAAGCATGGATTTCAAGTCTCAAAAAGAGCTTCCAAAAATTATGGTACTTGTTAGCTTTCAGCTCTCATTGCCCCTATCATAGGCATCTTGAAGTGATTAAGGTTAATGTGAACAAACTATGGAGTATATGCTTGACAAAGTATAAGTTGGCAATCTCATGTCCCTTGAATACGACGGCCGCTCCTCATGCTATTCAAGTTTAGTTACCGGTAAGTTCTTGTCATAGTAAGTACATGTGTATCATAGAGAACCGCCAACAGGGTACCCCTTGCACATGATACATGAGCTATCCCATAATCAAAATGACAAGGCAAGCAGACAATGAGCATCTCAGCAATCTTCCTATTTTCCATGGGAAAATGGTGTTTTTTTCTATCTTTCCTCTTTTCTCATCTTTTTTTTCCTTTTCCCAATCTCTTTTTCTATCTCTTTTTTATAATAAGAACACTTCATAGATTGCTCACTATGGTGATGCTGCAAGTTTCCACCATGATTAGTCATGGATTAGGCTAGCGGCCCACGCGTTTCTCTAACACATATACATAACTCCATGGACTTACAAGCTCCCCTTTTATTTCACACCGAAGACATCCACAAACAAAAGAGCATGATACCAACTAGGTACAATATACAAGTGCAATGTTGAAAGCGTTCCCCATGACAGCATGGTTCTGCTAATTCCAACGTATAAGTGCAAGCATATACAACATAGATGACACAATGTTTCAAGTTTATTAGGGGCAAGAAAAATAAAGTGTGCCATCAAGTTCGTGAGAGCTTTAATCACTAAGTTTTCACATAACAAAGAGACTTTTTAATTGGAAGATATATGAAAACAAGAATATACTTGGAATGGTGTAACACACCATGCATAGGAATTTATAGTGGACACTTTGGAATAACTTGGTTTCTTGGGAGTTGGATGCATGAGTAGAGCTTACTCATACAAGTGGAGGCTAGCAAAAGACTGGGAGCGACCAACTATGTAACATCCCAAAAATACCAAACTTAGATCAACAAACACTAATCATCAAGATTAGGGTTAACAAAAACTTTTCTAAATAAACTCATGAATGCATGTATATGTGTATGCATGGATTTTGAATTTCTTTAAAAACCACCTTTTTTGTGTGATCCATTGCTTGTAAAATGTTTCTTAGGTGAAATAAACATCATCTAAAACATTCCCCACACTTTTCCTAAAGACAAGTAAATCAAAACAAATATATTAAGTGAATGGTCATTTTGACCAATTTAACTTCCATGCCTACTTTGGTTGTCTCAAACTTTCAAAACCTAACAGAAACCTTTCTGGATCTTTGCACCCCTTGAATGTACTCATAACAAAGTATCAAGGCCCACTTTGTGATCATCCAGAAACTTTCAAATGCATAGTTTAAATGACAATGCAAAATTGAATCTTCTTCATATGGGAAGATCCCAATTTTTCAAAACCCACTCAAACAAGCTCAACTTTCAAAACCCAAGCATCTGCAGACTCACCAGAACCAATCTAGCAAACTCACCAAAATTCATTTCAAAATTCAAAACTTGATTTCATGCGGCCATTTCATCAAACAGGTTGTAGACATAAATCAAACAAAACATCAAACACTATAGTGTGCAGTGATTCTTGCCTAACTTGTTCCCTAGTTAGCTCACACACACCTCAGTAGATCATCTAGAAAGATTAGCCCAACACTAGCACCCCTGTGAGCTTGCCATTTTCATTAATGGTGAACAGCCGAGCACCCCCATGTCACCCCATTGTGGACAGCAGGCTAGAGGAAGAACTAGCCGTGCCAACCTTGTCTGGGAGGCAGCCCACCGTCCACCGCCACTGCCTGTCCCAGCCGCGAGCGTTGCTAAGCCCTGGACCACGCGCACGAGACACGCCCAGACCATGCCGAGCATGCGCCAGAGCGCCACCCTCGACCATCACCCACAGACCGCGCGCCGCCCTCACCGCGTGCACACACGATCACCACCGATCCAGGAGACCGCCAGACAACCCCGTTTGCCGCCCCGTGCCATACAGCCACCGCCCGCCGTCGAAGACGCCGCCGCCACTGCAGAGCACCGCCTGCCTGCACCAAACCACATCGCCCATGCCTCGCGACCATGTCGTTGAGCATCGCCAGAGACACAAGACCGCCCCTACCCTTGCCCATGCCATTAGCCGCTGTAACGCCGCCCCGACGAGCTCACTGGCGCCCGACGGTCCCCTCGCTCGACTATAAATAGAGGCCACCCCCGCACGATTTCTTCACACCATCTCACTCCCCTCTCCCCACTGACCGTGCCACACCATCCTCAGAGCAAGGCGAGCACCACCTCGCCGGAATTTCACCGGAGCCCGCCGCCTCTGGAGAAGAAGGGAGCCAGCGATTGGAGCCGCCCCAGGAGAAGCCACCGGTACCAGGAGGTTTGCCGTCGTCGACTTCGTCGTTCGCCCGCCTCACCGGTACCCCGGTGAGCCCCCAGCACCCCTCACTGGCCGCGCTAGGTTTCGTTCTCGCCGGAGTTGTCTCGCGTCGACGATGACCCCCAGCCATTGGATTAGAACTAGATCAAACGATCCACGTTGCCCCATACCGCTTCGCCCAGCCCCGTGTCACTGACGAGTGGGGACACCCACTTAAGCAGCCCGCAGGAGCACTGCGCTTAGCAGGCCGGCCTGTTAGAATTTCCCGCGCAGCCCAGCAATTCAAATTAAATCTTTTTCTATTTCATTTCAAAAACACTTCAGCACCCAACTTCAAAAATCAACCCAGATCGATTCAGTGCATCAAATTGGATGAAACCAATTTTGTTGGAAAGGTATGTGAATTCTTAATCCAAGCCCGTTGGATTCAGGACATTTTGATCAGTAGATCACCCATAGTAAAAATAACAAGGCAGAAGCTTTTCTGCATTCAAAATTTTTTCAAATTTCAATCATAAAAGATTTTGAGTTGATTCCAACTCTCAAAAATCATATTTAACCATACCTTTCAGAATATATAAAAATATATAGGATTACTTGCAGAAATAATGTTCAAGTAATAAAAGAATGCTTCATAAGCATTTCTAGCCACTTTAATTAATTAAAATAAAAGGGTAAAACCTTATTAAATTGTGACACCACTTTAAATCACATTTCCATGGACTACAATATGTGGTGATGACATGTGTCAACATGATCCCATGTTTAGTTTGGAGAATATTAAATCTTAAGTAGTTTTTCAATGAGTAGAAATTACTTTTCTAAAAATAAAAAGATTTAAACCAAGCCTTAACTTTGTAAGATTAGATATGATGCTAGATCATCTATATGACCCTTGTGTGTGATGATTGCAAGTAGTTAAGTATTGTTTGGTGATTGTGTACCTTGTATTTATTCATAGACGCTAGTACCGACCAAGGATACGAGGAGGAAGGAGGATACTACGAAGAGGAAGCTGAGGAGAACTTCAACCACTTCTCTGCACAAGGCAAGCTTATATTGACATTGATGCAAGCCTTACTAATCAAGTTGACCTATGCAAGCTAACCCTTACAAGATACCCTACTGATGCCACAAACCCATACTTGTGAGATGACTACTTTATGCCTTAAGCATATGTGATCATACCCACTTGCTAAACCAATCCTAGTTTTATGGCAAGCTTCTTACTTTATTTATTTATCAAAGCTTACTTAGAGTCTACCTAAGAGTTTGGTAGATACTAGACAGTTGTGCTGAAGGTTGCATAAAGAGCATAAAATTTGGCCTAAGCTAGAAACCTTGATATCAGCCTAAGATATAAGGTTGGACTTAGTGAAACTCCACTAGTTACCACCCCTCATTAGTACCACCCCCACCTGTAGATGCTAGTGCTAAGCATAAAACTTGATCAACTTTTAGATGGGAATACTTGGTGGAAAAATGGTTATGAAAACCTTGGAATGATGGATCATTCTATTGAAATGTTTTGGACATGTGTTTCCAAACACTTGATGATTTTGGTGATGAAAATGTTGAGGCATGAGCCTTAGCCCTTTATAAAACTGATGGTTGTCTGGATGCGATACCATTCCAATTTTAGAGTACAACCACAATACCCGAATATTGGGTAGGGCTTGACTGGATACTTATATACCTTAGTATTAGTTCCCTCACGGCCAAGGTTTGAGCTGAGGCTACCTTGTGAAGATTGTCCACCTGTGCAGTACCCAAGATGACAGTGGTCATGGTTGGGAGGCCAAACTCACAGGAGAGGTGCTGATACTAGGGAGTGTAATTGAAAGGTTAGGATTGATTATCCGCATACTGAGTATGGTGAATTCAGGATTTGTTCCTGACGGATGTATCGAATGTTGTGGTGAAAGTGTAGAATCTCTGCAGAGTGTCAAACTATTCGAATAGGCGCGTCCGCGGTTATGGACAGTTGGAGTGGCCATACTGTTCCCCCGTCAGACCTTTTAAAATGACTTGTGAAATGAATTGCGACTTTGACTTGACCACAACAGAGTTGTGACCTGAATTACAAGATCCCATTTAAGAATTTATAAAATTGTGACTAGCTTTGGAACTTAGTAAAGATAAACCTGGCTTTTTACAAAACAACCCTAGAGCCTAGTGTCCTATTATCCAAAAACCCCCTTTACTTGTTAGTATTAGTTTGCGAGTACTTAAAGAGTACTCATGGCTTTGTCCCTGGCTATTCCCATGGCCAGACTATGAAGAGGAGTACCTGGAGGATGGACCCCAGGAAGGTTACGACAACTAGGATCATCTCCCATCATCAGCATTGCCTGTGACCCCGAAGATGGAGCTTCGCCTACGCTACCGTTATTATTATTACGTATTTCGCTGCTTGATGTTGTATTAAGAACTGGATCATGAGATCCCTATTTGTGTAAGAACTTATGTATCGTTTGTAATGGATGAAGTACTATGGTATCCAATTCTGTTATGTCTCGCAAAAATGGTAATCCTGGGATTGCGATGTATGGCATAACAGGCATCTAGGATTGAAAAATCCGGGTGTTGACAAACTAAGAGAGCAATAATGGCCATAATCATGCAGAGCGACAAAACATTACTAATCAAAGCATAAAGTGGTACCCCAAGTAATGTACTAAATGATCATATAAGCTATGGTTAATTGTTCATAGTCATAACATGGTGTGAGCATGTGCCAAGTCAACCCAAACAAAGCATCAAAGGAGAATACCACAATACTATGCTTTTGTATGCTAAAAAAACGCATGATTTCTTCCAGGCACATTAAGCAATCCTAATTGTTTGGAACAAGTCATGTTACAACAATAATCACTAAGCATAAGGTCAAAAACATCTAGCATGACATGCTAAAGTCTAAGTCACAGTCAAAGCAAGCTCCTCTTGTACTACTTAAGCAAGAACTTTCTACTCCTCTCCAACACCAATCAACTTATTTGAAGCAACACAGAGAGAACGGGGGTCCAAACTACTTTATTCAAGCAAACTAAGCAAACAAAACGAAAACTAAGACGCTCCAAGAACAACACAATAGTGCATGAAACAATGAAAACAAAGTGTCTAAAAAGACCTGAGATTTCTATTGATGAATAAGGGGATGCCTGTTGGAATTATGCCCTAGAGGCAATAATAAAGATGTTATTATTATAATTCTTGTTCATGATAAAGTTTATATTCCATGCTAGAATTGTATTAAGCGGAAACTTTAATACTTGTGTGGTTTGTGAACAACACTGTGTCCCTATTACGCCTCTATGGACTAGCTAATTGATTAATGATGGTTAAGGTTTCCTAACCATAGGCATGAGTTGTCGATTAATAATGAGATCATATCATTGGGAGAATGATATGATGGATATACCCAAATTAAGCAGAGCAATTAGATCGTGTCATCGTGTTCATCTTTGCGAAGCTTTTCTTATGTCAAATATTGTATTGCTTAGACCATGAGATAATGCAACTCCCTGGTATCGGAAGAAAGTTTGAGGTCATCAAACGTCATCCTATGAGAGGGTGATCATAAAGGTGTCTCTCAGGTGATCGGAAAGTACCTGTTGGGTTGTATGTATCGAGATGGGATTTGTCCCTCCCAAGTCGGAGAGATATACTTCGGGCCCTCTCGGTAATCGATATCAACACCACTTGCAAGCACATGGTTAAGGAGTTAATCACAAAGTGATATCGGATTACGAAACGAGTAACGTACTTGCTGTGAACGAGATTGAACTAGGTATGACGGTACCGACGATCAAATCTAGGGCAAGTAAAATATCGCGAGACGAAGGGAATATATATATGGGATTGATTGAATCCTGGCATCGTGGTTCATCCGATATGATCATCGATGAATGTGTGGGAGTCAATATGGGTTTCCAGACCCCGCTGTTGATTATTGATAGAAGATCATGTCTACATATTCTCGAACCCGAAGGGTTACACACTTAACGTGTCTCGACGCTAGGATAGATTGGATAATTGGTTTATGAGTTTTTGTTCGGAGTCTCGGATGAGATCCAGGACGTCACGAGAGGTTCCGGAATGGTCCGGAGAATAAGATTCATACAAGGCAAAGCAGATTTTGGAGTTCGGAATTGTTTCGGGTTATTCGGTATTGTACCAGAAGTTTCTAGAACCTTCCGGAGTGGGACCAACGTGGCCCCACTTGTTGGGAGGGGGCGTGGGCCTACGGGGGAGTGACCTGGCCGCATTGGGCCAGGGGCACAAGGCCCCATAGGCCCAGCCGGCCAAGCCTAGGGGAAAACCCTAGGGGAGCTTCTAGAAGGGGGGAAACTTGCCCCCAACTCCTCCCTCCTTGGCCGCCGGCCCTAGGGATTGGGGGAGGGGCAAGTTCTAGCCGCCCACCCCTCTATATAAAGAGGGATGGGGGCGCACCCTCCCCACACCTCCTCCTCAAGCCCTAGCCGCCCTACTGCCCTCCTCTCTCTCTCCCTCCTGACTGCGCGTAGGCGAAGCCCTGCCGCAGAAACTCTCCACCGCTTGCACCACGCCGTCATGTTGTTGATCCAATCCATCTCTCCACCCCACTTGCTGGACCGAGGAAGTAGGAGACGTCGAGGTGCCGCACTGTGCATCTCTCGGAGGCATCGCCACTTGCGGTGTTGGATTGGATCGGATCGCGAGGAGGAGAAGCGAGTATGACTACATCAACCACGTTCGTTGAACGTTCCGCTGTGCTAATCTTCAAGGGTATGAAGATCTCATCTATCCCCCCTCGTTGTTTGCATCTCCTAGATTAGATCTTGGCTTTCCCGTTCGCATCCGTAGAAATTTTTTGATTTACTATGCTGCGAAACCCATCATTGGGCATCCCCAAGATTAGACGCTTGTACCTCTTGAATATTTATTGCGGTGAAATGGGGTGGCATCCCCAAGCTTGAGCTTTTGTCCATTCTTTGTCTCATTACATCATTTTTTCTCTACACCTGAAATTTTTCCTTCATACAAAGCTTCACACAATCTTCATTAGCAACATTAGTGTATTCAAAAGATAATAGACCTTTGGGTTTAGTTTTAGAACAGAAAAACTTTCACTAAAAACACAAGATGCTGTATAAATTCCCTCACAAAGCTCAATTACCCAAAAACAACCCAAAAAGGAATCAATAAGAAGCAAATGCAAATAATGGCAGAAATATGTCAAAACAGACCAGCAGGTAGAAATCGATTTTTTCGAAGACCTTATGTTGCTCAAATCAAAAAGTGTTGAACTAACTAAAGTTATCTAACAATCTGGGGGATTTATTCAGAAAATTACATATCAATCCGACATACATAGATTTTTCAAAAATTTTTATAGTAAAGCACAAAAATCTGTTTTGGGACAGCACTTCCCCAAATCTTACTTCCCTCTCATTAGAGGTTATTCTTGGCTCAAAAAGCAAGAAAAAAGGATAAGGAGAGGTTATTACAGAGGTAATAACTTCCAATACTCAAATAAAACTTTTGGGTTATCTCCCAATAAGTACTTTTCTTTAACACCTTTAAGTTAGGCATAATAGTTTCAGAAGATGCTCACATAAGAAATATTAATTAAAGTGAAAGAGAGCATCAAGAATCAAATTCAAAACAAATTTAAGTCTAACCCACTTCCTATGCGTAGGAATCTTGTAAATAAATAAGTCATGAAAGCACAAAGCAACAAGCATAGGAAAGCAAAACAAGTGCAACTTCAAGACTTTCAACATAAAGAGGGGAAACTTAATATTCTTGAGATACATAAAGCCATGTTTCCCTCTCTCATAATAACTTTCAGTAGCATCATGAATAAACTTAACAATATAACTATCACATAAAACATTCTTATCATGAGACACATGCATAAAATGATTATTACTCTCCACATAAGCATAGTCATTCTTATTAATTGTAGTGGGAGCAAATTCAACAAAATAGATATCATTAATATTCTCATCACCATATTCATCAAATATAGGAGGCATATTGTAATCACAATTAATTTTCTCCTCAATAGTAGGTGGACTGAAAATATCATATTCATCATTGTAATCATCATATATTGGAGGTTTGGTATCATCATAAGCAATAGAATAGCTATCTTCCAAAGATGGGCAACTAAAAAGATCATTTTCATAAAAACTTTCTTCCCCAAGCATAGACGTTCCCATAGCATTAGCAATAATGGTGTTCAAAGAATTCATACT
Source organism: Avena longiglumis (assembly GCA_030063025.1). Taxonomy (NCBI): domain Eukaryota; kingdom Viridiplantae; phylum Streptophyta; class Magnoliopsida; order Poales; family Poaceae; genus Avena; species Avena longiglumis. The sequence goes on along the minus strand of CP125973.1, from coordinate 449,891,541 downwards.
AATAACATTGCTATTAGAATGCAAATAAAGTTCCATAGGTTTTTTAATTTTCTCTTCAAACACTTCATGTCCTAGCTCAAGATAAATACTATAAAGCTCTCTATTTTTGTTGTTGTTTTCCATTAAGCCAAACTAGTGAAAACAAGAAACAAAAATAAAAAATGCAGAATGTGAAGGAAATAACTTCGAGCACTTGCACCGGAGGATGTGAGTACCTTTTACCTTACCTCCCCAGCAACGACGCCAGAAAATAGCTTTCTGGCTTGCTATTGACGTGGGAGGGAGTGTGTGAGTGCCTTTTACCTTACCTCCCTGGCAACAACGCCAGAAAATAGCTTGATGTCTACGAACTTCTATTCTTGTAGGCAGTTGTTGGGCCTCCAAGTTCAGAGGTTTGTAGAACAGCAGCAAGTTTCCCTTAAATGGATTACCCAAGGTTTACCGAACTCAGGGAGGAAGTGTTTAAAGGTATACCTCTCAAGCAACCCTGCAATCAAGATACAAGAAGTCTCATGTGTCCCCAACACACCCAGTACACTTGTCATGTGTATAGGTGCACTAGTTCGGCGAAGAGATAGTAAAATACAAGTGGTAACGGTGCCAGAAAAGATCTTTCTGACGGGGAGAAAAAGACTACAGGAAAAAAGAAATAAAGATGGAAGCAAGCAAACATGCAACACATCTAGTTATAAACGGTGTTTCAATGCTTAGAAACAAGGCATAGGGATCATACTTTCACTAGTGAACACTCTCATATAAATATCTTCCCTTAATGATACTACCCTGAAGTACTCTCCAGTTGGACACTCTAATCCATCTTAGGGCTATAACAACACACCTCAAAGGCTGCCTTCCCCAATCTAGATAACCCCACACTATCACCTTGAGCAATAGATTGTTCCAACAAACACCTCAAGTTCATAGAGACAACCAACTCAAAATATACTCATGATAAATATTTATAATCTTTAGCCTAAGTGCCACACGGTGTGCACACTGTCACTTGCACACACGTGGGGAGAGGAGAGATCTATTGAAGAACTTGAGTATTTATGTAAACTCTCGCCTAAGTGCCACTACAGCGTGCACGTTGTCACTTTCCCACACGTGGGGAGAGCAGATATTGGTTTAAGCACTTGAGTAACAGAGTAGATCTACTTGATTACAAAGCTCATGATCACAATAAGATCATGCATAGAGAGATAGAGAGATGAACACATAGCTACCGGTAGAGCCCTTAGCCTCGAGGAAGAACTACTCCCTCCTCATCATGGGAATCAGGAACAGTGATCGAGATGGTGGTGGAGATCGATGGAGATGGTTCCAGGGGCACTTCACCATCCTGGCAGGGTGCCGAAACAGAGACTTTTTGTCCCCCGAATCTCCCCTTTGGTGGCAGCGGCGCTGTGGAGGTTTTCGTGGATTTCCGCCAGATTATTTACGTTTTTTGGGTCGGAGGCTTCTTACAGGCGAAGGAGGCAAGGTCGGTGGAGGGCCAGGGGGCCCAGACCCCTGGTGGCGCGCCCAGGGTGGGCCCGCTCCACAAATATGGTGTGGCCACCCTGGTTCCCTACTCCGTCTCTGCTTCGATTTTCCATATCGTTCAGGGGGAAAAATGAAGATTGTCTTTTGTCCCGTCCATTTCCGAGAATATTCATTTTTTAGCTTTTCTGAAACCAAAAACAGCAGAAAACAGGCAAACTGACATCGTGGCATCTTGTGAATAGGTTAGTTCCAGAAAGTGTATAAAAATACCTCAAAGTGTAGACAAAACATAAGACAAATGATACAAAACAAGCATGGAGCATCAAACATTATAGATACGTTTACGACGTATGAAGCACCACCCTCACAACCGTACTAGACTCAACCACCTTTCTTCACAATCTGCACACGCCACCGTCCAATCGCATTCGATGACTTTTGCATTTTGAGCCTTCCTTTTAATATTTTTATTACTCGGGAGGTGAGCCAAGCGCGACTCAGCACTAAATCTTGGTGTGATATTGGCGGGATCTTCTTATAGTTCAAAATTTTAGTGGAATATTGGCGGAATCCTCCTAGCTACCTGCTTACTGACGAGGCCTCTGGCTTGATATCTCTCCGATCCCTCCCGCTCTCCCCTCATCCTCCTCTATCACGTCCCTCCTTAGCCGACTTCCACCTCGCCGGAGTCTGCTCAGTGATGCCGTCATCCACCTCGCCGGAGTCTGCTTCATCATATCTGCTTTCCCAACGCTACAACCGAGAGTAAGCCACTCGAACCCCTCACCAGGGCGCCTATTTAAAATCCCTACTACCGAGACGAAGGTTATTGCACACTTCCTATGCCCGCTTTCCTTGCATTTTACTTCCGAATGTAGTTCATCTCTTCTTACTTGAAGTGCCTTAATATATTTCTAATAATGCATGCTAGTTGCTGTACTGCGGGATCGGTTTCAAGAGAAAAGAAAGCAACTACGAGTCGTGAAGCCAAATTGGTTATCTCGCAGTAGTACAAGACCTCACCAACCCAATCATAATCCCCAACAATCCTCCCCAGGCAAAGGTTTGCTTGCACTTTGCATATATGTATTTGTGAGAGTAGTTCATAGTTTGCTTGGCCTGCCTTGTCATGTACTAGTATATTTTTTTATTTGTATTGTTGCAAGGCATGGAAGATGATGTACTAACCAATGAGAATCAATGCCAACAAAACCGGAGGAGTTTTGGACATTCAGATGTAGCCCCCCTCGGCATAGCACAATTGGTACAGAAACATGGCTATTTGTTGCACCTTTCTTGGGTTATTTGTTGACTGATTTGCTGCACTGCAATTTGCAGAAGAAAGTGCACGATCATGTCCCTACCAAGGCGGTTCGCAACACAGATATGCAGTAGCGTACAACTGATGCAGCCATTTCTAGGAACCAAACAGAAGTATGGTGCATGGCCGAAGCTAATAGTAGGATGCTCCAACAGGATTTGGACATGGCCACTCGACGGATCAGCAAATTTAACCGGGGGTGGATATCTACGATTGAAGATGGCCTTGATGCTTCCGATGATCTTCAGAAGTTAGTGGCTGAAAATCATGTTCCCAATTCGGCTGATGCACATGTCAATGAGATCAACTGGATGGTCTTTCAACATGTGAAAGTACGAGTAGAGATTATCTGAGCATCCTTGAAGGCCGATGATTTTCGAAGGGTGATGCAAGAGCTGCCATGCAAATTGATCGTTATTTCCAATAATGAGGATGACTTTCCTTATCTTGTCATGCTGATATTTTCTTTTCTTATGTGCTGGCAGTACTTTATGGTAACTACGTATTTCGCACGCTGTTATGAAATGTATAGTACTTGCTGCATCTGGACAATGTATCTCGGTAGCCATTCGGAAAATGGAAAAAAGAACATTTTCCCACCAGAATATTGAAATCTTATTATGCACTTTTGTTTAGATCCGTAGACCCACTTTTTGCAGCAAATTAGCACATTACCATGAAAGGTAGTCCATCTTAAAAAAAAGAATGGTAGTCCGAGCTCAATGACCATGTCCTTGTGCCCATTATCGTGCATAAATATGTGCAATTACTTGTGTCGCCCCAATTCAATCTTTTAGACTGTATATACTAGTAGAGTACACAAAAAATTAGCTGAGGGACAAAACACACGCCGAAACCACTGCTTTCACCAAGCAGTCAATAATAATTTTAACTCTAGGCTAGAAAGAACCGCCGAAATGGCTCCCGCGTCCAATATTCAAAGGAAGTACAAAATTTCCATCTCGCCCTTCGGTCCAGAAACAAGGAGCCAAAGGCCATTCCTCAAAATTGTTTGTCTTGCACAATTCAAAATTTCAAACCCGCGCCCATCGGCCCGAAACCGTGGAAATAACCTTAGACCACCACAGCCGTGTGCCCCTTCCGTCCCATCTCCCCTTCACAGCCTCTCAACCGGCACTAGTTAGCGACCGAATACGTTTTACCAGCTCCCTTGTCTAGCAATCCGGAGGTTTCTTCCTAGCCCCGACACCGGCCCACACCAGATAACCTCCTTCATACCCGAGGTCCACGGCGCCGGAGCCGGCTCAGAAATGCTGTCACCAGCGACACTGTTGTAGCTTCGTTCGATCCACTTCCCCTGACTCCATGGCACCGGATATGCTTCCCTGACCTTGTCTATGCCGCTGGAGATATGGCGAGCAAAACACGCTCAACCACGAACAACGATGTCGTAGCTCGCCATAAGCCCGTTGAAGGCAAGGACATCGGCAGGAAATCGCGTAATCGCAGTCACAAAGGTAGTTCATTGCTTGTTTCACAACTGTCTCGCACTATTTACATTCATGTGTATGTCATTGTTCCTTCAGAGCTTTCAACTGCTTTCTAGCACTGTACTAATTTTCTCCTCTACACACACTTCTCTCTTAAATCTTATAAGGTAATTTTTTTCTCATGCATGGACGCTTCTTTGGGGTCGACTGATAAGGGAGGACGAAAGGGTTGGGAAAAGAGATTATTGAATAATTCTAAACATGCAAGGTCGCTCGGCTTGCGGAGACTTAGATCTTTCGTACATACCACCACCAGTCATGAGGCCAGGTTTCTGAAGCAGAAACTGATCCTCGAGATGGACAAAACCCCGACAAAGTCCTGACTCAGGAAGATGGACCGGTCGAGTACACCCCCCTATTCCACCCGCTTGTCCACCCCAAGGTGCTTGCTCTATCTTGTCATTGATATAGTTGTTGCACCTTCCATGTTTTGTACCTCAAACCCACCAAATGCTATGTAATGCCATTTTCTTAGTTCATGCATCATATATGGTCAACTTGTCTTTCCTTAATGTTCTTCTGTTCTATCCGCGTCTCATTATACATAGGATTTTCATAGATTAATGCATCGTTTATGTGTGTCAGGAATCAGCTGTTTCACCTAAGACCCTTTCAGATACCAGAAGGGAGAAAAACTATGTTTGGCAAGTGTCTGATTCAGCATTTGTTTCTGTTGATGAACAATACCTCAAGGGAGACATTACTTAGGAATTTGGACCCGTTGAGGACCTCCCCATAGTCCGCCCGCTTGTCCACCGCCAATGTGCTTGCTCTGTTTTTTCATTGTGATATTTGTTGCATCTTCCATGTTTGATATCTCAATCTAACCAAATATTCTGCAATGCCCTCTCCCTAGTTCATGCATCATATATGTTTAGCACGATTTTCCTTATTGTTCTTCTATTCCATCCGCGTCTCATTACATATAAAACTATAATTGATTGAAGTATCGTTTATGTGTGTTAGGAATCACCTGGTTCAGGTACCAAAGCTGAAGCGTCGATAAGTGGCCCTGCTAATGCTATAGGTGGGATACAAACACAAGCCGAGAAATACAATAACGAAATTCAGGAAACTCACATAAGGGTAAAAAGGCTTGTCTTGGTGGCACACCATAGGTTCCAAGAGATATAGACATATAAAATACCATTCCACACATTGCACAATCAGAAATTGCCAATCCAGATAGCCATGAACAATTGACAGCCCAACCAGTTTTGACCTCTACTGCCTAATTCTACTGGCACAACACCAACAAGCTAGCGATGATCACCCACCTGTTGATCAGCCGACCGCCAAACAAGGTATGTGTTCCAACGATTATGGTTGCATGCTCCCTTATATATACCGTGATAGCCTGATGTAACAGTTGAATTGGTAGCTACATGAAGATTTAAGAAAAGGGGGGCAACGGTAGGAAAAAACTTGAATCTCAAATTTCCGGAACATAATTGAGATATTGCATCAATTATATTGTGCCTGGCAAGCGAATGAAAGAAGGTCCAAAATAATCTGCTTTCCTAGCATCGGAAATAGGCATTTTTGTCAGGAATGATATTTCCATCTTCGCATCGTTCAAGCTCCACCAACAGACCCCTGACCATTTCATTTCATTACTCCAGAAGATACATGTAAGTCATGCTCCTCTGCTCCATGCCTTCAAACTTGCCATTGGTTCTATTCTAAGTCACATAACACATCAACTGTTTCATTCTTGCCGATAGACAAAATTCAACTTCGATCAGGTAATTAGGATGTAGAGGATGTTCTCATGGACATGTTCTCCCGTTCTTTGAGCCAGCAGCGCCATAGGCTAAAGAATAAATACTTTTATGGTAAGCCAAGTAAGGATATTTAACAAACGTATCCTATGGAACATTCTATGACTGACCAACAGTGGATAGATCTTCTCGACCACTGGTTTGATCCAAAGATTATGGTATGGTTTGTGAAGACCGAGACCAGATCACATTTAAAATACCTATTTTCGCATTTGTATCATTATATCCTTTTGCAAATGAACGTTGATAAAAACAAGAGGAACCATGCCGCACAACGCTTAAAAAACAAAACTGGATCTCATCCATTTGTTGCGCACCTGAGCGCAATAGTAGTCATAATTAGTTTTTAATCTTGTATAGACTTTGTGCTTCTTACATTTTGATCATGTGTTTCACCCATGTTGCAGAAAGATGCGATAAGTCTGCAGCAAAAATTCGAGGCATGCCAAACGAGCAAAAAAGATGGGCTCAATCCCTCCGCTAAGTGTGTTATTGTAAGTCTTCTTTTCTATTGATATTTTGTGATGACACTCCCTCAGTGATTTATATGTTTCAGTTCGATGTGCAACACTGCGTGAACTGCTTCCGAGTTTTCTTTTAATTTAATTATAGTAGATGATTTTCAACTAGCGCGAGTTTCAGTTTTGAACGCTACAAAGAGTTTTCTTGTGATATCATCCACCTGGCAATGAAGAAACAGACAGATGCGATGTTGGCATAGTCCTGTTATTGAGTGTTAGTGATAAACTTATTATCAGTATGATCAAATAGCTAGTATGTGTTTTCTATAGTGTATATGATGCGTAATCAGCCATGCCAACTTGTAAGATTTGTTCATAGACAGGTTAAATGTGTTGTCTGCATGTTCCTCTGTAGTGGATTCTCTTCTCTCACCAATGTCTACCAACCAATAACCTTTCAGATTAAATTGAACGAGTAGATGGCAAAACCTGGAAAAGACGGTCTGGAAAAAAACTAAGAAGAATGTCTAGAAACATTTAACTTGGTGCTAAAAGGCGAAGGTCATCGTAAAAGTATGTTCCGACGTAATGCTGGGTTGTCGCAGTCCAAGTCCATGTCCAAGTCCAAGTCGGTGTATTTTTCTTATCAGGAAGAAATTGTAGCAGTACGGGCTGAACAGGAAGTGCAAAGAGGAACAATCAATGAGATGAGACAGAAACTATTAGCAAGTGATGCGGAGTTGATGATGTTACGAGATCAGGAGAACTCTGGAGAACTCATATATGAACAGACTCTTCTAAATTGAAGATTAACCCTGACAATGACAGGTGAGTACAGTGGTCGTGTGATGGTTCCTACTACTGAGCCCGGGCTGTGTTTGGGGCCATGTAATAACAAAAAAGGAGGGACTATTTGTTTTGCATCATGCTTTTATATGTTCATGTTGTGCTCCATGCACAAAAATCCCGTGCCTGAACATCACTCTCTCAAGCCTTGGATTCATGAACTCACAAAGATTTTTTATTCTTTGGATAAACCACCAAATTCAAAATCTCAGAAGATCGACAAAACCTACCGCCTGCCCTTTTTGAATCGGAGATTTTGTATCCGATTTTGTTTGCCAATATGGTAAGTGTTTGATGACCAGCCTTCAATTCGTACAGAAGGAGTATCGTAAGTATTATTCCCAGACGGTTCCGAAATTCAAAAATCTTAGTCGAGTGGCAAAATCTGCAGCTCACCCTGTTTGAATCGGAGGTATCCAATTTTCATTATGGATGTTAATCCGTCGATGTCAAACTCGACATTCAATTCCTGAAGAGGGATATACCCCTTTATCTATTATTGCTTGGACGCTAGCCAAATTAAAAATAATAGGGCCTGTTTGGTTTCTAGCCATAATTTTCCAAGCCAAAGTTTGGTAAAGTATGGCAGCCACAAAGCATGGCAAAGAATGAAGCCAAACTTTGGCAAAAGTTGGCAAGAAAATTAACTCTATGACAAGTGGGCCATATAATTAATGAAGTGTGGCAAACTACAAGTGTGAAACCAAATACAAGCTAAACAACTTGTGGCTGCCAAAGTTTGGCTTGGCAAACTATGGCTGGGAACCAAACGAGCCCTTAGTCTATGCATTAATTGTGTTCATGGACGATTAGTTGATGTGACTCTAGGACGTGAATTTCTGGATAGATAGCATACAGTCTACTAGCTTTTTTCTATTATTACTTGGACGCTAGCAACAATTCAAAATCTTAATTGAGCGGCAAATCCCCCCCTCCTGACTCAGATGCATTTCTCGCGCCTTTGTTTCAAATATTTTTAGGCAAAATCTCCCACTGTTGGAGTACCATTTTTCTAGTACTATTACTATTAGATGGACGCTAGCCAATTTCAAAATCTCAATCGAGCAGCAAAACCACCCACCGACCTTCCTGGCCCTCCGTTTCAAAAAATTTGAGCCAAAATTTCCCACCGAGAATACCATTTTATTAGAATAGAATATGGGCGCTAGCCAAATTCAAAATCTCAGTCGAGCGACAGTATCACACATCAACCTTGAAGCATTTCGCGCTCCTCTGTTTCTAAAAATTTTGACCACAAAATTCACATTCTACCCTTTGTTCAGACGACAAATCGGTGGGCTATTGTATGTACCTTGGGGGAACGATCATAATTTGTATCATGTTCACCTCTATGTTCCCTATTCACACAGTTTTTCCCACCGGCCCTCCCAAAAATCCCAAGCTCCTCTATCCCCTCCATGACCTCCGCGCACACCGGCAGACGGCAATTCCACGGCGGCCTGAGCCGCTTGAGCTGCGGTCTCGGGCACCGCCGCGGAGCCTCTTCACCGGCACCCGCCCCATCGGATCTAGTTCACCGGGCTTCTGTGCCACGGCAGTGGAGCTGCGGTCTCGTTCACCATGACGATGGCGTCATCGACCGTCCAAGCTTTGCTTCCCCGCCACCGAATGCTACCCAACCGTATAGGAGCCGCCTCATCGGTGTCCACCGGATGGGATGTAGTTCAACGAGTTCCATGTCCACCGCTCCAAACCATCTACATGGGTGTTGCCGTTCAGTGCATCGGATCTGCCTCAGCGACGCTCTCGTCCACTGCGTTGGATCTTCCTCAGCGTCGCTCTCGTCTACCGCGCTCAAGCCGGCATCGACCGCCCAAGATTTGCTTCCCTGACCGCCCAAGATCCGACGACATGCACATCACCCGCACGGTACCGATGAAGCTTAGATGCCTCTCCGACTGAGGTAACCTAATCTCTAACTCCTTTTTGTTTTCTCAGCAATATAGCAGGTTAAAGCTTGTTGCAGCGAACTTCATTTTTGTAATCGTGCTAGTACATACAAGTCATTGGGCATGCCTATTCTTTGTGATACATACAAGGTCACTGGACATGTTTGTTTGTATTCGCTTCTTTACATATTCCAGGGAATGCACACATTCCTAGCTACTCTCTACAATAGTAATTGCCTACTATTGTGTAGTTTTTCCAAAATGTATAGTCAGTGAAAAATATTAGTGTTGATTTCCTGCTCCATAGTTACTGAATTTATATGGTTCGTCCTGAGCAAAGTTCATGTTATTATTTCCTCCCTGGCATCGTTCTGCTATCCTGTAGTACCTGTTTAAATTCACCATACTAGTTCGATAATAAATTTGTTGCTGCTATCTCGATTTTTAAAAGATGCAACACTTCCTGTTTTTTCTTTGCATAGATCTCAAACGGGAACACAGAACATGTTCGTTTGCACAGCCTCTTCTACAGGTTCACAAGCGCGATGTCATTGTTTCCTTATCTGGTGCTGGTTCATCCTAAGCAACGACATAACTATCCCCCACTATGTAGTTTATTCGTGGTTTGTGTTCCTACTTTGCAAGTTCTGGCATGATGCCATTATAATTTCAGTCTCGTTCATTCTTAGCTATTCCTATGAAAGTAATTGCATGCCCATTTTATAGCTCACCGAAAATTCTGAATCACCCAACATCTCTTGTATCCCAGGATATACTCCTGCTTCCATATATATTTGTTGAAATGACCTGGCTAGTTTATATTTACTAAAATTCTAGGAAACACTCTGTCTGATTGCTCAATTCATTTGTAGGCACACTTGTGTAATGTTTGCTTGTCCTTTTCTACAGGTTCACAAGCAATGCCATTATATTTCATGTCTAATGGTTCTTCCTAAGCAGCGACATAGCTATCTTCTATTGTATATATCGTTCATTCGTAGTTTGCATTCTTGCTCAACAAGGTCTCTTATGATGCCTCTAAAATTTCTATTTGGTTCCTAGCTATGACAGTAACTGCATTCCCATTGAGTAGCTCACCGCGAATTCTGGGTCACCCAACGTTTCTTGCATTCCAGGATAAACGACTTCTTCCACATATATTTGTCGAAATGACCTAGCCAGTTGGTATTTGCTGAAATTCTAAGAAACACTTTGATTGATTGCTCATTTCATTGTATGCACACTTGTCTAATGCTTGCCTGTCCTCTTATATAGGTTCACAAGAGACGCCATTATATTTCTAATCTGGTGCTGGTTCATCCTCTGCTGTGTAATTCATTCATGGTTTGTGTTCCTGCTCTGCAAGTTCTAGCATGATGCCATTATAATTTCTGTCTCGTTCATTCTTAGCATGAAAGTAACTGCATGCCCATTGTGTAGCTCACCGCCAATTCTGAGTCACCCAACATCTCTTGCATTCCTGGATATACTAATGCTTCCATATATATTTGTTGAAATGACCTGGCTAGTTTATATTTGCTGAAATTCTAAGAAACACTTTGATTGATTGCTCATTTCATTGTAGGAACACTTGTCTAATGCTTGCTTGTCCTCTTATACAGGTTCGCCAGAGATGCCATTATATTTCTAATCTGGTGCTGGTTCTGTAGAGGTCCCAACCTTTAATAAGGTAGAGATCCCTGTGTTTACAATGCTAGTTCCTGGATCAATAGCTAGCATCAACAGTTAAGATGTAATATCAAGAAACAAAGGTCATAATACAAATTTATAACCAGGAATTAAATAACTATAGCAGGAATAACTATAGCATGGAGTCCTTCATCTTCAAAGTGCCACAGGCAGTCATGTTGGTTGTAGACTTGTAATCCTAATCAACACACTTCTAACATCAAACAAAACGTCAACATAATAAGTTGCAGCCACAAGGGTCAATACATTTGAATTGTATTGGCAAGTTTCACTACTATGTAGAAATAAGTGGATCCTATCATTACATGCATATTTGGATAAGTAGGGTTTAGGCTCATTTGCAGAAAGCAATATAGTTTTATCCTATATTTTCAAAATAGTTTTGATCTTTTGAAAATATTTCTGAACTCCTTGGAAAACTCCAAGTACTTCAAATCCCTTGTTGTCAGCATCAAGTTTTACTTTGAGAAATTGGAATGTCGAGATATTCCATAGCTTCAGGCCTTAGTTGCTCAGAGTTGTCCGTAACCGGGGACACGTCTAAGTACTTAGAATTTTGATCTTCTGCAGAAGTTGTACACTTTACTCACATGACACAATCTCATCTTGACTCCACCAGTGGCCTCTGGATAAGTACTCACCTAATGGAGTACCGGTAGATAAATAATATGACAAAGTCTTTCCATAGAAGTCCTCCCAATACACAATGCTATCTTGTCTACCAGGCACCAATGTAAGGATATACTTTCCTATACACCATTCTAGTTAACCTGAAGATGGCAATGCATGGGTCTTCCACTATGTAGTTGACTAAGCCAGAGGCCATTTAGCATGTGGCTGTACACGGAAGCCACTGTACGAGAAACATGTTCAATCTCTAAGTCCATGGGTGATTTTCTTCTAGTGCACATCCAAAATGATGGCCATATAAACATGGTTCCCTTTGTTGCCACTTTGTCCAAAACTTGAGTATCCTCTTTCCACCCAAGTGGTTCATTGAGTACTTGTTTTATTATATAAAACATATATTTTTCCAACACTTTATATAATCATATCATGTACCCCATCCCAAATATATAGCAGGGCTAAGCATACTACAACTACAATGTTTTCACTAAGGAAGATATAAGGATATCCTAATAGGATATAGCATAGCATAAAATATAGTAGTCCTATGATGCATGCTACAAAAATCCACTAAGTGGAATGAAAATAGTAGGACATGGATGACAGTGTCACTTGACTTTTTTGGTAGAGAATATTGGTTCACTCCTTGATCTTGCAAATATCACATTCTTCTAACTTCACTACAATTCAATCAAGCAAACACATATTCAACTAGCATTCAAACAATTCACCACATAAAATAATAAAATAAAGCAATGCATGCAAGCATGCAAAAGATTGTTTTATTTGGAAAAGTGGTTTCTATTAGGCTCTAAACATATTAAAACACCTAAAGGTCATTTACAAAAGTGGTAAGATCATTTAAATTCAAGTTAGTGGAAATGGCCATTTAAATCATTTTTGTTTCTCCAAAAATGGTTTTAAACCAAATTAATAATTTGTAGGGTTAGTCAAATATATCTTTAAACACAAATGTTATTGTTTAAGATTTAAGGGTTTAATATTAATCCATTTGTAAAAAAAAGGTTCCACCAAAATTCCATTTTTAAGTCAGACAATATTTTTTTATTTGCTAGAAATGTTTTTAACAAGTAATAATTTACTAAGGTTCATAAAATATGTTTTCAAGTCCCAAATCCTAGTGTATAGGGTCAGAGAGTTTAATTCAAATCATTTTCCAAAGATTTTACCCAAAAGGTATTTTTAACACATAAACAATATTTTTATTTGACTAGAAATGTTCTAATTCCAAGATTTATTATATGGCTTCACAAAATACACTTTTAAATCCATAAGTTGGTTTCTATGGTCAGTAGGTTCAAAATAATCCATTTGCCAAAGATTTTACTATAAAAATATTTCTAGAATAATTTTTATTTTCAAATTATGCCTACACAAGTTTCTGCAAAAACAACTAAGTTTCCAGAAGCAATTCATTAAACAAAGTGCATGGTTGGAAAGTACTTGTTCTGCTGATTCCATTGATATAAAACTTGTAAAATTTGGACGTGTGGATTAAAAGTTATGAATTTTACAAGTTTGCATATCTAATAGATCAAAATTTCTATTTTAGATCAAACTCTGACCACGTGTCGCTTTCTGACTGGTGCGTACCAATTCGGGTGGATCGCTCTCTTCGGGCTGTTTGATTTAAAATGCATCGCATAGCTCAGATCAAACGTACCCCTTCGATTAATGAATCTATCATAGCCACGCGATCGTGATCTAACGGTGTACAAGAGCCTGACCAAAACTGGGCGGCGCTAGCTGCGGCGGACGGCAGCGCGCGCTTAGACGGTGAGGTTGCCGACGATTTAGATCGCGCGGGGAGGAACAAAGACGGGGGCGCACGGGAGCAGTGGCTATTACTCGTCGGAGTTTGCGGCGGCGCCAGGTGCCTCTGTTCGTCGACGGGGGCGAGGTTACAGGCTACCAGAAAGCAAAAGAAAGGTGGCGTTAGACGCGGGCGAGTGCGGAGATCACAGGAGCATCAACGAGAGGGACACGGGTGGACGGAAACGACCTGGGGAGTTCGCCAGAGGAGTGGCAGATGATGACGACGCTCGAAGGTGGTCCTTGCCGACGTTTCGGAGCGCGCGCGAGCGAGTGAGTGGTACAGGGAGAAGCACCAGAAGATGGGGAGCAGGCTCATGTGCGCTGGTAGGCAAGGGGTGGTCGGACGACGCCGGATTTTGTTGGAGAGGCTCGTCAGAGCAGAAGGTTCACAGCGGCCAATTGGGACAGCCCGGTGGCAGAGAGGAGGCGATGTTTGGGGGAAATGGAAGAGGGGAGGAAGGCATTTAAAGGTGCGTGGTCTCTAGAGGAATTAAACTGGCAATTTACTCAAATTTAAAAGAATTAAATCGCGGCAGAGCGGAGGTGTGATGGGAAAGACGGCCGCGAGATTGATGACGATGACAAGGCAGTGTGGGGCCTGGCTGTCTGCGAGAGAGAGAGCGTGTGGGGCCAAGCGTTCAGTGACTTCGCGGGTTTGCTTCTGAGCGAAAAACAATTCGCGAGAGGGGGAGGAGATGGGCTGCGAGTTGGGCTGGACTGGGCATGGATAGTTGGTTGGGTTCGATTATTTTTTTTGTTCTGAATGTTTTTCTTTTTCTATTTTGAATTTCTGTTTTGATTTTTATTCAAATAATTCAAACTCCATTTGAATTCAAACCTTTACCCAAATTTGAGTATATTCTAATACTGTTTATTAACATATTCCAAAGTCAAATTTAGAATATTTATTTTAATCTTCATAGGGTCTATTATTTATTTAAAAATAGACATTAGTATTTATTTCAAAATAAGATTTAAATATGTTTTCAAAATCTATATGAATTCTAAATTTTTCCAAACCCTTTTCAGTAGGTTTTATTTATTCAAAATAATTTCACTTTGAATTTTCATTTAAAATACTTTAATATGTTTTAATGTTCATTAAAAATGGGAAATGTCATTACTTAAATAAAATTGGATATTAATAAATTCTTATGATTTTATTTAAAAAATTATTTACTCTTTTTATTAAACAAAAATATTTTATTTTATTTGCTTGGCCAAGATTTAATTTGGCTTTTTTTAAATAGTCCTTATTTATTTATTTCTTCCTTTGCTCATAAAATCCATATCTTTTTATTTAAGATCTAAAAATTGTGATTTCAACATTTAAAATTTTATTTATTATTTTTTTATCTTTTAAATCCCTTTAGGATTTTATTTGTTCAAAATAGGTTTTGATGTTTCCCTTTGGAATCAAAAAGTTTCTTTTCACCCTGAATTTCAACAATCATTTCTTTTGTTTATTTATTTTTTTCACATTTCAAAATTTGGAAAATTTTGGGATGTGACAGGTTCATCCTAAAGCAACGACATAACTATCCTCTACTGTGTAGTTCATTCATGGTTTGTGTTCCTGCTCTACAAGTTCTAGTATGATGCCATTATAATTTCTATCTGGTTCATTCTTAGGTATGACAGTAACTGCATGCCATTGTTTAGCTCATCGCAAATTCTGAGTAAACTAACATCTCTTGCTTTCCAGGATATACAACTTCTTCCTTATATATTTGTTGAAATATACTGGCTAGTTCATATTTGCTAAAATTCTAAGAAACACTTTGTTTGACTTTTCATTTCATTGTAGGCACACTTGTCTAATGCTTGCTTGTCCTGTTCTACAGGTTCACAAGCGACGCCATTATATTTTGTATCTGGTGCTGGTTCGTCCTAAGCAACGACCTAACTATCCTCTACTATATAGTTCATTTGTGGTTTGCATTCCTACTATACAAGTTTTCTCATGATACCATTATAATTTATGTCTTGTTCATTCTTAGCTATGACATTAACTGCTTACCATTATCTGGTTTATTCTTCTATATATATTTGTTGAAATTACCTATCTAGTTTATATTTGCTGAAATTCTATGCCACACACATTGTTATATTTCTCGTTTCACGATAGGCACACTTGTTTAATGCTTGCTTGTCCTATTTGTTTGACCTGATGGTCAATATATTTGAACCATTGACCAGTAGTAAACTCCAGTTCATAGCTCCTGTCGTATCAGTAAAATGAGTAGTTTTCCTTGTTTGATGTATTAACTTGTTATTACTTAGTTTCATACTACAGTTATTGCTATCTACACCAAAGAGGGGGCTACAAGATCACGTCTCACGTTTTTTTCCAATGTAGATGTCACACTAAAAAGGGAGATGCAGGTGATGGAGAAAGCAAATTGACGACTGCTATCAAATCGATTGTCAACTCAAATGCCGATTTTTCTTTCCTTTGAGTTGATAATATGTAATAATTTTTAGTAGTTTACATTTGATGTAATATCTAGCCTAATTGCAATAGACCATGTAGACATTTAGTTGATGCCATCCACACATAGCAGTAGGTTACAATACCTGCGCTAAAAATGTCGATTTGGGTACAATATCATGCTCTGTATTTTCCTGTCTTGTATTATGTTGATGATGAACAGTAAAAATGCTTACACGTTGTACATCTTTTATGGTACAGAAATGGGCTCCAGAAATGCAGAAATTGTAAAAGACCGTAAAAGTAACGTGCCGACCCACAGGAGAGATTAGTAACTGGCCATAACAGCGGCAGACCTAAATAGTAAAAGGCCAAAACAGTAAAAGGCCAAAACAGTAAAATACCAAAACAGTAAAAGACCGAACAGTAAAAGGCAAAATCCGTAGAAGGCCGAAACCATGGTAGACCAAAATAGTAACAGGACAAAACAGTAACAACACAAAACACTAAGAGGCCAAAACCGTAACAAGCCAAAATAGTGGGGACCAGAAAAATAACGGGCCAAAACCTTAAATTGCCAAAACTGTAACGGGCCAGAAAAAGGCCAGGATCGCAGCAGGCCAGAATAATAACAGCCGGAGTTTCCACCAGGCTAGAATAGTAACATGCCGAGGAACACACCAGGTTAAAACAGTAACATGCCAGAACATGGGCCGAACATTTACGGGCTTGAACGGTAGGTCCCAAAGTATATGGGCCCCTTCCAAACAGTACGTGGATATACAACAATGGGCCAGAAAGGTTATGGGCCATAGCGGGCTGGCCAAACGAGCCCATGTCAAACAGTGCAGGGTGGAACACTAACGGGTCTGGATATTTATGGGCCATGCAAACGGGCCAACTTCAAACAATGTGTGTGGAAACAGTAACGGGCCAAAAAAATTATAGGCCACCTACGGCGACACAAGTGGGCCCATTTGTAACAGTGCATCGCGAAACAGTGATGGGCCACAATCCTGTTGGGCTTCCTTAATGGGCCGGACCACTTAATAATTACCAGGCCTTGGCTAGGCCTTTATTCTACCATGGTTTTATTGATAGTTAACATTGCTAACTCGCCGTTAACGGTGCTCGACACGTGGCAATTTGCATGACGTCAGCAGTCAACGCGGCTGGCAAACACATCTACGACGGAACGACTTTTCATGGCCGAAGGGTGCGATCCTCCACGGTCAAAAAAAACCGTGGTAGAATAATTTGTGATGGGGCTTCTACCATGAAGTTCATCCGTCGTAGAAGGCTTTTCAGCCACGAAAAATGGACCTTTAACCATGAAAATCGTCTGTTGTAAAAGGACATTTTTCTTGTAGTGTCTCCTAGTGAGCATTCCACAAGCCTTTAAAGTAGAGAAACCAACACGTCGCTCACCTAGCACTGGCTGCAACTCATTGTAACATCCCAAAAATCATGATTTGTAAATTTTCATATCATTCATGCATAACTTTGGTCTTTCCAAACAAAATTTCAAATAAGAAAAACCATGATATACCTATTATTTCATGCAAATAAGGAAATGGTCTTATTTTAGTTTTATTTTCATTTCAAGGAATGAGAATACTTTGGTTGGATTAGTAATGTATTAAATTGGATGCAAAGCTTGCACAAAATTTTTCAAAACAAAATTCATTATAAAACCATTTATATGCCTAATATCCTTATATCAATAAAGGCATGGTTTTATTTTATTTTCAAAACCAAAAATGTTTTTGAGTCTAAGTATGTGTTTGACACAGTTTTTGACACTATAAGCACAATACAAAAGTATTTAGGAAATTTGAATTCAAAAAGATTTAAATTAGCCATTCAAATTCAATCTAGAAAATCAAAACAAAAAAAGAAAAAGAGAAAAGGTGAAAAAAATATAAGGCGCCACCTATCTAACCCAACCCACCCCGCGGCCCAACTACCAGCCCACCTAGCCCACCAGGGAAAATCCCCTCTCCCCCTCTCTTTCTCACCGCGCGCGCCCGCACCCACCCAATGACGCGCGGACCCCGTAGCCACGTCATCATCTTCCCCAATCAATGCTGCAGCGATGCCGTCGCCGCCTGTTTCTGGCTGAGTGATTCGTGAATCAATTCGCGATTAATTCCATAGTAATTACGTGCCCAGACCCCTCTACTTAACCCCCTCCCCACTCTGCATCTTTCCCCTAACTCGCCACCATCTAAGCGCCACCATGCTGCCCGCACTTGAGCTCACATCGCCGCGGTACCAAACTGTAGCACCCCCCGGGATTAGGGTTAAACTAACCTCAGATCACCATCTAAGATAAGTTCAACTCCAAACACGGAAGATCAAAGTATGATTCGGTAACATTACAGAACAAAAGGATTCAACAACATAAGTTTAAAATCTTAACAAAGTAAGATATTAGAATTATTACAAACCAGAGGTCATATACCCAACATTACATCACACAGCGAAAGCAAATTATGTTGTTCTACACAAAAACTTAGCAAAAGGCCTAAGAGGCCATAAACAAAAGTGATGTCCATCGCATAGTCCTCAGGCTGCTACCTGGGACCCCTAACTACTCGTTGATATCAACGTAGAAGCCACCTTCAGTTGCAACCAGATCCTCTCTCGAAAACAACAATGGCGCAAGGCTGAGTACGAGAATGTACTCCGCAAGACTTAGATAACCTAGTATCTACATGCTCTGGCTAGAAAGGTTTTATATCGATTTACTTTTGCGGAAAGCAATCTTTATTTTTTAAACAGGAGAGAGAAGAGGCTTGTCTACTCAGAATCTTTTAAAAGGGATAACGTAGCGACTTCTTCATCTTGTTCATTACATCTTGATAACCACCAGCTTCATCATAACCTCCTATCTAGGATCACCCCCTCAACCCGGAGGAAGCATCCTTAAGCACACGTGGATCAACAAGTTTTATAGTGATTAATTTATCTATGATCTTAAGTCCGGTCGCCAAGTTATTCATAACTATGAACACGGATTTTCGAAAAGATAAATACCCTGCATGGGTGTAAAACTTTACCCACACGTACCAACCGACTCCTAATGCCAAATTATTAGCCCTCTTCCTTGGAAGGCCGGCAGAGGGTGGTTGACCACGACCTTTACCTTGCTTTCGCCGAGACCATGAGTCAGGCAATAAGTATGGTTCCGCCATAACGTGTCAAATCCCGAAGCCGGTAGTTAAAGATGTGAGGCGAGGTTGGTTTACCAGGGGCGCTATCTACCCCAAGCAACCCGGTCCATGCTTCCCTACCTGTTATGATGCACCTCCATCACCTCCTCTTTCGAAAACGTTTTTAATGCGTATGCCAAATGGAAAGCCCGAACTATGTGACTCATGCAATCTACTAGGCAAGTTAGTTAGTCGAGGGGTTGTCCATGCCCCGTGTGGTTGTACGCTCGTCTTGGTTCCAAAGTTAAGAACTCACTTCCTAGTGGTGGCGAGGATGGGACTACAAAAACCACACCCAACATGGCCTCCCATACAAGCCTTAGCATGTTTAGTTATCTCCTTAGATGTCACCGTCTCCTACCTTTATAGATTCACCGGCATCTCCGATTCATCATTCAGATGGATCAGATGTTGTTACTATGCATGACTAAGTTGTTGGACGCAAAAGCTCTAACAATGTTCACATGCCAAACCAAGGTATGTTAGGAGCAGTGGATCAGGAGTATAAGGCTACAAAAGGGAAACCGTGCAACAGATAGGTAACACTAGCTACTGACAAAAGACCACATTGGAATTGTGTGCATCATAGCAAGAAAGTAATTTACTTTATAAAACATAGGTTCAGAATGAGAGGCTACGCTTGCCTTGTCCGTTAGTAGACAGGTATGGATTTCGGTGTTCTTGACTTCAACCTAGGGTTCGGTTCCTATTCGCGAAGAACCAAATACCAGAAAAGGGAAAGAAACATTCAATACATGGCATGTGCAATGCTTAATCAATATGGATGATATGACAAGTTAAATAGTGTTGAAACGAACCCTAGAACATGCTTGGTCATTTTAAACGGGGTCCGAGAGGTCCAAACCCTAGAACAGGGGGATTCTCGGAATCACCTATGGGGTTCAATTGGTTCTTCTAATTAAACTTGTCATAAAAGTTCCTTAACAATGCATGATTATAGTGTAATTATATAGTTCTCATTTTTCTGAACATTTTGATATATTATTTGTATTTTTCTGATTTAAAATGAATTAGTTACGAATTTCTAAAATTTTAATTCATTTTTAGAATATTTAAATTATTTTCCAACTTGGGCCCACATGTTAGACTTTTATTAATTTCAGAAATGATTTACAAAAAAGATTAAAACACTGACAGACAGGGCCCACCTGTCAGCATTTTACTTATTATAGAAAATAATTACTGAAACATTTAAATAAATAGAAAAAGATTTATTGCATAATGATGACGTCACTGTGACGTCATCAATGGCTGATCTTATCAGATCGAGAGAGGGGCGAGCGATTGGCGGCGTCTGTGGATGCGTGGTTGGTCTCGTTCGAAAGAGGAGGCCAAGGCGAGCATTATAGTGGCGGCGCCGCCTCGGTATGGTCACCGAAGCGACGGCGGCGACATCAAACAGCGGCAACGGTGTCGGGTGCTCGTCGGAACATCGATTCAGCGCGAGAGAGAAGAAACGGAGGGGACCAGGAGGTCCGCTAGATCACCACGAGCACGATGGTGAGGTCGATGAAGCGAGGGGAGGCCGGACGGAGGGGAATCGACCATTCGACTGCGGCGGCCGGAGTTGAGGTTGAGCTTGATTCTGGCCAGACGAAGTCCTTCCAACTTGCGTGGCTTGACAGAGACGATAACGATGACACACGCTTCTCCCAGACCACTCCACAGTGCACGGGGCGGCCGGAGACGGTGGGGCTCACCGGAGCCCGAACGGCTAGGGTTTGGCCGAAGAGGAAAAACAAGCGCGCGAGGGGGAGAAAGAAGGATAGGGTTCTCCATTGCGGCAGGGGGCAGGGGGGGGTCTTGTAGGATCCGGTGTCGTCGGTGGGGCTAATCTTGGCGCGGCACGGCGGCGGACGGCGAACACAGCGCCAACAAGCAGCTTCTTCGTCGGGGACAAAGACGACGACGCGTTTCGGGGCCGAAGAGGTACGAGCCGCTGGTGGGCTGGCGTGGGCCAGTTGCTGGGCCTAGGAAAGCTGCTGGCCGACAGGAAGAGGAGAGGAAAGTTGGGCCACGGCCCGTTGGCTGTTGCTGCCCATTTTTTAACAAAAACCCTTTTTCTTTTTTTTTTACTATATTTCTCTTTCTAATTTCATTTGGAGTCGGTTTGAATAATTTCAAAAATACAGGGCTTTGTAGAAATATTTGAAATATTGTAGGGGCCCTATTAATCCTTTTCGGCTCCAATTGACGAGGTTTCAACTCGTCAATGCCCATTGTTATGAACCTGGGTTTTGGAGAAGATGGGGATGCTGTAGACCTCGGAACGGTTAACAGACAAGCAACCAGGGGACACGAGATTTACCCATGTTCAGGCCCCCAGAGGGAAAACCCTACTCCTGCTTGTCTGCTCTTGATTACGGCAGAACCGAAAGTTACAAGGGTGCGCAGATGCAATCTGGCGTGGAGGTGTGTATGCGGTGGTATGCGAGGTGCCCTCCTCGTCATGCCCTCCTAGCCTTTATATAGAGGTAGGCAGGTTCCGGGCACAGATCGAGTTGGTTACAGGTTTTAAGGTTTGCCCCTTTGAATATTCTATCTATTCTAGTCTTGCTCTCCAAGGATCCGAAGACGTCATGGGTTGGGCCACCCGAAAGTCTTCATGGGCCGCGTATATTCTCGTGGGCCTTCCTTGGTCTGGACCAGGTATGCTAAGGTCGTGTACCCGTGGGGTATAACCATGTCATATAGCCTCCGAGTGTTCAGTCGAATCGTAGATTCGGCTGAGGACTCTTTAATCTTTCGTGTGCAGTTCTCTTTGTTTGTTAAAGAATGATTCTAGTGTGTAGATATTATTGATGCGTGTGCCTGACTCTTCTGATGGATCATGGTCAGTTAACTGTCTTAGGACAAAACAACACGATCTTCTTCAGATTCGAGTCCCTCGACTTGAACCCAGAACATATGCTGGAGTAATTCGACTCAGGCCGCTGAGGACTTACAGGAGTGGAATCCCAGTAAATTTCGAATGATGTACCCAACGCGTCTGTCGGTATTTTCATCGTGCCTGCTGGCACGGATTTTTACTAGCAGAGCATAGTCGTGTGCATTGCCAGACCATCAGATGGTATCTGTAGGTCTTATCTTTGCGTCGCAGACACATCATCCGAAATTTTATCACCCCGGAGGTGTTTCGGGTGGCCAAGGAGGATGTTTTACTCACTTAGCGTTTTTCTGGGGCAAAGTTGCCGAAATGTTTTTGCATGCTAATCCGAAGGATCACAGTAAAAGAATTCATATGGTGCGCGACCAGCGCTCCCTATGGGAGTACCCCCAAGTGTCTGTTAGAGTCATAGACTCGAGCAGAGAATTTAATTTAGCCGTTGTTGACTTTACGTCCGTAGGACACTTTTTTCAGATGCTTGAATCAATCCTCCCTATGGGAGTAGCCCCCGAGTCCGTAGTGGAGTCGTAGACTCAACGTAGGACTCGAAGAATAGTTAAGCGGTGTAGTACCTCAATCATGCTCCGGGTGCACAGCCAGCGCTCCTGATAGGAGTAGCCCTTGAGTAGTTATTCGAATCGTAGATTCGAGTGACTACTTTAGCTATGTAACCGAAGATTTGTAACCGTTGCTAGTATAGCTTTGATGATGTCAGTTCTGACGATTGGTGACCTCAAGCGTCTGCGGCGCCAGAGGTGACGCGACTGGACGAACATGGGTCCCACTTTCTGACTTGGAGTTGACTGGTCACGCGAGACGTGGCGATAATTATGGTGTCTCCTCGGTTTCCGTGCGTAGGGGACGGCGTGCGAGCGATGGTTCGCTGCTATGCTGACACGTGGACGGCTAGATTTGATGCTGGCTCTAGGGCTTCCCGATGAACGGTCCCTATTCATCGTCTTCGTCCTTATATTCTGTGGGGGAAAATGTGTTTGTTTTCACCACAGCCATTTTCTTTTCACTGTTTCCACCTTCTTGAGCTTTTCCTTGCCGTGCGCTGGAAGTTCTTCGATCTTTCCCGTATTCTTTTCTTCGTTCGCATCGCCGCTATCGCCGTATTGCCATGGGGAAGTCAAAGAAGGCCTCCACTGTGGCGGGCACCAGCACTGCTTCCGGTGGCAAAAAGGGCACCGTTGCTACCCGCGTCACCGATGGTGGGTGGCGGCATACGGAGACGCGCGAGGGTGACCTGCTCAAGCTTCGTGAGCGGGGTCTGATCCCGCAGGACAAGGAGGCCATCAAGATTCCCGGCTACGATGTAATTCCCCGTCTACCCGCAGTGTTTCGGGTCATCTTTGTTGCTTTTGTTCTTCGGGGCCTCTCTCTTCGAGTCCACGATTTTCTCCGTGGACTGCTTTTCTTCTATGGCATCCAACTCCAGCATCTCTCACCAAATTCCCTTCTCCACATCGCCTGTTTCATCACCTTCTGCGAGTGCTGGCTCCGTATCGATCCGCACTTTGGCCTTTTCCGGAAACTGTACTCCGTGAAGAGGCAATCTGGCTCCGACCGAGTTTATCCGATTGGCGGCTGCATCATTTCCCTTAAATCCAATTTTCTCTTCTTATCTTTTTATGTGTCTGAGTCCGTCCAATACTGGCGGAGGAGATGGTTTTACATCCGCGATTCCACAATGGACGGGAAATTTTTTGGCCTTGCCCCTTTCGACTCAACCCAGATAATCCAGATGAAGAGGTCCTGGAAGAACCACATCTTGGATGGTGAGGTAGCGGAGATAGAGGAGCTCTACCATCGGGTGGAGGATCTCCAGGTGATTCCGGGGAAGGAGGTGAATGGTGTGGATATCATTTGCACCTTCCTAAAACGTCGAGTGCAGCCGCTTCAGGCTAGGGCGCACCCGATGTTCCTTTACTCTGGCCACCATGACCCGACGAGAATTGCGACTGAGGAGCTCTCTAGGGGGATCTCGACCGAATCCTTCGGCCGCTGCTGAAGTACAAAGCTGAAGAGGATCTTCCAGGAAAGTCGCTGACCCCTCCGTTCACTGCCTCTCATCCGGTTCCGCAGGTGTAGATCTGGGGCGTGCGCGTAGCGCTATTTTCGAGTGCATTTTTCTTGTACTTGCTTGTTTTGAAAATTTTACTTTCTTTGTGCAGGAGTTTAAGGTACCGAGCATGGTGCCTCCACTACCCGAACATTTTCCGGATGCGCCAGACAATGAGGTAGTGGACTCCGTGTCTGAGCTTTTCTCGGCACGGTCACCAGCTAAAGAAGCCCCCGAGTCGAGCGAGGAGCAGACCCGAAAGCGGGCACGAAGCTCAAGCGAATCGTCGGATGCCTCGACTCCGCCAACGCCTAGGAACCCGCCATGCCTTGTGCGTCATAGTGTAGGTGATGGTGGCTCTTCCTCGACTATTCTGACCGTGCTTGTGCGGGCTGTAGCGCCGCAGCCGCCGGCGAAGCGGAAGAAGGAAGAGAAGAAGGGCAAGAGGTCCTTGCCTGTCCCTAGTTTGAACGATATGGACTCGTAAGTTCTTTTGAGTGCTTTTTGCTATCCTTCATTGTTGCTTGCTTGTCTTTGATTGGTGTATTCCGTTGTAGCCGCTCCTCTGATGGCTTGTTTAGCGATCCCACTAAGGAGATGGTGGGGGAGTCGTAGATTACGCCTCCTCCTTCTCAGACGGTGGCCACCTCTGGGGGCATTGCTCCGAACCCCTCTCCGCAGGAGGCTCGGGTGATCGTCTCCCAGAAGACTACAACCGGACATTCAGAGTCTTTGTCTGATCATGTAAGTGCTTTCGTTCTTGCTGTGGGGGAGCCCCGAGCGCTTTTCGGATGATCTGCTGATCATTGCTTCTGCTCTGTACGTGTCTCGGGGGAGCCCTCGAGCGTTTTTTCGTATGCTTGATTTTGTTTTTGCTCGTTTCATGGGCGCAGGCCCCGATCCATTTTCCTGATAAGTTGCTTTTCCTTGCAGCCTTTTGTGCAAGGTGCCAACCTGCTGGTGAAGCAGCATCTGGCGTTGGAGGCCAGCCATTCAAGGTTCATACTAGGATAGATCTTCTTCGTATTCCTCTGCTTGCTTACTTGTGAGTCTGATAGGTGTTCTTTTTTGCAGATGAAAATAATACTGCCCTCCGCGAGCTTGATGCTCTCAAAAAGAGCCTCGGGCGAGCGGAGAAAAAGGCCGAGGACGCTGTTGGTGCGAAGGAGCGCCTCGAACGGGAGATAGCTGATGCAGCTGCTGCCAAGGAGCGCCTGTAGCAGGAGGCTACAGACCGCGAGGAGCAGCTCACCACCGCCGCTTATTCGTGGGAGAGGGAGGTAGCTGATAAGCTGATGGCTACTGCCAAGGCTATTACGAGTAAGTGATTTCGTCTGCTTGGTTTGTTTCGGCTGCCTTGGCTTCGTACCTTTGTTTAATTCTTGCTATGCTTTTGTCAGTTTTCTAGATGCCGCGGGCATTGAGTTCGACCGCGGTGCCTTGGAGCATGGTAGTGCTCTGGATGATGCTACTGCGGCGGTCGAAGACCGCTGCAGTACTGTGGTTGGCTCACTTGCCAAGGCCAAGGAGGTTCTTGGACGCTTCTACAACGAGCCCGTCCCCAAGGGCGTTGCCCTTGAGGATGTTGAATTATTGGCGGATGCGTTATCAGCCGACGTGCCTGCGGCGTAGAAGCGCAAGCAGAAGGGCATCGGCGCGTCCATGGGGCTGGCGATGGACATGGCGTCTGGAGCGGAGCTGGATCTTCGTCAGGTCACCTCCCAAATGCCAACGGCTCCCGACGGATCCGAGGTAGCTTTTGCCCTCGATGCTGCCCGTTGTAAACGCTATGGGCCGAAGGTGATTGACCTGCTGGCGGAGTACGCGATGAGGCAGCAGGGAGAGGCCAAGAGCAGGCAATCTGGCTCCGAGGCCACTCAGGATACAGCTGCTTAGGCCTTGTAGTTGTAGGATAGTTGTAGTCTGCTTTGGTTGTAATATATTTATGAACACTCCTTGTGCCACATAGTGGCTTTTGTTGTATATAATGAATCTTCGAGCTGTTTTCCCATTCGTGTCTTTGTTCATATCCTTGTCTCTTTTCCTCTAGGGACCTTCGGGTGATGATCCCGTCGATACTTCTTCTTCTCTGCAGCCTCGACCATCCTTGGATGATGTGTCGCACCTGGTATTTCTTCATGACCGCATCCGCAGTCTCAAGAAGGAGTTGCTTGGTAGTCGAGGCCACGCGGATGTTTGGAAGTCGAAGGCGGAGCGAGGCGCCACCAGAGAGGAGTATCTGATGGGGGAGTTGCGGCGTTTGGCCGAATAGCTTTAGTGTAAGTTTCTTCGAGCTGCTGCTCATTTTCGGATGCGCATGTTGGCTTGTCATCTTACTTTGTAGGTGTGTCAGGTGCTAACCTTGTTCCTAGGGACGAAAAGGAGCATGTTGCTGTTCGGATCAATTGCTTGACGCAGCAAGATATGGAAGCCGGTGGCTTTTTCTGGATGGACCGCGATCATGCCATGGTCCTTCCGACTGTGCAGGATCGTGTTCACCAGGTGTCACGAGTGTTGCGGCAGGTGAAAACTTCCATGTCCTCTATTCTGCACGTTATGTTTCCTTTGGATGAAGCACCATCGACTCTCTAGGGCTTGTTGTCGAAGTGTCAGGACGTGCGGCATGTCAGGGAGCTCGTGCGGCACCAGTTGGTTGCAGGGGTGAAGGCCGCGCTTTCCCTCGTGCGGCTGCATCGCCCTGATGTGGACCTTGCTGCTGTTGCGGCTGGACCACCTCCTCGGCCAGATGGTGGCATGTGGGACATCCGCCCGCACTATGCGGCTGTAAGGTAGTATGCCGAAAAAGTTGTAGATCTTTTTGAGCATCGTGCGCAGGTGATTCTTCAGAATAGGCAAGACCTGCCAAAAAGATAGATGTAAAACTTGTATGTATTCTACTGGGCGTGTTATGCCCCTTGTTGTAAAGGTTGATTTTATTAGCACGTGGTGCTTGTTCGTATGCATTCCCTTTTCGTTAGCCTGACGTGATCAGCTACTCAGGTGTACATGTGTTATCCTCAGCCGACGAAGTCGTGAGGTGAGGGGATCCCCCGAGTGTGGTGTAGCATAAGGAAAATGCGAATAAGAGATAAATTTTTAGGGCGAGACACTTAGCTTTATTCATATCGTAATGAGGGGATACATTGTTCGGCTGAGTATCCTTGGCTAAATAGCCTTATTGAAAGTAAAGGGGGGATAGCTAGGGGCAGAAGCGTTGCAGTTGTGCGAAGTTCCATGGGTTGGAGTATGCGACTCCAGACTCCACGTGATTGAGGCGATAGGCGCCACCTGGGATGACTTCGCTGCCAACGTAGGGTCCTTGCCAGGGTGACTCGAGCTTATTCGGTTGCTCTTCCTTGAGTTGTAAGACTAGGTCTCCTTCGACGAAGGACCTTGGGCGCAGCCGACGGCTGTGATAGTTGCGGAGACTCTGCTGGTAAACCGCCAATCGTGTCGCGGCTATGTCGCGTGCCTCGTCGAGTGTGTCGACAACGTCTTCGAGTGCGGCCGTCGATTCGGCTTTGTTGTAGGCGACGACCCATGGGGCCTTGTGGCGTACTTCTGTAGGCAACACGGCTTCAGCTCCGTGCACCATGAAGAAAGGCGTGTATCCACTTGAGCTATTTGGCGTTGTGCGGAGGCTCCAAAGGACAAAGGGTAGCTCTTCTGGCCAGGCTCCCGCAAGTCGCTGGAATGGGCTCATCAAGCTTTTCTTAATGCCGCCGCCGACGACGCCGTTTACCTTTTTGACCTGCCTGTTCGTTTGCGGGTGCGCCACGGAGGCGTATGTTATGTTGATTCCGAGGCCTTCGCAGAAGTCCTGGAATTCATTGGAGATGAAGTTCGACCCATAGTCGGTGATGATGTTGTGCGGCATGCCGAACCTGTAGACTATGGATTGGAAGAACTTCACGGTCATTTTACCCTTTTGGTTGGTGACGGGCATGGCTTCGACCCACTTGGTGAACTTGTCGACTGCGACCAGGAGGTAGACGTGGCCTCCTTTCGAGGACCTGGGCAGTTTGTCGATCATGTCGAGGCCCCATTGGGTGAAGGGCCAGGCCAAGGGTATGGGCCTGAGCTTCGATCCGGGTGCGTGTGGTTTGTCTGTGAACCTCTGGCACCCATTGCACCTTCGGACGATGTCCTTAGCGTTGTTCATGGCTGTTGGCCAGTAAAACCCAGCTCGTGGGGCTTTGGCGCCGAGGGAGCGGCTGCCCGCATGATGGCCGCAGATGCCCTCGTGGATGTCTTGGAGGATGGTTTTGCCGTCACCGATGGTGACGCACCTTTGGAGTAGACCCGAAATGCTGTGCTTGTACAGCTCGACATTGATGATGGTGAAGGCCTTGGACCGGCGAGATATGCGTCGGGCATCTGTCGGGTCATCACGTAGTTCCCTATTTATCAGGTACCATAGGTACGGTTGCGTCCATGTTTCTTCGACTACCATGACCTGCATCAGGTTGACCACTGCGACCTCTGTGTCGAGCTTTTCAGGTCCTTCCTGTCCTTCGGGTAGTGCAGCCCCCAAGTGCTCTGCTTCTTCGGGTGATCCCTTGGGGAATTTCATTTTGATGGATGGCGCGTAGATCTGTTCAAGGAACACACCTGGTGGCACCCGTGCGCAGGTGGAGCCGATGTTGGCGAGTCTTTCAGCCTCTTCATTGCTTTCTCTTCCAACGTGCCGAAGCTCGCAGTCATCGAATTCCCCTTCGAGTGAGATGTAGAGTGCGCGGTACGCGATCATGTTGGCGGCGTGCACGTCGCACTCGTTCATTGTCTGCTGGACGACGAGGTTTGAGTCACCGTAGATGACCAGGCACGTTGCGCCGCAGATCTTGGCCATCCTCATGCCGTGGATGATTGCCTCGTATTTGGCTTCGTTGTTGGAAGCTCGAAATTTCATCCGGAGGACGTATTTCATCTTGTCACCCTGCGGGGATGTCAGTATGACCTCGGCTCCTGCTCCAGCCTCGCACTTGGAGCTGTCGAAGTGCATCGTCCATGACTGTGTCATGTCCGGGGTATCCGGTAGCTACAGCTCCATCCAGTGGACGAGGAAGTCCGGAAGGACCTGGGACTTGATCACATGGCGCTTCTCATAGACTATGTCTAGAGGTGACAGCTCGATGCCCCATATTGCCATGCGTCCTATGGCCTCTGGGTTGTTCAGGATGCTATTCAGGGGTGCCTCGTTGAAAACCATCACCTGATGATCCTGGAAGTAGTGGCTTAGCCGATGATCCGTCATGAACACACCGTAGGCGAGTT
Organism: Avena longiglumis; assembly: GCA_030063025.1. Classification (NCBI taxonomy): domain Eukaryota; kingdom Viridiplantae; phylum Streptophyta; class Magnoliopsida; order Poales; family Poaceae; genus Avena; species Avena longiglumis. The sequence goes on along the minus strand of CP125973.1, from coordinate 449,862,160 downwards.
TCTGGTAGTGAGGGTACCTCTGCTTTGTTGGCATCAATACCTCGCTGAGGTAGTAAATTGGGCATTGGACCCCATGGGTCTTGCCATCTTCGGGTCGTTCGACCATGAGTACGGTGCTTACTACCTGGTGTGTGGCTGCTATGAATAGCAGTAGAGGCTCGCGTTCCTTTGGCGTGACCAGGACGGGTGACGTGGAGAGCAACCGCTTTAGATCTTCGAATGCGTCGTTCGCTTCGGGTGTCCACTCGAATTTGTTTTCCTTGCGCAGCAGCTAATAGAAAGGCAGGGCCTTTTCGCCCATGCGGCTGATGAACCTGCTTAGTGCTGCGATGCGTCCAGCTAGTTGTTGGACTCCTTTGAGGTTCTTCGGCTTCTCCATGGACATTATGGCTCGGATTTTCTTCGGGTTCTCCTCGATCCCTTGTTGGGAGATGAAGTAGCTGAGCAGTTGCCCAGATGGGACGCTGAAGGCGTACTTTTCTGGGTTTAGCTTGATCTTGTAGCGATCAAGGTTGTCGAACGTCTCACGGAGATCGTCGATCAGTGTCTTGGCCTCCCTTGTTTCGATTACTATGTCGTCGACATAAACTTGTATGTTGCGGCCAATCTGGTTCTTCAGACATGCCTGCATGCATCGCTGGTACGTGGCACCTGCGTTCTTCATCCCGAAGGGCATTGTGTTGTAGCAGAACACTCCAAACGGTGTGATGAACGCCATTTTCTCCTAATCTTCGACCTTTAGCCGAATCTGATTGTAGCCTGAGTAGGCATCGAGGAAGGAGAGTTTCTTGCATCCTGTAGTCGAATCGATGATCTGATCGATCGGAGGAAGAGGGAAGTGATCCTTCGGGCAGTGCTTGTTCAGCGATGTGAAGTCCACGCACATCCGCAGGATGTCAGTGTCCTTTTTAGGGACCATCACGGTGTTGGCCAACCACTCACTTTCCTTGATCTCCCTGATGAAGTTGGCCTTGAGTAGTCTGTTGACTTCGAGTCCTATGGATTCGGCCCGTGGCTCGGACAATCGTCGGATGGATTGTTTCACGGGCTTAGCATCTGGAAACACGTTGAGTGCGTGCTCGGTGAATTCCCTGGGAACTCCTGGTATGTCCATAGGACACCAGGCAAAGATTTCCCAGCGCTCATGGAGGAATTCGACAAGCGTGCTTTCCTATGCGGGGCTGAGGTCGTTGGCGATCAGCGCCGTCTTGGAGGCGTCTTTCGGGTGGACCTGCACCTTCTTCATGTTGACTGTTGAGTCGAACGACATGTCGGGTGCGTTTTTCCTCGAGAATGGGGGTGCCCCATTGCCGGTCACCTCTCGGAGTCTTATAAGATCCTCCTGCATGCTGAATGACTAGGAAATTCTGTTGAAGTCTCTGTCGCATTGATCTGATCGGGTGAACTTCCCTGGACCGTGATGATGCCCCGTGGTCCTGGCACCTTGAGTAGCAGGTATGCGTAATGCGGTAGTGCCAGGAACCGTGCGAATGCCACGTGCCCGAGGATGGCGTGGTATTGTGATGGCCAATCCACCACTTCGAACTCGAGTCGCTCGCACCGAAAGTTATCGGGCTTGCCGAAGATGATGTCGAGCCATATCTTTCCCAGGGGGAATATGCCCTTCCTTGGAACGATGTCGTGGAACGTTGTGTCGGATTGTTCCAGGCTGCATAGCAGGATCCGCATTGCTGCTAAGGTGCTAGCAAACATCAGATTGATGCTGCTGCCGCCGTCCATGAAGACGCGGCTCATATTGAACCCTCCGATCTGCGCCTCGAGCACCAGGGCAGCATGACCTGGGCGAGGGATCTGGCGGGGGTGATCCGAACGGCTGAACGTGATGCAAGACTCTAAACCGCACAGGTATTCAGGGATGGCGGGTGGAGCGGTCACAGCCAAACTGACTTGGCGGATGATTTTCTTCTACACCCTGTTTGTTGGGCGCCCCTTTTGGATCATCAATGACCCTTTCGGCGCGGGGTACCCGTTTCCACCGTTGTTCTGCACGGGTGCGATTGGATGATTCGAGGGTCCCGCGGGTGGTGGTGGAGGAGATCCATGGGCGATATCACCTAGTGCGGGTGCGTGTCCGTATCCAGGCTTCTGGGCTTGCTGCCTCATCTGGGACATGCTCTCGCTGAGCTTCTGGAACTCGCGGCAGTCTTTGAGCATGTGGCTTGCCTTATTCTTGCCATCCTGCTTGTCGATGTAAAAGTGAATGGTGCATGGGTCCGACAACTTGTCGTATGTCGAGGGCTCATCATCGCAGCTGCGACGTTGCCATGATTGCGCTGGGCATCCTCCATCGTGGAAATTGTTTCCGCGGTATCCGCCGCTGCTGCGGTTTCCATCATTGTGGTGGTAGGCATAGCCATCCGTGACCATGTCGGGTCCGTCGCGATCATCGTAGACGCGCGATATTCGCTTGTTACGGTGCTCGCGTCGGCGGCCGTAGTCATCTTCCTCCTTCGAATGTGCTCGGTGGACGGAGTCCTCACCATCTGCACACCTATTGGCGATGTCCATGAGGTGGTCGAGTGTCTTGGGCTTGATGTGCCCGAGTTCTTCCTTGAAGTCCTGGCGCTTGACGCCATCCTTGAAGGCGTCGATTGCTCTCTCCTCATAGATGTGCGTCGCGGAGTTCTTGGTGTTGGACCAGCGTAGTATATACAAGCGAATGGATTGACCCGTTCATTGGGTGCAGGTCCTCAAATCTTCTATCGAGGCTGGCCTCTTGCTGGTGCCCTTGAAGTTTCGGATGAAACTGAACGCCAGTTCCTCCCAGCTTCGGATGGATCCCGACGATAGGCTGTTGAGCCAGATCCGGGCTGCGCCTGTCAGCTGCAGCTGAAGGCATTGAAGGGCGGTGTTTTTGTTTCCGCCGTGCAGTTTGACGGACGATAGGTGGTCTCTGAGCCACGCCTTAGGGTCCTGCGTGCGTCAAACTTCGTAGTGTCAGAAGGAATCTTGAAGTTCCATGGCATTCGCGTTCGTCGAACGGAATTGCTGAAGCATCGAGCTCCGCAGAGTTCTCCCTCATCGTCATCCTCTTCGGATTCGGATGAGCACACGCGCTTGGCGCGTGCCTTGTCGGTCTTGCCTTGGGTGAGCTCGCTTCGAGCGTCATAGTCGCGGTTGCGACGTCGCGAGCTCTTATGCCGTCGAGGCAGGTCATGCTCTTCCTCGTCGAATGAGGGTGTGGGACTGCGGTTGAACCTGACCACAACCTTCTTCTTTGGCTCCTCAGGATCTTCCCCGTGGAGTGCAGCTCCAACATGTCCGAGTCCGGCTAATGCGGAATTGTGCATGGCCCTCTTCGGGTCCCCGACCGGAGGTAGATGGGACGCGAGGTATGTGGTGGCCGACATTATCACAGCTTGTCGTTGGCATCCATCTCCATGAAGGATGTGTTGAGGGTTCGTGTCACCTCACGACGTGCGGCAGGGTCCATGTTCTCTACGCGATAACGGTGCTTGTTGTCGTGGTTGCCGTGCGAGCTGGAGCCACCGATGGCAGAGAGCGCAGCTCGCCGTGCGCTGGACTCTGAGGCTGCTTGCTTGCGTTTGTCAAGCACCTCTTGCATCTTCACCTGCTTTTTATGATCTTCAATGAGGAGCAGGTGGTATGAAATTAGTAGGTACCATGAGGCACCCACAGGCAGGATCTTGTTGCCCGCCACGACTTTGCGTTCCATCCCTCACTGAGGATCTTGTTAGCCTCTATTGTCCATGCACTCAAAACATGGAGACATTATCATTTGGGAAAGCGTTGTGAAGTGTTCACAGATCGCAAGAGTCTGAAATATATCTTCACTCAGAAAGAAATCAACATGAGACAAAGAAGATGGCTATAACTCATCAAGGACTATGACTTGAGTTTGCAATACCACCCCGATAAAGCAAATGTTGTAGCGGATGCATTAAGCCGTAAAGTTTATGTGAATGGTCTCACTAAGGGAGAATTACCAGATGATCTGTGTGCCCAATTCAAAGATCTCAGATTGGAGATAGTGCCTGAGGGACATATGATGTCATTAGATGTTCAACCCACCTTGTTGGACAAAATCAGGGAAGCCCAAAATATGGACAAGGAAATTGAAGAGATTAAGGGAAAAATTAGCAAAGGGAAAGCTAAAGGATTCCATGAAGACAAACATGGTACTTTATGGTATGGAAGACGCATCTGCATTCCGCAAGATCGAGCTACGGAAACTGATTTTACAAGAAGCACACAACTCACCATATTCCATTCATCCGGGTAACACCAAAATGTACATGGATGTGAAGGAAAGATTTTGGTGGAATAATCTCAAGAAGTACATCACGGAACATATTTCTTTGTGTGATGTGTGTAGTAGAGTGAAAGCGGGACATCAGAAACCAGCGGGATTGTTACAACCACTACCTATTCCTGATTGGAAGTGGGACAAGATTGGCATGGATTTCATGACCGGACTACCAAGGACTAGATCAGGATATGATTCTAATTGGGTTGTGGTTGATCGCCTAACTAAAGTGGAACATTTCATACCTGTGAAGACAACCTATACAAGTGCTAAATTAACCAAGATTTATATGAATAAGATTGTGTGTCTGCATGGAGTACCCAAGAGTATTGTGTCTGATAGGGAAACTCAATTCACTTCACATTTTTGGCGAAAACTACATGAGTCATTGGGAATGAGATTAGAATTTAGCACTACTTTTCATCCTCAAACTGATGGACAGACAGAAAGGACCAACCAAATTCTGCAGGATATGTTGAGGGCATGTGCCCTATACTATGGTGCTAGTTGGGATGAAAGTCTGCCTTACGCAAAATTCTCTTATAATAACAGCTATCAAGCCAGTATTGAGATGGCACCGTTTGAATTTCTCTATGGAAGAAAGTGTACTACACCATTGCTATGGAGTGGTGTTGGAGAAAGAAATTTATTCGGACCAGAACTAATAAAGGAAGTTGAAGAGAAAGTCAAGTTGGTAAAGGACAGACTGAAAATAGCACAGTCCCGATAGAAGATCTACGCAGATCCAAAGCGTAGAGAAGTCACCTATGAGGTAGGTGATAGAGCTTATCTTAGAGTCTCACCCCTTCATGGAGTGAAGAGATTTGGAGTCAAAGGAAAATTGGCACCAAGGTATGTTGGACCATTCAAGATTCTGAGTCGCAAAGGGGAAGTAGCTTATGAGATTGATTTGGCTGAATCACTATCTGCCGTTCATAATGTGTTTCACGTAAGTCAGTTGAAGAAATGCCATCCGGAGATGGAAGAGACTTCTTTGAAGGATACTATACCTTTGGAAGAGGTTCAGTTGGAAAGTGATCTCACTTATGAGGAGAAACCTATCAAGATTCCTGAGACTGCAGAAAGAGTTACTCGGACAAAGACTATCAAATTCTGCAAAGTTTAGTGGAATCATCATTTCGAAGAGGAAGAAAGTTGGGAGAGAGAAGATGACCTTCGGAAAGATCACCCTCAACTATTTTCTAGCCAATCTGAATCTCGAGGGCGAGATTCACCTTAAGGGGTTAGATTTGTAACATCCCAAAAATCATGATTTGTTAAAAATTTGCATATCATTCATGCATTCATAACTTTGGGCTTTCCAAACAAAATTTCAAATAAGAAAAACCATGATATACCTATTATTTCATGCAAATAAGGAAATGGTCTTATTTTAGTTTTATTTACATTTCAAGGAATGAGAATACTTTGGTTGGATTAGTAATGTATTAAATTGGATGCAAAGCTTGCACAAAAATTTTCAAAACAAAATTCATTATAAAACCATTTATATGCCTAATATCCTTATATCAATAAAGGCATGGTTTTATTTCATTTTAAAACCCAAAAATGTTTTTGAGTGTAAGTATGTGTTTGACATAGTTTTGGACACTAGAAGCACAGTACAAAAGTATGGAGGAAATTTGAATTCAAATAGATTTAATTTAGCCATTCAAATTCAATCTAGAAAATCAAAACAGAAAAAGAAAAAGAGAAAAGGAGAAAAAATATAAGGCGCCACCTATCTAACCCAACCCACCCCGCGACCCAACTACTAGCCCACCTAGCCCACCCGGGAAAACCCCCTCTCCCCCTCTGTTTCTCAATGTGCGCCTGCACCCACCCACTGACACGCAGACCCCGCAACCGCATCATCATCTTCCCCAATCAACACCACAGCGACGCCGTCACCACCCGTTTCTAGCTGAGTGATTCACGAATCAATTAGCGATTAATTTCGCAGTAATTTCACGCCCAGACCCCTCTACTTAACCCCCTCCCCACTCCGCATCTTTCCCCTCACTTGCCACCATCTAAGCGCCACTAGGCTGCCTGCACTTGAGCTCACATCGCTACGGTACCGAACCTCTCCGGGGACCAATTCCGGTGAGCTCCTTCCACCCCTCTCTCTCTAGTTGCCACTGTATTAATCGCCATCCTCGCGTGTATCTAATACTGCCTCTTGTTTGTTTTATGGTGCCTCGTAGCCTCGTCTTCATCAAGATCTGCCAGGACCCGATGGCGAGGTCGACTCCGGTGAGGAATAGCTGTCGAACCCGAGCGCCCCGTCCTCACCCGTGACCTCCACTATAACCGCCTCAGCTCCGCGACCTCGGTAACACACTGCACCTCTCCCTATACGCCCTAGCGCCACCAGTTCGTCGTCGGCAGAGCCGTCGCCGCCACAGCTCGCCATTTGCGCTGCCCGTTCGTGGCAGAGTGATCAGATCCGCTAGATCTAGATCCAGCGGCTAATATTAGAAGAGAGAGTGAAAGGGTACACGCAGATCTGGGCCGTTAGATTTCACTTAGATCCAGTGGCTCGCGAGTGTGATCCGCACGAAGCGGTACTGACCAATCAGGAACCGCCGCGTGTAAGGATTTTTCTTTTAAAATCCAGATTTGATTTAATTAGATGAATTAACTTGTAAAATTCATAAATTTTGTTTTGTTTATCCAAAAAATGCAAATAATATATCATTTGATTCAAAAAATAAATCCTACACATCTATGGGCTTAGTTGTATATTTTTCTTCTATAAAAATGGAATTTTATGCAGAGACATTTCTAGGCTTATTTTGAGTATAAAAATTATTTAGTAAATGTTTTAAAAGACTAATTTGAGTCTATTTAGTCTATAAAAGTTTAGATTTGTCTTTAGTACTGTTTACTTGTCTTGTTTGGTTTAAGCATAGCATTTGCATGCATTCATATATTTTTGCTTGATTAATTTGAATGTAAATTTGGTGCTATCATTTTATGTGTATATTTTGGTGCTAGTGGTGATTGTGACTCTGAGGATTGTTGCTACTCTCCCAAATACCAAGTAAAGTGGTGCTTCATGTTTATGTCCAATATTTTGACTATGAATTAGTGATATTTTGTATAGGGCCTGCATGATATTATTGCTAAGTATCTATATGCTATGCTATGGGAAATCCTAGTAGTTGTAGTCTTGGTAGAATTTCCTCTAAGTTAGGACACTTGTTATATTTCCATGCTTAGCCTAGCTAATAGCAAACAAGGGTGGATTACATATATGCTATGGAAAATATTGTTAAGTCCTTGACTTGTGTTTTTGCTTAATAAAACAACTAAGTGAATGAATCACCTAGGTGGAATGGTTTGTTTGGGTTATGTTGAGTGGTTACACGAGGCCCATATATATGGTCAACCTTGTGTATCACACTTGTGGAAAGCCACCCAGGAACAAAGGTATTTGAGATACTTAGTGTTTAGAAGCTTCTAGTGCAACCACATGGCATATGGGCTCTGCCTTGATCATATAGGTTGCAATAACTTAGCCAGATGGACAGTTGGTGGTAGGCTGATAGGTTGGAGCGCATCCATTTGGTCTAAGGGAAGTCTTCTGGAAGGTCTCGTCTCGATGCATGTCGAGTCTTGTGGGGAAAGTGCACCACCTCTCGAGAAGGAAAAATCTAAGTACTTAGCCGTCTCCCCGGCAATGGACGATTGAGCATCAAGACACTGAAGCTATCAAGGATCTCCTCATACCAATTTCTAAGTTAAAAACTTGTTGTTGAACAAGGGTATAGGTTCACCAATGTCTATTGGTGGTTCCTTGGGATTTTTGTCAAACAAAAACTTAGTGTTTTTCAACTGATAGGCAAAACCTATTTTGAGCAAAGCAAGATTAAGCTACACTTAGACAAATTCATATAGAAGCTAGAAACTATTATTCTACTAAGGTATCACTTGCCAATACTATTCCAATGTATTGACCCACTGTGGCTATAACTTGTGATGCTGCAGGTTACTCTGATGAGGATTAGGGTTATGAGTCTACACTCAACATGTTTGCCTGTGGCACATGAAGATGAAGACTTTACTTTATTTTGTTAAGTTGAACTCCTGTACTAGCCTATGGCTATGAAGTTGTAAAAGACTATGTTATTTCTGCAATGACGATGTAATAAAAGACCTTTGTATCTGTGTACTTCATATTAAACTATGGATTTTAGCATTTGATCCAAGGACTAGCATTGCAATCACAGGGACCTTTACCTTTGTAAAGGTGGGGTCTTACACTCACCTAGGTCGATGCCCAAGGCATTGTCAAGCATGGTGATGGTGCCTCCACATGTGATTGGTCCTTGGCTTTGGGAGGATTGGTACTCCAAGTAGCGCACAGGAATTGCGCCAAAGTGGAGTGACAAGTTGTCGTGGTTGAAAGCAGATTTTGCGAGGACCAAGATGTCCTCCTCGTTAAGTCTTGTAAACTCATTATGAGCATGCAAGGTGTTAGCAATAACATAGAACAAATAGTGAGTAGCAGGATGTTGAATATTCTTCCCCTTGCTAGTTCTAGAAGTGAAGATCATTCTATTATAGCAGAGTTCAGGGGAAGGTTCTATGTTAGTGAAAGATGCGTGAAGAGCATTAGAATCATTGTTGGGTAAACCAAAACAATTGCACCATTCATCAAGTGATAATGAATAATTGTTGTTCATAAGTCGGATATAAATCCTATCCTCTCCATTCCATGCTTTAACAGTGCTTTTTAAACTTAAAAATTCAATGGTTAACCGATGATAGGTAGGTGCATCATGAAATATAAAGTTTTGCAGGACAACTCTATTTCATAGTAAATTAAAGTCATCAGAAATACCGAGTTGGTTCAATATAATGGGGCAAGCCCACTTGGTGGCCTTCACTTCTCGGTTTTTTACCTTGTCGAAACGATCATGGTGGGACTCATTCTTGAACTGTATCCCCATCCGTTCCCAAGCTGCAGCCCGAGAAGAACTAGCGGCGACACGAGCACGTGTTTGGAGCATTGTGTTCATGATCTAAAAATAATAAGAAAATACCGAAATAATTTTTTTTGATCCAACAATAATAAACATAACATATACCTCATCATAGCACACTAAAGAATCTTCTTAAAATAATAATCTAGGAAAGAAAAGCATGGCAATTAGTTCATAGTAAGTCTCACCCTAGATTGATAATGACAATAGATTAGAGATGAATTTGCAAGAAGTAGCTGGAGGATCGGAGGAGAAACATACCGTAGATCACTTGTGTGCAAGGAAATCGAACGAAATTGAGTAGAGATGAAGATCTCTTGAGGTTTTGAGAGATTTTGGAGGTAGAAGAGAGAAAAAGGATTAAAGTTTTGGTGTTTTGGGTACCTTCTCGTGCGTTTAAGTGGTCAGACGTAACTATACGGTCGCAACTATAGGTTCGAAACACTTTGTTCACGCCATATAGTTGGTCTGGCGGGTAAAAAATTGGGTTTCTAAGGTTTCTCACCTGGAGGTGCACCTATACGGCCGCAACTATATGGCCGGTATTTTTCACCCTGCTGTATAGTTGGCCGTCAAGGTTATAGTACCTTCGAAAAGAAAATCAAAAAAGGCCTCGATATCTATACGGCCACAACTATATGGCCAGAATTTTAATTCCCGCCGTATAGTTGGTCGTTAACCTTCTGTACCCGGGAAATAAATTTTGGCGATGATATATATAATTATATGGCCGGAATTATATGGCTAGAATTTTTATTCCCGCCGTATAGTTGGTCGTCAAGCCTTCAGTACTCGCCAAACATTTTCCGTTTCTTCGAGAATTCTTTCTTAAACTGAAACTTAGAGAAACATCCTGTTTTTGACATAAAAATGACAGTCTAAATTGTCTACCAACAATAGCATGTATAAAACAGGATTTTTAGTACTACCGAACTTCTCCTCCTCAACTGGAGTTTTCTAGCACTCTTTATTCAATAAGAAACTAAAACTAAAACTTAAAAACTGTCACATCCCAAAATTTTCCAAATTTTGTAATGTGAAAAATAAATAAACAAAATAAATAATTGTTGAAATTTAGGGTGAAAAGAAACTTTTTGATTCCAAATGGTGAGTAAATAATCCTAAAAGATATTTAAAAGGATAAACAAATATTAAATAAAATTATACAAATTGGAATCACCAAGTTTGGATCTCTAAATAAAAAGATATGGATTTTATAAGATAAAGAAAGAAATATTAAATGAGGAATATTTAAAGACCAAATTAAATCTTGGCCTAATCCATAAGAAAATGGAATTAATATAATCCAAATCGAAATAAGATAACAGGATAAAGAATTTTCCAAATAAAATAAATTGGCATTAACCAAATTCTATTTCTATTTGAAGAAAGACAAATCCCTAATAAGAATGATTAATTAAATCATGGGAAAATAGTATTTGGAATTTACCCAAGTGGAATAAAAGTTATTTAATTAACTTAATTGGGATCAAAGAAATCTTCCAAATAAAATTTATGGAATTAAAACTATATTTAATTTCATTGGAATAAAGACAAATACCCAATTTAAAATAATTAATAAATCATATTAAAAATATTCCAAAAATTCAGAGTGAATTATTTGACACCCTAATAAATGAATAAAACTTACTGAAAAGGTTTTGTGAAAAATTGAAATTAAATAAGGGTTAAAAATATATTTGATATTAATTGAATTTAAAGCAAGGGCTTTGTTTTAAATAATTATTACACCCTAAAAAGAATCAGAGAATTATTCTAAATTTGACTTTAAAATGTATTATTAATCAGTATTTGAATACACACAAAGTTTGGTTGAAGTTTGAAATCAAATTGTTGTTTGAAAAGTTTAAACAAATTCAAAACAGAATATTAGAAATGGAAAAAGAAAAAGAAACAGAACAAAAAAAGGGGAAAACAATCAGCCCGACCCAGCAAGCCCACCAGGCCCAGCAGCCCACCTATCCTCTCTCTCCCCAAAGCGTTTTTTCTCACCGCAGAAGGAACCCACAGCGTCGCTGACTAGCAGGCCCCACCTCCTCTTTCTCTCTCTCGCTGTCAACAAGACCCCACCGGTCAGATTGTCGTCTCCACCCCGCGCACTGACCACGCCCTCCCCAGTCGTTGCTGCTGATTGATTGCCGGCGTAATTTGCATTAACGCCACGGTTACTCCTCGCTGTGACCACGCCTCCTTAAACGCGCACGACCCCTCCCCATTTCCCCTCGCTCGCCCCTCCCCTTCGGCCACAAGGCTGCTCGAATTTCTCGCTTCAAGCTCTCTGTCTCCGACGAGCTTCGCCAGTAATTCCGACCACACCTCACCGCGCCTTGCCCCCTCGACCAGACAAGCATGATCCCCATCACTCCCTAAACCTTCCAGTAAACTCGTCTTGCTCGCGCTTGACCCACAGCATCGGCATCGTCGACAACAGAACATCGCCGCCGTCTGCCTCGACTCCGGCGAGTCCTCCTGGTAAGCATAGACCCCCTTGCCCTCCTTTTGATGCACACATGTCCGTGACTCGCGTACAAAGCTAACCGCATCCCCCGTCCGCTCTCCCGTGCCCTGTAGCAACGTCCCCGACGACGACAGACCGCACCCCTCGCCAGGAGCAACTCCGGCAAGAGATTGCCGACCCGTGCGTGCGCCCCTGCCTTGCGACAACCACATTGAGCATCAGTACGGAATGGCGATTCTGGTGAGCATCTCCCCTACACCTCTCGCTTCCTGTTCTCGCCGTTACGCCGTAGCCAGAACGCCGCCGCCGTGTGCCACCGTCGGGCGCCGCCGGGTTTTGATTAGTGTAACTGGAACCATAGGATGAAGATCCATCGGCTACGATAGATCCACTTAAAGCGAAGATGTATGCTAATCTGTGCAGCACGTGTCAGTTAGATCTAACGCTCCATGTTGCCGATCCGAGCGAAACGGTATGGACGAATCAGAACAGTTCACGTGGCCCTGCCTATAGTTATAAAAACAGAATTGATCTATTTGATGTTCAAATTTGTAAAATCTATAACTTTTGATCGACACGTCCAAATTTTGCAAACTTTATATCAATGGAATCAGCAAGACAAACCCTACCCAACCATACTCTTTGTTTAATGAATTGCTTCTGGAAAAATGGTTGTTTTTGCAGAAACTTGTGTAGTCATAATTTGAATGTAAAATTCATTCTAAAATTATTTTTGTGATAAAATCTTTGGCAAATGGATGGTTTTGAACCTACTGACCTTAGAAACCAACTCATGGATTTGAAAATGTATTTGGTAAAGCTAAAGAGTAAATATTTGATTTAAAGCATTTCTAGTCAAATAAAAATGTAGTTTATATGTAAAAAATACTTTTTGGAGAAAAATCTTTGCGAAATGATTTGGATTAAACTCTCTGACCCCAAACACCAAGTTTTAGAATTTAAAATGTATTTGGTGAACCCTATAAATATTATTGCTTTGCTAAAAGCATTTTTCAACCACATAAAATATTGATTTGGTTTAAAAATGAATTATAAGTAAAATATTTTGCAAATGATTTTACCACTTATATAAAATGACCAATAGGTGTTTTAGAATGTTTATAACCTATTAGAAACCACTTTATCAAATAAAACAATTTTTGGCATGCTTGCATGCATTGCTTTCTTTATATTATTTTATGTGATGTTTGCTCGAATGGTAGATTGAAATTGTGCGTTGCTTGATTGAATTGTTGTGATTTGAAGAGTGTGAATATTGCAAGGTCAAGGAGTGAACTTATATTCTCTACCAATAAGGCAAGTGATGCTTCATACTTTGTCCCATTATTTTCACTATGCATTAGTGATATTTCTAAGTAGGTCTTGCATGGAATTTTTGCTAAGTATAAACTATGCCATGGGAAATCCTAGTAGATGAAACCTTAGTAGAAATTTCCTGAGTTAAGATTCCTACTACTATCATGTTTAGCTTAGCTAGTAGGAAACAAGGGTGGAATATATTCATACTATGGAATATTTCTAAGTCAAGGACTTGTGTTTTGTTTAATAAAAGAACCAAATGAATGAATCACCCGGGTGGAATAGAAGGAATGGTTTGTGTTGAGTGGTTTCACAAGGCCCATTTCTATGGGTTACCTTGAGTATCTCACTTGTGGATGGCCACCCAGGAACAAAGAGATTTGAGATGTCAAATGTTGAGAAGCTTCAAGTGCAGCCACTTGGCATTATGGGCTCTTCCTGGATCATATAGGTTGCAATAACTTGGCCAAGTGGACAGTTGGTGGTAGGGGATTGATAGGTTGGAGCGCGTCCATTCTGGTCTAAGGGAAGGCTTATGAAAGATCTTGTCTTGGTGAAACCAAGTCTTGTGGGGAAAGTGCACCACCTCTGCAGAGTGTAAATATAAGTACTTAGCCATGTCCCTGGTAAAGGAGAATTTGAGCATCAAGACATGGAAGCTATCAAGAATCTCCTCATCCCAATTTCTAAGTTAAAAACTTGTGGTTGAACAAGGGTTGAAGGATCACCAATTTCTATTGGGTGATGCCTTGGGTGATTTTGTCAAGCAAAAACTTAGTGTTTTCAAATGATAACGAAAATCTATTTGGAGCAAAGCAAGCCTAAGCTCCACTTAGCCAAATGCATATAGATGATAGACTCCACTATATTACCATAGTATCACTTGCCGATACAATTCAAATGTATTGACCCTTGTGGCTATAACTTATTATGTTGCAGGTTTGTTTGATGTTAGTGAAGTTTATTGATTAGGATTACAAGTCTACAACCAACATGACTGCTTGTGGCACTTTGAAGATGAAGGACCCCATGCTATTGTTATATTCTACTGCATTGTAATAAGATAGCAAAATGAGCTATGTAAGATGTAATAAATTATTTTATTCCTGGTTATAAAGTTATATAAAGAACTTTGTTTCTTGATATTACATCTCAACTGTGGATGCTAGCTATTGATCCAGGGACTAGCATTGTAAACACAGGGATTTCTACCTTATTAAAGGTTGGGATCCTATAGATGGTATTAGAGCACTGTGTTGCCTGTAAGGATTTGTAAACCTAGGATTGGACAACACCCCTTAGGAAAATAGGAGTTGTATTTGTTCCAAAACTTATTTACAAACAATCTTGTAAACTCTTTCCTCAACAATTTTGGTTTTGATTCTACATCTCTTCTATTTCAAACTTGATGGACAAAGCCTTCTCCATGACCAAAGACTTCAACTTTATTTTCACCAAGGACTTCAACTTTGGATATCACTAAGGACTACAAGATAGATAAGAAATATTACTCAAGACTTGAAGACTAAGGAAACACAACTTAGAAGGAACCATCATCACCTTTGAAGTTTTGTGACCAAGACACAAGGATTTTTCCAAGGAAACCATGATCTCATTCAAGGAGAAACAACAAAGAATAAAGGAAGGATCTCAAGTGAACCATATAGTTGGACCACCATATTTAGATTAAATCAAACACACCAACTTATGTGGTGTAACAAAAATATTTTTTTGCCTATAAATGTGCTTGAAACTTGTTCTTTGAGTGGAATGATTGTTTGCGATTGCTTGCACATTGCTTCTGTGAAATTGTTGTGTGTGATTAGAATTATTTCCTTAGAAATCTTTTGCCTATTCTAATCCCAATCCAACCCAAATAGATGACTATTACAAGAAACTCCAACATCAAGAATGGTGACAACAACAACCAAGAGATGCACATGAGAGAACTCATAGTAACCCAAAACCATTTGAATCAAGTGACAACTCAATTTTGGGCCAACAACAAAGATTTAGACCCAACCATGCAAAGGTTTTTGGAAACCAAACCCAATTGTTGCATATGATGACAAGTCAAATGATCAACATGGGAGACAACCCTTCCCAAGGAGTTCGTGATAACAATGATGTCAAGGATGATATTCTAGAAGGAACCCAAGCTTGCAATGTTTGTGGAGACAAGGATCACACTTACAAAGAGCATGAATATCAATGCCCCAATTGTGAAGGGAAACATTCAACTAATCCATTCCCCACAACTGAAGCTACTTGTTTCCTATGCGAAGGAAATAATCATGTCCCTATCCAATGCCCCATCTACTCCATAGTTCAACAAAGGAAACAAGGTGGAGTGCATCAATAGATTGTAAACCCCCATGAAGACAAAGGAAAATCTCAGCTTGCACCTCCATGCAATATGACTCAATTTGATGGACCAAAGAGGATACATATGTATTACCCAAGGAAAAGATTAAGGAGACCAAGAAACTTTCCCACCTTTGAGATAAGATATGAAGAGAAAGAACTAGAAGCACTCCTAGCTTTGGAGAAACCCAAGAAAAAGAAGGACAAAAGCCAAGTGTAGTGTTGCCATTGCAAAGAGATGGGACACTATGCCAATGAATGTCCTGAGAATAAACAAAAATATAAGGAGATTAACCAAGTATGGTGCAACAACTGCAAAGAGCTTGGCCATTATGTATCAACTTGTCCACAGAAGATACGTGAAGAGCTCAATCTGGTCACATGTTACAATTGTGGTAACCAAGGACATTATGCAAGCAATTGTCCAGAAAAGATGAAGCACAAGATAAAGCCTATGAAGGATCTCAGCCTTGTGAAATGTTTCAAGTGTGGAAACAAAGGACACTATGCAGATGTTTGCCTAGTGAGGTTTCAACAAGATCCCAAGCAAGCCAAGAAGTAATCTAGTTGGAAATATTTTAAGCATGGTAGTACCCTAGTTGTTTTGGACCAACTTGTAATCCCTATCCTCCCCAAATCTCGGGACGAGATTTATTTTAAGGGTGGTAGCCTATCACATCCCAAAATTTTCCAAATTTTGTAATGTGAAAAATAAATAAACAAAATAAATAATTGTTGAAATTTAGGGTGAAAACAAACTTTTTGATTCCAAATGGTGAGTAAATAATCCTAAAAGATATTTAAAAGGATAAACAAATATTAAATAAAATTATACAAATTGGAATCACCAAGTTTGGATCTCTAAATAAAAAGATATGGATTTTATAAGATAAAGAAAGAAATATTAAATGAGGAATATTTAAAGACCAAATTAAATCTTGGCCTAATCCATAAGCAAATGGAATGAATATAATCCAAATCCAAATAAGATAAAAGGATAAAGAATTTTCCAAATAAAATAAAGTGGCATTAACCAAATTCTATTTCTATTTGAATAAAGACAAATCCCTAATAAGAATGATTAATTAAATCATGGGAATAGTATTTGGAATTTACCCACGTGGAATAAAAGTTATTTAATTAACTTAATTGGGATCAAAGAAATCTTCCAAATACAATTTATGGAATTAAAACTATATTTAATTTCATTGGAATAAAGACAAATACCCAATTTAAAATAATTAATAAATCATATTAAAAATATTCTAAATAATTCAGAGTTAATTATTTGACACCCTAATAAATGAATAAAACTTACTGAAAAGGTTTTGTGAAAAATTGAAATTAAATAAGGGTTAAAAATATATTTGATATTAATTGAATTTAAAGCAAGGGCTTTGTTTTAAATAATTATTACACCCTAAAAAGAATCAGAGAATTATTCTAAATTTGACTTTAAAATGTATTATTAATCAGTATTTGAATACACACAAAGTTTGGTTGAATTTTGAAATCAAATTGTTGTTTGAAAAGTTTAAACAAAATCAAAACAGAATATTAGAAATGGAAAAAGAAAAAGAAACAAAACAAAAAAGGGGAAAACAATCATCCTGACCCAGCAAGCCCACCAGGCCCAGCAGCCCACCTCTCCTCTCTCTCCCCGAAGTGTTTTTCTCACCGCAGAAGGAACCCACAGCATCGCTGACTAGCAGGCCCCACCTCCTCTTTCTCTCTCTCGCTGTCAACAAGACCCCACCGATCAGATCATCGTCTCCATCCCGCGCGCTGACCACGCCTCCCCGACCGTTGCTACCGATTGATTGCCGGCGTAACTCGCCTTAACGCAGCGGTTACTCCTTGCTGTGACCACGCTTCCTTAAATGCCCACGACCCCTCTCCATTTCCCCTCGCTCGCCCCTCCCCTTCGGCCATAAGGCTGCTCGAATTTCTCGCTTCAAGCTCTCTGTCTCCGACGAGCTTCGCCAGTAATTCCGACCACACCTCACCGCGCCTTTCCACCTCGACCACACAAGCATGATCCCCATCACTCCCTGAACCTCCCAGTAGCCTCGGCTTGCTCGCACTTGACCCACAACATCGGCATCGTTGACAACAGAACATCGCCGCCGTCTGACTCGACTCCGGCGAGTCCTCCTGGTAAGCATAGGCCCCCCTTTCCCTCCTTTTGATGCACACATGTCCATGACTCACCTACGAAGCTAACCGCATCCTCCGTCCGCTCTCCCGTGCCCTGTAGCAACGTCCCCGATGACGACAGACCGCACCCGTCGGCAGGAGCAACTCCGGCGAGAGATTGCCGACCTGTCCGTGCGCCCCTGCCCTGCGACAACCACGTTGAGCATCAGTACGTCGTAGCGATTCTAGTGAGAATCTCCCCTACTCCTCTCGCTTCCTGTTCTCGCCGTTACACCGTATCCAGAACGCCGCCGCTGTGCGCCACCGTCGGGTGCCGCCAGGTTTTGGTTAGTGTAACTGGAACCGTAGGATGAAGATCCATCGGCTACGATAGATCCACTTAAAGCGAAGAGGTATGCTGATCTATGACGCACGTGTCAGTTAGATCTAACGCTCCACGTTGCCGATCCGAGCGAAATGGTATGGACGAATTAGAACAGTCCACGTGGCCCTGCCTATTGTTATAAAAACAGAATTGATCTATTTGATATTCAAATTTGTAAAATCTATAACTTTTGATCCACACGTCCAAATTTTGCAAAC
This sequence comes from Avena longiglumis, assembly GCA_030063025.1. Taxonomy (NCBI): domain Eukaryota; kingdom Viridiplantae; phylum Streptophyta; class Magnoliopsida; order Poales; family Poaceae; genus Avena; species Avena longiglumis. Next base: position 449,843,979 of record CP125973.1, on the reverse strand, counting down.
TTTATATCAATGGATCAGCAAGACAAACCCTACCCAACCATACACTTTGTTTAATGAATTGCTTCTGGAAAATGGTTGTTTTTGCAGAAACTTGTGTAGGCATAATTTGATTGTAAAATATATTCTAAAATTATTTTTGTGATAAAATCTTTGGCAAATGGATGGTTTTGAACCTACTGACCTTACAAACCAACTAATGGATTTGAAAATGTATTTGGTAAAGCTAAAGAGTAAATCTTTGATTTAAAGAATTTCTAGTCAAATAAAAATGTTGTTTATATGTAAAAAAGACTTTTTGGAGAAAAATCTTTGGGAAATGATTTGGATTAAACTCTCTGACCCCAAACACCAAGTTTTAGAATTAAAAATGTATTTGGTGAACCCTATAAATATTATTGCTTTGCTAAAAGCATTTTTCAACCACATAAAATATTGATTTGGTTTAAAAATGAATTATAAGTAAAATATTTTGCAAATGATTTTACCACTTATATAAAATGACCAATAAGTGTTTTAGAATGTTAATAACCTATTAGAAACCACTTTTCAAATAAAACAATTTTTGGCATGCTTGCATGAATTGCTTTTTTTCTATTATTTTATGTGATGTTTGCTTGAATGGTATATTGAAATTGTGCGTTGCTTGATTGAATTGTAGTGATTTGAAGATTGTGAATATTGCAAGGTCAAGGAGTGAACTTATATTCTCTACCAATAAGGAAAGTGATGCTTCATACTTTGTCCCATTATTTTCACTATGCATTAGTGATATTTCTAAGTAGGTCTTGCATGGAATTTTTGCTAAGTATAAACTATGCCATGGGAAATCCTAGTAGATGAAACCTTAGTAGAAATTTCCTAAGCTAAGATTCCTACTACTATCATGCTTAGCTTAGCTAGTAGGAAACAAGGGTGGAATATATTCATACTATGGAATATTTCTAAGTCAAGGACTTGTGTTTTGTTTAATAAAACAACTAAGTGAATGAATCACCTGGGTGGAATGGAAGGAATGGTTTGTGTTGAGTGGTTACACAAGGCCCATTTCTATGGGTTACCTTGAGTATCTCACATGTGGATGGCCACGCAGGAACAAAGAGATTTGAGATGTCAAATGTTGAGAAGCTTCAATTGCAGCCACTTGGCATTATGGGCTCTGCCTGGATCATATAGGTTGCAATAACTTTGCCAAATGGACAGTTGGTGGTAGGGGATTGATAGGTTGGAGAGCGTCCATTCTGGTCTAAGGGAAGGCTTCTGAAAGATCTTGTCTTGGTGAAACCAAGTCTTGTGGGGAAAGTGCACCACCTCTGCAGAGTGTAAAATCTAAGTACTTAGCCATGTCCCTGGTAAAGGACAATTTGAGCATCAAGACATGGAAGCTATCAAGAATCTCCTCATCCCAATTTCTAAGTTAAAAACTTGTGGTTGAACAAGGGTTGAAGGATCACCAATTTCTATTGGGAGATGCCTTGGGTGATTTTGTCAAACAAAAACTTAGTGTTTGCAAATGATAAGGAAATCTATTTTGAGCAAAGCAAGCCTAAGCTCCACTTAGCCAAATGCATATAGATGATAGACTCCACTATATTACCATATTATCACTTGCTAATACAATTCAAATGTATTGACCCTTGTGGCTGTAACTTATTATGTTGCAGGTTTGTTTGATGTTAGTGAAGTTTATTGATTAGGATTACAAGTCTACAACCAACATGACTGCCTGTGGCACTTTGAAGATGAAGGACCCCATGCTATTGTTATATTCTGCTGCATTGTAATGAGATAGCCAAATGAGCTATGTAAGATGTAATAAATTCTTTTATTCCTGGTTATAAAGTTGTATAAAGACCTTTGTTTCTTGATATTACATCTCAATTGTGGATGCCAGCTATTGATCCAGGGACTAGCATTGTAAACATAGGGATCTCTACCTTATTAAAGGTTGGGATCCTACAAAAACTTAAGTCAAACCTTTATTTCACATGGGTTGCCTCCCATGCAATGCTCTTTTATGGTCAATAGCTTGACCTTGATGTTGCTCGCTTAGGCTAGATGAGTGGAACACCCACTCAAAAATAATTTCCCTTCAAAGTGATGGCCTCCTTCTCGTCATGCTTGGCTTTCTTCCTCCTGGGAAAATGAATAACAAAAGGATCCCGCGAAGGTAATTGAAACTTCACGTTCCCTTCATGTAAGTTAATCAAAGCCTTAATAGTTCTTAAAAATGGATGGCCTAATAAGATAGGAGCAGTAGCATCTTCAGGCATGTCAACAATAACAAAATCAATGAGAGCAGGACAACATTTAATGTATACTAAAGTGTTCTCCTTTATTCCTACAGCTTGTTTATAGGTAGAATCTGCGAGATGTAATTTCAACTCAGTGATTTCAAATGAGCCAAGATTAAAATTATTAAAAAGACTTTTTGGAATTGTTTAAACACTTGAACCTAGACCACAAAGTGCACTATCTCATTAGTACCAATTTTAATCTTAGTACTAGGCTCAAATATATCATTAAGTTTAACTGGTAATTTTTCTGCATTTTTTTATACTCTTCCTCAAGCTCACGTACCTTAAATTCTATGTGATTAACGAAGTGTTGATACATGGCTTCCTCATTTCCTTCACTTACCGGAATATTGATATTGATCCTTTTTACAAGATCTTCAACTGTGTAATTTGGTGAAGGAGAATTGCTATATTCAAGTTCTTCGGGCTCCTCCCTTTGGATTCTTATCATGTTACGTTCTTCAACTGGATTGGGCTCATCTTTACCTACAAATTTATCTAGAATGATAGTTTGACTCTCGGTTATCTTACCTAGCCATGCCTCAACAATACTTGTCCTTTCTTGTAGGGCCTGCAAATCATTCCACAAACTAACAACTTGGTTAGATAATTTACCAAGCATAGCATCATGGTTCTCCGTTATTTTAACTAGGATATTATTTTGCTCATTTTGCGAGTCCATAAAGGACTTAAGAGTTTCTTGGAGACTACCATTACTTGATCCCATATTATTATTAGAGTTACATATAGGACTAGAATAATGTTTCTGAAAGTTGGGATTATAGTTCTTCTTCCAAGGAGGGTTATAATCATTATGAGCTATGAAATATATTTCTTTAATATTTGGTTCTGGGATAGCTCTTACCGAGGTTTCCTTACCTTTGAATGCTAATATGAGCTCATCCATCTTAGTATTGAGTTCTTCATTTTCTTCAGGTAAGATGGAGTTCACCTTCTTCGTGTTTCATCTTTCCACATGCCATTGGGCATGGTTATCTTGCATGTTGTGTAGCGGATGCTTTGCTTCAGTAATTGTTTTTCCCATAAATGTTCCTCTAGCTATAGTATCAAGCATAGATTTAGACATAGGGTTAAGAGCATTATAAAACAAATGGAGAATTAACCAATCTTCCATCCCATGACTGGGATAGTTTCTCATACATTCTTTCATTCTCTCCCATGCAAGCGCTAGTGGCTCACACTCTTCCTGTCTAAAACCAGTAATATTAGACCTCAGTTGCATAGTCTTTGCAGGTGGAAAGAATTTAGTCATAAATAAAGAAGTACATTCCACCCATGATGCAATAGTATTTCTAGGCAAAGATAGCAACCATTATTTTGCTCTTCCTCTAAGAGAGAAAGGAAATAAGTGCAACTTGACAGCATTGGGGTCAACATCTTTAATGCGCATCATATCACATATTTCAGTGAAAGTATTTAAGTGCATACCTGCGTCTTCAACAATAGAGCCTCCAAATCGCTTCTATTGAACCAAACTTATATAGTGGGGCTTAATTTCATAACCTTTAGCATTAATTGTTGGCTGAGTAATAGGAGTATGCAAATAATCATTGTTTGGAGTTGCAAACTCGCCAAGCTTATTTTTAGCCATATTTCCTATGTTTTTGGGTTTTTCTTAAACTAAAAACTTACGATAGTAAAAACTAGAATTTAAAGACTAGCTATTTTTTTGTTTTTTCAAATAAAGACTAAAGGCAAACTAACAAAATTGAAAACAAGAATTAAAACTATCAAGGTTCCTACTAACCTCACCAGGGTAGCTATTGCTTCCCCGGCAAGGGCGCCAGAAAAGGGGTTGATACCTTCGATCCGAATTACGGATGTAGTATAGCTTCTTTTTCCCTAGTAGACCTAGGTTTTTTGAATCCTCGGGAAGCAAAAAAGCAAAGTGAAGTTACTTTAAAGGACCTTCGAGATTTTTGGAATTATTTTTGTGTTTTCACTAGACCAAGAGATTGCGATCTTTTTGTTGCTATTGACGATGGAGAGAGAGAGGGCCTAGGGATTTCGGTTTCACTAGTAGCTGTGCAAAACATCTGATGGGAATAGAAGATAGTAATAAAGTATGCATGTAATTGTTAGAGCATGATAATTATATGTGGGAAATGCATCCATAATTTCTATTGCCTCCGCAACCGCTTACAACAATAACCTACTAGTGTCATCCACAGAAGAAAGAGAACGAACTAATGATATGCATAGTGATGTCACCGTTGATCCCAAGTAAATCCCTCACATACAGTCGTACTACCCTTTCTTTCACTTGGGTTCCCAACCTGCATATCAGTCATTACTCACACTCCCTATACCTGGATAAATCCTTGGGGTCTTGGGTACCTAACAAGTCCTTAGACCGAGGCAAGAGAGGGTACAATAATCATCATGTCATACAAGCTAATACATGATCCCATCTATGATAAATAACATGCACATGCTACATGGCTAGGCCGAAGCCCTTAGCCCAAAGAGAATTACTCACACATAGAGATGAAATCAACAATCATAAACATTGTAAATAGATCATATGATTGATAGAAAATAGTCTTACAATGTTGCCCATTAGAGAAGAGATCTACTATTACAAGTGGTGGAATATGGCTATGGTGGTGGAGAACGGTTTGGAGATTAGATATAGATCTATTCCTCTAGCGTGGTGGCTTCTGGTGTCAGGGAGAGTTGTGGTCGAAAAAGAGAGAGTTTCTTGTCGCCCGAATCCTCTTTATATAGGGGTCCCTTCACGAAAATAATTCGGTTTGACCTAATGGAGTCGATGGCAAATATACGGCCGGAATTTTATTACCGCCGTATAGTTGGTTGTTAAGCCTTCTAGATGCACTTCACGGCTCCTGGTTTCTATGACGTATTGGAAATCTCATATCTTTGACTTTTATGTTGTGATTCCCATCATAATACGTCATTATCTATGTAGGGAAAATAGCAAGAAATGATTGCATACCCCTTTGATCATTAAGAATTAGTGGCAGGGTTTAGAGAGATATTTCATCAAAACTATGAATAATATCCTATTTAAATATGAGAGTAGATAGCTATATTTCACAACCATCAACTGGCGAGGTGGTCCCTTCTCCCCAAGACGGAGAAAAGGTATACCTCAAAGCCCAACTGGTTCACAGCATATCCTTGAAAATCTTCGACTTCTGCATCCATATTCTCTGGCACTTTCCGGTTTAACATCGGAACTTTTCTACCAATAGCATCCTATCACTTATTAACTATGCAGCTTTGTGTGAAGGATACCAGGGGATTAGGCCTAGGTTAGACTTGTTCATTTACTTCTTCACTGTCAAGAGGGAAGCCTCAGTGGACAAGGATGAACTTAGGAATTGCAGAACAATTAGCTTCAAGATCTGGCCTGGCCGGCAGCTTCTCGACATCGTAGGACATGAGTCCTACAAGAACTGGCAACGTAGCTACTTCTATGGCCCAGATATCCCTCTGGCTGGCCGAGAAAGCATGTACCCGGACTTCATCGATCGGGCCGCCACCGAAGCCACCACATGGAGATCCCAAGCCATCTTTCCCTTTCACGACGAGGCCTCCCGTGCTGTAAGGCGGATAGAGTGTCTCGTTGACACGGATCTGACCGGCTTGGACCTAGAAATGTGCTAGTTTGTAAGATGGATCCATCCTCTGCATCACCGCAAGAAGTTGATGTGGCAGTACACAAAGGACAGGAAGGATACCCTCTAGATTTCCAAGGATAAATTCTCTAGTGATTCCATCAAGCTCCGCCTCAAGGACATCATTAAGGTGAAGGATCGTGTAAGATCTCACCCAATAAGTTAGAGATCCCTATGACTGCAGTGCTAGTCCCTGGATCGTTTTGCTAGCACCCACAGTTTAAGATGAAGTACACAGAAACAAAGGTCATTATTACATCGCAAATACAGGAATATAATAGTTCTTACAACTCACTTAGTCCAAGGCTAACTTATTTAGAGTTCTCATTACATAGTATAAAAATACAGTCTTCATGTTTATGCGCCACAGGCAAACATGTCGAGTGTAGACCCGTAACCTTACTCACCATCAGAGTAACCCGCAACATGATAAGTTATAGCCACAAAGGTCAATATAGTTGGAATTGTATTGGCAAGTTATACGATAGTTGTATAGTAGAACCTAACGACTACATGAACATTTGGCTAAGTGTGGATTTGGCTGACTTTGCTAAAAGAAAGTTTTATCCTATTAGTTTGAAAATAATAAGTTCTTCTTTTACAAAACACTAAGGTACCACCAATAGACATCAGTGAACCTCTACCCTTGTTCACCACAAAATGTTAACTTAGAGAAATTGGGATGAGGAGATTCTTGAACTATTTCGATGTGTTGACGCTCAGAGATTGTCCATAACCGGGGACACGACTAAGTACTTAGATTTACCCTCTCGAGAGGTGGTGCAATTTCTCCACAAGACTCGACATGCATCGAGACGAGACTTTTCAGAAGTAATCCCTCGGACCACCACGGACACATTCCATCCTATCAACTCTACCACCCTTTGCCCGTCTAGCTGAGTTCTCACAACTTAGTTGGTCAAGGCAGAGCTGTGGTGACCTAGTATGCCACTGCATGATGTAGTACACTATAGTCGTTGACATAACACTAGTGAAACACCATTCACTAGTATTACATCCCTCAGAATGTCCACTAGAGGGAAAAAGCCTATCCGTGGTGCACGCTTTTTGGGGTTAGTGGTGCACCCCCTATGCACCACGAATAAGACGCCACTAACTACACGAAGTTCGTGGCGCACCGCGACGTGCGCCACTAACTACCATGTTATCCGCGGTGCACCGTCCTGACGTGCGCCACGAATATCATCTGTGGCGCACCCTATTTCTATGCGCCACTAATAATGTGCGCCACTAACTTGTCTCAGGATTTCAAAAAAATACCAGAATAGAGAAGAAATACACAGAATACACAGGAAATATACCAGAATACATCAATGTATCACAGAAATGCACAAAACTCGCAGGAATACCTAGAAACTCACTGAAATTCATACAAAGTGCCAAAATACATCAATATAGAGAGTCCAAGTGTTACACACAAGTCACGAGAGAGTACAAGTTCGAAATCACACATGCATCTCGATACATATTCGATCATCTTCGATCACGACCTAGACTATGACTAAATAGAGGACAACGGCGGCGGCGCCATAGATGATATTCGACGCGAGCAAGTCTCTCAGGCTGTGGGGGAGTGATACAGAGACTCTTCATCCCTGAAATCGGAGTCGGCGGATGGGAATCTGGCCATGAGTGCTCAGAATCAGTAACCGAGCACGAATTCACGATTGACGCAGATTCGACTGCTCCAGACGAGCCCCCGCAGCCTCTATCTCCTAAATGAATTGCAGACGGAACGAGTCGAGCTCCACTCTACTCAATCTCGGGGACACTCGCTGGGCATGGGTGGAAGCCAGTAGGTGGATCGCGCTATGTTGCTCCACGGCCATCAGGCACTGCTCCGAGGTGCTGGTGTCCCTTACCATCAACACCATCGAGTGTTCCACTGACGGCAAGTCGGCTGACGCAGCCTGACGCATCTCCGCCACAACATCCGATCTCACCACTAGGGCCCCCAGTAGTCGCCCACTAGAGTCCCTCTGAGTCAGAAGCGGCCAGCCCCGCACCTTGCATCTCTCCTCCAAGGCAGCTGCTCGCTGATGCAGAGGACGCTACGTCGCGTGGACCACCTCGGAGGTCATATTCCGGAAAAATCGCCCTGCGGAACCTCTGTCCTCGCCCGGTATCACCTCCGTGAGCACCAGCAGGGTCTTTGCTCCTTCCCTCTCCGGCGCAGCCGACTGCTGCATCGAATCCCTTTGCCACCTCCAAGAGCACCACTCCACTCCCCCGCATCGAAACAGTAGTCTTGTGATGGGCTGCATGGTGAAACAAGATTGACAAATCAGCCTGCCAGTAACAAGATTATTACCAGGCCATGTTTACAAACCCATAATGCATCAGAGCACATCCTGAAGATTACTTCCAGGTTCTTTTATTACCGGGCAAATAAAAATAATGGATCCTAAGCACAAGTGTTAAGTGAACAAACAAATAACCTAAACTACTAATAGCCTCCTATTAATTCACCATTACAAACCAATTGCTAGCAATATATATGAGTAGTAAAGAGATCCCCATAAGAAAATGCCATAAGCATACTTGGTTCATTTTTTCTAGGAATAAGCAATTGCGTACTTTATTTTATACATGTCAGGCATATGTACAAGATCAAACAGGAGCATTTCAGAAGCTATTTTCAGTATTTACACTAAAACAGGAGCACCTTAATTATGCATTTTCCAGTAGCTATTTTCAGTATTTATGCAGGAGCTCTAGGAATACAAGGCTGCAGAAATATCAAATATGCAGGAGCTCCTACAGTTATACAAGCATGGAGGAGATGAAAATAAGGAGCTCTAGGAATTCATTTATGCAGTTATACAAGTATTTATGCAAGAGCTCTAGGAATGCATTTTCATACTTTTGAATATCCTTCTACAGTTATACAAGCATGGAGGAGATGCCAATAAGGACTCAAAATCTAACATAAAGCATTTGCTACAACTAAGGACTGAATCTTGGGTCTCAAATACAACTAAGGATTGAATATTGGGTATCAAATGCTAACATGGAGAAGATGGAAAACTTTGTTAGTTCACAGTTTTGGGTCTCAAATGCAAATAAGGACTGAATCTTGAGTTATGAGAGATTAGCTAAGACATCATTGTAAAGGTATCAAGCAAAGAACAAGCATGATGCCATCTTAGTTACAGTGTATTACCGAGGCAGCGATGCAAAATGTGATCTAGTTCAGGCATTGTAACATCCCAAAAATATTAAACTTGGATCATCAAACTCTAATCATCAAATTTAGGGTTAACAAAAACTTTTCCAATTAAAAGTATGAAAGCATTCATATGTGTGTGTATTGAAATTTGGATTCTTTTGAATTGCCATGATTATGTGTTTTCTTGCTTGTAAAATGATTCTTAGGTGAAATAAACATCATCTAAACAATCCCCAAACTTTTCCCAAAGACAAACAAGTCAAAACAAAAAAATTAAGTGAATGGTCATTTTGGCCAATTTAACTCCCATGCCTACTTTGGCTATCCCTAACTTTCAGAACTTACCAGAAACATGTATGTATCTTTGCACCCCTTGATAGTACTCATAACAAGGTATCAAGACCCACCTTGTGATCATCCAGAAACATTCAAATGCTTAGTTTAAATGACAGTTTAAAATTGAATCTATTTCATATGAGAATATCCCACTATTTCAAAAACCACTCAAACCAATTCAATTTTCAAAACCCAAGCATCCACAGACTCCCTAGTACATTCCTAGCACACCCACCAAAAATAGTTTCAAAATTCAAAACTTAAGTTCATGCGGCCATTTCATCAAACAGGTTGCAGATGCAAATCAAACAAAATCAAAACACTATTTTGAGCAGTGTTTTGAGCCAACCTTGTTCCCTCTCTGGTTACACTAGCCTCAGTAGATCATCTAGCCAACTTAACTAAGCTCTAGAACCACTGTAAACTCGCCAATGTCATCAATGGTGAAAAGGCCGAGAGCACCCATGTCACCCCAGTGTGGAAAACAAGCTAGGAGAAGAACTAGTCGTGCCAACCTTGTCTGGGAGGTAGCCCATGCCTCACCGCCCCTCTCGACCATCCCTAGATCACAGACAACAACCAGAACCGCCAGGACGCCGCGCCCGCGCTGCTGTCGACCATGTCGATGCGCACCCCAGTGCACGCGCCGTTCCCACGCAACCCGACCACCTCGAGCCCTCGCCGCCCGCCAGCATGCACCCCACCGTCCCAGGAGACCGCCAGACATGCCCATTTCATCGCCTGTACCCCGTAGCCACCGCTCGCCGCAGAGTTTGCCGCCTCTGCCTCGCAGAGAATCGCGCGTTCCTGACCTTTTGCCACTGCCCCTACAAGCGCATTTAAACATTAGAGCATCGCCAAGAGACCACCGATCGATCGCCACCCTCAGCCATGCCTCTAGCATCCCGTAGCCGTGTCGCCACCGTCGCCTGCCCATCCCTCTCGGTCTCACCGTCGGGCCTATAAAAGGAGGCCACCCCCAGCCGATTGAAGAACACCATTTCACTCCCCTCACCTCACTGATCGTTCCACCCCTTAGCTGGAGCAAGGCGAGCAGCGCATGGACGGAATTTGGCCGGAGCTCGCCGCTGCAGAGGAGAAGAGGAGCCGTTGATTTCGCCCACCCGTGGAGCTGCCGCGACCACCCCTGAGTTCGCCATCGTCGACTTCGTCATTCGCCCGCATCGCCGACCCTCGCCTGAGCCTCGGTGATCCTCCCATGACCCCCACTGAGTCGCTAGGGTTCGAGCTCGCCGGTGACTTATTCATCGTCGACTACGACCCTCGGTCGTCGATCTTCATTCTAATCCAACGCACCACATCGCCCGTATCCCGGTTTAAAGAGCCACGACCAGAGACCCCCACAGCCGATTGCGCAGCAAGTGACACCTTTGACCGCCCAATAACCCTTCCTTGTGACCCTCGTTTGAATTTAGTTTTTTTCCATTTTAATTCAAACATAGTTTTGTACTTAGTTTCAAAAAGCAACCCAGCTCGATTCACTGAACCAAATTACATGAAACCAATTTTGTTAGAAAGGCACTGAAATTATTAATCCAAGCCCGTTGGATTCAAATCATTTGGATCTATAGATCACCCTTGGTAAAAATAACAAGTCAGAAGATTTTCTGCATTCAAACATTTTTCAAATTTCAACCATAATAGGTTTTGAGTTGATTCCAACTCTCAAAAATCACATTTGATCATACCTTTCAGAATATATAAAAACATATGGGTTTACTTATAGAAATAATGTTCAAGTAATAAAAGAATGCCACATAGGCATTTCTAGTCACTTTATTTAATTGAAATAAAAGGTTAAATCTTATTAAATTGTGACACCACTTTAAATCACATTCCCATGTACTGAAATATGTGGTGATGACATGTGTCAACATGATCCCATGTTTGGTTTGGAGAATATTAAATCTTAAGTATCTTTTTCAATGAGTAGAAATTACTTTTCTCAAATGAAAATAAATAAGACAAATGCTTTCATCTTGTAATGTTAGTGATGATGCTAGATCATCTATAGTGCACTTCTGTGTGATGATTGAAAGTAGTTAAGTATTGTTTGGTGATTGTGTACCTCGTATTTATTTATAGACGCTAGTACCGACCAAGGATACGAGGAGGAAGAAGGATACTACGAGGAAGAAGCCGAGGAGAACTTCAACCACTTCTCTGCACAAGGCAAGCCTAATACTACTAGTTGATTGAGCAAGCTAACACTTGCAAGATACCCTTCTTTAGCAAGCTTATACTTGCAATTATGCAAGCAAATACTTGCTTGTTACCATACCAACTAAATGTCTTAAGCATATGCGATTATACCCCCTTAATAACCCCAAACCTAGTTTTACTTGCAAGCTTTATACTTTATTTCTTTATCAAATATTTCTCTAGAGTTTACTTAAGTGACTTGTAGATTCTAGGAAGATAATTGAAGGTTGCATAAAAGAGCATAAAATTTAGCCTAAGCTAGATAATCTTGATGTCATCCTAAGGCATGAGATAGAACTTAGTTAAACTCCACTTGTTTACCACCCTTAATTAGTATTTACCCCACTTGTAGATGCTAGTGCTAAGCCTAAAACTTGATCAACTTTAGATGGGAATACTTGGTGAAAATGGTTATGAAAACCTTGGAATGATGAGTCATTCTACTGAAATGTTTTGACATGTGTTTCCGAACACTAGATGATTTTGATGATGAAAATGTTGAGGCATGAGCCTTAGCCCTTTATAAAACTGATGGTTGTCTGGATGCGATACCATGCCAATTTTACCGTACAACCACAATACCCGAAAGTTGGGTAGGGCTTGACTAGAAACTTATATACCTTAGTATGGGTTCCCTCACGGCCAAGGTCTGAGCTGAGGCTACCTTGTGAAAATTGTCCACCTGTGCGGTACCCATGATGACAGTTGGTCATGGTTGGGAGGCCAAACTCACAGGAGAGGTGCTTATACTAGGGCGTGTAATGGAAAGGTTAGGATTGATTATCCTCATACTGAGTATGGTGAATTCAGGATTTGTTCCTGACGGATGTATCGAATGTTGTGTTGAAAGTGTACAATCTCTACAGAGTGTCAAACTATTCGAAAAGCCGCGTCCGCGGTTATGGACAGTTGGAGTGGCCATACTGTTCCCCCGTCAGATGTTTTCTAAATGACCTGTCAAATGAATTGAGACTTTGACTTGACCACAACAGAGTTGTGATATGAAATTCAAGTTCCCACTTAGGTGTTATAAAACTTCAACTAGCTTTCTTTGTTTCTAAACTTAGTAGAGATAAATCTGGCTTTTTGCAAAACAACCCTAGATCTTAGTGTCCTACTACAAGATTGCTCATGGCTTTGTCCCTGGCTATTCCCGTGGCCAGACTTTGAAGAGGAGTACCAAGAGGATGGAACCCAGGAAGGTTACGACAACTAGGATCATCTCCCATCGTCAGCATTGCCTATGACCCCGAAGATGGAGCTTCGCCTATGCTACCTTTATTATTACGTATTTCCACTGCTTCAGTTGTATTAAGAACTGGATCATGAGATCCTTATTTTTGTAAAACCTTATGTATGGTTTGTAATGGATGATGTACTGTGGTATCCAATTCTGTTATGTCTAGCAAAAATGGTAATCCTGGGATTGCGATGTATGGCATAACAGGCATCTGGGATTAAAAATCCGGGTGTTGACAGGCATGCTCTAGAATTTCCTGTTTCTGGATTCTACACTTCAGGCAAACTAAAAGGAACCAAATGAGATTTCAAATATCCACTATGGAAAGAACATGATGGACTACATAGCAATAACCAAATGATATATTCATCAATGGTCACCATTTTCACAGCCTGTGTGTGATGGTGTTCTTAGCACATCTGTGTGTGATGGTGTGCTCTATCTAGAATTTGTAAACTACCAGCATGAACTTTTCCATGTTACAGTCTAGAACCATAATCACATTTTAATCTAGTTCAGTACAAACAATTAGAAGAAGAAACACAGCTATCTGGTTCAGTACAAACATCAATTGCTCATGTAGAAGTAAAATAAGCCCCAACCAAACATTGCCACCGTTTCAAAATATAAAATGTTTTGGTAGGATATGCTAAACTAACCTACTAAATACTGATTGGCGTATAAGATGCTACGAATTAATATACAAGCATGGAGGAGATGCGGGGGTATGAAGCATTTACGATAGCATTCAAAATTTTAGGATAGCACTCAAAATTTTGTAAGATGGAGGAGATGTAGAGGCAGGGAGGGGAGCGAGAGGCTCACGTGGTGGAGTTTCGTCTTGGTTGCGATATTGGCCTTGTCGAGGACGGTGGTGCGGGTGGGCCTCCTCCTCCTGGTGCGGGCGGGCCTCCTCCTCCTGGTGCGTGCGCGGGACTCCTCCTGAGGTGCTCCTCCTCCTGTGGTGGCTGCCGAAGAGGGGAGATGTTAGAGAGGGGGTGGGAAGAGGGAAGGGACGGAGGGGAGGAGACATCGAGGCGAGCGTGGCGGTTCGGGTTCGTTGGTTAGGGTTAGGGTTCGTTGGTTCGTCAATGAGGGGGATCAAGAGAGATGGGAGAGGGCGGCGGAGTACCTGCTGACGGGAGGCGGTGGAGGGCGGTCTAGCGAGCGGCGAGTGGCGACGATGGCGGGGGAACGAGGCGAGATCGAGCGCACGCACGGGAATTTGGGGGAGAAGAATGGGAGGGAAGGGAGTGAGGCGACGCCGTTATTTTGGCTAAGTCAGGGTAGTTCGTGGCGCACCCCCATCTCGGTGCGCCACGGACAATTATCCTTCAGAGGTGCACCACAGAATCCACCCAAGTTCGTGGTGCGCCACGGTTTCCGTGCGCCACAAATAGTGGTGGCCGGCCGTCATAGGTGGGCCTCGCCTTATGCGTGGCGCACAAGATTTTCTGTGCGCCACAGATAGTGGTGGCCGGCCGTCAGAGGTGGGCCCCGCCTTATGCGTGCCGCACCGATCCTGTGTGCGCCACATATACTTTGGATTTAGTGGCGCATAATTTGCGCGTGCGCCACAGATAACCTTGTTAGTGGCGCATTATTCCAGGTGCGCCACGAACAAGGGGCCTGTGGATAAGGGTTTTCCCACTAGTGGGAACAACAGAAACACAGCGGGTCCAATACATGGCTAAAGGTTACAACTCACTCGTTACATGAGATCCAGAGAACACTCTAGGTTAAAGAGAGAGAAAGAACTTCTTACAAAGAAGAATCAAAGATAAATAATACACCGACTATTATACTTTACGTCTAGTATTTTAACTAAGGGTTGGCATTGCTACTATTGCAACGCACTACATAATTATGTTCTTTGGTTAGAGGGAGTATATTCCTATCAAATCAGTAACTTCGTCTTCACTTGAGTTGATGTATATTTTGACTTCCTTGTCTTTGTTGAAGAGCTTTAGAATTCGATGATGATTCCTGGAGCATCACTTGATGTTGATGTTAAGAAGATACGATGATGACTTCCTTTTCTGTACTGGCTTCAGAATCTAGCAAGGGTTAAGACGATACGTTGAGTACGAGCATACTCAGCAAGTTCATTAGAAAACGAGTGTTTGATGCACTATATCTACAGGCACAGACCATAGGTCGTAGTCCATGCAAGTTTTCGTAAACATTTCTTCAGAGGTTTCTTTTATTTTGAAAAGCTATGTCCGTCAGCCTTCACGGGTTTACCTGAACTTTTATGGAGTTCCTTTCCCGCCGCGTTCGCAGCTCCTTCCCGGAACAGGGAGTAACAAGTTGCAGTTCTTACACTCTGCAGAGGTGCGTTACTTTTCCCATGAGAGATCAACTCTTTGTTGCACAACCGGGGAGCTTATTCCCATCCACAATTCCATGATGTGGAGCCCAGAAGATGATCCAAGCCAATCACTGCCCCCTTCGCGACCTCACATGCCTCCTTGGTGTACACCATGCCCACATATAAAATTACGGCAATGGTTTGTACAAACCGTTATATGCCAGAACTATCATGGGACATTGAGGGTTCCCACACATATGCTGCATATCCTCTACGAATTACCAATTAATATGAATGCTACGAGGATAACAGCCACGACCTAAATTATATGGAAAATATTTTATTTAATCACAATGTATTTTTAAAGAGTTTATATTGGACAAGAATCTTTTTAGAAAATAAACTACAAATATAGTTGGAATGGTAATTCAATGTAATTGTATTTAAAATGTGTTGAATCAATTAGATCTTACATTATAATATTTAATACTAATATTGTTTACTAGACCTAAATTGACAATTTTAGAAATATTAACAAATTTTATTTACCCTTGTATGAATTTTTTAAACTAAGGAAATAGGTTTAGATTCAAATTACTAGAGTATTAAGTTTTTTTATTTACTTTAAAAGTGGAATATTATATTTTTAACAAGTAGGTATTATTTCTGTGATCATTTTGATATATTACATTTATTTTTGTGATTTATAAATAATAAGATATGATTTTGACAATATTTATTACATTATAAATAATTAATAAATAATAAATATTTAATTAAGTGAAATAATAATGCATGATTATAGTTTTAAATTATAGTTCTTATTTTTCTAAGATTTTTGGTATTTTATTCATATTTTTATCATTTACCATTATTAGAATATGAATTATCAAAGTTTTATTACTTTTAAAATCCTTATTATACCATAATTATTTAAATAATCATCATAATAATATTTGATAATAATTTTAAGTTGTATGTTTTATTTTTCTACAAATTTTCATATATTATTCATATTTTTTTGAATTATAAATCAAAAGTTATTAATTAAACAAGATTTAATCATTTATTTGATTTCTGGAATATTAATAAGTGAGCTTATAACATTTTATTTTATTTCTTACACAGGAAATAAATTTTTACACCACACCCACACCTAGCCCTAGTCACAGACCAGTGGGCCAGTGGCCACCTCAGCTCTAAGATTTAATAAATGTGTTTGTTACCGACTCTAGTTCTACCCCCAGACAATGCCATATGGGCCCTAGGCCATGTCATATGTGTAACACCCTCAGAATCGGCCCTATGCAAGTCTTAGTGATTCCCGCCAAACTCGCATAGAAACGATTCAAAGGTGCCCACCAGGCACTTTCGTGTGGGTGGAAAACGAAGTAATATCATTACACAATAGTCCTCGATGGAACCCACAGAACAGATATATACAACACGACTCCATGAGTCAAGAATGCAGATATACAGTACAAAGATCCAAATCACCCTGAAAACGATACAATGTCCGACTACGGACAAGATGCAAATGGGGCTAAGAGCCTTGAAGAATAACCAATGGCGTCCATAACCACTTGAGCCAAGGAAGGGTAACCACCGCTATGACGTCGATCTCAAACCTGCTTAAACAAAAGGGTGCCAACAAAGGGAAAAGGAAAAAGGAGAGCAATCGATCGAGGCCGGTGCGGCGAGACTAGAATTCGGCGGTCCTCGCCTACATAGGTATGGTGGACTGAAGCGGCAGCGCAGCATGCACTAAACAACCTATAGAGACTCAAAACAACTGGAGACTATCAGATAGGGATAAGAAATACCTATTCGAATCCAACCTGAAACTAACACCAAACATACCCATCCTGGCATTTCCCCCTCGAGACCAAACGAGGAAGTCAACCGAGGAAGTCAACCGAGGAACTCACACAGTTGGCAGTTTTATTCATTCCGTTATAGTTGCGGCAATTACTAGTCAGATATAGATAGCATGAGTCATCCTAATATAATAAGCAGTGGACAGTTTTAGTTAACCATTCCATTGTAGTTGTACTACTTACTAGTCAGATACATATAGTATGAGGCATCCCAAAACCCAATAGTTGTTGGTACTTTTATTTAGCCATTCCGTTGTAGTTGCAATACTTACTAGTCAGATACAATGGTAACAGGTGACAACCCAAACCAGCAGTTGTTGGCACTTTTATTTAGTCATTCCATTATAGTGAAGCTAATTACTAGTCATTATAAAGTCAAATTTATAGCACTACTTTAGTTATAGTTGTCTATGATCGAGATACTGTGCTCCAAGTCGTCCATGACCGTGGACACGACTTTCAGAAAGTTTTACCCTGCAGGGGGCACAAATAGCAACACACGCACGATCAACCTCGAGAAAAACCAAATGAAAACCCAACGAGGCATCACGACAGAGCAATTGCAAGATTCATATAAATTTCAGGGGGCCACCCCACCAAGCTACCCGCTACGAAGTTGGCCGGCTCCGAGACGGACCCAGAGGTTTATAGAGCGAAACGACTGGGAACCCAAAAGTGTGACTAGGCTTGTCGATACCGCGTAATCGTGCCGCGATCGAAAATAGTACAGGCGCTCCACGTGCAATCGTAAATAAAGCAGTAAAGCATGGCATCAGTACAGGATAGTAATAAAGCCCCAAACTAGTTTGTGGCCCCAAGAAATAAATATGAATCAAGCTCTGGCTAGGGGGATTCATGGTCCCACACGCGGATAGTGCGAATATTCAAAGAACAGGTATCAAGTACTCGGGGTCCTACGGGACACAAGTGGACGGTTAAAAACGAAATAACATCTATTGCCCACCTGTGCCTCTGCATTATTTACCTATTTCAATTTTAGTTGTTAAACTGTAATTAAAGCCATGATCATCTCCAACTTAAAGCATATGGCAGTCTTCCAACAACTGTGGTACTTGACGACATGCAACCGCACTTGAGCAAGCGACTACGACACGCAAGTCCATCTATCTACCAAACAACAGGTAATAGGATGTGTCCAAGGCAATTTAAGGCTGCAAGGGATATCACGAGTACGAAAACTAGAGCATCGCAACACAGATAGCAATAGATCAACAGGAGGAAATAAAGACTATAAAGTAAAATAGGTAGAAAGGGGGACAATGCTCGCCTGTAAACATTGTTGAAGGTTCATCCGAAGATAGGGTCGACACTCGCATCAACTCATCGGCCTAATCCGCGAAGAAGCAAAGCACTAGCAGAAACACCGGATGCAATATTTAATACTACAGTAGAAGATCGGGCATGATGCATGTATGATGTATGACATGTCAAAGGTGCAATGCAATTAGACCATATTAACCGGAACCAAGATACCGACAATTATTTAATAGGTTCAAGTTGTTTAGATACCCGCATTTTAAATGTTGGCTTAACAATGCAAAATTATATCCTCGGTTCACTACACAAATTTAAATGAGACCAATATAAGTCTAGAAAAGCGTGCATATGACCTACATATTTAATTATGAAGTGAATCGACTAGACAACCCGAACCCACAAAATATGTATGAAAGCATGTACAATTTAATGTGCAACAAATATATATCAGATATTGTAGAAAATGTTGATATCAGGATAGGGATCACACATCGGGCGAAGGGGCGAAGGTCTTGGGGCTTGAAAGGTTCGGGCTTCGAATCGGGGCGTCGAGGCCTTCGGGTCCGGGAAGGAGATCTTGGCGTGCCTAGGGTTCGGAGACATCGAATCCATGAGGGGGTACTTGTCGCTCTGCCTTTTGTCGCTGCCGGACTTCGTCCGTCAGGGCCGATCTTGTCATCGATATGTTCTGGATTTCTTGGTGTGTGTTGCGCAACCTCGTGCCACCACCACATAGTTACACCATCATATAGTTCTTGGTAAGCCCCTTAACGCAAAATATACAGAGGCAACACCACATCTCTTTGGCCTCGATATTGGGTAGCAGCACATCAACAAAACCCAACAACAGGGATATGTACGCAGAGATGCTGGAACCGGCGTGATGTACAACTAGCCAAAGTGCCCGCTCCAACTCGATAGGAGAACAGGGGCAGGCCGCCGGTAGGTCGCAGTTAAGCGTCGGGTCACCGTGGCCAGGATAGAAGGGTGCAACACGGGTGGCGAGCAGAACGGGAGGCGGGAGGCAGGGCGAGGAGGGTTCGCGCGAGCAGCGCTGCAGACGTCCGGTGCTGCTGGCGAGGAAGGAGGGACGGCGAAGTGCTCAGGTCGAGGAAGCCGGCGACGGGCTCTGCGCAGGAGGCAAGGAGGCCGGCGTCGAGGGACTCGCGTGGGCGGCCACGGGAAGGCGCAGAGAGGCGAGGGGGACACCGGCGGCTCGGGACTGGGCCTGCCGCGGTGAGGAGGAGGAAGGCCGCGGGGTCAGAGGAGGTCGCAGAGGCGGTCGGGCGGGGTCGCGGCCGGAGGAGCATGATGTAGGGCGGCCAGGGGCGGAGCCGAGCGACCGGGTCGAGCTCTCCGGCGAGCCGGCGGCAGGCGCACAGGGGAGGCTCGGCGGCAGGCGCTCCATAGCCGGGGAAGAGGGTGCGGCTCGCGATGCTGCAGGGGCGGAGGCGGGGCATCGTGCAGACAGCGGGCGAGGTCGGCCAAGGAGGGCTCGCAGACGGGGGCGCTGCGGGGGTGAGGCCGACGTGGCGTCGAGCTTGCACGGGAGCGGCGAGGAGGGGCCCTGGCGGCGGTTAGTTTGCAGGCGGCAGCGGCGCGGGGTGGTTGCAGAGGAGGGAGGCAGGGGTGGCGCCAGGGGAGAGAGGCGAGAAGACAGGAGGGTGAGAGGAGCGGGGCGACAGGTGGGGATCGTGAGACGGGGTGGGGGATCGCGAGATGCCAGGTGGGGTCAGTAGAAAGGGAGTGGGGCGCTAGTGGGGTAGGGCGGTTGACCGGGTTGGTGGTAGGTAGGTGGGTGGCGGCTGGGAGGTTTGGGTGGGAAGAAGTATTAGGGTTAGGTTGTTTAGGGTTAGCCAGTTAGGGTTTTTGACTAGTGGGGTTGTAGGTGGGCCGGTTGGTTGGGCTTTTGGTCCTGGCCGACTATACTGTCTTCCCCACAAAATTAGGTTTTATTTAGTTTTAAATATTCTTTTGATAAAATAGTTTAGGAAGACAAAAGATCCAGGCGGACTAAGGGTTTGATTTGAAATAAAACAGGGGGATATTTATAAAACAAATAGAGGCTTTTAGAGAAATAGTTTAGTGCAGAAATATGCATGATGTCATGATGATGCATAAATAAAATAACACGCGATTATCTAGTAGCGGTTTTACCCGACGTGCTACAATTCGACACCACTAACAATGGATCTCGCCCTCGAGATCCGCCTCATGGTACGGGGAAGAAGGGCGACGATCTGAATCTCCTCGCTTCATGTATATCTTCACGACACCACTAACAAAGATCCTTTCTCCATCTCTAAATCGGCGACACCACCAACAAGGGTTCGTTTCTCATGTTCGTCGAGAGAACACTCCGAAGAGACAAGGACGAAGATAAAGGTATCATGAGGTAAGGCCACCTCTAACCTCCATGGAATGAGTAAGAATTGCATTGATCCACCATTCAAGGTACGAAAGCGAATGATAAGAGTAGTGGTATGGTCGCGACTCCATCCCGCACTCAAATCATTATTCTATACACGAATGGTGGATTATGCAACCAACTCTCGGAATTCAGACTGAAGATCTTGATAAATAGCATTTGGAAACAAATGAGTGATGTAGGATCTTCAACGGATCTGATGCAGATGATGTCGTCACGCCGGAAAACACAGGAGGATACGAAGAAATTTTTTAGTGAATTTTTAGATCCACTGAAAAGGTACAACAGATGAAAGATTCATCAGTTAGCATGAATGCCGGATGTTGAAGCACCATTACAAGAGGATGGAAGCGAAACCCTGAAGGTACGACGGAAATCCAACCACGAGAAATCCTGGACTTGAAGAAAAGATAAGAGAGTAGATTCAAAACACGTCAAGGTAAGAGGAGAATAGTAGAGGGGTAAGGAGTAAAATCAGACCTAATCAGATCTATCCAACTGATTTTCCAAAATAGTTTTGACACTCTACAACGTCCTTTAGCTAGGTTACCCTACAGGCTGTACCAGTGGGGTATCGTAACTGCTGAGCTCTGATACCACTCTATAACACCCTCAGAATCAGCCCTATGCAAGTCTGAGCGATTCCCGCCAAACCCGCATAGAAACGATTCAAAGGTGCCCACCAGGCACTTTCGTGCGGGTGGAAAACGAAGTAATATCATTACACAATAGTCCTCGATGGAACCCACAAAATAGATATATACAACACGACTCCATGAGTCAAGAATGCAGATATACAGTACAAAGATCCAAATCACCCTGAAAACGATACAATGTCCGACTACGGACAAGATGCAAATGGGGCTAAGAGCCCTGAAGAATAACCAATGGCGTCCATAACCCTGCCCAGGCCAAGACGGAACGGTAACCCTGCTAACGACGTCGATCTCAAACCTGCTTAAACAAAAGGGGTGCCAAGAAAGGGCAAAGGAAAAAGGAGAGCGGTCAGTACTGAGGCCAGTACACGGCGAGACTAGAATTCGGCGGTCCTCGCCTACATAGGTATGGTGGACTGAAGCGGCAGCGCAGCATGCACTAAACAACCTATAGAGACTCAAAACAACTGGCGACTATCATATAGGGATAATAAAGACCTATTCGAATCCAACCTGAAACTATCACAAAACATACCAATCCTGGTATTTCCCCCTCGAGACCAAACGAGGAAGTCAACCGAGGAACTCACACAGTTGGCAGTTTTATTCATTCCGTTATAGTTGCGGCAATTACTAGCCAGATATAGATAGCATGAGTCATCCTGATATAATAAGCAGTGGGCAGTTTTAGTTAACCACTCCGTTGTAGTTGTACTACTTACTAGTCACATACATATAGTATGAGGCATCCCAAAACCCAATAGTTGTTGGTACTTTTATTTAGTCATTCCGTTGTAGTTGCAATACTTACTAGTCATATACAATGGTAACAGGTGACAACCCAAACCAGCAGTTGTTGACACTTTTATTTAGTCATTCCATTATAGTGAAGCTAATTACTAGTCATTATAAAGTCAAATTTATAGCACTACTTTAGTTATAGTTGTCTATGATCGAGATATTGTGCTCCAAGTCGTCCATAACCGCGGACACGACTTTCAGAAAGTTTTACCCTGTAGGGGGGCACAAATAGCAACACGCGCACGATCCACCTCGAGAAAAACCAAATGAAAACCCAACGAGGCATCACGACAGAGCAATTGCAAGATTCATATAAATTTCAGGGGGCCACCCCACCAAGCTACCTGCTACGAAGTTGGCCGGCTCCGAGACGGACCTAGAGGTTTGCGAGAACGGTCGTAAACGACTGGGAACCCAAAAGTGTGACTAGGCTTGTCGATACTGCGTAATCGTGCCGCGATGCAAAACAGTACAGGCGCTCCACGCGCAATCGTAAATAAATAAGTAAAGCATGGCATAAGTACAGGATAGTAATAAAGCCCCAAACTAGTTTGTGGCCCCAAGAAATAAATATGACTCAAGCTCTGGCTAGGGGGATTCATGGTCCCACATGCGGATAGTGCAAATATTCAAAGAACGGGTATCAAGTACTCGGGGTCCTACGGGACACAAGTGGACGGTTAAAAAGCAAATAACATCTATTGCCCACCTGTGCCTCTGCATTATTTACCAATTTCAATGTTAGTTGTTAAATTGTAATTAAAGCCATGATCATATCCAACTTAAAGCATATGGCAGTCTTCCAACAACTGTGGTACTTGACGATATGCAACCGCACTTGAGCAAGCGACTACGATACGCAAGTCCATCTATCTACCAAACAACAAGTAATAGGATGTGTCCAAGGCAATTTAAGGCTGCAAGGGATATCACGGGTACGAAAACTAGAGCATCGCAACACAGATAACAATAGATCAACAGGAGGAAATAAAGACTATAAAGTAAAATAGGTAGAAAGGGGGAGAATGCTTGCCTGTAAATATTGTCGAAGGTTCATCCGAAGATCGGGTCGACACTCGCATCAACTCATCGGCCTAATCCGTGAAGAAAGCAAAGCACTAGCAGAAACACCGGATGCAATATTTAATACTACGGCAGAAGATCGGGCATGATGCATGTATGATGTATGACATGTCAAAGGTGCGATGCAATTAGGCCATATTAAGCGGAACCGAGATCCCGACAATTATTTAATAGGTTCAAGTTGTTTAGATACCCGTATTTTAAATGTTGGCTTAACAATGCAAAATTATATCCTCGGTTAACTACACAAATTTAAATGAGGCGAATATAAGTCTAGAAAAGCGCGCATATGACCTCCATATTTAATTATGAAGTGAATCGACTATACAACCCGAACCCACAAAATATGTATGCAAGCATGTACAATTTAATGTGCAACAAATATATATTAGATATTGTAAAATATGTTGATATCAGGAAAGGGATCACACATCGGGGCGAAGGGGCGAAGGCCTTGGGGCTCGAAAGGTTCGGGCTTCGAATCGGGGCGTCGAGGCCTTCGGGTCCGGGAAGGAGATCTTGGCGTGCCTAGGGTTCGGAGACATTGAATCCATGAGGGGGTACTTGTCGCTCTGCCTTTTGTCGCTGTCGAACTTCGTCCGTCAGGGCCGATCTTGTCGTCGATATGTTCTGGATTTCTTGGTGTGCGTTGCGCAACCTCGTGCCACCACCACATCGTTCCACCATCAGAAAGTTCTTGGGAAGCCCCTTAACGCAAAATATACAGAGGCAACACCACATCTCTTTGGCCTCGATATTGGGTAGCAGCACATCAGCAAAACGCAACAACAGGGATATGTACATAGAGATGCTGGAACCGGCGTGATGTACGACTAGCCAAAGTGCCCGCTCCAACTCGATAGGAGAACACGGGCCGGCCGCCGGTAGGTCGCAGTTAAGGGTCGGGTCACCGTGGACAGGATAGAAGGGTGCAGCACGGGGTGGCAGACGAGACCCGGGCGCTGGGGAGGAGCAGGGCAGACGAGGAGGGTTCGCGCGAGCAGCGCTGCAGACGTGCGGTGCCGCTGGCGAGGAAGGTGGGACGGAGAAGTGCTCAGGTCGGGGAAGCCGGCGACGGGCTCTGCGCAGGAGGCGAGGAGGCCGGCGTCGAGGGACTCTCGCGGGCGGCCGCGGGGAGGCGCAGAGAGGCGAGGGGGACACCGGCGGCTCGGGACTAGGCCTGCCGTGGCGAGGAGGAGGAAGGCCGCGGGGTCAGAGGAGGTCACAGAGGCAGTCGGGCGGGGTCGTGGCCGGATGAGCATGATGTAGGGCGGCGAGGGGCGGAGCCGTGCGACCGGGTCGAGCTTTCCGGCGAGCCGGCGGCAGGCGCACATGGGAGGCTCGGCGGCAGGCGCTCCATAGCTGGGGAAGAGGGTGCGGCTCGCGATGCTGCAGGGGCGGAGGCGGGGCATCATGCATACAGCGGGCAAGGTCGGCCGAGGAGGGCTCGCAGACGGGGGAGCTGCGGGAGGGGGGTGAGGCCGACGTGGCGTCGAGCTTGCACGGGAGCGGCGAGGAGGGGCCTCATGGCGGTTAGTTTGCAAAGCTGGGTGGTGCAGAGGAGGAGGCGGGGTGGCGCCAGAGAGGCGAGCAGGAGGGTGAGAGTGGCAGGCAGTGGGGATCATGACGGGGTGGGGGATCGCGAGATGCCAGGTGGGGTCGGGAGCGAGGGAGTGGGGTGCTAGTGGGGTAGGGCGGTTGACCGAGTTGGTGGTAGGTAGGTGGGTGGCGGCTAGGAGGTTTGGGTGGGAGGAAGTATTAGGGTTAGGTTGTTTAGGGTTAGCCAGTTAGGGTTTTTGACTAGTGGGGTTGTAGGTGGTCTGGTTGGTTGGGCTTTTGGGCCTGGCCGACTGGACTGTCTTCCCCACAAAATTAGGTTTTATTTATTTTATTTAGTTTTAAATATTCTTTTGATAAAATAGTTTAGGCAAACAAAAGATCCAGGCGGACTGAGGGTTTGATTTGAAATAAAAGACAGGGATATTTATAAAACAAATAGAGGCTTTTAGAGAAATAGTTTAGTGCAGAAATATGCATGATGTCATGATGATGCATAAATAAAATAATTTGCGATTATCTAGTAGTGGTTTTACCCGAGGTGCTACAATATGCCACGTGAGACAAAGACCAGGTCAAACAGAGGACTGGGTCCAGGGTGGCATCAACATGACATCGTTATGGCGTCAGCACCACCACCATCGTCAGTGGGTGGTCGTCTGCGACGATCCACGTCGCCCCAACACGCGAAACTAACCTAGTTCGAATCAGTGCAATGTGCCGAGTCCTAAAGTGGCGGCGCCACTCGGAAATGGTCATTGGAGGCTCATCTCGGACAAGCTCCGACGGTGACCGACGATGGCACACGGCGAGATGGCGATTCATATCGAGATAAGGAGATTTAAGGATAGTGGGAGGTTCAGGAACTTACCCTGATGACGATAGAGAGTTCGGCGAGGACAGGCACGGTCGGAGGCGAGTTCTCTGACAAGATTTCCGACAAACTTCCGCAAAGAGGAACGGCAAAATTCCTCCACTCCAGTGCTCCCCTTGATGTAAGATTTCCCTCAGAGGATCTACGAAGGACGGGGCTTCTCCATGGCTACTTGGAAGAGTGTGGGGAGGTGTGGTTCGATGGCGAGGTGTGGCTCCGGTGAGCTAGGGTTTCGGCCCCATTCAAATCAGAGAGGATAAGGAGGGATTGTGGATAGGGATTGAGGTAGGACGTCGCGGTGGCCTTCTTATCCCCCTCTAGAACGACGACGAGCATCTTGATGCACGGCTGACGACGACAAAGGCATCAGGCGGCGGCGAGCTCCTCCAGCGAGCTGCCTGTGTGCGTGAGGATGACGATGATGTTGCTTTTGCGGAAAACCCCCTAGCGAATCTTTCAGCTCAACCCGCAGTCCTTCTTCAGTCCCACTTGTTAGTCATAGAAGAGTTTGATCTGGGCTGGCTGTTGGGCTTTTGTGGGCTGCACCTGGGCGACAGGTAAGCAGAGAGGAGTTGGGCCACGTCCAAGATTTGTTTTTTATTTTTTTTCCTTTTTTCTATTTTCTATTTTACTTTCAAATTTGAATTTTTCTTATTTGATTTGAATTCTCCTAATAGAATTGACTTGCTGAGTGATTGCAGCATTAATAAAGTATATTAAGGTTCTTTTATGAGTTTGTCATATAGTGGTATTATTTCTTTATTTGTTTTCTATCAAAACCCTTTTTATATTATGTAGAAGCCCTTATTATTCATTTTTCTTTCTACATTACACCATGGCTTTATTATATGATATATTCTTATTTGTTTATAAAACTTAACTCTACTTGGCTCATAGTTTGAATAGAAATTTTTATATGTATAATGACCCTATATCATTATTTGATGTATGAAATACAAAAGAAATTAATATGGTTAATAGTACTTTCATTAATTTAGAAAATGGTATTGTATATTTATTATGGTAAACATAGAAGTTTAGGGTTCATAATTTACTTATATTTCTTTTGTTGCTGTGAGTAAAGATTTAATAACTAAGCATTTTTGTCTTTTGTTTGTGATATTTGATGACATCACCTTTTAAAATAGAAAGTTATATCTAGAATATTTTATAGAAAGGAATTTATAAAGATACACTTAAGCACGTATAATTATGATGGTTGGAATTGATAGAGATGTGCTTATGTGATTTGCTATAGGAGAATATTCCTATAAAGTGATATAGACATAAGATGATCGATCAATAACCTGAAATGGATATTATGTTTGGTTTAAGATTTAGAGTTGGATGTTTTCAAAGAATTTCTATTTTCCATAATTCACAATCCTAAATTTCTAATTAAGGAATTCCTTTCCTAGATATACTACCTTTTCCTATCTATCATCATGATTAACATGATGAGCTTTACTTCACAAGAATGTTCTTATTCACCTTTTATTCATCTAAACTCATGGATGAATCCAATGGGTTTGATACCAAAGCATTTCATAGTTTTCTCATATCCTTGCTTGGTTATACCCACTACTCTACTGTTGATAATATTTAATCCAACAAGTAGTTCTTTCAAACTCCACTCATAATCTTCCTTAATCATCCATCACTAATATTTCTCCATTAGATGTATACATCCAACTACCTTTCTCTAAATCTTACTATCCTTTAAGATGAATAACACTACTTCCATAACTCAATGCTATACTAGCTTAATTGAATCTTACTGTCTTACATTTACTCTAATGACTCATACTCCAACCTCACATTATATTAATGTGACCTGTAATAACTCCTTTAGGATCACTTATCTATACTAGGTTTTCAATTATGTCCTACCCACCAATGTCACTTATACTAGATATAAGTATACCACCCAGGTGAGCAAGGCATGATCATTATAATCCTTTAATCATTTATAGCTTAGATTTTTAGTTGGCTAAACAAGGCTTTATCAGTACAACCTTACAATGGTATTGAAATTATCTTCTTAGTATCTTTAATTGGATTAAGGCTATTATTCATGGACTATGCCCACTTGATCCGATAGAATTACTACTAGTAACTATCTTTAGGATTCATCCTTGTAATCTTCTTTACTACCATATAATTAGATAATATAAATAATTATTCTATTTATTTAAGAGTGATTTAACTCCATCAATTATCCTATTGATTTGATTCTCTTCAATCATTTCCATCCTATAGATAATATCTGAAACTAGCATTACTATTTACCTCTTCTTAGTTGTTACTTTATAGACACTTAAATGTAAGCAATGTTCTGGTCAAGAGTTGATAGATTGAGAATTGGTGAATCAATAGTTGATTTCTCAAAATTGATGAACAACCGATATTGGAATATAACTCAACAGAGATGATAAGGATTGATATGGAAAGAAAGATATATGGTGAATGATCTAAACTTAGTTTCTTTCCTACTCAATCTTACTTAAGAAGTAGGGTTAGGAATTACCATGATACTCATGGTATAAGCAGATGATATTAAGATATAGTTGTTACATTCTTATTATTTGTGTTATATCCTTAAGTTGGTACTCATGAGTGATTATAATAAATACTATGATATGATCACCTAAGGATCAAACATAAATCATAATGTATTAGGGTTTAACTTTTATTACATTTGATCTACCCTTAGATCAAATATCCCTTACCAAAAATAAGGTTTTAGCAAAGGTCATATTGAAACTTATCGCAGTCAACTTGATGATCTACTTCAATTCCATCAAGTTAAGAGAAGCTTCAATCACTTTGATAAGTTTTGTTCAAAAGTGCAAAAATTATTCGGATTTTCTATGCATGAATGCAAAGCACACATCGGGGTTCAGCTTATTTCTAGGCTCTAATGCTGGGATGTTACAGACTATCCCCCTTAAAATAAACTTCGTGCTCGAAGTTCACAAACTCTCATGTCTCAGAGTAAGGAATTGACTTGTAGTGGTTGCTACATTTCTTCACTCTATGGTGACCTTAAATGAAAATAATTTTAGCATTCTATATCCTGGTTAGGTATCCTAATCCAACTCTTCTTTTTTAATTATTGAGATTTCTTACTATATTGTATAAGGTCTAGGAAGTCTCACTAAACAGTGTCCAAATTTTATTAGACAATATTTGTGATCAAAAGCTAATCTTTGATTTATCATTATATGAGTTGTATTGGTACTCCTTCCAAGATTGGATTTGAAGTCATTTAGTCCATAGCCATTGGAATTTCTTGTTCCTCAATACTTATCCAATTGGGTGTTCTCTATTCCTTCTTAAGGGTTAATTAAGAGTTGTTTCTTCTAGAATTAGTCGGTTAGGATTAACCTTTTATCACCTTCAAGCTTTTACCTTATTAAGTTTGAGGTAATCTTTCATTATTACCTATAGTACTTCTTCAACTTTCATTTATAATGTTTACTCTCCCCCTTGGGGTTTACTAATAGTCTTTAAATTGTCTATATACTATTTATTGGCTTTATAACTAGAATGTGGGACTCTATTCAGTTTATACTTTACCTAATTAGGGTCTGATGAAAGATTGTACGGTGTATCCACACAATTGTGGATCTCCAAAACAAATCTTTCAGCATTATATGTCTACTTAATTTTGGACATTTTTGCTTTGATAAGTCTGACTTTGCGAAGCATCTTGAAAGACGATCGCCTTTAAATTTTATACTTCTTTAGGTCTTACTTAGCTTAGGCCAAATTTTATGCTCTTTATGCAACTTTTAAGAATATCTGGTTAACTAAGTTAACCAAATATAAGTTAACCAACTGTGGATTGGAATACCGACTATGGATCAAATACCAGCTATGGATCATCCTGAGTGATAGGTATTACCTTACGGTTTCTAACCTACTACTGGCATTCCCTCTGAATTGTCAGAGCTTACATACTATTTTGCTCCACAACTTCATCTTTGTACTAATTCATGACGCTTCCATGAACTAGGTATTACTACTTTATTAATTCCTTAGTAATAACACCTACTTGACTGAACCCTAAGTTCGTCCCTTTTTGTCGTTCCTTATATTTACTACATTACTCTTTCTTCTTGTAGCTGGCTGAGAACATCCTGAATTTGATCTACCTTCGAATTATGTTAATTCTCCTTACACTTTACTTTAGTAAGTCTTCATCTTGATCCTTGAAACTCGTCACTTCCTTCCACGAATTCCCATTTCTATCTAGGTCTATAACATCAAGTAATAACTGGATGTTACATCATGCATTTGCACACCTAATTAAACTTCATGTACAGATCTAGGAAATCAAGAAGATTCAAGAAAATCCAAAAAGTCAATAAACAACAAAACATATACCATGTATTATACATAGGTTCTTAAATAATTTACAAATGTACTAGATGTTCCAATGGTTTGCTCCACACCTATTTACACAACTATCTTACAAGAACTTCTTGTTCTTGTGAGTATATCCTCACTTATTTCGGCAAACCTTTCAAACTGCAATACGCATTACCCTCTATGTACTTTATTCAATCACTCATCCCTTGGGATGTCGTTCCTTTCTTACTTTCATCTTCCTCTAGTGCTTCCTGGAATTCCATCCATGATGACGTGAAGTCCTACGACTGCCTTCTAGAGCGTAAGAGCATCCAGGAGGTGCGTATTCTTGATTAGAAGTACCGAGACTGAGATTAGTCATTGAAAAATTACTAGAGTTGGCGTAATCTTCCACCGAATATTCCTGGTTTTCCGGCAACGCTTCCTCAAAGTAAGTTGGATCCTTATCCTTTTCTTGGATCCAGTCATACATGTTGGTATAGTAGTTATATGAATACTCTTCTAAGTCGATTGGGTTGGTATTTCCTCCATACGGCTCTCTATAGTTATAGTTGGTCTCTTCTCCGATACCTGAATCACAAGGTATAGGATTGCCTATGGTTCCACCTTGAGATTCTACTCCCCATCCATACTGGCTTGACTCAGGTTTAGTTGGAATAACTCCATTTCATTCCTGTTGTTCGGAGTTATACTTGGTCCATAAATCTTCAGGTGACTGGGGTTTAGTTTGGTAGTAGGCATAATTTTCCGAGTTTGGATCATCAAACTCAGTTTCCTCATACACTTCTCTTGAAGGTATGTATTTGGGATGCCTAGCTTCTTTATCTAACTTCTTCCTATGTGCCATTGCTTTATCAGGATCAGTAAAATCCTCAATTACCATATCCAGTTCCTAAACTAAAACTTGGTGAGTGTTATGATAAGTGTTTAGCAAAGACCGATAACGATCCATATACTCTACAGCTAGAGTAGGTTCAGTTTGGACTAGAGTAGAGTGATCTAAATCATGCTCTAGGTTTGCGGTTTCATGGGGTATAATGGTGTGAGTACTACCTTTTAGAGCTTGGGATTTTTTTTCGCGGATCATGGTTATGGCTGCTGCTACGGCAATCTGGTATGCAAATGCCATGCATCTTGCTTCTCCTGATGGCATTTCTCCCTTAAGTCCTAAATTCTTGGGTAACATGATCATGACACGATATTTAGCTAATACCTGCCCATCATAGTAACTGTAAATCTTGACCAAAAGTCTCGATTCACATTCCAAACTCCATAGAAGTTGTCGGAGATTATCTGTCCAATCGCCTCCGTAGTCATTCAACGTCCTGTTCATCGCTTGAACATTCTGGGGTGGATATCGAGGTGCCATGTGGAACTGTAGATAAGAAATTATCATCAGTCACATAGAGTTAAAACTCTTGGGTAATGATCGGATTTGCAATCATACTAAAGAATTATCGCACTAGTAACATAACAGGACTATTCTCAAGTGAATATCCCTCATATCACTAGAGAACTCTTTATTATTGCTAGGATGTGTCCTACAGGTTCTACCCATTTACTAGGTTTCCAACATAAGGTCAAAGCATATGCTCTGATACCAACTGCGGTGACCTAGCATACCACTGCATGATGTAGTACACTATAGTCGTTGACATAACACCAGTGAAACACCGTTCACTAGTATTACATCCCTCAGAATGGCACAACAGAAACACAGCGGGTCCAATACATGGCTAAAGGTTACAACTCACTCATTAAACGAGATCCAGAGAACACTCTAGGTTAAAGAGAGAGAAAGAACTTCTTACAAAGAAGAATGAAAGATAAATAATACACCGACTATTATACTTTATGTCTAGTATTTTAACTAAGGGTTGACATTTCTAC
This sequence comes from Avena longiglumis, assembly GCA_030063025.1. NCBI lineage: Eukaryota > Viridiplantae > Streptophyta > Magnoliopsida > Poales > Poaceae > Avena > Avena longiglumis. Next base: position 449,811,905 of record CP125973.1, on the reverse strand, counting down.
TATTGCAACACACTACAGAATTAGGTTCTTTGGTTAGAGAGAGTATATTCTTATCTAATCAGTAACTTAGTCTTCACTTGAGTTGATATATATTTTGACTTCCTTGTCTTCGTTGAAGAGCTATAGCATTCGATTATGATTCCTGGAGCATCACTTGATGTTGATGTTGTCTGTACTGGCTTCAGTTTCTAGCAAGGGTTAAGAAGATACGTTGAGCACGAGCGTACTCAGCAAGTTCACTAGAAAAGGAGTGTTTGATGCGCTGTATCTACAGCCACAGACCATAGGTCGTAGGCCATGCAAGTTTTCATAAACATTTCTTCAAAGGTTGCTTTTATTTTGAAAAGCTATGCTCGTCTGCCTTCACGAGTTTACCAGAACTTTCATGGAGTTCCCTTCCCGCCGCGTTCGCAGCTCCTTCCCGGAACAGGGAGTAACAAGTTACAGTTCTTACACTCAGCATAGGTGCGTTACTTTTCCCATGAGAGATCAACTCTTTGTTGCACAACCGGGAAGCTTATTCCCATCCACAATTCCATGATGTGGGGCCCAGAAGATGAACCAAGCCAATCACTTCCCCCTTCGCGACCTCGCCTGCCTCCTTGGTGTACACCATGCCCACATATAGAATTACGGCAATGGTTTGTACAAACCGTTAGATGCCAGAACTATCGTGGGACGTTGAGGGTTCCCACCCAGATGCTGCATATCCTCTACGAATTACCAATTAATATGCACACTACGAGGATAACAGCCACGACCTGCACATCTGGCTTCATGCAAGAGGAAGAAGATACAGCTGACTTCTCCGTCCCATTCCAAATCTCATGGTCAACGCATAATATACGGCGCAAGAATCACTGGCGACATTGGTTTTTAAGTCCTAGGTGATATAATTTTGAACAGTGGTATTCCCAACTGTAAGATTTAATAGATTAGCTGATCACCCTGGATCAGTAACCAATAGTTCACATTATTATCAAAAATAGTGTTTTCTGATACTTTTCAAATGTAGGTGATGACAACACTGGATTTGCAAAATACTTTACAGAAAATAATCCAAGGACATGAGCAAGTGTGAACTTTCCTTTTGTGATTGCAAGATTATGCACTCACGGTATTCGAGTCAGTATAAGATCCAAAATCTGAAATCATCATCATTGGTCCGATAAGGACTAATGTTTAAAGAAGCAATATGCTCTTATGCATAAGTAATGTGATGCACTTTATAATCGCGAATCGCGGGAATGACGTTGTTCTAGGGTTTGGATACTAGAAATGATGTCTTTGAAATGTGTGGTACTTTTAGATGAGTTTAATACTTGTGCTTCTTATTAAGGCTTGTGAGTGTGTGTGATATAATCATAAAAATACAATATTACAAAACAATGGTATACACACAAAAAGTGAAATGCTATTCAAGATTTCTTATATAAGAGTTCTTATTTGAAGTGGCAAAAAGAATAACATTTGAAGAAAAGATTTATTTTCTAAGGTCTAAACAATCTTTGTGGTTATTTGAGTCTGATCGGGGGTATTTGTGCTTGCTTGAATAGTTTGGGTTTGAGATGCTTTTTGACTTAACTATATCAGACCAAAGTTAACTATAAAACATATAACAATGTTTATAGTATTATATTTAGATTCTTGTAGACTAAAGTTAACTTTAAAACATAGATAGTTTGGAAGTATTATACTTATAATATTTGTACCTTGTGTACTTGGTAATGTTGCCTTAAGGTTACTTTAAGAATGGTTATATTTTTACTTGCTGTAGTGGTTTTCTTGATTTTATAATGAGATAGTATCATTTACCTTTTTGAGGATGTGTGGTTATAATTTGAAAACAAGGAAATAATATTACTTAACTATTTATGGATTTACTATAGTGTTGTGATAGTTTTGTAAACTGATGGCTAAAGTATATGGAAAAGATTGTATTTAATCACAATGTATTTTTAAAGAGTTTATATTGGATAAGAATCTTTTTAGAAAATAAACTACATATATAGTTGGAATGGTAATTCAATGTAATTGTATTTAAAATGTATTAAATCAATTAGACCTTACATTATAATAATTAAGACTAATATTGTTTACTAGACCTAAATTGAAAATTTTAGAAATATTAACAAATTTTATTTACCCTTGTACGAATTTTTTAAATTAAGGAAATAGGTTTAAATTCAAATTACTAGAGTATTAAGTTTTTTTATTTACTATAAAGGTGGAATATTGTATTTTTAACAAGTAGGTATTATTTTAGTGATCATTTTGATATATTACATTTATTTTTTTGATTTATAAATAATAAGATATGATTTTGACAATATTTATCACTTTAAAAATACTTAATAAATAATAAATATTTAATTAAGTGAAATAATAATGCATGATTATAGTTTTAAATTATAGTTCTTATTTTTCTAAGATTTTTGGTATTTTATTCATATTTTTATCATTTACCATTATTAGAATATGAATTATCAAAGTTTTATTACTTTTAAAATCCTTATTGAACCATAATTGTTTAAATAATCATCATGATAATATTTTATAATAATTTTAAGTTGTAGCTTTTATTTTTTACAAATTTTCATATATTATACATATTTTCTGAATTATAAATCAAAAGTTATTAATTAAACAAGATTTAATCATTTATTTGATTTCTGGAATATTAATAATTGAGCTTATAACATTTTATTTTATTTCTTACACATGAAATAACTTTTTACACCGCACCCACACCTAGCCCTAATCACTGACCAATTGGCCAGTGGTCACCTCAGCTCTCAAATTTAATAAATGTGTTTTTACAGACTCTAGTTTTACCCACCAGACAATGACATATGGGCCCTAGGCCATGTCATATGCCACGTGAGACAAAGACCGGGTCAAACAGAGGACTGGGTCCAGGGTGGCGTCGGCATGACGTCGTTATCGCGTCATCACCACCACCATCGTTAGTGGGTGGTCGCCAGCAACGATCCACGTCGCCCCAACACGCGAAACTAACCTAGTTCGAATCAGTGCAATGTGTTGAGTCATAAAGTGGCGGCGCCGCTCGTAAATGGTTATCGGAGCCTCAGCTTCGATGAGCTCCGACGGTGACCGACGATGGCACACGGTGAGACGACGATTCATATCGAGATAAGGCGATTTAAGGATATTGGAAGGTTCGGGAACTTACCCTGATGATAGGCGAGGAAAGGCGCGGTCAGAGGCGAGTTCTTTGACAAGATTTCCGACAAACTGTCGCAAAGAGGAACAGCAAAATTCGTCCACTCCAGTGCTCCCCTTGATGTAAGATTTCCCTTAGAGGATCTACGGAGGACGGGGCTTCTCCATGGCTACTTGGAAGAGTGTGGGGAGGTGTGGTTCAATGGCGAGGTGTGGCTCTAGTGAGCTAGGGTTTCGGCCCCATTCAAATTAGAGAGGATAAGGAGGGATTGTGGATAGGGATTGAGGTAGGACGTCGCGGTGGCCTTCTGATCCCCCTCTAGAATGATGGCGATTATCTTGACGCACAGCTGACGACGACGACGGCATCGGGCGGCGGCGAGCTCCTCCAGCGAGCTGCCTGTGTGCGTGAGGATGACGATGATGTTGCTTTTGCGGAAAACCCCCTGGCGAATCTTTCAGCTCAACCCGCAGTCCTTCTTCGGTCCCACTTGTTAGTCATAGAAGAGTTTGATCTGGGCTGGCTGTTGGGCTTTTGTGGGCTGCACCTGGGCGACAGGTAAGCAAAGAGGAGTTGGGCCACGGCCAGGATTTGTTTTTTATTTGTTTTCCTTTTTTCTATTTTCTGTTTTACTTTCAGATTTTAATTTTTCTTATTTGATTTGAGTTCTCCTTATAGAATTGATTTGCTGAGTGATTGCAGCATTAATAACGTATATTAAGGTTCTTTTATGAGTTTGTCATATATTGGTATTATTTCTTTATTTGTTTTCTATCAAAACCCTTTTTATATTATGTAGAAGCCCTTATTATTCATTTTTCTTTCTACATTAAACCATGGATTTTTATATGATATATTCTTATTTGTTTATGAAACTTAACTCTAGTTGGCTCATAGTTTGAATAGAAATTTTTATATGTATAATGATCCTATATCATTATTTGATGCATGAAATACAAAAGAAATTAATATGGTTTATACTACTTTCATTAGTTTAGAAAATGGTATTGTATATATTTATTATGGTAAACATAGAAGTTTAGGGTTCTTAATTTAGTTATATTTCTTTTGTTGTTGTGAGTAAAGATTTAATAACTAAGCATATTGTCTTCTGTTTGTGATATTTGATGACATCACCTTATAAAATAGAAAGTTATATCTATAATATTTTATAGAAAGGAATTGATAAAGATACGCTTAAGCACATATAATTATGATGGTTGGAATTGACAGAGATGTGCTTATGTGATTTTCTATAGGAGAATATTCCTATAAAGTGATATAGACATAAGATGATGGATCAATAACCTGAAATGGGTATTATGTTGGTTTAAGATTTAGAGTTGGATGTTGTCCAAGAATGTCTATTTTCCATGATTCACAATCCTGAATTTCTAATTAAGGAATTCCTTTCCTAGATATACTACCTTTTCGTATCTATCATCATGATTAACATGATGAGCTTTAATTCACAAGAGTGTTCTTATTCACCTTTTATTCTTCTAAACTCATGGATGAATCCAATGGGTTTGATACTAAAGAATTTCATAGTTTTCTCATATCCTTGCTTGGTTATACTCACTACTCTACTGTTGATAATATTCAATCCAACAAGTAGTTCTTTCAAACTCCACTCATAATCTTCCTCAATCATCCATCACTAATATTTCTCCATTAGATGCATACATCCAACTACCTTACTCTAAAGCTTACTATCCTTTAAGATGAATAACACTACTTCCATAACTCAATGCTATACTAGCTTAATTGAATCTTACTGTCTTACATTTACTCTAATGACTCATACTCCAACCTCACATTATATTAATGTGACCAGTAATAACTACTCTAGGATCACTTATCTATACTAGGTTTTCAATTATGTCCTACCCACCAATGTCACTTATACTAGGTATAAGTATACCACCCAGGTGAGCAAGGCATGATCATTATAATCCTTTAATCATTTATATCTTAGATTTTTAGTTAGCTAAGCAAGGCTTTATCAATACAACCTTACAATGGTATTGAAATTATCTTCTTAGTAACTTTAATTGGATTAAGGCTGTTATTCATGGACTATGACCACTTGATCCGATAGAATTACTACTAGTAACTATCTTTAGGATTCATCCTTGTAATCTTCTTTTACCATATAATTAGATAATATAAATAATTCTTCTATTTATTTAGGAGTTATTTAACTCCATCAATTATCCTATTGATTTGATTCTCTTCAATCATTTCCATCCTATAGATGATATCTGAAACTATCATGACTATTTACCTCTTCTTAGTTGTTTCTTTATAGACATTTAAATGTAAGCAACGTTCTGGTCAAGAGTTGATAGATTGAGAATTGGTGAATCAATAGCTGATTTCTCAACATTGATGAAAAACAGATATTGGAATATAACTCAACAGAGATGATAAGGATTGATATGGAAAGAAAGATATATGGTGAATGATCTAAACTTAGTTTCTTTCTTACTCAGTCTTACTTAAGAAGTAGGGTTAGGTATTACCATGATACTCATGGTATAAGAAGATGAGATTAATATATAGTTCTTACATTCTTATTATTTGCATTATATCCTTAACTTGGTACTCATGAGTGATTATAATAAATACTATGATATGATCACCTAAGGATCAAACATAAATCATAATGTATTAGGGTTTAACTTTTATTACATTTGATCTACCCTTAGATCAAATCTCTCTTACCCAAAATAACGTTTTAACAAAGGTCATATTAAAACTTATTGCAGATAGCTTGATGATCAACTTCAATTCCATCAAGTTAAGAGAAGCTTCCATCCCTTTGACAAGTTTTGTTCAAAAGCGCGAAAATTATTCGGATTTTCTATGCATGAATGCAATGCACACATTCGGGGTTCAGCTTATTTCTAGGCTCTAATGCTGGGATGTTACAATATCCCATATGCCATGTGGTTGCACTGGAAGCTCCACAAGTGTGATACCCTAGGGTAAACCATAGACATGGGCCCTGAGTAACCACTCAACATAATCCATACAAATCCCTTTTTCACCCAGGTGTTTCATTAACATTGGTTATTTTCTTAGTCAAAAATAAATAAGTATATAAACTTTCCATACCATCATAATATGAATTTCCACCCACAAATTCTAATAGCAAGGCTAAGCATTCTATCATATGATGTCTCCTAAGTTAGAAAAATACTACCAAGGTATATTCTATAGGATAACTATAGCATAGTAATATAAGTAAAAACTATCAGGAAATGTTCTACTAAAATATCACTAATGCAATAGTTGAAATAATAGGACATATGATGAAATATCACAGCAACAAACTTCACAATCTACACATCATAATCAAACAATAAAATATACAATTCAATATAGGCACCCAAAAATATGAATGCATGCAATAAGATGAATGCTACACTTTGAAATTCAGAGCCTATAGTACAGAGGATGGAATACACCATCTAAAGGCATAAGAACATAAGATCCACCTAAAAATAATCTATACAAAACAATTTTTATAGCCAAAATAGGCCTAAAAAGGTTTCTGCCTAAAACTCATGTTTACATAAGTTTTTGAACAAAATTAGGTCTCAATAGTGTAGCTGTCATTTTCTTGAATCCATGGACACCAAGTTTGTATTTTTCTGATTGCTAGATGAAAAGTTATTGAATTTCTAAGTTTAATCATCTAATTAATCTATTTTCAAATTTAACTGCAGGTCCTAGCCACGTGGCGTAATCCTATTGGTCGATATCGCTTCGGCTGGATCAGCAACGCGGGCCGTTGGAATAAACTGAAAACGGGCAGGCCATATTGACTGATACCCTTTCACTAAATGATCTAATCCTAGCCCTAGGATGCAGATCCGATGGACCTTAGCGCTCAAGTAGGAACTAGCAGCGCTGGCAACTGCGCACGGCGGCGGCGCGTCGGTTGGGTGGTGTTCCGGCGGTTCTAAAGGGTAAGGGGGCTTGGAGCATTAGAGAGGTTGCGGTGGTTGAGGTGGTCTCAGTGGTGGCCGTGGTCGAGGAAGGGGCGCTCGGGTTCGGCTCTAATTCCTCACCGGAGTTGTACTTGCCATTGGTGCTTTGCAGATGAAGAAGGAGTCGAGTCTCTGGGGCTCAAGCAAGGAAACCAAAGCATTAGTGGGGTGCACTAGGTCCTGTAAGAGACCTTGGTGGCCAAAATAGAGCGGAGGGGACTAGGTCTCACCGGAATTTCGTCGGTGAACGTCAACTGCCGAGGGTTGCTCAGACGATGACCGTGGTGACGACCTAGGGTGCCATAAAAATGAATGGAGGGAGTTAACGGATGCGCCCGAGGATGGCGTGGTTTACTGGATAGAAAATAGGGCAAGGGGCGGTCAGTTCTCACCGTAATTGTTGTCGGATTTCATCGGTGACCGTGACGGTGCAAGGTTGAATTCGAAGCGCCTGGGGGATGTCTGGCGGCTTGGTTTGTGGGGAAATGGTGAGGAGGGAGTGAGGTTTAAGAGGTAGGGATCGGGCAAAAGAATTAATCTCGCAAACACGCAAATTTACTCAGAGTAAAATCGACCAGAAATTGCAGAGGACGGGAGCGGGCTCGTTGGCACTGGCTTGAAGATGATGGTGATGTGACAGGTGGGGCCGAGCCGTCAGCGAGTGGGTACGGAGAGGGGGTGGTGAGAAAGAATCCAGCAGGGGAAGAGGGGGTGCCGGGTGGGCTTAGTGGGCCGAGGGTGCTGGGCCGAAAAGGCTTGGCTAGCAGATTTTTTCTTCTTAATCCTTTTTCTTTTTAGTTTTATATTTTCTACAAAACATTTGAACTAGAAAACAAACTTCAAATCAATACAAAACAAACCTCTAATAAAACATTTGGGTAAAATAAAAATAAAATCACAAAGCTCCGCACCTTAATATAAAGGAGTGGGTTTTAATAGGGGTTTTCCTGTGGTTTAAACTTTGAAAATGTTTATGCAATACAACACATGCCATGATGATATGAATGCAATGATGATGTTTCGTTTAATAAAAATTTGGGATGTTACAAATCTAACCCCCTTAATATAAATCTCGCCCTCGAGATTCGGGTTGGCTAGCAAATAAGTGACAGTGATCTTTCCGAAGATCATCTTCCCGTTCCCAAGTTGCTTCTTCCTTAGTGTGATGGTTCCACTTTACTTTGTAGAATTTGATTGTCTTGGTACGAGTGATTCTTTCTGTTGTCTCCATAATCTTGATAGGTTTCTGTTCACAAGTGAGATCATTCTCTAGCTGAACCTATTCTAGTGGTATAGTGTCTCTTAATGAAGTTTCTTCCGTCTCTGGGTGACACTTTTTTAGCTGGCTAACATGGAACACATTATGAACTGCTGACAGAGATTCTGGTAATACTAGCTCATATGCCACTTCTCCTTTGCGGCTCAAAATCTTGAATGGTCCTACATAACGAGGTGACAATTTCCCTTTGATATCAAATCTCTTTATACGACGAAGTGGTGAGAGTTTGAGGTAAGCTCTATCACCTATCTCATGGGTAAAATCTCTATGTTTTGGATCTGCATAGCTATTTTGTCAAGACTGGGCTATCTTTAGTCTATCCTTTACCATCCTGACTTTCTCTTCGGCTTCCTTGATCAGGTCCGAACGAGTTTCTTTCTCCTACTCCATTCCACAATAATGGTGTAGTACACTTCCTTCCATAAAGGAATTCAAACGGAGCCATCTCTATGCTCGATTGATAGCTATTATTGTAAGAAAAATCCGCGTATGGCAGACTTTCATCCCAACTAGATCCATAGTCTAGCGCACAAGCTCTCAACATATCTTCCATCAGTCTGAGGATGAAAGGCAGTGCTGAATTCTAGCCTAGTTCCCAGTGACTCATGTAGTTGTCACCAAAAATGCGAAGTGAACTGAGTTCCTCTATCCGACACGATACTCTTGGGTACTCCATGTAAACACACAATTCTATTCATGTAGATCTTGGCTAACTTAGCACTTGTATAGGTGGTCTTTACATGAATGAAATGAGCCACTTTTGTCAAGCGATCCACAACAACCCATATAGAATTGTATCCAAATCTAGTCCCTGGCAGTCTTGTGATAAAATCCATACCGATTTTATCCCACTTCCAATCAGGTATTGGCAGTGGTTGTAATAATATTTCCGGTTTCTGATGCTCCGCCTTTACTCGACTACACACGTCACAGAATGCAATGTGCTCCGCGATATCTTTCTTTAAATTGTTCCACCAAAATCTTTCCTTCACATCCATATACATCTTAGTATTGCCAGGATGAAACAAATATGGTGAATTATGTGCTTCTTGCAGGATCAATTTCCGAAGTTCAGGATCATGTGGAAAGCAGATACGTTTCCCATACCATAAGGTTCCTTGTTCATCTTCATGGAATCCCTTTGCTTTTACTTTACGAATTTTACTCTTAATGTCTTCTATTTCTTTGTCCAATTTTTGAGCTTCTCTGATTTTATCCAATAGTGTTGGTTGTACTTCCAAGGACATAAGATATCCTTCAAGCACTATCTCTAATGTTAGCTCTTTAAATTGAGCACTTAATTCTTCTGGCAATTCTCCTTTGGTGAGGCCATTCACATAAACCTTGCGGCTTAATACATCGGCTATGACATTTGCTTTCCCGGGATGCTATTGCAAACTTAAGTCATAATCTTTGATAAGTTCTAGCCATCTTCTTTGTCTCATGTTGAGTTCCTTCTGTGTGAAAATGTATTTCAGACTCTTGTGATCGGTGAACAGTTCACAACGCTTTCCGATAAGATAATGTCTCCATGTCTTTAGTGCATGTACAATAGAGGCCAACTCTAAGTCATGTGTAGGATAATTCACTTCGTGATTTTTGAGTTGTCTCGAGGCATATGCTACCACTTTACCTTCTTGCATTAACACACCTCCTAGTCCTTGGTGAGATGCATCACAATAAACTTGAAAACCTTTCTCTAGATATGTCAAGCATAACACTGGTGCTGACACTAATCTCTTCTTCAACTCTTGAAAACTGGTTTCACATGCTTCAGTCATCGGGTTTGCTAATTTTTAGAAATTCTCGATGAACCTTCTATAGTATCCTACCAAGCCCAGGAAACTATGAACCTCTTTAACTGTTTTAGGAGATCCCCATTCCGTTACAGCTGCTACCTTTGCTGCATCGACAACTATACCATTCCCAGACATAACATGTCCAAGAAATCCAACTTCATTTAGCCAACTTGGCATACAAGTTGTGTTCCATGAGTTTCTCTAGAATCAAACGCAAATGTTCTTCATGTTCCTCATTGATCTTGGAATAAATCAATATGTCATCGATGGATACCACTACAAACTTGTCAAGAAACTCCATGAACACCTTGTTCATCATGTTCATGAAATAAGATGGTGCATTAGTTAGTCCAAACAACATCATTGTATACTCATACAATCCATATCTAGTGGTAAAAGTAGTCTTTGGTATATCTTGTTCTCTAATATTTAGTTGAAAGTAACCTGATAGAAGATAAGTTTTTGAGAACACACGAGCTCCTTCTATCCGATCAAAGAGATCATTAATTCTGGGTTGGGGATATTTGTTCTTTATGGTCACTTTATTAAGAAATCGATAATCTATGCATAGTCTTTTACTTTTGTCTTTCTTCTCGACAAACAAAACTGGTGCTCCCCAAGACGAAGAACTTGGTTGGATAAATCCCTTATTCAACTGTTCTCCAACTTGTTTGATACATCCATAACGTATCTATAATTTTTGATGGTTTTATGCTATTATTATGCTTTTGACACTTCTTTTTATATAAAGTTCATGAGTTATTTGGACTAACCTACTAATAGTTGCAAAAGTGCATAATGTTCTTGTTTTACACTTTGATGTGTAGTAATTATCAAGAATACAAGTGGAACCCTTGTTGGAGTCAAATTGGAATTTTCTAGAAATCTGTCTCATAACTCTTTTTGAAGATGGTCACGTTTTGGGTCGATGACGGCGTCAAACGGAAAACTCTTCAACTACAAAGTTGTAGGAAATTTCACGAAAATCATTCTGGACATAAAATTTAGCTGATTTTGTATCCAGACAAGCCTGCTAGGACCGATTTACTGTAGCTTAAGATGAGGTGATGGGAATCTGAGAAGCTATATAAAGGGAGGAAACCTAATTCGTGGGAGACACCTCCACCCACGAATTTGCAGCCACCAAAGCCACCTTTTTTCCTCCCCCATGGATTCCATCTCCATGGGGGAGGGCTCCCAAGAAGCCATGAAGGAAGGGGGCTAAGGGACGGTGCTCCCCCACGATACCGGTGGCGGGGAAGGAGTCCCCCGCGCCGGCGCCGCCCTCTTCACCATCTTCCCGGCCATATCCATCACCTAATCCTCCTAGTATGCAGTGGTTCATACTCCCACACACCTCTGTACCGTCCTATGTAAACATGGTGTTTGATGCAATAAGTTACAATCCTATGATCTATGTCATGTTTGTGTAGTTTCTTTGTTCTTAGATTGAATGGTTGAACGTCTTTTGTTCATTAGAGTTGTATGTTGATATGGTAAAGTCCTTTGGTGTCCATTATATTTGTGCGCGCATGGATTAAACATCATAGGGTTTGTAGTATGTGTAAGAGGAAGGGGAAGTTCTGCCGGAGTGACAAAAACCTAAGGACGCGAACCGGAACGTTGCACATATGCGAGTAAGAGGACAATTAACTTAAGGCTATGGTTGGGGAAACCTTAATGCATTATCAATAGTTACAGGTGTTTGCCAACAATCCAATCATATAGTACATGTAATTCCATGTACTAAAGCACATGTATATTTAGCCTCTCACACATAGAAAATTGCATCGAAGACAATGAACCCGATTTATTCCCCAATTAAACTTGGACAAAGCCACCACAATTACCACCACTATTCCACACTCATGGTTATGTTAGTTTAATGTATTTTATTGCTGCATCAACTAGCTTTACTTTCTTGTTATTTATTATCTTGCAAAGCTTTCTCTAGTACTCGTTTTTTGCTCTAGTTTTATTTCCTAGATAATGCAAACATTTAGTGTTCGTAGAGTTGTATCAGTGGTTGATAGAACTTGAGAGAATATTTATCCTACCTTTAGCTCCTTGTTGGGTTATACACTCTTACTTATCGAAAAGGCTATACATGATCCTCTATACTTGTGGGATATCAAGACCTTTTCTAGCACCGTTGCCGGGGAGCAATAGCCTGTGGGTGAATATTCTTGTATGCACTTGTTTGCTTTTATCTCTAAGTAGTTTTTTACTTTTAGTTTTAATTTGTTCTCTATCTTAGTATTGATAGGGACTGCGAATTACAAAAAAAAAATAGTTGTACTTGTTACCTAAAAAGTGGGGATTGACCTTGAACACTTGTGTTCATGCCTATGAAACCAAAACAAATCTTCCCATGGAAGCTTTTCAACAGAAGGAAGGTACCTTTAAATATCAATTCCCATTCAAGAAAGGTATAGAATACCTTTTGCCTCTCCTATTATGTAACATCCCTAAAATCATATTTTCAAAGTTTGCATATCATTCATGCATGCATATCATTTAGGGATAAATTTCAAACTCATTTCAATAAACAGAAGCACTGAGTGCTATTATTTTATGTAAGCAAGCATTGGTCTAATGCCACTCTCAAGTGAGAGAATATTTGTTTTAAACCAAGTTTTGTTTTCTCCTAAGATGGTTGGTTGTGTGTCAAGGCTTGGACAAAAATTTACAAAACAAATATGGTTTTAAACCATTTTCAAAACCTATTCAAATCTTGTGCTAAGGCACTGTTTATTTTGATTTTACAAAAGGACCAAGCAGGTATAGAGAGACAACATGGTTTTATGTCCAAAAACATGAAGGTTACACTTTACAAAATCCAGAAAAAATTTAGAATTCAAATGCTTTTGATTTCATTTGAAAATGATTCCAGAATATCAAATTAGAAAAAGAAAAGAGTTTAGAAATCAGTACTGGGCCTGGAGCCACGTTTTCGTCCCAGTAGACAAAGCATCCCACCCGGGCCACCTCTCTCTCTGTGTTTCCTCACCGCGCCCGCGCACACCCCCTCGCTGACCACTGGGCCCCGCAACCACGTCACCTCGTCGTCCCCAAATCACGCCTGCGACCAGCACCGCCGCGGCCGTTTCCTCCCGACGCAAATGCGCTTAAATCCCATTGATGCCGCACATAATTCTCGCCCCAGCTCTGCCTATTTAACCCCCACCCCTCCGCAACCATTTCCCCTCACTCAGTGCCCCCACTCCGCCACCAGGCTGCCCACAATCTCGCTTGCACCGCTGCGGTACCGAGCCACTCCGGCGTGCGATTCCGGTGAGAACTCCTCGCCCCTTGCCTTCTAATCTTGCCAGCATGATCGCAACAACCATGTGCATCTTCTAACGCCACTGGTGCGTGCTAGGACCATCCGGAGCCTCACCAACGTCGACGACTGCGCGTGCCAACAAAGCCCGCAACTCCGACGAGCTCTCCTGGTTAGTACTGACCGCGCCTTTCCCTCTCGTTGACACTCGCGTGACCAGCATCGTCTCGCGCATCTGACACACTTCTCCTTTTGCCTTGGCATGACCTGTACCCTCGCCAGCAACGACGAACAGAAGCGACCATCGCCAGAAGGAACTATGGCGAGCAATCTCCGTCGACCTCGAGCGCCCCTTCGCCAACCAAGCATACCTTGAGCATCAGCAGCGCATGGCGAACTCGGTGAGCTATCTATCCCTCTCCTGCGCGACCTAGATCGCCGGCAACATCTCTGACAGAGCCGCCGCCGCCGCTAGCGCCGCCAGACTTTGGTCGCTTGGCCCACAGCCGTTAGATCCAGATCCAACGCGTAGAATTATATCACTTAGCAAAGCGGTAAGTTTAGATCTGAGCCATGCGATGCACTTTAGATCTAACGATCCAGAAAGCCTGATCCGCGCGAAACGGTATCGACCAATCAGAGAGCGCCGCGTGGCTAGTTTTTTGTTTTAAAAACAGAATTTAGATCTATTAATTGTTCAAACTTGCAAAATTCATAACTTTTCATCCACACGTTCAAATTTTGCAAATTTTATATCATTGGAATCAGGAGAGAAAATCCTATCTGTTTATCCAATGTGTTTAATGTTTTGCCTCTGAAAAAATGGTTGTTTTTACAGAAACATTTGTAGGCATAATTTGTGTATAGTAATTATTTGAAAAATGATTTGTTGATCAAATAAAGTTTATTTGGTGTGTTTTGGACTTGTTTAGGATTCAGTACTGTATAATTGTCTTGTTTGGTGTAGAAAATCATCACATGGCATTTTCATGCATTCATATATTTTTGTTTGTATATTTTGATATGTGATCCTTGTGCCATTATTTTATGTGTAGATTTTGGTGCAAATGGTGATTGTGATTGTGAAGATTGTTACTACTCCCCAAACTACCAAGGCAAGTGGTGCTTCATGATTTTATTCCCATATTTTTCAACTATGCACTAGAAATATTTTGTATAGGACTTGCATGAATATCTTGGATAAGTATCTATATGCTATGCTTGGGAAATCCTAGTAGTTGTAGAATTGTTAGAAATTTCTCTAAGTTAAGATGCTTACCATTTCCATGCTTAGCCTAGCTAGTAGAAACCAAGGGTGGTTATATATTCATGCTATGAGAAATATTTCTAAGTCTTTGGACTTAAGTTTTGCTTAATAAAACAACAAAGTGAATGAAACACCTGGGTGGAATGGAAAGATTGGTTTGTGTTGAGTGGTTACACAAGGCCCATTTATATGGTGTACCTTGTGTATCTCACTTGTGGAAAGCCACCCAGGAACAAAGGGATTTGAGATGCCAAATGTTAAGAAGCTTCTAGTGCAGCCACATGGCAATATGGCTCTGCTTGGATCATATAGGTTGCAATAACTTAGCCATTTGGACAGTTGGTGGTAGTGCGATGATAGGTTGGAACGCGTCCATTTGATCTAAGGGAAGGCTTCTGAAAGGTCCTGTCTTGGTGAAAATCAAGTCTTGTGGGGAAAGTGCACAACCTCTGCAGATGGAAGAATCTAAGTACTTAGCCATGTCCCTGGTATTGGACAACTTGAGCATCAAGACATGGAAGCTATCAAGAATCTCCTCATCCCAATTTCTAAGTTAAAACTTGTGGTTGAATAAGGGTGAAGGTACACCAATTTCTATTGGTGTTTCCTTGGGAAAGGTTTTGTCAAACAAAAACTTAGTGTTTTCAACTAATAGGAAAAACCTATTTTGAGCAAAGCAAGCCTAAACTACACTTAGCCAAATGCATGTAGTATCTAGATGCTAATATTCTACTAAGGTATCACTTGCCAATACAATTCCAAATGTATAGATCCACTTTGGCTGTAACTTCTGATGTTGTAGGTTATTCTGATGATGATTAGGGGTTATGAGTCTACACTCAACATGCTTTCCTGTGGCACATGAAGATGAAGACTTATTTATCTTATTCTATATGTGAACTCTTGTATTAGGCCTATGGCCATGGAGTTTTTAAAAGACTATGTTGTCTCTGGAATGATATGTAATAATGACCTTTGTTTTTGTGTACTTCATCTTAAACTGTGGATGCTAGCATTGATCCAGGGACTAGCATTGCAATCACAGGGATCCTTACCTTTATAAAGGGAGGGATCTTACATACTAAAACAAAAGTTGCTCTTAATGCTTCTTTATTTGAAAATACTTGAATCTTGCTTCTTGTGCCTAATTTAAGGCGTTAAAGAAAAGTACTTGGGAGATAACCCAATAGTTTTCTTCAGTCTTGGAAGTTATTACTTTTTTAATAACCTCTCCTTATCCTTTCTATTTAATTTTTTTCCAAGAATAATCTCTAATGAGAGGGAAGTAAGATTTGGGGAGTTGCTGTCCCGAAACAGATTTTTGCGTTCCACTGTAAAAGTTCTTCAAAAATCTCTGTAAGTTGGATTGAGCTGTAATTTTGTGAATAAATCCCCTAGGTTGTTAGATAACTTCTGTTAGTTCAATACTTTTTGATTTATGCAATATAAGGTCTTCGAAAAAATCAGTTTCTTCCTGCTGGTCTGTTTTGACAGATTTCTGCCGTTATTTGCATTTGCTTCTTATTGATTTCTTTTTGGGTTATTTGTGGGAAATTGAGATTTTTGAGGGAATTGATACAGTAGCTTGTGTCTTTAGTGAAATTTTTGCTATTTTGAAACTAATCCCAAAGGTTTATTATCTTTTAAATGCACTAATGTTGCTAATGAAGATTGTGTGAAGTTTTGTATGAAGGAAAATTTTCAGGTGTAAGGAAAGAATGATGTAATGATATGAAGAATGGAAAAAATCTCAAGCTTATGGATGCCACCCTATGTCACCCCAAGAAATATTCAAGAGGTACAAGCGTCAAATCTTGGGGATACCCAAGGCATCCCCTTCTTCATCAATAAAAATCTCAGGTCTTTCTAGACACTTCGTTTTTATTGATTCATGCACTATTATGTTGTTCTTGGAGCGTCTTAGTTTTCGTTTTTGGTTTTTATTTGCTTAGTTTGCTTGAATAAAGTGTTTGGACCCCCGATTTTGCTGTGTTGTTTGAAATAAGTTGATTGGTGTCGGTGAAGGAGTAGGAAGCTTCATGTTTATAAGTGGTACAAAAGGAGTTTGTTTTGACTGTGGCCTAGACCTTATCATGTCATATTCGGTGTTGTTTTGACCCTATTCTTAGTGGTTATTGCTATAGCATGACTTTTTCCAAACAATTGGGATTACTTAATGTGCCTTGAAAGAATCATCCATTGTTTTAGCATAGAAAAGAATAATATTGTGGTATTCTCCTTTGATGCTTTGTGTGGGTTGACTTGGCACATGCTCACACCATGTTATGACTATGAATTAGTCACCATAGCCTCTATGATCATTTAGTTTTTGACTTGTGGTACCACTTTATGCTTTTATTAGTAATGTATTTGTCTCTCTTCATGATTCTGGCCATTATTGCTCTCTTAGTTGGTCGCTCCTAGTAGTTTGCTAGCCTCCACTTATATTGAGTAAGCTCTACTCATGCATCCAACTCCAAGAAACCAAGTTATTCCAAAGTGTCCACTATAAATTCCTATGCATGGTGTGTTACACCATTCCAAGTATATTCTTGTTTTATCTACCTTCCAATTAAAAAGTCATTTTGTGTAACATCCCAGCATTAGATCCTAGAAATAAGCTGAACCCAGATGTGTGCATTGCATTCATGCATAGAAAATCCGAATAATTTTCGCTCTTTTAAACAAAACTTGTCAAAGTGATTGAAGCTTCTCTTAGCTTGATGGAATTGAAGTAGATCATCAAGTTGACTGCAATAAGTTTCAATAAGACCTTTGTTAAAATCTCATTTTGGGTAAGAGAGATTTGATCTAAGGGTATATCAAAATGTACCATAAGTTAAACCTTAATATAATGTGAATTATATTTGATCATTAGGTGATCATATTATAGTATTCATTATAATCACTCATAAGTATCAAGTTAAGGATATAAAACAAATAATAAGAATGTAACCACTATATCTTAAATCCCATTTGCATACATTCTGAATTTCATAGTAACATCTAACCTCAAAAACTATTTTGATGAGTTGGAATTGGAAATAGATTAAGTCAAGATCATCCACTATATATATATATATCTTTCTTTCTATACAATCTTTATGGAACTTATCTCAATATATGTTGTTCATCAATGTTGGATAATTTTCCATTGATTCACAACTTCTTTAACTATTAGTCTTTGATATCTTATTTGATCTTATCAGAACATCCAATCAAATCTTCTAATGAGGGCATAGTCCATTAATAACCTTAATCCAATATAAGATACTAAGAAGATAATTTCTAGACAATAAAAGGTAGGATTGATAAAGCCCTCCTTAGCTAACTAAGAACTTCAGTAATAAATGATTAAAGTATTATAATGGTAATGTTTTGGCCACCAACATGGGATGCTTATATTTAGTATAGGTAATACTGGTGGGTAGAACATGATTGGAACCTTAGTAAAGATAAGTCATCCTAGAGAAGTCTTTGAAAACCACATAAATATAATTCAGGGATTGAAGTGTAAGTCATGAGGGTTAAGTAATTATAAGATGGTGTTATTCAACTAAAGCTAGTGTAGCATAGATTCATAAAAGTGGTGTTATTCATCTTTAAGGATAGTTTACTTTAGAGAAAGATTAGTGATGGAGGATTAAGGAAGATTGGGAGTAGAGTTTGAAGGAACTACTGGTTGGATGGAAGATTATCAATAGTAGAATAGTAAATACAACCAAGCAAGGGTATGAGAAAGCTATGAAGTGTCTTTGTCTCAAACTCATTGGATTCATCCATAAGTTTAGAAGAATGATATATTGAATAAGAAGATTTTAATAAGTAAGTCCATCAAACTAACCATGATGATGGATAGAAAGAGGTATTATATCTAGGAAAGGAATTCCTCAATTAGAGATTCCAGATTGTGAAATATAATTATATGTTATAGATCATTTTCCTATTTAATCTTGGTAAGCAATCAACTCTAAATGTTAAATCAAACATAATATCCATCTCATACTGTTGATCCATCATCTGATGCTTATAACACTTTATAGAAATATTTCCATATAACAAATTACATAAGCATATCACTACTAGGAAAACGGCTATAGGTAATCCACACTTCTGTGGCGCACTTGCTAGAGGTGCCCCACGGGTAAAATAGGCGTGGCGCACTACCCACAGGTGCCCTACGGCTAACTGTCATAAGCGTGGCGCACATGGGGGTGGTGCGCCACGGATATGTGTGGGCCAGGGCACATGTGGCCACATCACACATACCCGTAGGGCACTAGGTCAAGGTGCGCTACGGATGTGTCACTTATCCGTAGGGCACCTTGACCTAGTGCGCTACGGGCATGTTTGCTGCTGCAGATGGGTCAACTTAGCCGTAGGTCACTCTGCCCTAGTGCCCTACGGCTAAGTGGCATGCACCAACTCCCCCCCCCCACGTGGATCGCCTTTTTAGGCTTTGCAAAAAATAAAAGAAAATGATAAACACTTCAAAAAATTAAATACTTTCATATTTAGGTAGGTAATGTGGTATAGCTTCTAGTAAAATTAACAAACATGATTTTCCACTTTATCTGCAAAAAAAAGTCATGCCACGGTAAAAAGGCCGTAACTTTTGCATACGATATCGAAAAAAATCGTATAATATACCAAAATGACGAGAACGAGATTTCGCATCCGCTCGCAACGACCTTCGGTCGTTTAGCAATTTTTTAGTTTTTAAAAATTAGAAAAGAGTAAAAAGTTACGGTCAAAAGACCATTTTTTCCTACAGAAAAAAATAGAGGGCGACTTACCCGTAGCGCACCACCACCTAGTGCGCCACGGATAAGCTTGGGCGGGATTCAAATTTCGAATCCTCACCCTGCCCACCTACCTTTCCCTTCCCCCTTTTCCCTCTTCCTTTTCCTTTCCCTTCTCCTTCTCCCTTCTCCCTTCTCCTTCTTCCTTCTCCTTCTCCTTCTTCCTTCTCCTCCTTCCCCTTCTCATCTCCTTGCAGTGACGGCGCGACGACGGCCTCCTCCTCTCCTTGCAGTGAAGGTGGCGCGACGGCGGCGCAACGACGTCCTCCTCCTCTCCTTGCAGTGACGGCGGCCGACCTTCCTTCCTCCCTCTCTTCCTCCATCTCTTCCTTCCTCCCTCTCTTCCAACCTTCCTTTCTCAAACCACCCCTTCCTACCACCTCGACGCCGGCGAGGACTAGAGCGGCCACGACCCCTTCCTACCACCTTGAATCCAATTGGGAAATCAAAACCTATTTGGATCAAATAAAATCCTAAAGAAATTTAAAATAGTAAACATTTGATAAAAGAAAATGAAATATTTTGGAACTACTATTTTGGATCTTTTAAGTAAAAAGATTTGGTTTTCAAAAGAAATAGAAGTTTTATAAATAAAGATTATTTTATAAAGCCAAATTAAACCTTGGACAAACTTTTGAAAATAAAACATTTTGTTTTGATAAAAATAGCAAAGGTTTAATTAAAATAGAATAATAAGGATTTAATATCCAAATTTTATTTAAGTAAAAGCTTTTCCCATTTTAAATAAACACTAAAACTTATTTATTTATTTTAAATAAGTTTTCCAAATATTTTATATTCTCAAATAAAACCTACTGAAGTGTTTTGGCATTATTTTAGATTTCAAAATAAAGTTTTTAATAAAACAAATCCTATTTGAATTATTAACTAAGGTCCATTTTATTTAATTATTAATGGACCCTATAGCAAAAATGTTATTTTGTTTTAAACAAGCTTTCCAAGTATTCATTACTTTCAATTAATACCTACTGATTTGGTTTTGAAAGTATTTGGATTTCAAAAGAAGATTTTATTAAATAAATCAAACCCTATTTGATTAAATAACTAAAGGTCCATTTTATTTAATTAATGAATGGATCCTAAAAATGAATAAAAATATTATTTTTTATTATGGAATTTTGGATTATGCTACTGAACAGAACCAAGTTCAAAAGTTGTGAAGTGTGGTGTTTGTTTGAATTGATTTGGTTGATTGGATTGTTTGTTTGAAATTCAAATCAGTAAATAGAAATGGAAAAAGATAAATCAATCAGACAGAAAAAATAAGAACAAGTCGACCCAGCTAACCCAACTTGACAAGCCCTCTCTTCCCCAATGAACCGTTCTTTTCCACTCACACCCGCACCCAGAATGAATGACAAGTGGACCCTCCCTCACTTCCTTTCTCCCGTTGGCAGACCCCACATCCCCAGCCATCGTCTTCAACGAGACCCCGTCGCCCTGCCGTTGCAGTGAGATTACTCCGGCGTTGATTACGCATGAAGGAGGCTTTGATTCCTCGAAATAACCATGCCCCTTTAAACGCCAGTGACTCCTCTCCACTTCCCCTCTGTTTCCCCATCTCAACACGCCCCCAGGCTGCGGAATTTTGCCCTACACTCCCTCTGCTCCGACGACGCTCCGGTGAAAATTCCGGCGACCCAACGCCGCCCCTTGCCTCGTCGACCTCGCACACATACTCCACGCATCCTGGTGCATCTCCTCGTGCCAATCATTCATCCGCGAGTGCCCTGTAACCTCGGCTTCGTCGACACTAAGCGTCTTGGCCAATGCCGCCATTACTCATCAAGCACCCTGTGAACTCCGACCGCCCTAAGCTCTCTCAAGGATGCACGCATCTTCCCCAGGTCATTCCGCGTCTAACCATGCCTCCACTTTGTCTTAGACCGGTCCTAAACAACGCCAGCAGCGACGCCTGAACGCATCCGACGCCAGGAGCAACTCCGCCGAGCCATTACTCTCACCTCCGTGCGCCCCTTCGCCAGCCAGTGCCTCCTTGAGCTTCCCCAGTCGTCTGCGAACACGGTGAGCACATTCTTTTCCTCCCTCGCTTCCTGTAGCATCGACCCCGCCGTCGTCTGACCGTCATTGCCGCGCAGCATTTGTCAGCGCCGATCCTAGCCTAGTTACTTTGAACCGTAGGATGAGAAACATCTGGCTAGGATTAGATCTGATCGAAACGGTACGCGTCCATCTGTGCCGCATGTTTCCAGTTAGATCCAACGCACCCCGTAGCTGATCCAAGCGAACCGTTATTGCCCAATCAGGGACAGCCACGTGGCCAGTTTCTGTTTAAAATAGAATTTGAAAACAGATTTCTATGCAGATTTGAAAACCCTATAACTTTTGATCCACACGTCCAAATTTTGCAAATTTGGTATCATTGGAATCAGGGGAACAAACCCTAGCCAACCATGCCCTTAGTTTAGCAAATAGTATCTTTTAGCTTGTTTGAATTTGCAGAAACATTTGTATGCTTGTTAAGGATGTAAAAATTGTTTAAAAATGAATTTGGGGTTAAAATCTTTGGCAATTGGATTGATTTGAACCTACTGGCCCTAGGAAACACTTTGTGGACTCAAAAATTTATTTGGTGAAATAAAATAATGATTCTTTGATTTAAAACCATTTCTAGTCAAATAGAAATGTGGTTTATTTATTAAAAATGGTTTTGGAAGAAAACCTTTGGAAAATGTTTTGTTTTAAAACTCTCTGACCACAAAAACCAAGTTTTATAGTTTGAAAACATATTTGGTGAACCCTATAGGTTAATGCCTTAGTAAAAATATTTCTACACCACATAAAATGATACTTTGTTTCGAAAATGGTTTTTGTAGTGAAACCTTTTGCAAATGACTTTGCCACTTTATAAAATGACCATTAGGTGTTTTCAAATGTTCATGACCCATTAGGAACCACTTTTTCAAACAAAACAAAGCTTGGCATGCTTTCATGCATTACTTTGACTTTGTCATTTTATGTGTTGATTTGCTTGATTGGTAGATTGAGTATGTGCCTTGCTTGGTTGATTTGTAGTGACTTGAAGAGTGTGATTGTTGCAA
The DNA here is from genome assembly GCA_030063025.1 of Avena longiglumis. NCBI lineage: Eukaryota > Viridiplantae > Streptophyta > Magnoliopsida > Poales > Poaceae > Avena > Avena longiglumis. The sequence continues at coordinate 449,789,210 of CP125973.1, read as the reverse complement.
GGACAAGGAGTGAACCCATACTCTACCAAAAATGCAAGTGATGCTTCATAATTTTTGTCCCATTACTTTAACTATGCATTAGTGTTTTTGCTAAGTAAAACTTGCATGGATTTTGCCAAGTATAAACCTTGCTATAGGAAAACTAGTAGATGAAACCTTAGTGGAAATATTCCTAAGTTAAGATTCCTACTACTATCAATCTTAGCCAAGCTAATAGAAAACATGGGTGGAATATATATTCACACTATGGAAAAATATTCTAAGTCTGAGGACTTGAGTTTTGTTTAATAAAACAACTAAGTTAATGAAACACCTGGGTGGAATGGGACTTGCTTGGTGGTTTTTGGTTGAGTGGTTCACAAGGGCCATGTTTATGGTTTACCTTGTGTATCTCACTTGTGGATGGCCACCCAGGAACAAAGAGATGTGAGATGTCAAATGTTGAGAAGCTTCAAGTGCAACCACTTGGCAATATGGGCTCTGCCATGATCATATAGGTTGCAAGAACTTAGCCATATGGACAGTGGGTGGTAGTGTTTGATAGGTTGGAGCGCGTCCATTTTGGTCTAAGGGAAGGCTTCTGAAAGATCTTGTCTTGGGAAACCAAGTCTTGTGGGGAAAGTGCACCACCTCTGCAGAGTGTAAAATCTAAGTACTTAGCCATGTCCCTGGTAAAGGACAATTTGAGCATCAAGACATGGAAGCAATCAAGAATCTCATCATTCAAATTTCTAAGTTAAAACTTGTGGTTTGAACAAGGGTTGTTTGAAATCTTCAATCTTTGATGGAGAGATGCCTTGGTTAAAGGATCTTTAAACCTTTGATTGAGAAAAATGATTTTGCCAAGCAAAACTTAGTATTTTCAAATGTTAAGAAAAATCTATTTTGAGCAATGCAAGCCTCAACTCCACTTAGCCAAATGCATATAGATGATAGACTCCACTATACTACCATAGTATCACTTGCCAATACAATTCAAATGTATTGACTCTTGTGGCTGTAACTTGTATGTTGCAGGTTTGATTGATTTTAGTGAAGATTGATTGATTAGGATTACAAAGTCTACAACCAACATCTGCCTGTGGCACTTTGAAGATGAAGGACCCCATGACTATATTTATTCCGCTACAATGTAATGTAATAGCCAAATGAGCTATGTATGATGTAATAAAATTATGTTATTCCTGGTTATAAAGTTATATTATGACCTTTGTTTCTTGATATTACATCTTAACTGTGGATGCTAGCTATTTATCTAGGGACTAGCATTGTAAACACAGGGGGCTCTATCTTATTAAAAGATTGGAACCTCTACAGATGGTATCAGAGCATTGTGTTGCCTGTAGGATTTGTAAACCTAGGATTGGACAAAAACCTTAGAAAAATAGGAGTTGTATTTTGTTCCAAAAACTTATTTACAAAAACACTTGTAAACTCTTTCCTCAACCATTTTGGTTTCAACTCTACATCTCTTATACTTCAACTTGATGGAAAAACCTATCCCATGGCCAAAGACTACACCATGTGCAAAGGACTTCTTCAACATCTTCAACTCTAATGACCTCAACTTCTTCAAATCTAATGACTTCAACATCTTCAGCATATTCACCAAGGACTTCCAACTTGGATACCACTAAGGACTACAAGTGATACAAGGAAATCTTGCTCAAGATTTAGAGACTGAGGGAATGCAAAAGTTAGAAGGATCCTACATCACTTGAAATATTGTGACCAAAAGTTTTTCCAAGGAAACCATGATCTCCCACAAGAAGAATCAACCAAGAAGAATGGAAAGATCACAAGTGAACCATGTAGATGGACCACCATTTATAGTTAAGTCAAACACACCAACTTATGTGGAGTAACAAAAATATTTTGTTGCCTAAAAATGTGCTTGAACTTTGTTGTTTGAGTGAAAAGTTGTTTGTGAATGCTTGCACATTGTTTGTGTAAATTGTGATGTGTGTGATTAGAAATATTTCCTTAGAAATATCTTGCCTATTCTAATCTCCCTTCAAACCCAAACAGATGACTACTCCAAGAAACTCCAACATCAAGGTTGATGATACTAACAACAACCAAAAGGACAACATGAGAGAACTTATAGCAACCCAAAACCAGTTGAGCCAAGAAACAACTCAGCTTTTAGCCAACAACAATGGACTAGACCCAGCCATACAAAGGATTTTGAAACTTCAATCCCAATTGTTGCAAGGATTGGTTACTCAAGTGATCGGCATGGGAGAAAACTTTTCCCAAAGAGCTAATGACAACAAGGATGACAAAGATGTTATTCTAGAAGGAACCCAAGCTAGCAATATTTGTAGGGACAAGGATCATGCATCCAAGGAGCATGAAGATCAATGCCCCAAGAAGAGAGAAAGATCTCCCACCTATGAAGAACATGAACTAGAAGAACTCCTAGCTTTGGAGAGACCCAAAAAGAAGAAGAAGAAATGCCCCAACCCTAACAAGAAGGATATTACTCAAGTGCAATGTTACAATTGCAAAGAGATGGGACACTATGCCAATGAATGCCCAGAAAAGAAGAAGAACCAAAGAAACAAACAAGAGGCAGTGATACCAAAGGAAAAGAAAGATATCAGCCAAGTGATGTGTTTCAAATGCAAGGAACTAGGCCACTATGCAAGCAATTGTCCAGAAAAGATGAAGAACAAGTTAAACAAGTCTATGAAGGATCTCAACCTTGGCCCATGAGTCAAGCATGGAAACAAAGGACACAATGTAGAAGGTTGCCCAGAGAAGTTTTCCCAGGATCCCAAGAAGGACAATATGTAATTTTTGTTTGAATTTTTTTTAAGGGTGCTAGTACCCTAGTTGTTTTGAGCCTACTTGTAACCCTAGCCTCCCCAAATCTCGGGACGAGATTTATTTTAAGGGTGTTAGCCTGTCACATCCCAAGATTTTCCAAATCTTGTAATGTGAAAAATAAATGAATAAAATAAAACTTTGTTTGATTTTCAGGGCCATAAGAAACTTTTTGAATCCAATTGGGAAATCAAAACCTATGTGGATCAAATAAAATCCTAAAGAAATTTAAAAGAGTAAACATTTGATAAAAGAAAATAAAATATTTTGGAACTACTATTTTGGATCTTTTAAGTAAAAAGATTTGGTTTTCAAAAGAAATAGAAGTTTTATAAATAAAGATTATTTTATAAAGCCAAATTAAACCTTGGACAAACTTTTGAAAATAAAACATTTTGTTTTGATAAAAATAGCAAAGGTTTAATTAAAATAGAATAATAAGGATTTAATATCCAAATTTTATTTAAGTAAAATCTTTTCCCATTTTAAATAAACACTAAAACTTATTTATTTATTTTAAATAAGTTTTCCAAATATTTTATATTCTCAAATAAAACCTACTGAAGTGTTTTGGCATTATTTTAGATTTCAAAATAAAGTTTTTAATAAAACAAATCCTATTTGAATTATTAACTAAGGTCCATTTTATTTAATTATTAATGGACCCTATAGCAAAAATGTTATTTTGTTTTAAACAAGCTTTCCAAGTATTCATTACTTTCAATTAATACCTACTGATTTGGTTTTGAAAGTATTTGGATTTCAAAAGAAGATTTTATTAAATAAATCAAACCCTATTTGATTAAATAACTAAAGGTCCATTTTATTTAATTAATGAATGGATCCTAAAAATGAATAAAAATATTATTTTTATTATGGAATTTTGGATTATGCTACTGAACAGAACCAAGTTCAAAAGTTGTGAAGTGTGGTGTTTGTTTGAATTGATTTGGTTGATTGGATTGTTTGTTTGAAATTCAAATCAGTAAATAGAAATGGAAAAAGATAAATCAATCAGACAGAAAAAAATAAGAACAAGTCGACCCAGCCCAGCCGGCCCAACTAACCCAGCAACAGCCCACCTCTCTTCCCCAGCGAACCGTTCTTTTCCACTCACACCCGCACCCGCAGAATCAATGACAAGTGGACCCTCCCCCTCACTTCCTTTCTCGCTGGCAAGCAGACCCCACATCCCCAGCCATCGTCTTCAACGAGACCCCGCCGCCGTGCCGTTGCAGTGAGATTACTCCGGCGTTGATTACGCATGAAGGAGGCTTTGATTCCTCGCAATAACCATGCCCCTTTAAACGCCAGTGACTCCTCTCCACTTCCCCTCTATTTCCCCATCTCAACACGCCCCCAGGCCGCGGAATTTTGCCCTACACTCCCTCTGCTCCGACGACGCTCCGGTGAAAATTCCGGCGACCCAACGCCGCCCCTTGCCTCGTCGACCTCGCACACATACTCCACGCATCCAGGCGCATCTCCCCGTCCCAATCATTCATCCGCGAGTGCCCTGTAACCTCGGCTTCGTCGACACTAAGCGTGCGCCACCGTCTGCCATTACTCTGTCAAGCACCCCAGGTGAACTCCGACCGCCCTAAGCTCTCTCAAGGATGCACGCATCTTCCCCAGGTCATTCCACGTCTAACCATGCCTCCACTTTGTCTTAGCCCGGTCCTAAACAACGCCAGCAACGACGCCTGAACGCATCCGACGCCAGGAGCAACTCCGGCGAGCCATTACTCTCACCTCCGTGCGCCCCTTCACTAGCCAGTGCCTCCTTGAGCTTCCCCAGGCGTCTGCGAACACGGTGAGCACATTCTTTTCCTCCCTCGCTTCCTGTAGCATCGACCCCGCCGTCTTCTGTCCGTCGCCGCCGCGCGCAGCTGTCAAGCGCCGCCCGTCCTTGGCCTAGTTACTTTGAACCGTAGGATGAGAAACATCTGGCTAGGATTAGATCTGATCGAAACGGTACGCGTCCATCTGTGCCGCACGTTTCCAGTTAGATCCAACGCACCCCGTAGCCGATCCAAGCGAATTATTGCCCAATCAGGGACAACCAAGTGGCCAGTTTCTGTTTAAAATAGAATTTGAAAACAGATTTGTATGCAGATTTGAAAACCCTATAACTTTTGATCCACACGTCCAAATTTTGTAAATTTGGTATCATTGGAATCAGGGGAACAAACCCTAGCCAACCATGCCCTTAGTTTAGCAAATAGTATCTGTTAGCTTTGCAGAAACATTTGTATGCTTGTTAAGGATGTAAAAATTGTTTAAAAATGAATTTGGGGTTAAAATCTTTGGCAATTGGATTGATTTGAACCTACTGGCCCTAGGAAACACTTTGTGGACTCAAAAATGTATTTGGTGAAATAAAATAATGATTCTTTGATTTAAAACCATTTCTAGTCAAATAGAAATGTGGTTTATTTATTAAAAATGGTTTTGGAAGAAAACCTTTGGAAAATGTTTTGTTTTAAAACTCACTGACCACAAACACCAAGTTTTATAGTTTGAAAACATATTTGGTGAACCCTATAGGTTAATGCCTTAGTAAAAATATTTCTACACCACATAAAATGATACTTTGTTTTGAAATTGGTTTTTGTAGTGAAACCTTTTGCAAATGACTTTGCCACTTTATAAAATGACCGTTAGGTGTTTTCAAATGTTCATGACCCATTAGGAACCACTTTTTCAAACAAAACAAAGCTTGGCATGCTTGCATGCATTACTTTGACTTTGTCATTTGATGTGTTGATTTGCTTGATTTGTAGATTGAGTATGTGCCTTGCTTGGTTGATTTGTAGTGACTTGAAGAGTGTGATTGTTGCAAGGACAAGGAGTGAACCCATACTCTACCAAAAAGGCAAGTGATGCTTCATACTTTTTGTCCCATTACTTTAACTATGCATTAGTGTTTTTGCTAAGTAAAACTTGCATGGATTTGCCAAGTATAAACCTTGCTATAGGAAAACTAGTAGATGAAACCTTAGTGGAAATATTCCTAAGTTAAGATTCCTACTACTATCAAGCTTAGCCTAGCTAATAGAAAACATGGGTGGAATATATATTCACACTATGGAAAAATATTCTAAGTCTGAGGACTTGAGTTTTGTTTAATAAAACAACTAAGTTAATGAAACACCTGGGTGGAATGGGACTTGCTTGGTGGTTTTTGGTTGAGTGGTTCACAAGGGCCATGTTTATGGTTTACCTTGTGTATCTCACTTGTGGATGGCCACCCAGGAACAAAGAGATGTGAGATGTCAAATGTTGAGAAGCTTCAAGTGCAACCACTTGGCAATATGGGCTCTGCCATGATCATATAGGTTGCAAGAACTTAGCCATATGGACAGTGGGTGGTAGTGTTTGATAGGTTGGAGCGTCCATTTTGGTCTAAGGAAGGCTTCTGAAAGATCTTGTCTTGGGAAACCAAGTCTTGTGGGGAAAGTGCACCACCTCTGCAGAGTGTAAAATCTAAGTACTTAGCCATGTCCCTGGTAAAGGACAATTTGAGCATCAAGACATGGAAGCAATCAAGAATCTCATCATTCAAATTTCTAAGTTAAAACTTGTGGTTTGAACAAGGGTTGTTTGAAATCTTCAATCTTTGATGGAGAGATGCCTTGGTTAAAGGATCTTCAAACCTTTGATTGAGAAAAATGATTTTGCCAAGCAAAACTTAGTATTTTCAAATGTTAAGGAAAAATCTATTTTGAGCAATGCAAGCCTCAACTCCACTTAGCCAAATGCATATAGATGATAGACTCCACTATACTACCATAGTATCACTTGCCAATACAATTCAAATGTATTGACTCTTGTGGCTGTAACTTGTATGTTGCAGGTTTGATTGATTTTAGTGAAGATTGATTGATTAGGATTACAAAGTCTACAACCAACATCTGCATGTGGCACTTTGAAGATGAAGGACCCCATTACTATAGTTATTCCGCTGCAATGTAATGTAATAGCCAAATGAGCTATGTATGATGTAATAGAATTATGTTATTCCTGGTTATAAAGTTATATTATGACCTTTGTTTCTTGATATTACATCTTAACTGTGGATGATAGCTATTGATCCAGGGACTAGCATTGTAAACACAGGGGGCTCTATCTTATTAAAAGATTGGAACCTCTACAGCCACGCCTATCTCGATATAACCGTGGCGCACCATGCAGTGCGCCACAACTACGAGATAGCCGTAGCGCGAGGCTCGTGGCGCACTGCTAGTGCGCCACGGAAGGCCTTTTCAGGTGCGCCACGAATAGGCGTTTTTCTAGTAGTGTATCTCTATTCATTTCAACCATCATCACTATATGTGCCTAAGTATATTTTTATAAGTTCACTTCTATAAAACACTCTAATTATAACTTCTATTAAAAGGGAGATTTCATCCAATACTATATACATAAGGCAATATACTTAGTTTTTAAATCTTAACTCTTAAAAGGAATCTAAGCTTATACAAAACCCTAAAGTCAAGGGTAGTACTCATAATTCAAAACCCCAAACTTCTTTGTTTATTACAATAGAATATATACTTTGCAATGTTCCAACTCAATGGAGATAGTAATGAATATATCAATGACTTCTATATTTCATGTATCAAATAATGGAATAGGACCATTACACATATAAAATTTACATTCAAGATATGAGCCAACTAAAATTAAGTTGATAAGCAAATCAAAATATATCATTCAAGAAATCCATACTAAAGGAGCAAAATAAAATAATAGGAAGAGCTTTTACAAATATTAAAAGGGGTTCATATATTAAGAAAGTACAAGGAATATAATAAGATATATATAATAAAGAAATTCACAAATAATACTAACTGTGTTTTAGTGTTATTGAAATAGTCCAGCAAAGAAATCCTGCAAAGAAAAGTTTAAAATATATAATCAAATTCAAATCTAAATAAGAAAACAAAAAATAGAAAAAGGATAAAACAAAGAAAAATCAAACCTGGCCGTAGCCCAACACACTTACACCTATCCGACGCCTATGTGCAGCCCACAACAGCCCAGTAACCAGACCGGATCCTTTTCTGTCTGTGACTGACAAGTGGGGTCAGCAAAGGACTGCGGGTTGGGAACCAAAGATCGTTAGGGGGTTATCCGCAAAACGACCATCGTCGTCATCATCACGCACACAGACATCTCGCTGGCGGAGCTCACCACCGCCCGATGTCGTCATCGTCGTTGTTGCGCCAAGATACTCGTCGCCGTTGCCAGGAGGGGATAAGAAGGCCACCGCGACGCATTGCCTCCATCCCTATCTCCAATCCCTCCTTATCTTCTCAGATACGAACGAGACCGAAACCCTAGCTCACCGGAGCCACCTCTCGCCGTCGAACCACGTCTCCCCACACCATTCTGAGCCGTCATGGAGAAGCGCCTTCCTCCATAGATCCTTTGGGTAGAAGCTTGCATCAAGGGGAGCACTGGAGTGGGTGAATTTGCTCGTTCCCCTTTGCAGGAGTTCGTCGGATCCTCGTCGGGGAGCTCGTTTTCGACCACGCATGTCCTCGTCGACCGCTGTATCATCATCAGGGTAAGATTACGCATCCCTGGACCCTAGTTTCATTTGCTGATTCGCATCATAGGTCTAGTTTTGTTGAGCACCGCCGCTGGCCGCCGCAGTAGCTTGTCGCCAATGACCATTTCTGAGCGGCGCTGCCACTATTAGGTTCAGTGGGTCGCGCTGATTCGATCTAGATCTATTTCGCTTGCTGGGGTGCAGTAGATCGTCGTCGGCGACCAACCTCTGGCGGCGGTGGTGATACTGACGCCATCGTGACGTCATGATCGCACCACGTCAGGTAGTTTGACTGGTCTTTGCTAACGTGGCTGATGACCTGGCCTAGGGCCCATATGTCATTGACAGGGGGTAAGTGCGCGTGCAGTAACTAATGCATTTCTTTCATTTGAGAGCTGAGGTGGACAATGGCCCACTAGTCATTGACTGGGGCTAGAGTTAGGCGTGGTGTAAAAAGTAATTTTCTGTTTAAAAATAAATAAATTTTTATAATCCAATTAATAATATTCCAAAAATAAAATAAATGATTAAACTTTGTTTAATTAATAACTTTTGATTTATAATTCAGAAAAATATGTATAATATATGAAAATTTTCAGAAAAATAAAATCTACAACTTAAAACTATTTCCAAATATTATTATCATGATTATTTATATAAATATTATTTAATAAAAGTTTATAAGTAATAAAACTTTGATAATTCATATTTTCATAATAATAAATATTAATAATAGTAACAAAATACCAAAGATCTTAGAAAAATAAGAGTTCTAATTTAAAACTATAATCATGTATTATTGTTTCACTTAATTTATTATTTATTAAGTAATTATAAAAGTAATAAGAATTATAAAAATCATATCTTATTTTTTATAAATCACAAAAATAAATATGATATACCAAAATTATCACAAAAATATTATTTAAATGTTAAAAATCTAATAATCTCCTTTTGAAGTAAATAAGAAAATTAAATATTTTAATAACTCAAATTTAAACTTATTTACTTCATTAATAATTCAGATAAAAATAAATAAAATTTATTATTATTCCTAAAATGATTTAAATAAGTCTAATAAATAGTATTAGTCTTAAATATTAATAATCTAATGCCATAATGGTTTAAAACATTATAAATGTTCTTATTTTAGAAGATTCCAGAACCTTAAATGAAGATTATCTCAAAAAGAATTCCACTAATAATAAAATCCTTAAAGAACAACTTGTGAACAATCAAATATTTTCTAAACCATATTAATCACCAAATTACAAAAACTACTACAACACTATATAAATCCATAAGTAGTTAAGTAACATTATGTTGGGTTCATAAACTATACTAAGTTATCTATAAAAGATAAATGATATTACTCCATACTCACATCAAGAAACCATTACTCAAGTAATAGAATAAACATTCTTAAGTAACTTAAAGAACACATTTCAGATATATAAGATACCAATGTATAAGTATGATTCTTTCAAAACTATCTATACTTTAAAGTTAACTTTAGTCTACAAAATCTTAATATAACACTATAAGCATTATTATATGTTTTATAGTTAACTTTGGTCTGGAGTAGTTAAACTATAAAGAAACTCAAGACAAACCATTTGAGCAAACAAATAACATCAACCACCACTAACTAACCACACAGTTTGTCTAGACCCTAGAAGAGAAACCTTTTCTTCGAAGGTTATCCTTTTTGCCACTTTAAATAACAAAACTCGTATAAGTAATCCTAACTAGTATGTCATAAGTATGTATACTTTACTCCTACATATGTGTTGTTTACAACCACTCATAAAATCTAATAAAAGTACAACTATGAAACTTATCTAAAAGGACAACACATTCCAAAGTAACCATTTTTGAAATCCAAACCCTAGGACAACGTTATTCCCGGGATTTGTGCTTAGAACGTGCATCACACTACTTATGCATAAAAGCATATTTCTTCTTTAAACATTAGTCCTTACCGGACCAATGATGCTGATTTAAGATTTTGGATCTTATACTGACTCGAAGACCGTGAGTGCATAATCTTGCAATCACAAAAGGCAAGTTCACACTTGCTCATGTCCTTTGTTTATTTTCTATAAAGTATTTTACAAAATCCAGTGTTGTCTTCACCTGCTTTTGAAAAAGGTCAGAAACCACTATTTTCAATAATAATGAGAACTATTGATTACTGATCCAGGGTAATCAGCTAATCTATTAAATCTGACAGTTGGGATACCACTGTTTAGAACTACATCACCTAGGACTTAACAACCAATGTCGCTAGTGATTCTTGCGCCGTATATTACGCGTTGACCATGAGTTTGGAATGGGACAGAGAAGTCAGCTGTATCTTCTTCCTCTCGCATGAAGCCAGATGTGTAGGTCGTGGATGTTATCCTCGTAGCGTGCATATTAATTGGTAATTCGTAGAGGATATGCATCATATGGGTGGGGAACCCTCAACGTCCCATGATAGTTCTGGCATCTAACGGTTTGTACAAACCATTGCCGTAATTCTTTATGTGGGCATGGTGTACACCAAAGAGGCATGCGAGGTCGCAAAGGGGGCAGTGATTGGCTTGGATCATCTTCTGGGCCCCACATCATGGAATTGTGGACGGGAATAAGCTGCCCGGTTGTGCAACAAAGAGTTGATCTCTCATGGGTAAAGTAACTCACCTCTGCAGAGTGTAAGAACTGTAACTTGTTACTCCCTGTTTTGGGAAGGAGCTGTGAAAGCGGCGGGAAAGGAACTCCATGAAAGTTCTGGTAAACCCGTGAAGGCTGACGGACATAGCTTTTCTGAATAAAAGCAACCTTTGAAGAAATGTTTATGAAAACTTGCATTGCCTACGACCTATGGTCTGTGGCTGTAGTTATAGTGCATCAAACACTCCTTTTCTAGTGAACTTGCTGAGTACGCTCGTACTCAAAGTATCTTCTTAACCCTTGATTGATTCTGAAGCCACTAAGGAGATGTCTACATCAAGTTATGCTCCGAGAATAATCAAAAGCTAAAGCTTTTCAGTGAAGTCAAGGAAGTCAACACATTCATCAGCTCAAGTGAAGAAGAAGTTACGGAGTAGATAGGAGTGAAATCTCTAGCCAAAGAATCTATTTCTGTCATGGGTTGCAATAGTAGCAATGCCAATCTCTTTGTCATAATACTAGACTTAACAGTATAATCGCTATCACGGTGTTCATTTTTGATTCTTCTCCGTAATAAGTTCTTTATCTCTCTTTAACCTAGAGTGTTCTCTAGATCTTATGTAAAGAGTGATTTGTAACCTTTAGCCATGTATTGGACCCGTTGTGTTTCTATTGTGCCATTCTGAGGGATGTAATACTAGTGAACGGTGTTTCATTGGTGTTATATCAATGACTATGGTATACTACATCATGCAGTGGTATGCTGGGTCACCGCAGTTGGTATCAGAGGATATGCTTTGACCTTAGGCTGGAAACCTAGTAAATCGGTAGAACCCGTAGGACACATCCTAGCAATAATGAATAGTTCTCTAGTGATATGAGGGATATTCACTTGAGAATAATCCTTTTATGTCACTAGTGCAATAACTCTTTTATATGATTGCAATTTCCAATCATTATCCAAAAGTTTTAACTCTATGTGACTGATTGTAATTTATTATCCATAGTTCCACATGGCACCTCGATATCTACCCCGGAATGTTCAAGTGATGAACATGACGTTGGATGACTACGGAGTGGATTGGACAGACAATCTTCGACAACTTCTATGGAGTTTGGAATGGGAATCAAGACTTCTGGTCAAGATTTACAGTTACTATGATGGGCAGGTATTAGCTAAATACCGTGTCATGATCATGTTACCCAAGAAGTTAGGACTTAAGGGAGAAATGCCAGCTGGAGAGGCAAGGTGCATGGCATCTGCATACCAGATTGTCGTAGCAGCAGCCATAACCATGATCCGAGAACATAAATCCCAAGCTTTAGAAGGTAGTAGTCACACCATTATACCACATGAAACCTCAAACTCAGATCATGAGTTAGATCACTCTACCTTAGTCCAAACTGAACCTACTCTAGCTGTAGAGTATATGGATCATTATCGGTCTTTGCTACACACTTATCATAACACTCACCAAGTCTTAGTTCAGGAGCTGGATACGGTCATTGAGGATTTTACTGATCCTGATAAAGAAATGGCTCGTAGGAAGAAGTTAGATAAAGAAGCTAGGCATCCCAAATACATACCTTCAGGAGAGGTGTTTGAGGAAACTGAGTTTGATGACCCAAACTCAGAAAATTATGCCTATTACCAGAATGACTTCAAGACACCTGAAGACTTAAGGACCAAGTACAATTCCGAACAACAAGAATGGAATGAAGTTATTACAAATAAACCTGAGCCTGACAAGTATGGATGGGAAATAGAATCTCAAGGTAAAACCATAGGGAATCCTATACCTTGTGATGCAGGTATTGAAGAAGAGATCAATTATAACCATAGAGAGCCTTATGGACCATATGGGGGTAATACGAATCCAATCAACTTAGAAGAGTAATCCAATAGCTACTATACCAACATATATGACTGGATCCAAGAAAAAGCTAAGGAACCAACTTACTATGAGGAAGCGTTGCCAGAAAACCCGAACTATTCGGTGGAAGATTACGCCAACTCTAGTCATTTTTCAATGACTAATCTCAGTCTCGGTACTTCTAATCAAGATTACGCACCTCCTGGATGCTCCTATGCTCCAGAAGGCAGTCGTAGGACTTCACGTCATCATGGACGGAACTCCAGGAAGCACTAGAGGAAGATGAAAGTGAGAGAGAAACAACATCCCAAGGGATGCGGGCTTGAATAATGTACATAGAGGGTAATGCATATTGTAGTTTGCAGGGTTTGCTGAAATACGTGAGGATATATCCACAAGAACAAGAAGTTCTTGTAAGATAGTTGTGTAAATAGGTATGGAGCAAACCGTTGGAACATCTAGTACATTTGTAAATTAGTTAAAACCTATGTGTAATACAGGGTATATGCTTTGTTGTTTATCGACTTTTGGATCTTATTGGATCTTCTTGATTGACTAGATCTGTACATGAAGTTTAATTAGGTGTGCAAATGCATGATGTAACACCCAGTTATTACTTTATGATATAGACCTAGATAGGAATGGGAATTCGTGTAAAGGAGCGACGATTTCAAAGATCAAAAAGGAAGACTTACTGGAAGGAAGAAGAAAGATAAAAGGAGTGTTAACACCACTTGGGGAATAGGTAAAGAATAAATTATTCCTAGACAGACCCAAGAAAGAAGTTGGGTATAGAAGATGTAGGGAGCCATAAGAAATAATAATCTTAAAGTTCAATCAAAGTGGGTAATATTACTAAGAAGTAATGGAATACTTGTACCAAGTTCATAGAAGTATCATGAATAAGTACAAATAGTTAGCTTTGGAACCAAAATGGTATTCAAACTCTGACAATTCCGAGAGAATGTGAGAGGTATGTGAGAAACCATAGGGTAATACACACACCCTAGGATTGTTCGCAGCTGGTAATAATCCGCAACTGGTATTTGATCCATAGCTACTAACTAATCCACAGTTGGTATTTTGTCCGCAGCTGGTATTTGGTTGAAATAGTTAACCAAATCTTATTAAAAGTTGCATAAAGAGCATTAAATTTGGCCTAAGTGAAGTAAGACCTAAGAAAGTTAACATATTTGGAGACGATCGCTTGGCAAGATGCTTTGCAAGGTCTAGTTAATTCAGCAAGAATGCCCCAATAGTAAGTACGACATTTTGTGCTGAAAGATTTGCCTCGGATATCCACAATTGTGTGGATACACCATATAATCTTTCATCGGACCTTAAACTGGTAGAATCTAAGCTGAATCGAGATCAATATTCGAGTTTAAGAACCAATGGTCTCTATGCATGTAATTTAAAGACTATTAGTAAAACTTAAGGGGGAGAGTAAACATTAGGAATGAAAGTTGAAGAGAATACGATAGGTAATAAAGAAAAGTTATTTAAAAATCTTAAGAAGGTATAAACTTGAGGGTGATAAAGGATACATTTAACAATCAAAATTAAAAAAGAAACAACTTTTAAGTAACCCTTAAGAAGTAATATAGAATCCTAATTAAAACAAGTGTCGAGAATGAACAATTCCAATGGGTATGGACAAATTGAGTTCAAATCCAGTCTTGGAAGGAATACCAGTATCAACTATATAATGACAAGAATAGTAAGATAGTATATTGACTATTAAAATGCGTATATAGCAACTTAAAAACTTATGGTAGTGAGAACCTCCAAACTGTACTTAAAATAGTAATGAAGTTTGATGATTCAAGAAAAAGAATTGAATGAGGAATCTAATCAGGTTATGGAATACTCCAATTAATTCCATTAAATATCATCATGGAGTGGAGAGTGTAGCAACCACTACAAAACAATTTCTTACTCCGAAACATGAGAGTTTGCAAACTTAGAGGATGAAGTTTATTTTAAGGGGGAGAGACTGTAACATCCCAGCATTAGAGCCTAGAAATAAGCTGAACCCAGATGTGTGCATTGCATTCATGCATAGAAAATCCGATTAATTTTCGCGCTTTTAAACATAACTTGTCAAAGTGATTGAAGCTTCTCTTAGCATGATGGAATTGAAGTAGATCATCAAGTTGACTACGATAAGTTTCAATAAGACCTTTGTTAAAACCTCATTTTGGGTAATAGAGATTTGATCTAAGGGTATATCAAAATGTACCATAAGTTAAACCTTAATATAATGTGAATTATATTTGATCATTAGGTGATCATATTATAGTATTCATTATAATCTCTCATAATTATCAATTTAAGGATATAAAACAAATAATAAGAATGTAACCACTATATCTTAAATCCCATCTACATACATTCTGAATTTCATAGTAACACCTAACCTCAAAAACTCTTTTGATGAGTTGGAATTGGAAATAGATTAAGTCAAGATCATCCACTATATATATACATATATATATCTTTCTTTCTATACAATCTTTATGGAACTTATCTCAATATCTGTTGTTCATCAATGTTGGATAATTCCCCATTGATTCACTTCTTTAACTATTAGACTTTGATCTATTATTTGATCTTATCAGAACATCTACTCAAATCTTCTAATGAGGGCATAGTCCATTAATAACCTTAATCCAATATAAGATACTAAGAAGATAATTTCTAGAAAATAAAAGGTAGGATTGATAAAGCCCTGCTTAGCCAACTAAGAAATTCAGTAATAAATGATTAAAGTATTATAATGGTAATGTTTTGGCCACCAACATGGAATTCTTATATTTAGTATAGGTAATACTGGTGGGTAGAACATGATTGGAACCTTAGTAAAGATAAGTGATCCTAGAGAAGTCTTCGCAAACCACATAAATATAATTCAGGGATTGAAGTGTAAGTCATGAGGGTTAAGTAATTATAAGATGGTGTTATTCATCTAAAGCTAGTGTAGCATAGAGTCATAAAAGTGGTGTTATTCATCTTTAAGGATAGTTTACTTTAGAGAAAGATTAGTGATGGAGGATTAAGGAAGATTGGGAGTAGAGTTTGAAGGAACTACTGGTTGGATGGAAGATTATCAACAGTAGAATAGTAAATACAACCAAGCAAGGATATGAGAAAGCTATGAAGTGTCTTTGTATCAAACTCATTGGATTCATCCATAAGTTTATAAGAATAATATATTGAATAAGAATATTTTAATAAGTAAGTCCATCAAACTAACCATGATGATGGATAGAAACAGGTATTATATCTAGGAAAGGAATTCCTTAATTAGAGATTCTAGATTGTGAAATATAATTATATGTTATAGATCATTTTCCTATTTAATCTTGGTAAGAAATCAACTGTAAATCTTAAATCAAACATAATATCCATATCATACTGTTGATCCATCATCTGATGCTTATAACACTTTATAGAAATATTTCCCTATAACAAATTACATAAGCATATCTCTATTCATTTCAACCATCATCACTATATGTGCCTAAGTATATTTTTATAAGTTCACTTCCATAAAACACTCGAATTATAACTTCTATTAAAAAGGGAGATTTCATCCAATACTATATACATAAGGCAATATGCTTAGTTATTAAATCTTAACTCTTAAAAGGAATCTAAGCTTATACAAAACCCTAAAGTCAAGGGTAGTACTCATAATTCAAAACCCCAAACTTCTTTGTTTATTACAATAGAATATATACGTTGCAATGTTCCAACTCAATGGAGATAGTAATGAATATATCAATGACTTCTATATTTCATGTATCAAATAATGGAATAGGACCATTACACATATAAAAGTTACATTCAAAATATGAGCCAACTAAAATTAAGTTGATAAGCAAATCAAAATATATCATTCAAGAAATCCATAACTAAAGGAGCAAAATAAAATAATAGGAAGAGCTTTTACAAATATTAAAAGGGGTTCATATATTAAGAAAATACAAGGAATATAATAAGATATATATAATAAAGAAATTCACAAATAATACTAACTATGTTTTAGTGTTATTGAAATAGTCCAGCAAAGAAATCCTGCAAAGAAAAGTTTAAAATATATAATCAAATTCAAATATGAATAAGAAAACAGAAAATAGAAAAAGGATAAAACAAAGAAAAACCAAACCTGGCCGCAGCCCAACACACTTACACCTATCCAACGCCTGTGTGCAGCCCACAACAGCCCAGTAACCAGCCCAGATCCTTTTCTGTCTATGACTGACAAGTGGGGTCAGCAAAGGACTGCAGGTTGAGAAGCAAAGATCATCAGGGGGTTATCCACTACTAGGAAAATGGCTATAGGTAGTGAGCACATCCGTGGCTCACATGGTTGAAGTGCCCCAAGGCTAAAACAGGCGTGGCCCACCTATGGGCAGTGCCCTACTAGTAACTAGAACAATCGTGGCGCACATGACCATAGTGCGCCACAGATATGTGTGGGCCAGGGCCCTGTTGGTCGCACGCCAAACATCCGTAACACACATAGGGTAGGTGCGCTACGGTTATTAGTGTTAACCGTGGCGCACATGGAGGGGGTGCGCTACGCCTAAGCGCATGCCCCTCTCTGCTGTGAAACGGCCAGACACATCTGTGGCGCACTATGGCATGTGCGCCACGGATGTATAAACTTAGTAGTAGGGCACCTTGCCCTAGTGCCCTATGCCTAACTATCCTGCACCAACTCCACCACCACCCCCTGGATCGCCTTTTTAGGCTTTGCAAAAAATAAAAGAAAATGATAAACACTTCAAAAAATTAAATGCTTTCATATTTAGGTAGGTAATGTGGTATAGCTTCTAGTAAAATTAACAAACATGAGTTTCGACTTTATCTGCAAAAAAAGTCATGCCACGGTAAAAAGGCCGTAACTTTTGCATACGATATCGAAAAATATCGTATAATATACCAAAATGACGAGAACGAGATTTCGCATCCGCTCGCAATGACCTTTGGTCGTTTAGCTTTTTTTAGATTTTCAAAATTCGAAAAGAGTAAAAAGTTACGGTCAAAAGACCGTTTTTTCCTGCAGAAAAAAATAGAGTGCGACTTACCCGTAGCGCACCACCACCTAGTGCGCCACGGATAAGCTTGGGAGGGATTCAAATTTCGAATCCTCACCCCGCCCACCTACCCCTTTTCTTTTCCCTCCCCTTCTCTCCTTTTCCTTTTCCTCCCTTCTCATTTCCTTCTTCTTCTCCTCCTTCTACTTCTCTTTCTCTTTCTCCTTGTCCTTCTCTTCCTCTTCCTCCTCCTTGCAGTGAAGATGGTGATGGCGGCCTCCTCCTTGCAGTTCCGACGACGAGACGGCGGGCTCCTTCTTATCCTCCTCTTCCTCCTCCTCCTTGTAGTTCCGACGATGACGAGGCCTCCTCTTCTTCTTCTCCTCTTCTTCTCCTACTCTTCCTCCTCTTCCTCCTCTTCCTCCTCTTCTTCTTCTCCTCCTCCTCTTCTTATCCTACTCTTCCTCCTCTTCCTCCTCTTCTTCTTCTCCTCCTCCTCCTCTTCTTCTCCTCCTCTTCCTCCTATTCTCCTCCTCCTCCTTGTAGTTCCAATGACGACGAGGTGACGACGAGGAGGCGACGACGGCGACCAGCACCGACGCGCGACGACACTGACGACGAGATCCAGATCTGCTGCTTTTTTTTGAATTTTGAAATTTATATCTTTGGTGCATAGCACCTAGTGCGCCACGATTATCGTTTCATACGCGTGGAGCACCTGGACTACTTTCTGTGGCGCACTGGCAGTTGCGCCACGCCTATCTCGACACAACCGTGGCGCACCTGGTAGTGCGCCATGGCTAGGAGATAGCCGTAGCGCGAGGCCCGTGGCGCACTGCTAGTGCGCCACGGATGGACTTTTCAGGTGCACCATGAACAGGTGTTTTCCTAGTAGTGATCCGCAAAACAACCATCGTCATCATCGTCACGCACACAGACAGCTTGCTGGCGGAGCTCGCCGCCGCCCGATGCTGTCATAGTCGTTGTTGCGCCAAGATACTCGTCGTCGTTGCCAGCAGGGGATAAGAAGGCCACCCCGATGAATTGCCTCCATCCCTATCTCCAATCCCTCCTTATCCTCTCAGATACTAACGAGACCGAAATCCTAGCTCACCGGATCCACCTATCATCGTCGAACCACGTCTCTCCACACCATTCTGATCCGTCATGGAGAAGCGCCTTCCTCCGTAGATCCTCTGGATAGAATCTTGCATCAAAGGGAGCACTGGAGCGGGTGAATTTGCTCGTTCCCCTTCGCAGCAGTTCGTCGGAATCCAGGTCGAGTAGCTCGTTTCCGACCGCGCATGTCCTCGTCGACTGCTCTATCGTCATAAGGGTAATATTACGCATCCCTGGACCCTAGTTTCATTTGCTGATTCGCACCGTAGGTCTAGTTTTGTTGAGCACCACCGCTGGCCACTGCAGTAGCTCGTCGCCGATGACCTTCCGATGACCATTTCCGAGCGGCGCTGCCACTATTAGGTTCAGTGGGTCGCGCTGATTCGAACTAGATCTATTTCGCTTGCTAGGGTGCATTAGATCGTCGCCGGCGACCAACCTCTGGCGGCGGTGGTGATGCTGACGCTATCGTGACGTCATGATCGCACCACGTCAGCTAGTTTGACTGTTTTTTGCTAACCTAGCTGATGACCTGGCCTAGGGCCCATATGTCATTGACTGGGGGGTAAGTGCGGGGTTAGTAACTAATGCATTTCTTTCATCTGAGAGCTGAAGTGGACAATGGCCCACTAATCATTGACTGGGGCTAGTGTTAGGCATGGTGTAAAAAGTAATTTTCTGTTTAAAAATAAATAAAATGTTATAATCCAATTAATAATATTCCAAAAATCAAATAAATGATTAAACTTTGTTAATTAATAACTTTTGATTTATAATTTAGAAAAATATGTATAATATATGAAAATTTTCAAAAAATAAAATCTACAACTTAAAACTATTACCAAATATTATTATGATGAATATTTATATAATTATTATTTAATAAAAGTTTATAAGTAATAAAATTTTGATAATTCATATTTTCATACTAATAAATATTAATAATAGTAATAAAATAACAAAAATCTTAGGAAAATAAGAATTCTAATTTAAAACTATAATCATTTATTATTATTTCACTTAATTAAATATTTATTATTTATTAAGTAATTATAAAAGTAATAAGAATTATGAAAATCATATCTTATTATTTATAAATCACAAAAATAAATATGATATACCAAAATTATCACAAAAATATTATTTACATGTTAAAAATCTAATAATCTCCTTTTGAGGTAAATAAGAAAATTAAATATTTTAATAACTCAAATTTAAACTTATTTACTTCATTAATAATTCATATAAAAATAAATAAAATTTATTAATATTCCTAAAATTATGTAAATAAGTCTAATAAATAGTATTAGTCTTAAATATTAATAATCTAATGCCATAATGGTTTAAAACATTATAAATGTTCTTATTTTAGAAGAATCCACAACCTTAAATGAAGATTATCTCTAAAAAGAATTCCAGTAATAATACAATCCTTAAAGAACAACTTGTGAACAATCAAATCTTTTCTAAACCATATTAATCACCAAATTACAAAAACTACTACAACACTATATAAATCCATAAGTAGTTAAGTAACATTATGTTGGGTTCATAAACTATACTCACTTATCTATAAAAGATAAATGATATTACTCCATACTCACATCAAGAAACCATTACTCAAGTAACAGAACAAACATTCTTAAGTAACTTAAAGAACACATTTCAGATATAAAAGATACCAATGTATATGTACGATACTTTGAAAACTATCTATACTTTAAAGTTAACATTAGTCTACAGAATCTTAATATAACACTATAAGCATTATTATATGTCTTATAGTTAACTTTGGTCTGAAGTAGTTAAACTATAAAGCAACTCAAGCCAAACCATGTGAGCAAAAAAATAACATCAACCACCACTAACTAACCACACAGTTTGTCTAGACCCTAGAAGAGAAACCTTTTCTTCGAAGGTTATCCTTTTTGCCACTTTAAATAAGAAACCTTGTATAAGTAATCCTAACTAGTATGTCATAAGTATGTATACTTTACTCCTACATATGTGTTGTTAACAACCACTCATAAACTCTAATAAAAGTACAACTATGAAACTTATCTAAAAGGACCACACATTCCAAAGTAAACATTTTCAGAATCCAAACCCTAGGACAACGTTATTCCCGGGATTTGCGCTTAGAACGTGCATCACACTACTTATGCATAAAAGCATATTGCTTCTTTAAACATTAGTCCTTATCGGACCAATGATGCTGATTTTAGATTTTGGATCTTATACTGACTCGAAGACCGTGAGTGCATAATCTTGCAATCACAAAAGGCAAGTTCACACTTGCTCATGTCCTTTGTTTATTTTCTGTAAAGCATTTTACAAAATCCAGTGTTGTCTTCACCTGCTTTTGAAAAAGGTCAGAAAACACTATTTTCAATAATAATGAGAACTATTGATTACTGATCCAGGGTAATCAGCTGTAACTACCTCGGTGAATTACGCTCCTAGATACAAGCCTGGATGAGTGGTAGTGGTTGAAATAGTACGGCGGGGCCCCAAAAGCCACTCACTGGTAATCCTTTCAGACGTCCCAACCACTACCCTCTCAACGGGACCTCAGACGGGCGTAATCGGCAGGCGAAGGGACCAACTACGTACACAAGTGGGTATGTACGCAAGCCACCATACAAGAGTACATCAGAGCCATACCATCTAGAAAGAAAGGAAATATAGCAACGCCATACGGCAAGATTCAAATGACCTAGATAGATCTATATTTTAGGATAACTCCTCATACAACACACATCAGAGTATCATGCGGAAGCGGCAAACAAAATCCGAGTACGGATAAGAAGCAAATCGGCATAAGATGCCATAGAAATAAGCACATCCCAACTACAGGCCTCACGGATCCCGTTCGGAATCTCTACACCGAACGATCGTTGCCACATCTTGGCTTCTTCCACCCAAAGATCCGTCTCCGTGGAGGTACCTGTCCATCCGAACCAATAATTTATCGTGTGAGACCCTAAGGGTACTCAGAAGTCTTAATGCCTCTAAAGGGACACAACCTGGGTGACGAATTGCAGCGAAAGATAAACCCGAGCAGTTCTCTGAGATATCGCTAACCATCCGCCTAACCAATGATAGGCGGATGTCCGTGAATTAAGTACAACGCTTATAATGGTAATCTCATCCGATCCATCCTCCTCCCTTACCTACAAGGAAGCGATTTAACAACCCCCATCCGTTGGCAATTTTATTAACCATTCCATGAGTATTGCACTATTTACTAGTCAAGTTACTTAGTCAATTTAAAGCGGTACTTTAGTTATGCTTGTCTATGATCAAGAAACTATGCTCCAAGTCGTCCATATCCGCGGACACGGCTTTCAGAAAGTTTTACCCGGCCGGGGTGCACCAATAGCAACTCACGCTCGATCAACCTCGGAAAAACCAAATCAAAACCCAATGAGGCTTTCACGACTGAACAATCACAGAATTCAGAAATATTTCAGGGGGCCACCCCTTAAGTAGATCCCGCAACGGTGACTCCGAGACGGGCTCAAGGTTTGGGTAGACGGCTGTGAACGACTGGGAACCCGAAAGTGTGGCTGGGCTTGTCGACACCGCGGAATCGTGTCCCGATCCTAAACAGTACAGTGTGCTCCTCGCACAAATTAAATACAGAAAGTAGCATGGCATAAGTACAGGATAGTAAATAAAACCTCAAACTAGTTTGTGGCCCCAAGAAATAAGACGGAATCAAGCTCTGGCTCAGGGGGGTCCCATATACCTCCCGGATGTGGATAGCGCGATAAATCAAGGAACAGGAATCAAGTACTCGGGGTCTTACGGGACACAAGTGAGCAGGAAAAACCAAATAGCAGATGTTGCTCACCGGTGCCACTTTCTTTAGTTATCCCAGAACTACTCAGGTTAAGTTGTTTAGGTACCTCGTTATCCAACAGACACTCACATACCCTACACATGCTGTTCTACGACTCGCATGGCCCAAACAACTCCTATAGTAATGGCTCATGGGATGGAGGAACAAGCTTGGTGGAGTTTGAAAGTAAAGGCTATGCATACTTGGGATTCATTTTAATGCAATCGCGACTCAATGATGCAAGAATAAGATAGAGGCAATAGGTACTGTATGTATGCAAGCATGTGGAAGTGCTTGCCTGTCAACTCAGTTGAAGCGAGGGACGGATCTGGGTAGTGCTCCTGGTTCTCTTGATATAACCCCTGCTCAGTGTCTATCCGAGAAAAACCAAACAAACAAGGCCAACATGAATATAGAGCACAAGCATATGAATAAGATGCGTCAAGCAAACAATCATGCCATGATGAATGATGCACAATTTACATGGCAAGTAAGGTAGCATGGCATGGTGAGGTGTGGAAGACAAGTAATAACATTTTTAATGGGGTTTTGGAATCACATTTGTTGCCATAACAGTTGTTGTTCACTATATATTTATATGATGCATGCTGCAATTGAAGTTATGGATAGCATAAACAGAAAGGTCTCGTCGAGCTGATTATTTTAGACATATCATTTGTTGAATTTGGAATTATAAATCTAAAGTTGTGAATTTATTTAGTTCCAGTGGCATTTGTGTAATTTGAATAAACTTGGAATTTTAAATGAGCAAAAGGCAAATTGGATGTCATATTTGAAATCCTGGCATTTTTCTGATATCCAAACATATATCATTTGTTTGATTTGGAAAAACTATGGAAAAATTATTGAAATCTGAATTGAATTTGAACTTTGGAATTATTTAAACAGAATTTGAATTTAAACAGACACAGAAACTTTCTCTACTCGGACCAACACACCCACAGGCGCTTACAGGTGGGGCCCCAGGGCTTGCGGTCCCACGCGCCAGCGGCTGAGGGAAAGATGGACCGCGGGTTGAGCTCCAGAAAACACAGGAGCCTTTTTATAAAAGCGCCAAGCCACTGACAGGTGGGGTTTGGGGAGCGCGGGTTGGGAACAAAAGAAGGCAGGGGGTTTTGTGCAAAGCAGTGCCCGCAGCCACTGTTTCTCTTCCTCTGCCTGGGCCGAAAACAGGTGGGGTTTGGGGAGCGCGGGTTGGGAACAAAAGAAGGCAGGGGGTTTTGTGCAAGCGGTGCATGACCATCGCTTTCTCTTCCTCTGCCTGGGCCGAAAAAAGAAACAGAGCAGCGCGGCGGAGGGGGGATCGATCCCGCGTCGCGGGCGTGCGCACGGTGGGCGGAACCGCTGCGGCGGCTGCGGTTTGATGTTAGGGGATAGATCGCGTGCTAGATAGGGCTAAACGGCGCGCGGTGCTAGCGGCAGACGTCGACGACTCTGGCGCACGGAGGGCGCTCGACAAAACGATCACAGCGTCCAGGAAGCGACTACGAACGGGAGGTTGTCTGGGAGGGCTAGGAGCTCACCGCGGGCTCGGTGGCGTGCTTGGATCGGGTCGGGGCGGTCGTGAACGGCGGCGGGGCTGACGCCGGCGTAGCTAGGGTTTTTCGACGGGGCGGCGTCGGTCCTGGCGCTCCGGTCCTTCTCCTCCTTGCTGGCCCGTACCGATCTGCTGCAGAGGACCAGCTCGCCCTCTTCGATCACTCCCGCGACGATCTTGACGTCCAGAGCAACGTGGAGGGCAGGGTGCTGGCGGCGCCCGGCGTAGCTAGGTGGTCGGAGAGGCAGAAGGAGGGGTAGAAGGCGCGGCCAGATCTGGCGAGGCTAGAGGAGGCGTGGGGAAGGGGACATGGCAGGGAGGGATGAAGGGGTGGCGTGGAGGAGGCGGTGTGGATAAGGGTGGCCTCGGCCACCTTTATCCCTCCCCTCACGTGCTCGGCTCGGCTAGGGCAGGGCAAGGCAGGGCAGGTGGGGTGACTTACAGGTGGACCTGGGGGTAGCTCGTGGCCAGGGAGGCAGGTAGGTGGACCTGGGGTCGCTGGGGCAGGGAGGAAAGAGGGGAGAAAGGGGTCGGGTGGGAGCTAGGGTTAGATAGGAGGGGAGGGTAGCTTCGGCAGGGAGGTGGGGTCCTCATGCAGGGAGAGGGGAGGCCGAGGGAGATAGGGCAGCTAGGGTAGGGCATGGTGATCATGCTAGGAAAACTAGAAAGGGAGAAGAGAGGTACTTAGGGTTTTACTTAGGGGAGATGTAGATTAGAGGGGAAAGGGTGGCTTAGGGTTTAGGTTTAGCTAGTATGGGGTTTGGGGTAGATTGAGGGAGGTGGTTCTTCACTTGATCAAGCTTGCTTACTAGACAAACTCACATGATCAAGAAAAGGAGAAAAAGAGAGAAAGGTAGGGAGAGATGATTAAGATGATGGGATGGTTTCTTTGGTCCATGCATGGTCCAAACAATGACCTAGCAAGATCCAAGAAAGGGGTGGTTTGGTTGGTGCATGCCTCATGAGCACATGTGTGTGCATGGGACATGGGGGTAGGGGTTTAGCTAAAGGGGAGAAGAGAGGTAGATGATTTGATGAAGAACTACAAGCCCAAAACAAGATTAAGCAAAGGAAAAGATGATCCACTTAGAATTCAAGCAAAACCAAATACTAGAAAAGGTGGCACTTGCATGGCCCATGCAAAATAATTAATGCCAATTTATCCTTGTGAAAACAATAATATTAACATGGCATTATTCATATGCATTCCCAAAAGGTGGGCAAGGCCAAGCAAAGATTATGGGTGGGTTCCAACCAACCAACATGAGCTAGAGATAAATCAACAAAATGCTAAGCTCAGATTAGTTGGGTGGTGGAATTATAAGGTGGTGAAAGAAAAGGTGGTGGAGTCAATAAGAGAGATGCCCTCAACTCAACTTGGGCATTTAACAATATATTAAGAACCAAATACGATATCAAGAGGCAACTACAATTAATCATGCACATGAGATAAGAACCAAACAAGAAAGGGTTTTATATGATGCTCAAATGCAAGGTGGCATGATGACATGAGCATGATATGATGAAGATGCAACAATTATATGTTGGAAGTGGCCCTTTTTATTATTATAACATGTAGCATTACAGGAGTTAGACAACTGGGATGCTACATCAGCTAATCTATTAAATCTGACAGTTGGGATACCACTATTCAGAACTATATCACCTAGGACTTAACAACCAATGTCGCTAGTGATTCTTGCGCCGTATATTACGCGTTGACCATGAGATTTGGAATGGGACGGAGAAGTCAGTTGTATCTTCTTCCTCTCGCATAAAGCCGGATGTGTAGGTCGTTATTGTTATCGTCGTAGCGTGCATATTAATTGGTAATTCGTAGAGGATATGCAGCATACGGTTGAGAACCCTCAACGTCCCACGGTAGTTCTGGCATCTAACGGTTTATACAAACCATTGCCGTAATTCTTTATGTGGGCATGGTGTACACCAAGGAGGCATGGGAGGTCGTGAAGGGGGTAGTCATTGGCTTGGATCATCTTCTGGGCCCCACATCATGGAATTGTGGACAGGAATAAGCTGTCCGGTTGTGCAACAAAGAGTTGATCTCTCATGTGTAAAGTAACGCACCTCTGCAGAGTGTAAGAACTGTAACTTGTTACTCCCTGTTCTGGGAAGGAGCTGCGAACGCGGTGGGAAAGGAACTCCATGAAAGTTCTGGTAAACCCGTGAAGGCTGGCGGACATAGCTTTTCAGAATAAAAGCAACCTTTGAAGAAATTTTTATGAAAACTTGCATTGCCTATGACCTATGTTCTGTGGCTGTAGTTATAGTGCATCAAACAATCCTTTTCTAGTGAACTTGCTAAGTACGCTCGTACTCAAAGTATCTTCTTAACCCTTGCTAGATTCTGAAGCTACTAAGAAGATGTCTATATCAAGTTATGCTCCAAGAATCATCAAAAGCTAAAGCTTTTTAGTGAAGTCAAGGAAGTCAACACATTCATCAACTCAAGTGAAGACGAAGTTACGGAGTAGATAGGAGTGAAATCTCTATCCAAAGAATCTATTTCTGTCGTGCATTGCAATAGCAGCAATGCCAACCTCTTGGTAAGAATACTAGACTTAACAGTATAATCGCTATAACGGTGTTCATTTTTGATCCTTCTCCGTAATAAGTTATTTCTCTCTCTTTAACCTAGAGAGTTCTCTGGATATTATGTAAAGAGTGAGTTGTAACCTTTAGCCATTTATTGGATCCGATGTGTTTCTGTTGTGCCATTCTGAGGGATGTAATATTAGTGAACGGTGTTTCATTGGTGTTATTTCAACGAGTATAGTATACTACATCATGCATTGGTATGCTGAGTCACCGCATTTTGTTATGTGAAAATTAGTGATTAAAGCTCTCACAAACTTGATGGCACACTTTATTTTTCTTGCCCCTACTAAACTTGAACCATTGTGTCATCTATGTTGTATATGCTTGCACTTATAAGTTGGGATTAGCAGAACCGTGCTGTCACGAAGAACGCTTTCAACACATGTAAATATCTACCCAGTTGATATCATGCTCTTTTGTTTATGGATGTCGTCGGTGTGAAATAAAAGGGGAGCTTGTAAGTCCATGGAGTTATGTATGTGTGTTAGAGAAACGCCTGGGCCGCTAGTCTAAGCCATGCCTAATCATGGTGGAAACTTGCAGCATCACCATAGTGAGCAATCTATGAAGCATTCTTCTTATAAAAAATAGATAGAGATTGAGAAAAAAGAAAAAAGAAGATGAGAAAAGAGAGAAAAAAGCACCATTTTCCCATGGTAAATAAGAAGATTGATGAGATGCTCATTGTCTGCTTGCCTTGTCATTTTGATATGGGATAGCTCCTGTATTATGTGCAAGGGGTACCCCGTTGGCGGTTCTCTATGATACACATGTACTTACTATGGCAAGAACTTACCGGTGACTAAAGTTGAGTAGCATGAGGAGAGACCCTCGTACTCAAGGGACATGAGATTTCCAACTTATACTTTATCAAGCATATACTCCATAGTTTTTCCACTTTAACATTAATCACTTCAAGATGCTTATGATAGGGGCAATGAGAGCTGAAAGCTAACAAGTACCATAATTTTTGGAACCTCTTTATGAAACTTAAAATCCCTACTTCCCTTTGACGGGCCTTTCTTCCACTATTATATTGAGTCTCCACCATCTATCCTTAGGCACCAATTAAGAGAGCATAGTTGCCATTCTTATTTCTATGTGCTTTGTCCCAAAACTTGTTTATTGATTCATAAGGTTGATATAGCTTGTTCTTGAACTATGTGTATATAGTCACCCTTATGAACTTTGAAGGTGTCAAGATGAATACCACTCTTATTATGTTTTCTTTATGTGAAACAAACAAACGTTTTTCAATGCATTGTTATTCATAATCTTTGTTTGTAACCTTTTCATGTTGCAACTTGGTTGCTATGTCTTATTGTTAGAACTACATCTTTCATGCTCATATTTAGAGTACTTTGATCCCAGTATCCATGCTTTACAATTGGTTTGATCAAATTATGATGGTGCATGTCACCTCAAAAATTATATTGTTTTTATCGTTTACCTACTCGAGGATGAGCAGGAAGTAAGCTTGGGGATGTTGATACGTCCATAACGTATCTATAATTTTTCATGGTTTTATTCTATTATTATGCTTTTGACACTTTTTTATATAAAGTTCAGGAGTTATTTGGACTAACGTACTAATAGTTGCAAAAGTGCACAATGTTCTTGTTTTACACTTTGATGTGTAGTAATTATCAAGAATACAAGTGGAACCCTAGTTGGAGTCAAATTGGGATTTTCCAGAAATCTGTCTCATAACTCTTTTTGAGGATGGTCACGTTTTGGGTCGAATAGTGTCAAACGGAAAACTCTTCAACTACAAAGTTGTAGGAAATTTCACGACAATCATTTGGGACATAAAATTTAGCTGATTCCGAGTCTGTACAGGCCCTCTAGGCCCGATTTACTCCAGCCCAAGATGTGGTGACGGGAATCCGAGAAGCTATATAAAGGGAGGAAACCTATTTTGTGGGAGACACCTCCACCCACGAATTTGCAGCCACCAAAGCCACGTTTTTTCCTCCCCCATGGATCCCATCTCCATGGGGGAGGGCTCCCAAGAAGCCATGAAGGAATGGGGCTAAGGGGCGGTGCTCCCCCACAATACCGGTGGCGCCGTCGTCGCCCTCTTCACCATCTTCACCACCATCTCCATCACCTAATCCTCCTAGTATGCATTTGTTCATCCTCCCACATACTTCTATACCGTCATATGTAAACATGGTGTGTGATGCTATAAGTTATAATCCTATGATTTATGTCATGTTTGTGTAGTTTCTTTGTTCTTAGATTGAATTGTTGAACATCTTTAGTTCATTAGAGTTGTATGTTGATATGGTACAGTCCTTTGGTGTCTATTATATTTGTGCGTGCATAGATTAAACATCATAGGGTTTGTAGTATGTGTAAGAGAAGGGAGAAGTTCTGCCGGAGTGACAGAAACCTAAGGACGCGAACCGGAACGTTGCACGTATGGGAGTAAGAGGACCATTAACTTAAGGCTATGGTTGGGGAAACCTTAATGCATTGTTATTAGTTACGGATGTTTGCTAACAATCCAATCATATAGTACATGTAATTCCAAGTAGTAAAGCGCATGTATATTTAGCCTCTCCCACATAGAAAACTACATCGAAGACAATGAACACGATTTATTTGCCAATTAAACTTGGACAAAGCCACCACAATTACCACCACTATTCCACACTCATGGTTCTATTAGTTTAATGTATTTTATTGATGCAGCAACTAGCTTTACTTTCTTGTTATTTATTATCTTGAAAATCTTTCTCTAGTACTCGTTTATTGCTCTAGTTTTATTTCCTAGATAATGCAAATGTTTAGTGTGCGTAGACTTGTATAAGTGGTTGATAGAATTTGAGAGAATATTTATCCTACCATTAGCTCCTCGTTGGGTTTGACACTCTTACTTATCAAAAAGGATACACACGATCCCCTATACTTGTGGGATATCACTGTTTCTTGAGCTCTTTTAACTCATCCACTGACATTTTGTAAGGTATCTTTGCTATGGGTCCAGTTCCTAGAAGTAAGTCTTTTAGAAAATCCACATCCCTATCTGGTGGCATGCCAGGTAATTCTTCTCGAAACACACCAGGGTACTCCTTCACTACTGGTACACTCTCTAGGCTAACACCCTTAAGAGAATTTAGCTTAATTCCCTTGGGTTCAAAGTTAGACTTGAACCTAATCCGTTTCTTTTCTGGGGTTATGAGTGTAACAGTTCGTCTGGCACAATCTATCACTCCCTCATAACGAGTCATCTATTCCATTCCTAATATTACATCCAATCCTTGGGATACTAGGATTATTAAATTAATTGGAAACTTGTTCTTCCCAATTTCTAGGACTAGTTGACGACATACAAAATTTACTATCATCTCTCCACATAGGGAGCTTACCTTAATAGGACATCTGATAGTTTCAGTTGGGAGTTTATTTTTGTCTACAAATGCTCTTGAAATGAATGAATGCGATGCGCCGGTATAAAAAAGGATAAGTGCTGGAAAGGAATTAATCTTGAACTTACCAATCACGACATCAGACTCGTCTTGGATTTCCTCCACATTGATGTGATTCACATGACCTTTTTGAAAAGGATTTGGCTTGTTAGCCCCATCAGCCTTGTTTTCTAGGCATTCATTAGCATAGTGCCCTGTTTTCTTGCACTTGAAACATTCAACCTGACTGATGTCTCTCTTTGCTGGCTGATTATGGCAGTTCTGATCATTATGATTCCCATTGCCATGTCCATTATGGTTATTTTTGTATCCACCTTTGTTGTTTCGGTATCCACCATTGTTGTGTCCATGGTGATTATTGCCATCATGGTGGTGGTTATTGTTGCGATGGTTTTTATGATTCCCATGCTTGTGGGATACAGAACTTCCACTACCTTCACCATAAGAACGCTTGTGAGGTGACCCTGATCCATGCTTATCAAAATGGTGTTTCCTCTTCCTATTATCAACTTGCTTCATCTTGTTTTCTAAGATGGTAGCTTTGTCACACAGAGATTGATAGGTTGGAACATAAGCAAGACATAGTTGCATGGATATTTCATCATTCAACCCATTTAGGAACTTTTCTTTCCTCTTTGCGTCAGTGTCAGCATCATCCAGTGCATAGCGTGACAGATTGTTGAACTCTTCAATATACTCGGAAATACTACGATGGCATTGTTTAAGGTTGTGAAATTCCTTTTTCTTCAACCCCATTACTCCAGAAGAGATGTGAGTAGTGCGGAATCCATCCTCAAACATTGCCCAAGTCACTTCTTCAATAGGGTGAGTTACTTGGAAGTTCTCCCACCAAGTAGCTGCCGGTCCTTCCAGCAAGTGTGCTACAAATCAGACCTACTCGGCATCATTGCAACCAACTGTGACCAAGTCCTTGTTCACGGAACATAGCAAATCATTTGCTATCATGGGATTAGTAGTACCAGAAAACTTAGCAGGTCGCAACCTTAGAAACCTTGTGAGCATATCAAGAGTTGGTGGATTGTTCTGGTTGGTGTTATTGTTATTGTTGTTGTTATGATTCTGATTCTTGTTTGCCATGAACTAAGTCATCATCTTCATCAACTATGTTTGTGCAGTCATGAGCTGTTGCATCTCATTGCCATTGTTGTTGTTATTGGTACGACGAGAAGGCATCTCCGGTTTCAATAATGATAAGTAATGATAAATAACCCCATAGATCCTAATATGCACATTACAACATATAACAACAATCAACAAACCAACAAACACTTGATAAACTTAGGGTTCAAACATCACGATCAACAAGTTTGCAAAGATAAATAACATACTAGCATAGTCATGCACAAGTTGGCATGATCAATGTGACTCGATAATAAAATGGTAAGATAGATAGATATCACTACTCCTCCGTGTTGACTTCCTTCTCCACTAACACAAGTCCTGCTGCGGTGAATTCTGCCTTGTAGTCCTCCAAGCTTGTAGACAAAGCATCGATACTCTCTTGTAACTCTCTCTTCTGTGTGCGCAGCCTCTCTATCACCCCGTGATCCGCCTCGAGCTCAATTTCTTCAAGCTCTAACTCAGTCTCCAAATCTCTAATATTCTTATTCTTCTCTTGGATCCTCTTCTCCTGGATCCTTCTCTTGACCTTCAAACTTCTTCTCCTTTTCCTTGATTCGCTTCTCCTTTTCCTGGAAGGCCTTGTCCTTCTCCTTAAGTTGGGCACGCAGCTCATCATTTCTAAGCATCACATTAGTCCTATCAATATCAAGGTTCCTAATGAGGCTCTCTATGTCCTGGAGGTAGTGTCACACAGTCTTGATGGTCTCCTTAGTGGCCTCGTCCAACACAATAGGCTCTCCGTCCTTGTCGCATCTCCCAAAGAAATGGAAGTAGTGGTTCTTAATCTCGGCAGAGTGGCGTCCACATAGGTATCCTTTCAGCTCCTCCATGACGACGTCGAGGACCCTCTCTAAGTCATCATGGAGTATTTTGAAGGAAATTTCTTCAGTTGGAGGCTCTGTTTGGCGCCTTGGCTGGGTAACCCTGAATCCCCACAAGTCCTTCCTTTGAAACTTCCTTAGCTGAAATCCTTTGATGGTATGGATTGGAAGAGCGAACACATTGACGAGCAGCAAAATGCGAGTCCCAAAGCGAGTTCCCTTGAATTCCTTGGCAGTGTTGTATATGAAGCTCGACATCTTTTGCACAGGATGGAGAAAAATTATAGATAAAACAAGTC
This sequence comes from Avena longiglumis, assembly GCA_030063025.1. Taxonomy (NCBI): domain Eukaryota; kingdom Viridiplantae; phylum Streptophyta; class Magnoliopsida; order Poales; family Poaceae; genus Avena; species Avena longiglumis. Next base: position 449,756,413 of record CP125973.1, on the reverse strand, counting down.
TAGCGAAGAAAAATAAAGTAGTAATAGATACAAATATTAAAAATAAAAGCCAATAACATCCAAAAAACATTAATCCACACAAGTAGCGACATACATTACTCAACTCAAGCATCAAGGTTCAAACCACAACTTAGACAAACTTTGCCATACTGAAAGAACATTTCTTAATCCCTAGTGTTTTGTGTGTTAGATAACAATATCAAGGAGTATTTTAATGTGTGTTCAAGTGTTGCAGCTCTCTCTGAGAAAAAGGGAAAAGTATCTGCCTTTGGGGGGCGGATAATCCTCCCCTCCCTCTTCCCAAGCAGGCGCAAGCCCCAGAAGGGGGGCGGAGTTTTGGCCGGATTTTCCGGCCCCGCTGGATAATTCACCCCTCAGGGGGGGCGGATAGTCCACCCCCCCTTGCTCACTTCCAAGGCGCAAGCCCCAGAGAGGGGGTGGAGTGTTGTCCGGAATTTCTGGCCTGGCCGAATAATCCACCCCAGGAGGGGGCCGAATTATTCGCCCACCCAGGATCTTCACCAAGTCACGCAGGCGCCAGCCCCAAAGAGGGGGCGGAGTTTCTCCCGGAAAATCCTCTCTCGGGGCGGAGTTTTACCAGGGGGAGGATAATCCTCCCCTAGTTGGGGGCGGATAATCCGCCCCCAAAGTTTCTCAATGGCCAGATATGGGGAGGAGGGTATTTAAGCCAGCCTTCCCCCTCCTGCCAGATCTCTTGATTCATTCGAAAAAGACAAGATCAGATCTGCAATCTTCAACCAAGAGAGCTCCACCTAGATCCACCCAAAGGCCCCATCCCTTGGGGAATCGAAGGAGGAGAACTCGATCTTCATCATCAACAATCAAGCGCTTCATCTCCTCTCCATTCATTTGGAGAACCACCGATCTAGTATTTCTTGCAAATACCTAGATCCTTGTTTTTGTTTATATTGATAAACCTTGTTCTTGTGGCAGCTTGTTGTCATCTCAGGAGCCCCCAATTCGGTTGTGGGTGTGTGCCCTAATAGTGTTTTAAAAGGCACCGGTTCCCGCCTCGAAGGGATCCAATAGTGGAGAAGGTGGACCAGGACTCTCGTGGCGAGATCCATCGGAGAATAGGGTGAGGCCTATTATGGCGTGGTCGTCATAGAACCGCCCACCCCTCCAACGCAGATGTACTTCCCTTAACAAGGAAGGAACTGCGGTATAACAAATCCCTGGGTCTCCGCGTGCTCCACTACGGTTTCTTCGCTCCTCTCTTTACGTGCTTAGTAGTTAGGGTTGCATATAGGGAAATTCTCGTAGTTGCATATCTAGAGAATTTACTTTGTGTCAAGCCTAAAATTGAAAAAGTATTAAAAAATTGGTTAGCACCTATTCATCCCCCTCTAGGTGCCCATACAATCCATTTCAATTGGTATCAGAGCCCCGACTCTTATTTCGGGCTTAACCCTCTAAGAGAAGTATGGGTTCCAAGGTAGATGGGAGTGATGCTCCGGAGGTAGTCACCATGAATGATCTCAAGATGTTGGAAACAACCTTGGTGAGTTCAATGGAGGCTAAGATGGAAGAGATGCGTCAATTGATAATGCGTCTCTCCACATCTGCACCATCACCTCCATCTAACTCTGAGGATACCACTCTGCAATCCAAGGAAACGGGTAAAACTGTTTCCAAAGATAACGAAGTGGTTGGTGATGACACTAGCAAGAGCTCCTCCTCGAAAAAGGGTAGTGGTAAGGATGGATACAATGAGGTTTCTCATGTGTATTATCCTGATCCACCTATCCATCACCCACATATATATAATAGGGGTGATCCACCCAAACTTTCAGCATCTACTTTTAATCAATGGCAATTTTTGATGAAATCTCATGTGTGCAGTTCCTCCATAGAGTTGTGGAAGATCATCGAAAATGGACTTCATGTTGGAAACCCCAACAATCTTACAAGAGGAGAAGTTGTCGATAGCCAACTCAACGCTACAGCTCTACACATGATACAACTTGGTGTGGGTGACAAAGATATGCCACACATTCAGCATCTTAGTATAGCTAAGGAAGCTTGGGATGCTCTCATCGAGCTCTTCATCGGAAATGAAAGTATGAAAACGAATAGATATGATGCATTGAGCAACGAAGCTGAAGGATTCTATATGTTGGATGGAGAAGACCATGAAGACATGTATAGGAGGCTTAAGGCAATAGCCACAAATTTCAGAAAACATGGTGCCGCTCATGTTGATGATGCATGGATCAAGCGCAAGTATGTCAGTGCTCTTATGCCATTTGAGCCCACAGATTTGAAAAGTCTCCAAGGTAGGCATAACTATCACCTCATGACATCCAATGAGGTAATGCAATAAATGGCCTCTTTCAAAGTGGCTGCCAAGAATGTCGAAGATGCTCGTTCTCGAGCTATGGGGATGAAAAGGGGGGTCAACATGGCCTTGAAGACTAGTGTGATTGATCATGATGAATATGTCATAGAAGGTCTGGACTGTCCCGAGGATATAAAAAGGATCCATGGACAATACTTGGCTCTTTATGCTAGAAACTTTTGGAAAGATCCAGCCAAGGCTAAAGATGAACTAGAGCGCAAGAGTGGAGCCTATGGAAGAAGAGAAAATGGTCCCAAGATGAGAACATGTTTCAACTGTGGTGATCGGCTGCACTTTGTAGCTGAGTGTCCATATCAAAGTAGGGAAGATAATGGAGGAAGACTTATATTCAAGGACAAGTCAAAGGCTCCACGCAAGAAACAATTTGTAAAGAAGAATTCTCCCTTCAAGAAGCAACCAAAGATTGTTCTAGTGGCTTAAGAAGAATATTCATCGGGAAGTGAAGATGAGGACAAAGATGATAGCTCTCAAGAGGTGGCTGCTATAGCCAACACGTCTCCTTCAACATCTCTCTTCGACTCTCTGAATGAAAACATCATCAACGAGAATGCTACTTGTCTCATGGCAAGAAGCTCCGAGGTAACTTCTTCTAACTCTTATTTTCCTAAGGCTAATATTGACATGGATGATCCTACTAGTCTTAAGGTTAAATAAGAGATTATTTATTTGGATTATTTCTATACTAACTTGCAAGGTGAGCACAAAGTTTTTTTTGAAGCTCTTATGGATCAGTTGGCCCAAAACGAAGCTCTCCTCGAAGAAAAGGGCAAAATTGAAAGGGAGGATGCAACGGAAATTGCATACTTAAAAAATGCTCTTGAAGAAGAAGAAGAAGCTCGGGTCTCTCTTGAAGAGAGGCTTGAGTCCATTGAGGATTCACATGAAGAAATAGTGGCTAAACTTGTTAAGGAACGTGACAATGCAGTCACCAAAGCAAAGAAGCTAAAGAAAGAAAAGATTGACTTTGGGGCTGCTCATGATAGACTCTCCGAAGAATTGGAAAAACTTGACAACGCTCACAAGGCGTTGAAAAGCAATATATCCATTCTCAATGAGTCACATGATCAGCTCCAAATTCGATTGGCCAAGTATGATATTCCTAGCACATCCAATTCAACATATAGCCACAAGGAAAATTCTAGTGTGGAAAAAGAAGGGGTCAAGGACATCTCACCCAAGGATAAGGGTGTCCTTGATGAAGTTCTTGACAAGCAAAGGTCAAATCATGGTAAAGAGGGACTTGGATATGTCACCAAGTCCAAGAAAAAGAAAAACAAGAAGAACAAGACCAAGAATGTGCAATCAAAGACAAGCATCGCTTAGAAGATTGTCACAAAAGAAGAAACTAAGAATATTGGTTTTGAAGGGTCTCACAATCCAAATTATGAACTTGTTTGTGATGATTATGGCGATATTTATGTTTATTATGTCGGTCCCTTTGATGAATATATTGCTTGGTCTATTTGGGTCCCAAAGACCCTTGTTACTAACATGAAAGGACCCATTGAAAAATGGGTACCTAAAACCAAAAAGTAATTCTCCTGTAGGGCTATGCTTCCGGTGGGTCGAAATGGGTGCTGGATAGTGGATGCACTAGTCATATGAACGGAAGCAAGGAGATCATCACGGATATGCGTCCAAATCATGATAATATCACAATATCCTATGGTGATAAGTCTAAATCTCAGGTATTGGGTCTTGTCAAGGTTGTGGTTGCCCACGATATCTCTCTCGTGGACGTCATGCTTGTTGAGACCCTCGGTTACAACCTTCTTTCTGTTCGTGCCCTTGGCAAGATGGGTTTTGCTATTTTTATCGATGATGATTTGGTGGTAATCTTGTGGAGCAAGTCTCTAAAGGTCGCTTTTGTTGGATACGTCGAAAATGACGTGCATGTGGTGGACTTTTCGGGGAAAACCACTTCGGGTCCGATGTGTCTATTCGGAAAGGCCGGCGTGGGCTGGCTATGGCATTGCCGTTTAGCCCATGTCAACATGAGAACTTTTCTAAGTCTCCACAAGGGTGGCCACATCCTTGGACTAAAAGACAATGTCACTTTTGCCAAAGATCGTGTTTGCAGGGCTTGTGTTGAAGGAAAAATACATGACTCTCCCCACAAGAGGAAGACTATTGTGTCTTCAAAGAGGATCTTGCGATTACTTCATGTGTATTTATTTGGTTCTCCTTCTCATGCAAGTATTTGTGGGATGAAATATTTCTTGGTTATTGTCGATGATTACTCAAGATATACATGGGTTTATTTCTTCAAGCTAAAGAGTGAGACTCAACAAACTGTCATTGATTTTGCCAATGAAGTTCAACGTCAACACAATGTTCCTATCTTGGCAATAAGAAGTGACAACGGCTCCGAATTCAAGAACTACACTTTGAATGAGTTTCTTAGCGAAGAGGGGATTAGACATCAATATTCCACTGCGTACACCCCTCAACAAAAATAGCCGAGAGGAAGAACCGGACTTTGATGGATATGGCAAGATCAATGTTGGCTGAATTCAAGTCTCCTTATAATTTTTGGGTTGAATCCATATCAACTGCTTGTCACACATCAAACCGTCTCTACCTCCAAAAGATTTTGTACAAGACTTCATATGAAATACTTACCGGTAACAAGCCCAACATCGCATACTTCATGGTATTCGGGTGTAAGTGTTTCTTTCTTATTAAAGGTGTCCGTTTGTCAAAATTTGAGTCCAAGGCTTTAGAAGATATTTTTGTTGGTTACGGTGCCAAATCCCACACTTATAGAGTCTACAACAAGCTCACTGGGATTGTTGTAGAATCTTGTAATGTGGAGTTCGATGAAAATAACGGCTCCTTTGTAGGGCAAGTTGATGTTTGTGATGCAGATGTTGAAATACCCCTAGATTCCATAAGAAGAATGGGCGTGGGATTTTTCCTCCCCATTGAGGAACCCCTTGTGGCGGATCGGGAAGGACAATGCTCCACTCAAGTGGAGCCCTCATCTACACAAGATCAACAAGCTCCTACTCTTGGATAAAACTCTGCACCAACACCGCAACCTGCTGAAGACCATATGTCTCCTGGACAATTTGGTAGTCCCAGGCCGGACTATACGCCCCCTCCAAGGGGCAGACAATCCGCCCCTGGCACTCCAACTCGTTCCAGGGGATTCGAAGGAGAAGACAATAGCCAAGAAACTCCCAGGACGGATTCTCCGGCCCCCGAGGGAGGATTATCCGGCTCTATTTCTCCAAGTCCTGTCAGGCATGCTCAGGAAGAATTCACTGGTGTTTCATCTCCCAGGCCGGATAGTCCGGCCCCTCCAAGGGGCGGATTATCCACCCCTGAAGAACAAGCTCTGCAGCAACCTCCTGGTGTTACCTCAGATCAAGATCAAGGGCAAGGCGGTGATCAAGACAAGGATACAAATACTGAATCAACTCCTTCTAGAAACAATAAGGACATTGAGGCTCGTCGCAAGGCTCGTGCTGATCGGAACCTTGAACTAAGGGGTCACACTCTTGACAAGGTTGTTGGTGATCTACGAAGAAGGGTATCTACTAGAAGAGATCTTGCAAGCTTCTGTGATCATCAAGCTCACATTTCCATGGTTGAACCGAAGAAGGTATTTGATGCTCTTGAAGACCCCAATTGGGTTGTTGCAATGCATGAAGAATTAAATAACTTCGAACGCAACAAAGTTTGGAAGCTCGTAGAGAAACCCAAGGACTGCCGCAATGTTATCGGTACCAAGTGGATCTTCAAGAACAAACAAGATGAAAATGGCATTGTTGTGAGGAATAAAGCATGGCTCGTGGCTCAAGGATTCTCTCAAGTGGAAGGAATTGATTTTGGCGAGACTTATGCTCCTGTGGCTCGTCTTGAGTCCATCCGTATCCTTCTTGCCTATGCTGCCCATCATAACTTTAAATTATAGCAAATGGATGTTAAGAGTGCGTTTCTTAATGGTCCTCTCCATGAGTTAGTATATGTCAAGTAGCCCCCGGGTTTTGAGGACCCCAAATTTCCGAACCATGTCTACAAACTCGATAAGGCTCTCTATGGCCTTAAACAAACCCCACGTGCGTGGTATGAGCACCTTACAGAGCTTTTGCTAGACTGTGGTTTCGAAGTTGGGAAAATCGATCCCACTCTTTTTACTAAGAAGGTTAATGGGGAGCTTTTTGTATGCCAACTTTATGTAGATGGCATTATTTTTGGCTCTACTAACCAAGCTTTTAACGATGAATTTTCAAAGCTTATGACTAACAGGTTTGAGATGTCCATGATGGGTGAGCTGAGGTTCTTTCTTGGATTTGAGATCAAACAACTTAGAGAGGGAAACTTTATTAATCAAGCTAAGTACATCCAATACATGATCAAAAGGTTCAAGATGACGGATCTCAATGGCGTTGCTACTCCAATGCAAACAAAGTATCATCTTGAGCTCAATCCCAAGGGTAAAGACGTGGATCAAAAGGTATACCGATCCATGATCGTCTCTCTCCTTTACCTTTGCGCATCTAGGCCCGATATCGTGTTAAGGGAGTGTGTGCAAGGTACCAAGCCGCTCCTAAAGAAAGCCACTTAGTGGCGGTCAAACGAATCTTCCGATATTTGGTTCATTCCCCAAATTTTGGGTTATGGTATCCCAAGGGTTGAATTTTCTCTCTATGTGTTTACACTGATTCAGATTGGGCTGGTGACAAAGATGATAGGAAATCAACCTCTGGTGCATGTCAATTCTTGGGCAGGTCTCTAGTATGTTGGTTCTCAAAGAAACAGAATTGTATTTCACTCTCAACCGCCGAAGCTGAATATGTTGCTGCTGCAAGTGCTTGTACAAAAATTTTATGGATGAGGCAAAATTTAAAGGAATATGGTGTCAATTGTGACAAAGTGCCTCTATTATGTGACAATGAAAGTGCTATTAAAATTGCTTACAATCCCGTGCAGCATAGAAGAACAAAACATATAGAGATTCGCAACCACTTTATTCAGGATCATGTTGCTCGTGGTGATATTGCCCTATCCTTTGTGAGAACGAAGAACCAACTTGTTGATATCCTCACGAAGCCCCTTGATGAAGCAAGATTTTGTTATTTGAGGAATGAGCTAAATATCATAGATTCAAGGAGCCTGGCTTGACTACCCTTGCACACTCACTTGCCCTTATTCATGTATTTGGGTTAGATGCGGGCATAGACATTGTAAGATCCCTTCCTTTGTAAAGGAAAGGATCCCTGTGATTGCAATGCTAGTCCATGGATCAATGCTAGCATCAACAGTTTAAGATGAAGTACACATAAACAAAGAGGAATGAGCTAAATATCATAGATTCAAGGAGCCTGTCTTAACTACCCTTGCACACTCACTTGCCCTTATTCATGTATTTGGTTTAGATGCGGGCATAGACATTGTAAGATCCCTTCCTTTGTAAAAGAAAGGATCCCTGTGATTACAATGCTAGTCCCTGGATCAATTCTAGCATCCACAGTTTAAGATGAAGTACATAGAAACAAAGGTCATTATTACAAGTCATTCTAGAGACAAACATAGTCTTTTACAAACTCCATGTCCACAGGCCTAATACAAGAGTTCCAATTTATAATAAGATAAATAAGTCTTCATCTTCATGTGCCATAGGCAAGCATGTTAAGTGTAGACTCATGACTCCTAATCATCATCAGAATATCCTGCAACATCACAAGTTACAGCCACAGTGGGTCAATACATTGGAATAGTATTGGCAAGTGATACCTTAATAGAATATTGGTGGACTGGATAATATATGCATTTTTGCTAAGTATAGGGGCTTTCTTTGCTCAAAATAGGTTTTTCCTATTAGTTGAAAACACTAAGTTTTTCTTTGATAAAATCTTTCCCAAGGAACCACCAATAGACATTGGTGAACCTTTACCATTGTTCAACCACAAGTTTTTACTTAGAAATTGGGATGAGGAGATTCTTGATAGCTTCCATGTCTTGATGCTCAAGTTGTCCAATACCAGGGACATGGCTAAGTACTTAGATTCTTCCATCTGCAGAGGTTGTGCACTTTCCCCACAAGACTTGATTTTTACCAAGACAGGACCTTTCAGAAGCCTTCTCTTAGACCAAATGGACGCGTTCCAACCTATCATCCCACTACCACCAACTGTCCAAATGGCTAAGTTATTGCAACCTATATGATCCAGGCAGAGCCCATATTGCCAAGTGGTTGCACTAGAAGCTTCTTAACATTTGGCCTCTCAAATCCCTTTGTTCCTGGGTGGATTTCCACAAGTGAGATACACAAGGTAAACCATAGAAATGGGCCTTGTGTAACCACTCAACATAACCCATTCTTTCCATTCCACCCAGGTGTTTCATTCACTTATTTGTTTTATTAAGAAAAAACATAGTCCAAAGACTTAGAAATATATATTCATATCATGAATATATAACCACCCTTGGTTGCTACTAGCTAGGCTAAGCATGGCATTGATAAGACTTAGAAATATTTCTAGCAATTCTACAACTACTAGGATTTCCCAAGCATAGCATATAGATCAAAAATAACCATGCAAGACTAGCAAAATATTTCTAATGCATATTTGAAAAACATAGGAATAAAATCATGAAGCACCACTTGCCTTGGTAGTTTGGAGAGTAGCTACAATCCTCACAATCACAATCACTATTTGCACCAAAATCTACACATAAAATAATAACACCAAAATCACATACAAAATAAATACAAGCAAAAATATATGGATGCATGCATAATGCCATGTGATGATTTTCTACACCAAACAAGACAAGTGCATGGTACTGAATCATAAACAAGTACAAAAAAAGCTAAATAAACTTTATTTGAATATTAAAACATTTTCCAAAAAATTATTATACACAAAATAGGACTACACATGTTTCTGTAAAATCAACCATTTTAACAGAGGCAAAACATTAAACACATTGCATAGATGGAAAGGATTTTCTCTCCTGATTCCATTGATTATAAAATTTGTCAAATTTGGACGTGGCATTCAAAAGTTATGAATTAAACAAATTCAAACATCTAATAGATCTAATTCAGAAATTTAAAACAAAGAACATGCCACGCGGTCTCGTTGGTCGCATCGTCACCAGATCGTTCTTGCGCACCGTTAGATCTAACTAAAATGCGCGGCTCAGATCTCTACTTACCCCTTCAGCTATGTTCTATCGTGTACACTAGATCTAAATCGAACGGCTCTCAGCGACTGACCAACAAGTGGCGGCGCTGGCGGTGGCGACAGGCGGCGGCGCACTCTGGCTGCAAGCTTGCCGGTGAGTTAGGTCGCCCGGGGAGGTGTGAGGATGCTCACCAGAATCGCCGTGACTAGGAGATGCTCGACGTGTGCTCGGTTGGCGAAGGGGCGCTCGGGGTCGTCGTGGATTGCTCGTGGGAGAAGTCCCTGGCGACGGATGCTTCTGTTCGTCGATGTTGGCGAGGCTGCAGATCATGCCAAGTCAAAAGAAGCGGTGGGTCAGATGCGTAAGACGATGCTAGTCAAGCGGGTGTCAATGAGAGGGAAAGGGGCAGTCGGAATTTACCACTGGAGGTCGTCGGAGTTGAGCCGAGCTTCGGTTGCTTCTAGTGGTGGACGATGAAGACGTTCTAGGATGGTACAGAGAAAAAGAAAGGCATGAGAAGATGCGCAAGGACATGTAGAGCATGCTCGCATGAAGCAGAGACATAGGGGTGGACGATGCTCCCCGGAATTGGTCGCTGGAGGTCGTCGGTGCTGCGGCGGTGTGGGCACGATTACGGGCACCCTGGTGGCGTGGTGTCTGCGCTGAGTGAGGGGAAACGAGCAGAGAGAGGAGGGGATCATATAGCCGGAGCTGGGGCGGAGATCACGCACGCATTCATCGCCAATTAAGAGGTTTAAAATCGCGGCAGAGGCAGGGGAAGAAACGGGCGGCGACGTGTTCATCGCGTTGTTTCTAGGAGGACGATGAGCGAGGGGTCGAGTGGGTCGAGTGGGTGCGCGTGAGAGAGCGAGGGGAAAACCTCGGGTGGGCTTAGTGGGCTGGTTTTGCTGATGGGTTAAAATTCTGGCGCTGGCCTTTTCTTATTTCTTTATTCTTTTTCTTTTTCTGTTTGAATTTCCAGGAAACATTTTCGAATGATTTTAAAATCCATTTGAATTCAAATCTCTTCTGGGTTTTTGTAGAGTGCAACACTCATATTTTTGGACATAAAAACATGTGGTCTCTCTGTTCTAGCTTGGTCCTTTTGATTAAACAAAATAAACAGTGACATAGCACTTGATTTAAATAAGCTTTAAAAATGGTTTTAAAGCCATATTTGTTTTGTAAATTTTTACCAAACTCCAACAATCCAACAAAGTAACAAGAGATCAAGCAATGCTTGGTTTAAAACAAATAAACTCTTCAATTGAAAGTGGAATTGGTTTAATAGTTGCTCACATAAAATAATGAGCATCAGATGCTCCTGTTTTTGAAATGGTTTTGAAATGGAGCCCTAAATGATCATGGATGCATGGATGATATGCATGAGTTTTGAAACATGATTTTAGGGATGTTACAAATCTAACCCCCTTAAGGTGAATCTCGCCCTCGAGATTCGGGTTGGCTAGCAAATAGGTGAGGGTGGTCTTTCCGAAGATCATCTTCTCTTTCCCATGTTGCTACTTCTTCGGAATGATGGTTCCATTGAACTTTGCAGAATTTGATAATCTTAGTCCGAGTAACTCTTTCTGCAGTCTCAAGAATCTTGATAGGTTTCTCTTCATAAGTGAGGTCACTCTCCAATTGAACCTCTTCCAAAGGTATAGTATCCTTCAAAGAAGTCTCTTCCATATCTGGATGGCATTTCTTAAGCTGACTAACATGGAACACATTATGAACAGCTGACAAAGACTCTGGCAATTCAATCTCATAAGCTACTTCTCCTTTACGACTCAGAATCTTGAATGGTCCAACATATCTTGGGGCCAATTTACCTTTGACACCAAACCTCTTCACTCCACGAAGTGGTGACACTCTAAGATAAGCTCTATCACCCACTTCATAGGTGACTTCTCTACGCTTAGGATCTGCGTAGCTCTTTTGTCAGGACTGTGCAATCTTCAACCTGTCTTTAACCAGCTTGACTTTCTCTTCAGCCTCTTTGATTAGTTCTGGTCTAAATAGACTTCTTTCTCCCACACCATTCCATAGTAATGGGGTGGTTCACTTTCTCCCATAGAGAAACTCAAATGGTGCCATCTCAATACTGGCTTGATAGCTGTTATTGTAAGAAAATTCTGCGTAAGGCAGACTTTCATCCCAACTGGCTCCATAATCTAGAGCACATGCCCTCAGCATATCTTCAAGTATCTGGTTGGTCCTTTCCATTTGTCCATCAGTCTAAGGATGAAATGCAGTGCTGAATTCCAACCTCGTTCCCAATGACTCATGTAGTTGCCTCCAAAAATGAGAAGTGAATTGAGTTCTCCTATCAGACACAATACTCTTGGGTACTCCATGTAGACATACAATTCTACTCATATAGATCTTGGCTAACTTAGCACTTGTATAAGTTGTCTTCACGGGTATAAAATGAGCCACTTTAGTCAAGCGATCCACTACTACCCAAATAGAATCATATCCTGACCGGGTCATTGGCAATCCGGTGATGAAATCCATACCAATCCTGTCCCACTTCCAATCAGGAATAGGTAGTGGTTGTAACAATCCTGCTGGTTTCTGATGTTCTGCTTTCACTCTACTACATACATCACACAAAACAATATGTTCGGCGATGTCCTTCTTGAGATTATTCCACCAAAATCTTTCCTTCATATCCATGTACATTTTGGTGTTACCGGATGAATGGAATATGGTGAGATATGTGCTTCTTGTAATATTAGTTTCCGAAGCTCCGGATCTTGTGGAACACAGATACGTTTTCCATGCCATAAAGTACCTTGTTCGTCTTCCTGGAATCCTTTGGCTTTTCCCTTGCCAATCTTTTCCTTAATCTCTTCAATTTCCTTATCCGTCTTTTGGGCTTCTTTGATTTTGTCCAACAAATTAGGTTGAACATCCAAAGACATGAGATGTCCCTCAGGCACAATCTCCAATCTGAGATCTCTAAATTGGGCACACAGATCATCTGGTAATTCTCCTTTAGTAAGGCCATTCACAAAAACCTTACGGCTTAGAGCATCCGCTACAATATTTGCTTTACCGGGGTGGTATTGCAAACTCAAGTCATAGTCCTTGATGAGTTCTAGCCATATTCTTTGTCTCATGTTAATTTCTTTATGGGTGAAGATATACTTCAAACTCTTGTGGTCTGTGAACACTTCACAACGCTTTCCCAACAGATAATGTCTCCATGTTTTGAGTGCATGGACAACAGAGGCTAACTCTAAATCATGAGTAGGGTAATTCACCTCATGAGTTTTGAGTTGTCTCGAGGCATAAGCCACAACTTTCCCTTCTTGCATAAGAACTTCACCTAATACATGATGAGATGCATCACAATACAATTGGAAATCTTTCTCCAAATCTGGCAGACATAGGACTGGTGCTGTCACTAGTCTCTTCTTCAATTCTTGAAAACTGAGTTCACATCCTTCAGACCAAGAAAATTTCTTGTCCTTCTTTAGTAACTCGATCATTGGCTTAGCTATCTTGGAGAAATTTTCAATGAACCTTCTGTAGTATCCTACCAAGCCAAGGAAACTACGAACCTCTTTCACTGACTTGGGAGATTCCCATTCAGTTACAGCTGAAACTTTAGCAGGATCAACTGCTACACCATCTCCTGACACAACGTGTCCAAGAAATCCAACTTCATTCAACCAAAACTCACACTTGCTAAATTTGGCATACAGCTTATGCTCTCTAAGTTTCTCAAGTATCAAACACAAATGTCCTTCATGCTCTTCTTTGCTCTTGGAGTAGATGAAAATGTCATCGATGAAAACGACAACAAACTTATCCAGGAATTCCATGAACACATTGTTCATCATATTCATGAAATAAGCTGGTGCATTGGTCAAACCAAATGGCATCACGGTATACTCATACGAAAGCTGTCTTAGGTATGTCTTGTTCCCTTATCTTGAGTTGGAAATAACCTGACCGGAGATCAATATTTGAGAACACACAAGCTCCTTCTAACTGATCAAACAAGTCGCTGATTCTTGGCAAAGGGTATTTGTTCTTGATAATCACCTCATTAGTGAACGGTAATCTATGCATAACCTTTTACTTCTATCTTTCTTTTCCACAAACAAAACTGGTGCTCCCCAAGATGAAGAACTTGGTTGGATAAAACCTTTCTGCAAATGTTCTCCAAGCTGCTTCTTGAGTTCTTTCAACTCATCCACTGACATCTTGTACGGTCTCTTTGCTATTGGTCCAGATCCTGGTAGCAAATCAATAAGAAATTCCACATCTCTATCTGGTGGCATTCCCGGAAATTCTTCCGGAAATACATCCGGATATTCACTCACAATTGGCACACTGTCTATGCTAACCCCCTTAAGAGAATTTAGCTTACTCCTTTTTGCTTCAAAATTGGTCTTGAATCTGATCCTTTTGTTTTCTGGAGTTGTGAGTGAGACAGTATGGTTGGCACAATCTATCAATCCCTTGTACTTAGTCATCCAGTCCATTCCCAAAATAACTGAAGGATCCCTCCTTTGTAAAGGAAAAGGATCTCTGTGATTGCAATGCTAGTCCCTGGATCATTGCTAGCATCCACAGTTTAAGATGAAGTACACAGATACAACGGTCATTTATTACATCCACTCCAGAGATAAAACATAGTCTTTTACAACTCAAGGCCACATGCCTAATACAAGAGTTTGGAATAAGTAAATAAACATAAGTCTTCATCTTCATGTGCCACGGGCAAGCATGTTGAGTGTAGACTCATGACACCTAATCATCATCGGAGTAACCTGCAACATCACAAGTTACAGCCACAGTGGGTCAATACTTTGGAATAGTATTGGCAAGTGATACCTTAGTAAATTTTATGTGTACTATATTACTATATGCATTTTGGCTAAGTGTAGCTTGGCTTGCTTTGCTCAAAATAGGTTTTTCCTATTAGTTGAAATCACTAAGTTTTTCTTTGTCAAAAACTTTTCCCAAGAAACCACCAATACACATTGGGGTCCTTCACCCTTGTTCACCCACAAGTTTTTACTTAGAAGTTGGAGTGATGAGATTCTTGATAGCTTCCATTCTTTGATGCTCAAGTTGTCCATTGCCATGGACTTGGCTAAGTACTTAGATTTTCCATCTGCAGAGGTTGTGCACTTTCCCCACCAGACTTGGTTTCCCAAGACAGGACCTTTCAGAAGCCTTTCCTTAGACCAAATGGATGCGCTCCAACCTATCATTCCCACTACCACCAACTTTCCAAATGGCTAAGTTCTAGCAACTTATGTGATCCAAGCAGAGCCCATATTGCCAAGTGGCTACACTATAAGCTTCTCAACACTTGGCCTCTAAAATCCCTTTGTGCCTAGGTGGCATACCACAAGTGAGATACACAAGGTAAACTATGTCCATGGGCCTCGTGTAACCACTCAACCAAAAACCACCATTCAAGTCCCATTCCACCCAGGTGATTCATTGACTTAGTTGTTTTATTAAGAAAAACATAAGTCAAAAGACTTAGAAATATTTTCATCATAGCATGTATATACTTTATCTGTAAGAGGCCTCAACCTGATAAGGTAGATTCCTCCTGTGTTTTACAATGCTAGTCCCTGGATCAATAGCTAGCATCCACAGTTAAGATGTAATATCAAGAAACAAAGGTCATAATATAACTTTATAACCAGGAATAACATAATTTTATTACATCATACATAGCTCATTTGGCTATTACATTACATTGCAGCGGAATAAATATAGTCATGAGTCCTTTCTCTTCAAAGTGCCACAGGCAGATGTTGGTTGTAGGGTTTGTAGTCCTAGTCAATCAAACAATCTTCATTTAAAACAATCAACCTGCAACATTACAAGTTACAGCCACAAGGGTCAATACATTTTGAATTGTATTGGCAAGCTTCAATTTCATGTATAATAAGAGTGGATCCTATCATTATATGCATATCTGGCTAAGTAGAGTTTAAGTCTTATTTGCATAAAGCAAATTTTATCCTATCTTTTCAAAATGGTTTTGGTCCTTTGTCAAAACACTTTTCCAAGTTCCTTGAACTCCTTGGTAAAAACTCAAGTGTTCAAGCCCTTGTCCAAAATCCCTTGAGCTACTTGGTAACCCCAAGTGCAACAAGTTTTATCAAAACCTCATGAGTTCCTTGGTAACCCCAAGTACATCATGCTCTTGAGCACCTTGGTAACCCCAAGTGCTACAAGCTTAACAAAATTCTCTTTGAATTCCTTGGTAGACACACAAGGGCATCAATTTTTTATATTAGAAATTGGAATGTCGAGATCTCCCATAGTTCAAACTTTAGTTGCTCAGTATTGTCCATAACCGGGCACACGTCTAAGTACTTAGATTTTATTTACTTCTGCAGAAGGAGTACACTTTACCCACATGACACAACCTCATCTTGTTGCCACCAGTGGACTACTAGATTAGTGCTCACCAAGATGGAGTACCGGCATACTGAGAATGTGACGAAGTCTTTCCAAAAGGTCTTCCCATACATCATTGCTAGCTTGTCTTCAGCCCCATGAAGCATTCCAGATCCCCATGTCCGGTAACTAAAGACAATGTATGGGTCTTCCTAATGTTGTTGACTAAGCCAGAGCCATAATAGCATGTGGTTGTACACGAAAGCCACAATTGGAGAAACATGTTCAATCTCTAAGTTTCCTAGGTGTTTTTCATTTGGAGCACAACACAAAGTGATTGCCATAGACATGGTTCCCTTTTTGTTGCCACCTTCTCCAAAACATAAAGTGTCCACCACCTAGGTGGTTCATTGAGTCCTTGTTTTATTATATAAGACACAAGTCTTTTTCTCAACCTTTGTAAAATCTCAACATGTATCTCTTTTCAAAACACAGCATGGCTAAGCATGTACAACTTCAATATTTTACTAAGGAGTGTATAGGGAATCCTATTAGGATTAGCATAGCATAAGTATAAAACATTTTCATGCATGTTTACAAAATCCACTAAGTATAATGAAAATAGTAGGTCTTTTGTATGATAGTGTAACTTGCCTTTTTGGCAGGGAATGAGAGTTACTCCTTGATCTTTCTAGTCTCACACTTTGCTAATTTCACTACAAGTCAATCAAGCAAGACACAAAATCAACTAACATTCCAAACCAAGGTTAAACAAACAATTTTCACATTCACAAAGCAATGGAATCTAAGTCATGCAAAAGAGGGTTCTATTGCAAGGTTGGTCCCTACTAGGTTTATAAACTTTGTAAGGTCCACATTGGTCATTTACCAAAATGGCAAAGTCATTAGTTAGAGGGTTTTGCTCAAAATCTATTTTAAATTCTATTCAACATTTTATGTGGTGAAAATTATTCTTTTCAAAGCAAAACTTTATGTTTTTCACCAAGTGAGTTGCCCTTGACAAGGCTTGGTGTTTTGGGTCAGTAAGTTTGGTCCATAACATTTTACCAAAGTTTTCCTTGCAAAAACATTTCCATAATAAAATCAATGAGTTTATTTGGCTAGAAAATGGCTAAGTTAAATAATTCAACTTATATTTTACCAAAATCATTTTTAACACTAAGGGTTGGTTCCTGGGGTCAGTAAGGTCACACAACTCCATTTTGCAAAAGATTTAATCCTAAAATCAATTCTAAACAATTTTTATACTCTAAACAAGTACACAAATGTTTCTGCAAATTCAAACAAACTAATAGCTACTATTTTGCAAAACTAAGGGCATGGTTGGCTAGGGTTTGTTCTCCTGAATCCATTGATATAAAGTTTGCAAAATTTGGACGTGTGGTTTGAAAGTTATAGCAATTACAAATTTGTATTCTAATCAGATCAAAATTCTATTTTAAATCGAATCCTGAACACGTGGCTGCTTCTGATTGGGCAATACCGTTTCGTGTGGATCGCGTGATACAGGCCACAGGATTAAAAGGAGCGTGTGTAGCTCAGATCAAACGTACCCCTTCGTTTTAGTGAATCTATCCAAGCCATCCGATGCTAATCTAACGGTTCCAATTGCTCGGCCAAACAGCAGCGGCGCTGGCGGCGGTGTCTGGTGGTGGAGCGGCCAGACGGCGAGGTTGTCGACGATGCATGATGCGGGAAAGAGGGAGGGGAAGCTCACCGAGTTTGTAGCGCACCGCTGATGCTCAACGTGGTCTTTGTTGGCCAAGGTGCGCACTATACTGGCTTGAATCACTCGCCGGAGTTCGTGTCCGCGTCGGCTTCTCTGTTTATCGTCGAAGGCGACGACACAAGCCACGGGAAAGCAAAATAGCAGTTGCGTCAGATGCGTACGGGATCGGTGATCGTGTGTGCATCAACGAGAAGGAAGGGGGTGGTCAGATGTTACCTAGGGTACTTGTCGGAGTAGAGGCAGTGAACGGTGGCGAGAGGGCGTCGTCGTTGCCGGGGTTCTGGGGCGTGCGCGAGCGAGCTAATGCCTCTGGGTGGTTCGCTAGGATGTGGGGATCAGGTGAGGGTGGTCGAAGAGGCAAGGGGCGGTGGGAGGCTGCCGGAATTGATGAGAATGATCGCCGGAGACAGAGACAGTCAAGGAGGGATTGTGGCGGCCTGGAGGCGTGCTCGGGGAAGAAGGCAGAGGGGAAACGGAGAGGAATCAGGGGCGATTAAAACAGCATGGTTGCAGGAGTGATTAAGTGCGGCGTTAACGCGAATTGATGCCCGCGAATTCATCACTGAAATGGGGTAGAGGGGGGAGAACGGTCGCGGGGGTGAGGAAGAAGAGCAGTAGGATGTGGGGTCCGCTGGCAATGAAAGAAAAGAAGAAGGGGAGGGGTCCACTTGTCGGTTGCTGGGTGGGTGCGGTTCTGAGTGGAAAGAAAACGGTTCGGGGAAGAATAGGAGCTGGGTTGGACTGGGCTGTTGGGCCAGATTGTTGGGCTGGTCGTTTTCTCTTATTTTTTTTCTGTTTACTTTGTTTTATTTTTTTTCTAATTCCATTTTATGATTTGAAATTCAATTCATAATTCAAACAACAATATAACATTCAAATAATTCAAACAATCATCACACTTGTATCAAGTTTTTGGTTCTGTTTATCAACATAATCCAAAGTCCAAAATAAAATAATATTTTTATTTATTTTAAGATTCATTTATTAATTAAATAAAATGGATCTTTTAAATTATTAATAGTGTTTGATTTATTTAATAACATTTCCATTTGAAATCCAATTATTTTCAAAAACTAAACCAAAAGGTCTTATTTGAAAATATAGAATACTTGGGGATTTGTTTTAAAACAAAATAACATCTTTATTTAGGGTCCATTATTAATTAAATATAATAGACTTTCATTATTATTTCAAATAGGTTTTATTTTATTGAGATATTTATTTTGAATCTAAAATAAAGCCAAAACATTTTAGTAGATTTTATTTGTGAATTTCAAATAATTGAGAAAACTTATTTTAAATAATTTAATAAGTTTTGATGTTTCAATTTAAATTGGTAAAACCTCTTATCTTTAAATAAGGTTGGATGTTAAATCCTTGTTATTTTATTTGAACAATCCTTTATTAATTTTAAATAAACCTTTATTATATTGTTTTAAAAATGTTTTAATTTCCAAAGCTTGTCCAATTTTTAATTTGGCTTTTTAAAACGTTCTTTATTTATAAACTTCTATTTCATTTGAAAACAAATCCTTTCTTTTAATTGTTTCCAAAATAATATTTCCAAATGTTTTTTTTATTTTTCCTTTTATTAAATGTTTATCTTTTTAAATCTCCTTAGGTTTATTTTAATTCAAATGGGTTTGAGATTCCCATTGAGTTCAAAAAGTTTCTTCTAGCTCTGAAAACAAAGTTTTATTTTATTCATTTATTTTCACATTACAAGATTTGGAAAATCTTGGGATGTGACATTATCAACCCTTGTTTGCTACTAGCTAGGCTAAGCATGGCATAGTAACTTAACTTAGGAATTTCCTAGCAATTCTATATCTAATTAGGATTTCCTAACATGGCATTTGGCAAAATTTGTAACATGCAAGACTTAGCAAAATATTTCTAATGCTTGTATAAAACATAGGGATGGAAATATTCATGAAGTACCACTTGCCTTGGTAGTTGGGAGAGTAGCACTCTTCACAATCACAATCACTAGCACCAAAGTCTACACAAAGAATATAACCACAATCACATACAAGTCATATATAAACAAAAATATATATGCATGCATGCAAAAATGCTAAGTGATGATTTTTAAAACTCCACCAAGCAAGTCCATAGTACTGAACCATAAACAAGTCAAAATCTTGCCAAACCAAGTTTATTTAGCACTAAAACAAATTCCTAAACCATTTCTACACTCAAAATAGCCTTAAACAAGTTTCGGCAAATAAAGTCATTTTAACAGAAACTTTTCACTAAAAACATTGCATAAACAGAAAGGGCTTGTCTTCCTGATTCCAACGGTATAAAATTTGCAAAAATCTAACGTGGGAATCAAAAGTTATAGCCTAATCGAATTTGAATCCAAATCTGTTTTAAATTCTGTTTTAAACTCAAACTCTAGCCATGTGTCTTAACCTTACTGGCGCGTACCGCTTCGCACAGGATCACTCACACGAGCCGTAGGATCTAAGTGGCGATGCACGGTTCAGATCAAGGGGCGGCTGGTACTTACGGGGAGTGGTCGCCGGAGTTCGTGCAGAGGGCGACGGCGCTCGGTCGAAGTCGTTGCCGAGGCTACAGATCATGCGAGAACAAACAAGGTGTGTCAGTGGATGCGCAAGAAGTTGCTGAGCGTGATAGCATGAGTCAGGGACAGAGGGGATCACTGTACTCACCGGAATTCGTCGACGCGGTCGTCGGAACAGCGGCGGCGTCGAGCAAGTTGCGAGCAGCCTGGAGGCGTGAAGGGGGAAATGGTTGAGGGGAAATGGTCGCGAGAGAGAGGGGATTATATAGCCAGAGGCTCGACAAGAAACTCCCAAGGATTCAATGCCATTTACCTCGCGGAATCAAAGCAGAAATGGGAAACGGCAGAGTTCGTGCGCGAGATTTTGGGGAAGAAGACGATGACGTGGACGGGGCCCGCTCGTCAGCGAAATAGGCAGAGAGAAAGTGGGGTCTGGGTGTCAGCAACCGCGTGGGTCTGCTCAAGGCGAGCGAGAGAGAGGCGGTGGTGGCTAACTGGGCGGTTGTCTTTGTGGGCTAGAATAGGGGCGCCTGACCTTTTTCTTTTCTTTAATCCTTTTCTTTTTCCAGAATGAATTTCAGGAATGGTTTTCAAATGATTTCAAACTCCTTTTGAATTCAAATCTATTTTGGATTTGTGTAGTGTGCATTAGTCACCAAACTTGGCATAAAATCATGTGGCCACTTTGAAAAAGGCTTGGTCATTTTTGGAGAGACAAAATAACAGGGACTTTGCACTTGATTGCAAAAGTTTGAAAAATGGTTTTTGAAACCATTTCCATTTTGTAAAGTTTGGTTCAAATTCCACACTCAATCCATTCAATAAGGGAGATAAACAATCTAGGTTTAAAACATTTAAACTCTCAAATGGAGATGGTCATTTGATATAAGTTTGTTCACATAAAATGATAGCACTATGTGCTTCTGTTTTCTGAAATGAGTTTGAAATTGATCTCAATTCTATATGCATGCATGAATGATATGAAATCTTTGAAATCATGATTTTAGGGATGTTACAAATATAACCCCCTTAAGGTGAATCTCGCCCTCGAGATTTGGATTGGCTAGCAAATAGGTGAGGGTGGTCTTTCCGAAGATCATCTTCTCTTTCCCATGTTGCTTCCTCTTCGGAATGATGATTCCACTTCACTTTGCAAAACTTGATAGTCTTAGTCCTTGTGACTCTTTCTGCAGTCTCAAGAATCTTGATGGGTTTCTCTTCATAAGTGAGATCACTTTCTAGTTGAACTTCCTCCAAAGGTATAGTATCTTTCAAGGAAGTTTCTTCCATTTCTAGGTGACATTTCTTAAGCTGACTCACATGAAACATAATGTGGACAGCTGACAGAGATTCTGGCAATTCAATCTCATAGGAAACTTCTCCTTTGCGACTTAGAATCTTGAATGACCCAACATATCTTGGTGCCAACTTTCCTTTGACTCCGAATCTCTTCACTCCACGAAGTGGTGATACTCTAAGATAAGCTCTATCACCAACTTCGTAGGTGACTGCTCTACGCTTAGGATCTGCGTAGCTTTTCTGTCGGGACTGTGCTATCTTCAACCTGTCCTTAACCAACTTGACCTTCTCTTCGGCTTCTTTGATAAGATCTGGCGTGAACAAACTTCTTTATCCCACACCATTCCATAACAATGGGGTGGTACACTTTATTCCGTAGAGAAACTCAAATGGTGCCATCACAATGTTGGCTTGATAGCTGATGTTATCAGAAAATTCTGCGTAAGGCAGTCTTTCATCCCAACTGGCTCCATAGTCTAGGGCACATGCCCTCGACATGTCTTCCAGAATTTGATTAGTCCTTTCTGTTTGTCCATCAGTTTGAGGATGAAAAGCAGTGCTGAATTCCAATTTTGTTCCTAATGACTCATGTAGTTGTCTCCCAAAATGGGAAGTGAATTGAGTTCCCCTATCAGACACAATACTCTTGGGCACACCATGTAGACATGCAATTCTACTCATGTAGATTTTGGCTAACTTGGCACTTGTATAAGTTGTCTTCACGGGTATGAAATGAGCCACTTTAGTTAGGCGATCCACTACTACCCATATGGAATCATACCCTGACCTGGTCCTTGGTAGTCCGGTAATGAAATCCATACCAATCTTGTACCACTTCCAATCAGGAATAGGTAGTGGTTGAAGCAAACCTGCTGGTTTCTGATGCTCCGCTTTCACTCTACTACACACATCACACAAAGCAATATGTTCGGCGATGTCCCTCTTGAGATTATTCCACCAAAATCTTTCTTTCATGTCCATGTACATTTTGGTGTTACCCGGGTGAATAGAATACGGAGAGTTGTGTGCTTCCTGCAAAATCAGTTTCCGCAACTCCGGATCTTGTGGAACACAGATACGTTTAACATGCCATAAAGTACCTTGTTCGTCTTCATGGGAACTTTTAGCTTTCCCTTGGCCAATCTTTTCCTTAATCTCTTATATTTCCTTATCAGTCTTCTGGGCTTCTCTGATCTTGTCCAACAAAGTGGGTTGGACATCCAATGACCTGAGATGTCCTTCAGGCACAATCTCCAATCTGAGTTTTCTGAATTGGGCACACAAATCGTCTGGAAATTCTCCTTTGGTAAGGCCATTCACAAACACCTTACGACTTAGAGCATCTGCTACAACATTTGCTTTACCGGGGTGGTATTGCAAACTTAAGTCATAGTCTTTGATAAGTTCCAACCATCTTCTTTGTCTCATATTAATTTCCTTCTGGGTGAAGATATACTTCAAACTTTTGTGATCCGTGAACACTTCACAACGCTTTCCCAAAAGGTAGTGTCTCCATGTTTTGAGTGCATGGACAACAGAGGCTAACTCTAAATCATGAGTAGGATAGTTAACCTCATGAGTTTTGAGTTGTCTCGAGGCATAGGCCACAACTTTACCGTCTTGCATAAGCACTGCACCCAACCCTTGATGAGATGCATCACAATATACATGGAAATCCTTTTCCAAGTCTGGCAGACACAAGACTGGTGCTGTCACAAGTCTCTTCTTCAACTCCTGAAAGCTGAGTTCACAACCTTCAGACCAAGCAAACATTTTGTCTTTCTTTAACAATTCAGTCATGGGCTTAGCTACCTTAGAGAAATTCTCAATAAACCTCCTGTAGTAACCTGCTAAGCCAAGGAAACTACGAACTTCTTTCACGGACATGGGAGATTCCCATTCAGTCACAGCTGAAACTTTAGCAGGATCAACTGCTACACCATCCTTTGTCATAACATGACCAAGAAAAACAACTTCTTCTAACCAGAACTCACACTTGCTGAATTTGGCATAAAGTTTATGCTCTCTTAATTTCTCAAGTATCAAACGCAAGTGTCCTTCATGTTCTTCTTTTCTCTTGGAGTAGACTAAGATGTCATCGATGAAAATGACAACAAACTTGTCAAGAAATTCCATGAACACCTTGTTCATCATATTCATGAAGTATGCTGGAGCATTGGTCAAGCCAAAAGGCATTACGGTATACTCATACAATCCATACCTTGTGGTGAATGTTGTTTTAGGTATGTCTTGTTCTCTTATCTTGAGTTGAAAATAGCCTGACCGGAGATCAATCTTTGAGAACACACATGATCCTTCTAGATGATCAAACAAGTCATTGATTCTAGGCAAAGGATATTTGTTCTTGATAGTTACCTCGTTGAGTGAACGGTAATCTGTGCATAACCTTTGACTTCTGTATTTATTCTCCACAAACAAAACTGGGGCTCCCCAAGATGAAGAACAGGGTTGAATAAATCCTTTCTACAACTGTTCTCCTAATTGCTTCTTGAGTTCTTTCAGTTCATCAACTAACATTTTATATGGTCTCTTTGCTATTGGTCCAGAACCTGGTACCAAATCTATCAGAAATTCCACATCTCTATCTGGTGGCATTCCCGACAATTCTTCCGGAAACACATCCGGATACTCACTTACAATTGGTACACTGTCCATGCTAACCCCCTTAAGAGAATTTAGCTTACTTCCTTTAGATTCAAAGTTGGACTTGAACTTAATCCGTTTTCTTCCCGGGGTTGTGAGTGCAACAGTACGATTAGCACAATCTAGTACTCCTTCATACTTAGCCATACAATCCATTCCCAATATTACGTCCAGTCCTTGGGAATCTAGGATTATCAAACTCACTAGAAATTTATGTTTTTCCAATCTCTATTACTAGATCCCGACATCCAAGACTTACTATCATATCTCCACCCGGAGAACTAACTTTTATTGGACACCCAATGTTTTCAGTTGGAAACCCATTTCTATCAACAAATGCTTTTGATATGAATGAATGCGATGCTCCAGTATCAAAAAGAACAAATGCTGGAATAGAATTGAGTCTGAACTTACCAGCAACAGCGTCAGGCTCCTCATAGACCTCCTCCACACTTATGTGGTTCACCTGTCCTTTCTGGAAAGGATTAGGCTTGACAGGTCCTTCAACTTTCTTTTCAGGGCACTCATTTGCATAGTGTCCCATCTTCTTGCATTTGAAGCATTCAACCTGACTGATGTCTCTCTTAGCAGGCTGACTTCCACTTCCACTACCATTTCCACTGTGGTGGCTCTTATGTCCACTCTTGTGGTTCTTGTATTTGTCATTGTCATGATTACGATGATGCTTGTTGTCATGACGGTTGTGGTTGTGGTGCTTGTTGAATTTCCCATGCTTGTGGGATCCTGAGCTTCCACTGTCATCATAGTGAGATCGTTTGTGAGACGATCCCGAGCTGTGCTTGTCGGAGTGCTTTCTCTTTCTACTCTCGACTTGCTTCATTTTGTTCTCCAATATGGCAGCCTTGTCACAGAGCGACTGATAAGTGGGAACATATGCCAGAGCCAATTGCAGATTCAGCTCATCATTTAAGCCTTCCAGAAATTTTTCCTTTCTCTTGGCATCAGTGTCAACCTCATCCGGTGCATAACACGCCAGATTGTTGAACTCCTCAATGTATCCAGCCACGCTGCAGTGGCGCTGCTTCAGATTGTGGAACTCTTTCTTTTTCAGGCTCATTATTCCTGATGAGATATGAGAAGTGCGAAAACCATCCTCAAAGATAGCCCATGTCACCTCATCAATAGAAGTGGTGATCTGTAAGTTGTCCCACCAAGTGGCGGCTGGCCCTTCTAGCAGATGTGCTGCAAATATGACCTTTTCAGCATTTGTGCAGCCCACGGTTACTAAGTCCTTGTTTACAGAACGTAGCCAATCATTGGCCACCATGGGATCAGTCGTCCCTGAGAACTTAGCTGGCCTCAATCGCAAGAATCTGGTGAGCATATCAAAGCCCGGAGGGTTGTTGTTGTTGTTATTGTTGTTGTTATTGGGGTTGTTGTTGTTGTTGTTGTTTTGGTTCTGAATGAATTTTGTCATCATCTGCATCAGCTGTGTTTGAGCAGTCATCATTTGTTGCATTTCTGGTGTGATGTTGTTGTTGTTGTTGTTGTTGTTGTTGTTGTTGTTGTTGGGGTTGGGGTTTGCACGACGGGGAGGCATCTGTGGTTTGTTCAAATAGAGATAAGGATGAGATACCCATAGATGCTTTTGTGCACATTACATCACATAAACAATCACAAGCATGCAACAAAGAGATAAAAGTTCAACAACAAGATAACATGTTCACAAAGTAAAACACACAAGTAGCAAGCCATCCACATGTCGGATGGTCCAATAACAAGTTATCAAATAACAAGTACGATAATAAAAGATAAATAAGTAGTCAAGTCTACTCATCGGCATCAATCTCCTCCTCGACAAAGGTAAGACATGCGTTCTCCATCGCGGACTTGTTCTCCTCAATAGTAGTGGTCAAGGACTCAATCTTGGCCTTGAGAGCCCTCTTCTGGGAACGAAGCCTCTCTATCACCGTCTGCTGCTGCTCTAGCTCGAAGTCCTTGGACTGCAGTTCTTCAGTCATGTCTCGGATCTTCTTGTTCCTATCCTGGACACGCTTCTCCTGACTCTTGAACTTCCTGTCCTGGGTCTCGAACTTCGCCTCCATTTCCTTGACTATCTCGTCCTGCTGCGCGAAGAGCTTGTCCTTCTCGCGAAGCTGCACCTGGAGCTCGTCATTACTGAGCATGACATTGGTCCTGTCCGTGTCCACGTGCCTAATGAGAGACTCTAAGTCCTGGAGGTACAGACGTATCAGCTCTTCTGCGTCCCTCGAGTCGTCCTCGAAGTCGATGGACTCTCCGTCCTCATCACGTCTTCCAAAGACGTGGAAGTGGGTGACTCTAACCTGTCGGGAGTGTCGACCTAGTAGACGTCCTATCAGGTCCTGCATAACTACCTCCATGCCTCTCTCCCTGTCATCGTGCATAAGCTTGAAGACGATGGCCTCCGTAGTAGGCTCTGTCTGGCGTCCGGGCTGGTTCACCTTGAAGCCCCAGAGGTCCTTCCTCTCGAACTTGGTGAGTGGATGCACCATGATGGTGGGAAGAGGGAGATTGAGCAAAGTAGTAAGCTCAACGATACGAGGACCAAAGCGGGTAACCTGGAACTCCTCAACAGTGCTGATGGTAATAGGCATCTATTTATAAGATAGAAAAGTTATAACAACCCAAATCAAGATAAACAAAAGCCATAACATCACATACATATCCTTGGAAAGCAAAATCACCCAAGTCATGCATACATGAATCCATTACATCAACCAAGGTCCAATCATATTTAAGGTAACATTTTGGAAAATAAGGTGATAGTTGGTGGTCCAACTAACGAAGTACGTTTACAATCCTATCTCACTGGATCTGTTGGCTAACACAATGTTCCTAGAAGCAATCAACCTATCTTGTTCACATGATTCCATCACTAAGTCTATAATATCTCCTCTTAAGGTTTGGTTGGTAGCTTCCAACTCTTGGGTAAGTTCCTTCTCTTTCATCAAGTCTTTTTGGAGGTTGAGCATTCTGCACTTGACTCTAGCACTAAGTTCTTTAATAGTCCTCCAAGCTGCTTCTCTTGCTGACTCAAAGAATGTGGTGTGCACCACAGTGTTGGTGTACATGCAGAATCCTATTTCTTTGTGGTTGTCTTCCTTGTTTTTGTACAAGTGAAGTTGCACCCACCAGTACTCAACTCCTTCATCCTTCACTGGAAAGCCTTTGTACACAGCTGCACCATGTATTTCCATTGCCACCATGAGGTCCTTGAGAATTTTGGGAAACTCAGTCTCACACTCCAAGGTCATGGTCATGAGTGGTCCTTTCCTTATGGCTTCGTTGATGGAGTTCATCTACAAATAGAGATGAGAATGAGAAGATTAGAAAAGTTTACGAGAAGAATAGACAAGTGTAGAAGTAGTTGAAATTTTTTCCTTAGTGGTTTCCAATCCTAGGGTCATAATCCTACAGGCAACACAGTGCTCTGATACCATCTGAAGGATCCCTCCTTTGTAAAGGAAAAGGATCCCTGTGATTGCAATGCTAGTCCCTGGATCATTGCTAGCATCCACAGTTTAAGATGAAGTACACAGATACAAAGGTCATTTATTACATCCACTCCAGAGATAAAACATAGTATTTTACAACTCAAGGCCACAGGCCTAATACAAGAGTTTGGAATAAGTAAATAAACATAAGTCTTCATCTTCATGTGCCACAGGCAAGCATGTTGAGTGTAGACTCATGACACCTAATCATCATCGGAGTAACCTGCAACATCACAAGTTACAGCCACAGTGGGTCAATACTTTGGAATAGTATTGGCAAGTGATACCTTAGTAAATTTTATGTGGACTATATTACTATATGCATTTTGGCTAAGTGTAGCTTGGCTTGCTTTGCTCAAAATAGGTTTTTCCTATTAGTTGAAATCACTAAGTTTTTCTTTGTCAAAAACTTTTCCCAAGAAACCACCAATAGACATTGGGGTCCTTCACCCTTGTTCACCCACAAGTTTTTACTTAGAAGTTGGAGTGATGAGATTCTTGATAGCTTCCATGTCTTGATGCTCAAGTTGTCCATTGCCATGGACTTGGCTAAGTACTTAGATTTTCCATCTGCAGAGGTTGTGCACTTTCCCCACCAGACTTGGTTTCCCAAGACAGGACCTTTCAGAAGCCTT
Organism: Avena longiglumis; assembly: GCA_030063025.1. Classification (NCBI taxonomy): domain Eukaryota; kingdom Viridiplantae; phylum Streptophyta; class Magnoliopsida; order Poales; family Poaceae; genus Avena; species Avena longiglumis. Next base: position 449,728,131 of record CP125973.1, on the reverse strand, counting down.
TCCTTAGACCAAATGGACGCGCTCCAACCTATCATTCCCACTACCACCAACTGTCCAAATGGCTAAGTTCTAGCAACTTATGTGATCCAAGCAGAGCCCATATTGCCAAGTGGCTGCACTATAAGCTTCTCAACACTTGGCCTCTAAAATCCCTTTGTACCTGGGTGGCATACCACAAGTGAGATACACAAGGTAAACCATGTCCATGGGCCTTGTGTAACCACTCAACCAAAAACCACCATTCAAGTCCCATTCCACCCAGGTGATTCATTTACTTAGTTGTTTTATTAAGAAAAACATAAGTCAAAAGACTTAGAAATATTTTCATCATAGCATGTATATACTTTACCAACCCTTGTTTTCTACTAGCTAGGCTAAGCATGGCATAGTAACTTAACCTAGGAATTTCCTAGCAATTCTATATCTACTTAGGATTTCCTAATATGGCATTTGGCAAAAATAGTAACATGCAAGACTTAGCAAAATATTTCTAATGCTTGTATAAAACATAGGGATGGAAATATTCATGAAGTACCACTTGCCTTGGTAGTTGGGAGAGTAGCACTCTTCACAATCACAATCACTAGCACCAAAGTCCACACAAAGAATATAACCACAATCACATACAAGTCATATACAAACAAAAATATATATGCATGCATGCAAAAATGCTAAGTGATGATTTTTAAAACTCCACCAAGCAAGTGCATAGTACTGAACCATAAACAAGTCAAAATATTGCCAAACCAAGTTTATTTAGCACTAAAACAAATTCCTAAACCATTTCTACACTCAAAATAGACTTAAACAAGTTTCTTCAAATAAAGTCATTTTAACAGAAACTTTTCACTAAACACATTGCATAAACAGAAAGGGCTTGTCTTCCTGATTCCAACGGTATAAAATTTGCACAAATCTAATGTGGGAATCAAAAGTTATATCCTAATCAAATTTGAATCCAAATCTGTTTTAAACTCAAACCCTAGCCACGTGTCTTAACCTTACTGGCGCGTACCGCTTCGGACCGGATCACGCATGCGAGCCGTAGGATCTAAGTGGCGATGCACGGTTCAGATCAAAACGTAACGCTTCGCTAAGTGAAATAATAACGCTACTGGATCCGGATCGACGGCTAATTCATCGACCAAAGCTAAGCGAAGCGGCGGCGATCGGCGCTGCGTTTGTCGGCCCGGCGTTCTAGGTTGCGCGGAAGTGGGGGAAGAGGCTTACCAGAACCGCAAGGTCGAGGCGAAGCTCAACGTGGTGGAGGCTGGGCAAGGGGCGCACGGGGTCATCGGGGATTCCTCGCTGGAGTTCGCGAATGCGTCTGATGCGGCTTCTGTCGACGTTGGCGAGGCTCTGCGTCACGCTAAGTCAAAAGAAAGGCACCATTAGATGCGCAAGACGATGGGGGTCCTAGGCGTATCAGGCAGAGGGCAAGGGGCGGCTGGTACTTATGGGGAGAGGTCGCTGGAGTTCGTGCAGAGGGCGGCGGCGCTCGGTCGAAGTCGTTGCCAAGGCTACAGATCATGCGAGAACAAACAAGGCATGTCAGTGGATGCGCAAGGAGTTGCTGAGCATGATAGCATGAGTCAGGGACATAGGGGAGCACCGTAGTCACCGGAATTCGTCGGCGCGGTCGTCGGAATGAACAAGGCGTCGAGCAAGTTAAGCAGCACGGGCGTGAAGGGGGAATTGGTTGAGGGTAAATGGTCGCGAGAGAGAGAGGGGATTATATAGCCAGAGGCTCGACAAGAAATGCCCAAGGATTCAATGCCATTTACCTAGCTGAATCAAAGCAGCAATGGGCAGCGGCGGAGTTCGTGTGCGAGATTTTGGGGAAGAAGACGATGACGTGGACGTGGCCTGCTCCTCAGCGAAATAGGCAGAGAGAAAGTGGGTGCAGGTGTCGGCCGATCACAGTGCATCTCAAGGCGCAGCGAGAGAGGTCGGGTGGGCTAACTGGGCCGGTTGTGCTGTTGGGCTAGAATAGGGGCGCCTGGCCTTTTTCTTTTCTTTAATCCATTTCTTTTTCCAGAATGAATTTCAGGAATGGTTTTCAAATGATTTCAAACTCCTTTTTAATTCAAATATATTTGGGATTTGTGTAGTGTGCATTAGTCACCAAACTTGGCATAAAATCATGTGGCCACTTTGAAAAAGGCTTGGTCATTTTTGGAGAGACAAAATAACAGGGACTTTGCACTTGATTGCAAAAGTTTGAAAAATGGTTTTTGAAACCATTTCCATTTTGTAAAGTTGGTTCAAATTCCACACTCAATCCATTCAACAAGGGAGATAAACAATCTAGGTTTAAAACATTCAAACTCTCAAATGGAGATGGCCATTTGATATAAGTTTGTTCACATAAAATGATAGCACTATGTGCTTCTGTTTTCTGAAATGAGTTTGAAATTGATCTCAATTCTATATGCATGCATGAATGATATGCAATCTTTGAAATCATGATTTTAGGGATGTTACAATAACATCCAATCCTTGAGCGTTTAGAATTATCAAGTTAACGGGAAACTTGTACTTCCCAAACTCTATGACTAGATCATGACATCCTGAATTTACTATCATTTCTCCGCCAGGAGAACTTACTTTTATAGGACACCCAATAGTTTCTACCGGTAGTTCATTTCTTTCAACAAATGCTCTTGATATGAATGAATTAGATGCACTAGTATCAAAGAGTACAAATGCTGGAACAGAATTGAGTTTGAACTTACCAGCAACAGCATCAGGTTCCTCATAAATTTCCTCCACATTGATGTGGTTCACTTGTCCCTTTTGAAAAGGGTTGGGCTTGTTGGGTCCTTCAACTCTCTTTTCTGGGCATTCATTTGCATAATGCCCCATCTTCTTGCACTTGAAACATTCAACCTGACTAAGATCGTTCTTGACATGCTGGCTTCCACTGCCACTTCCACTTCCATTGTGGTGGTTCTTATATCCACTCTTGTGATTCTTGTACTTATCGTTGTCATGAATACGGTGGTGCTTGTTGTCATGATAACGGTTGTGGTTGCGGTGCTTGTTGAACTTTCCATGCTTGTGGGATCCAGAACTCCCACTGTCATCATAATAGGAACGCTTGTGAGATGATCCCGAGTTGTGCTTGTCAGAGTGCTTTCTCTTCCTGCTTTCAACTTGTTTCATATTGCTCTCCAAAATAGCAGCCTTGTCACAAAGATACTGGTATGTGGGAACATAGGCCACAGCTAACTGCAGGTTCAATTCATCATTGAACCCTTCAAGGAACTTTTCCTTCCTCTTAGCATTAGTGTCAACTTCATCCGGTGCATATAGCGCCAGATTGTTGAACTCCTCAATATATTCAGCCACGCTGTGGTGGCGGTGCTTCAAGTTATGGAACTCTTTCTTCTTCAAACTCATCAATCCGGATGAGATGTGAGCAGTACGGAAACCATCTTCTAAGATATCTCATGTCACATCCTCAATGGGAGTGGTGATCTGGAAATTATCCCACTAAGTGGCTGCTGGTCCTTCCAACAAGTGAGCTGCAAATCTGACTTTCTCTTCATTAGTACAGCCAACAGTTACCAAGTCCTTGTTCACAGAGCGTAGCCAATCATTGGCCACCATAGGATCAGTAGTTCCAGAGAACTTTGTTGGCCTTAGCCTTAAGAACCTGGTAAGCATGTCAAAACCCGGTGGGTTGTTCTGATTGTTGTTGTTGTTGTTCTGATTCTGGATGAACGTGGTCATCATTTGCATCAACTGATTCTGAGCTGTCATCATCTGCTGCATCTCAGGGGTGATGTTGTTGTTGTTGGGGTTGGGATTGGCACGTCGGGGAGGCATCTGTGGTTTTCAATAAGGATAAGAATGAGATACCCATAGATGCTAACATGCACAATACATCACATAACAAATCACAATCATGCATCATAGTAGTAAAGGTTCAACAACACAAAAAATAAGTTTGCAAAGTAAACACACCAATAGCAAGCCATCCACATGTTGGATGGTCATTGCGACTCAATAATCAAAGACATGATAAATAAAGGTAAATGAGTAGTCATCACTACTCCTCTGCATCAACCTCCTCATCAACAAATGTAAGACCTGCATTCTCCATTGCGGTCTTGTATTCCTCGACATTGGTGGTCAAGGTCTCTACTTTGGCTTTGAGAGCCCTCTTCTGTGAACGAAGACTCTCAATCACAGTCTGCTGATGCTCGAGCTCAAAGTCCTTGGCCTCTAGTTCTACAGTCATGTCTCGAATCCTCTTGTTCCTATCTTGGACTCGCTTCTATTGACTCTTGAACTTTCTGTCCTGACTCTCAAACTTGGCCTCCATCTCTTTGACTATCTCATCTTGCTCCGCGAAGAGCTTGTCCTTCTCACGAAGCTGCACCTGGAGTTCGTCATTGCGAAGCATGACGTTGGTCCTATCAGTGTCTATGTGCCTAAGAAGATCCTCTAAGTCCTGGAGGTATAGGCGAATCGGCTCTGCCGTCTCTCTCGAAGTATCCTCAAAGTCAATGGCCTCACCATCATCATCACGTCTACCAAAGGTGTGGAAGTGAGTACCTCTAACCTCTCGAGAGTGTCTCCCTAGTAAACGTCCAATCAAATCCTGCATGACTACCTCTAGACCTCTCTCCTTGTCATCATGCATGAGCTTGAAGATGATTGCCTCCGTGATAGGCTCAGTCTGGCGTCCTGGCTGATTAACCTTGAAGCCCCAAAGGTCTTTCCTCTCAAACTTGGTGAGGGGAAGCATCATGATAGTAGGAAGAGGGAGATTGAGCAGACTAGTGAGCTCAATAATACGAGTGCCAAAACGAGTTCCCTTGAACTCTTCAGCCGTGCTGATAGTAACATTAGGCATATATTTAATAAGATAGAAAAAGTTAGAACCAACACAATTTAAGACAAATCACAAGACAAGGCATCACATGCATAACTTTGGAAATCAAAACACACAAGTCATGGCATACATGGATTCATTACAAACAACAAAGTTTCAACTTATTTTAAACAACATTTGGGAGATAAAATGATAAGTGTGGTGGTCCAACTAACGAAGTACGTTACAATCCCATCTCACTTGCCAAGTTGGCTAACAGGGCATCCCTAGAGGCAATCTGTTTGTCTAGATCACAAGACTCCATTTCCAAGTCTATGCTGTCCTTCCTTAAGCTTTGGTTGGTAGCCTCTAACTCTTGGGTATGCTTCTTTTCTTCCCTAAGATCATTTTGGGTGTTAAACATTCTGCACTTGATACTATCACCAAGTTCTTTGATGGCTTTCCAAGATGCATCCATTGCTGAATCAAAGAATGTGGTGTGCATCACTGAGTTGGTGAACATGCAGAATCCTGAGTCCTTGTGGTTGTCTTCCTTGTTTTTATACAAGTGAAGTTGCACCCACCAGTACTCAACTCCTTCATCCATCACAGGAAAACCATTGTACACAGCTGCACTATGTATTCCCATGGAAACCATGAGGTCCTTGAGATTCTTGGGGAACTCTGTCTCACATTCCAAAGTCATAGTCATGAGTGGTTCCTTCTTCACGTCTTCGTTGATGGAGTTCATCTACAAATAGGGATGAGAAAGAAGATTAGGAAAGTTTACGAGAAGAAAAGACAAGTGTGGAAGTTGTTGAATTTTTTTCCTTAGTGGTTTCCAATCCAAGGGTCATAATCCTACAGGCAACACAGTGCTCTGATACCATCTGTAAGATCCCTTACTTTGTAAAGTAAAGGATCCCTGTGATTGCAATGCTAGTCCCTGGATCAATGCTAGCATCCACAGTTTAAGATGAAGTACACAGAAACAAAGGTCATTATTACAAGTCATTCCAGAGACAAACATAGTCTTTTACAAACTCCATGGCCACAGGCTTAATACAAGAGTTCCAATTTATAATAAGACAAATAAGTCTTCATCTTCATGTGCCACAGGCAAGCATGTTGAGTGTAGACTAATGACTCCTAATCATCATCAGAATATCCTGCAACATCACAAGTTACAGCCACAGTGGGTCAATACATTGGAATAGTATTGGCAAGCACTACAAGGAATATGGCTATATATGACCCTCTATTTTCGTCACAAAATCGTCACAATAGTTCGTTTATGATGATTCTATGACGATTTTGAGATCGTCGAAAGCTGGGCGTCGCAAATGAACTATAACGACGATTTTAGTGAAATCGTCATAACCGTCTATGACGATATTGGATCGTCATAACTGTTATGACGATTCGATATCGTCATGGGAAAACTAACATGGCCAGGTCAGATCCCACGTGGCCCGTCCGACGTGGCACGAAATCAGCCTAGTTCGTACCTGTTGTTTATATGGGCCAAGTGCAACAACTTGGTCAATTAATTTTTGTGTCAATTCAGTTGATTTGTTGGGCCAAGCCCAAGAAGTTGTCCTTCTCTATTTTCATGGCCTTTTCCTTTAAAGGTTCGTTTCTTTTTTATTTTCAACCATTTTAAAATTATGCCGAGGCCTTTTTACATCCCATCTAGCATTTATTTCATTTCAGAGAAACAACAATAAACATCAAATATTTACTTATGGATAGGCCAAATAACATTATTTTTTATGAATGATGACCAAATTTAGATCAATATTACTCAGGACATATTTGACATCACCCAAGAATATAAAACAGCTACAAATCGTACACTAGTATATTACAACCGTGGAAAACTGCAAGTATGTACATCTCGAGCCACTTGCTACATGAACTGTAGAATCATGTGAGCAAAACCCGCATCAGTCTTCTGCCTTCTTTGAACTTAGTCTGGAGCTCATGTAAGATGACACCACAATATATCTGGTAGCAGCAATAGAACACGTGAGATAATAACAGTAAAGTATCTAACAGTAAGTTATGCAAAGAACAAATGGGCATGTTTCTAGACATCAAATAAAGCACTATCCTAGCCCACATAAACAATACATTACTTTATTTTCAGTTGCAACAGGGTTTCAAATGTTCACAACATGAAAAATGGACCTTTTCTATGTTACTAAATAGATCAGTCCCTAACTATACCTACAACTGCTTATCAGAAATATTCGCTCTAGATTTCACAATCTCTGTTACATTCGTAATTATGTTAATTCAATAGTGAATATAATTCCATCGCAACACAAATAGCAGAGGTTGATGCCTAATAACTCTAGTATAAAAAAAATTAGAAACTACAGCAGTAGTTTCCATGTGTTCAAAAAATAACAGCCAATGTCATCCCAAAAAAGAAAAGATGCCGATACCGCATATATTGTAACAGCAAGAACAAGAATGTTGCCGAAGAGAAAAACATCAGTAGGTGTAACTACAAACTACTAAGGAAATAACAGAAACATTAATGAATTGGAATAAAAAATGTACGAATGCCCGATTTTCTACTATACACGTTACCGCTATGCAATCAATAGAACAAATATTCCATCGGATTTCAGAGGCCACACAGGTCAATGACAGTTCAGATCTTGTCGATACCACACCGAGCGGATGGATCAAACAGATCACATCTCGCTCTGCCAAGGCATACACACAAACAGCCAAGGGAAGGGTTGGGAAACTCACCAGTTCGACGACGTGGTCACGGGATCTATACTGCGTAAGGGGGTTGTTTCAAAAGTGTCTAGCATCCGCTGGTGCGACTGGTTTCCTTCTGCTTTGAACTGACCTAGCAATTCCATAAAATAACATAAATAAAAAAGGCTAGGATAGATATGGTAAAGCGGTATGATTACCTATGTAAAAGATTGGCTTGAATGAAACCATGTCTCGATGAGCAAGACAGCCAAAAACTATGTGACATAGATCATGTTATATAACATAGATCAAATCGACATACCACTGTTATGATAATAACAAGATCATCCCAAGACTATGATCTTCTATTGATAAGTTCTTCAGTGGCAATTTGATATAAATGAAATAAGGATCATATTTGAGTATTCTCAAGTTGATATTTTACTTGTTATTTGCAGTAGCATGTACCAGTTGATAAATTTCTACAACAATATACAGTTCTACACTGATGTTTTATAATCTAAACAAGCATCTAACAAAATCCAAATATATACTACAGTCTGTGGTCCGTAGAGAAATTTCAAGGCGTGTTAACTTCATCGTCACAGCATCCAGAATGTCACAACGTGTAGCATGTCAACTTTCTATACCTATTCAAGTAAAGGGAGGATCTCAGTGCATTTCATATATGATGCAAAGCTAGCTAAGGATTTCCAAGCAGTCCTAAAAAGATTTCAGAAAACTGAACTGTCAGCGATAGATAGAGAAGCTGCATGTGCACCGTTTATCGGCTAGGTATAGGAATATTCATGCTCCAATTAACTAATAGTAATGAGCTAGAACGTTCAGAACTGAAACTGGTTGTGGGAAAATATTGCAGCTATAAAGGAAAAAAATAGCTGCAATAGAATCAACACAATTGGAGGAAGAAGAGATATTTATACTAGACATAGTTTACTAATTAACGCAAAGCAGAAAAGAACAATAGCTTAGTTTACTAATTAACTGCAACGCAGAACAGAACAACAGCTCATGGTAAAACTGAGATAAACACCAATAATGAATAATATTTGCACTACTAGCTGCTAATTACTTGGAGCAAAACCAAATAGCACTTGATACAAACAGAGCACTGCTGATTGGTGACAATATGTTCTAGGCTTATTTGTACAAAGCACTACAATGATCAATTCAGGAGGTAATGGAATAGTAGGATAGCATGAATGAATCTATCTTTGGCAAATATCTCTGCCAACATCTGTTTTAAACTCTATTTGTTTCAATTTCAGTCTGATAGCTTTGTGATATGAGCAAGTTGATGATCTGACAATCTTAAGGTTGTTTTTTATGCTTTCAATACAAAGTGCATACAACCATATAAGTCAGTAGGCTCAGGGCTTTGTGTGGTGGTTCAATATTAGCATATAGCCACATCTTAACTAAGGGGAATCTAAATTTGAGAAGTTGCATCTAGAAATTTATGTCCCCAAGTCCTCCCCTCCTAAATAATTGCCAAGCAGCAACCTCTCCCTAGAGGGCGCGGATACTGCTCCAGTGTACAATGGGAAAGGTGAGGGGAGGTTATTCATACCGAGCGTGGAGGTGCCGACATAGCGGTTGCGGAGGGTAGAGGTGAGGTCTTCTCCAGGCGCTCCACCACGTCTCTGGCCAGCAAATCCAAGCTCCAGTGAGAGTTCCTGCAGAGAAAGAGAGATGGACTAAGAGAGAAATCAAGATAGAGAGTGGGGGAGAAGGGGTGTGTAGATCAGGCTAAGATGTCGCTACATCCGGCGACCCCGATGACAGATCTGGCGGCCTCATGGATCTCAGGGACGCCGCCAACGAGGCTATCCATCTCGAACATGGTGGGGATTTACGAGGGAAGTAGAGAGGAGGGGTTTGTGGTGGTGGCGATGGTGGCGGCAGCTGCAGTAGCACGAGGGGGGTCTGTTTGTGGGAGTGCGGTGCAGGGTGGGACTGGATTAGGGTTTGGGTGGATGTCCCTCTCGATCTGGATGGGGGTGCTGCAGAGCATGGTGGCGGAGGATATGCGGGGTGTTCTGTTGCTGGGCGAGGCGGAGGATATGCGGGGCATGGGAGAGGATAAACTGCTGGTTCTCGTGTTGTCGCCACTGTCGTCGCGCGTGGTTGTCATCGCAGGGTGGGGTGGTGGCGGAGGGGGTGGGTGGCGAAAGGCAGGGATGTGGACGGGGGCGGCGGCTGGGTTGCAGGGGAGAAACCCTAGATACATTGATAAGATGAGAGGAGACAGAGAGGAATAAGTGGCGGCGGGGTCTGGGAAGAGGTGCGAGGGGAGTGAGGGTACTAGGGTTCGGATAGTGGATGTTACAAAAATACCCCTAGACACTTCTGTGGTGCAAGACTATTGGAACTAGGGTGTTTCAGTCATTCCAAAGTGTGATATACGCTAGGTTGGCTCTATTGTGATTGATGGCTGGATCAACCACATTATGACGATTTCAACTAACAATATTACGACGATTCTAAGCTAATCGTCATAATTTTGAAGGGGTTTGGTCCTTCTAGAGTGGCTAGCGACGATCTGTTGCAAATCGTCATAAAATTTATGACGATTATTGCCATCGTCAAAATGAGAACGTCACAAGTTGACACATTTCTTGTAGTGAAGTGATACCTTAGTAGAATATTGGTGGACTGGATAATATATGCATTTTGGCTAAGTATAGCTTGGGCTTGCTTTGCTCAAAATAGGTTTTGCCTATTAGTTGAAAACACTAAGTTTTTCTTTGATAAAATCTTTCCCAAGGAACCACCAATATACATTGTTGAACCTTTACCCTTGTTCAACCACAAGTTTTTACTTAGAAATTGGGATGAGGAGATTCTTGATAGCTTCCATGTCTTGATGCTCAAGTTGTCCAATACCAGGGACATGGCTAAGTACTTAGATTCTTCCATCTGCAGAGGTTGTGCACTTTCCCCACAAGACTTGATTTTCACCAAGACAGGACCTTTCAGAAGCCTTCTCTTAGACCAAATGGACGCGTTCCAACGTATCATCCCACTACCACCAGCTGTCCAAATGGCTAAGTTATTGCAACCTATATGATCCAGGCAGAGCCCATATTGCCAAGTGGCTGCACTAGAAGCTTCTTAACATTTGGCCTCTCAAATCCCTTTGTTCTTGGGTGGCTTTCCACAAGTGAGATACACAAGGTAAACCATAGAAACGGGCCTTGTGTAACCACTCAACATAACCCATTCTTTCCATTCCACCCAGGTGTTTCATTCACTTATTTGTTTTATTAAGCAAAAACATAGTCCAAAGACTTAGAAATATTTATTCATAGCATGAATATATAACCACCCTTGGTTTCTACTAGCTAGGCTAAGCATGGCATTGATAAGACTTAGAAATATTTCTAGCAATTCTACAACTACTAGGATTTCCCAAGCATAGCATATAGATAAAAAATAACCATGCAAGACTAGCAAAATATTTCTAATGCATATTTGAAAAACATAGGAATAAAATCATGAAGCACCACTTGCCTTGGTAGTTTGGAGAGTAGCTACAATCCTCACAATTACAATCACTATTTGCACCAAAATCTACACATAAAATAATAACACCAAAATCACATACAAAATAAATACAAGAAAAAATATATGGATGCATGCATAATGCCATGTGATGATTTTCTACACCAAACAATACAAGTGCATGGTACTGAATCATAAACAAGTACAAAAAAAGCTAAATAAACTTTATTTGAATATTAAAACATTTTCCAAATAATTATTATACACAAAATAGGCCTACACATGTTTCTGTAAAAACAACCATTTTAACAGAGGAAAAACATTAAACACATTGCATAGATGGAAAGGATTTTCTCTCCTGATTCCATTGATATAAAATTTGTCAAATTTGGACGTGGCATTCAAAAGTTATGAATTAAACAAATTCAAACATCTAATAGATCTAATTCAGAAATTTAAAACAAAGAACATGCCACGCGGCAGTCTCTGGTTGGCTGGTACCGCTTCGCGCCGGATCGTGCTTGCGCACCGTTAGATCTAACTAAAATGCGCGGCTCAGATCTCTACTTACCCCTTCAGCTATGTTCTATCGCGTCCACTAGATCTAAATCGAACGGCTCTCAGCGACTGACCAACAAGTGGCGGCGCTGGCGGAGGCGACAGGCGGCGGCGCGCTCTGGCTGCAAGCTTGCCGGCGAGTTAGGTCGCCCGGGGAGGTGTGAGGATGCTCACCAGAATCACCGTGACAAGGAGATGCTCGACGTGTGCTCGGTTGGCGAAGGGGCGCTCGGGGTCGTCGTGGATTGCTCGTCGGAGAAGTCCCTGGCGACAGATGCTTCTGTTTGTCGACGTTGGCGAGGGTGCAGATCATGCCAAGGCAAAATAAGCGGTGGCTCAGATGCGTAAGACGATGCTAGTCACGCGGGTGTCAACGAGAGGGAAAGGGGCGGTCGGAATTTACCACTAGAGGTCGTCAGAGTTGAGCCGAGCTTCGGTTGCTTCTAGTGGTGGACGTTGACGACGTTCTAGGATGGTACAAAGAAAAAGAAAGGCATGAGAAGATGCGCAAGGACATGTAGAGCATGCTCGCATGAAGCAGAGACAAAGGGGTGGACGATGCTCACCGGAATTGTTCGCCGGAGGTCGTCGGTGCTGCGGCGGTGTGGGCACGATTACGGGCAGCCTGGTGGCGTGGTGTCTGCGCTGAGTGAGGGGAAACGAGCAGAGAGAGGAGGGGATATTATAGCTGGATCTGGGTCGGAGATCACGCACGCATTCATCACCAATTAAGAGGTTTAAAATCGCGGCAGAGGCGGGGGAAGAAACGGGCGGCGACGTGTTCATCGCGTTGTTTCTAGGAGGACGATGACGACGTGGCGATGGGGCCACTGGTCAGTGAGCGAGGGGTCGAGTGGGTGCGCGTGAGAGAGCGAGGGGAAAACCCCGGGTGGGCTTAGTGGGCTGGTTTCGCTGATGGGTTAAAAGTCTGGCGCCGGCCTTTTCTTATTTCTTTATTCTTTTTCTTTTTCTGTTTGAATTTCGAGGAAACATTTTCAAATGATTTTAAAAGCCATTTAAATTCAAATCTCTTCTGGGTTTTTGTAGAGTGCAACACTCATATTTTTGGACATAAAAACATGTGGTCTCTCTGTTCTAGCTTGGTCCTTTTGATTAAACAAAATAAACAGTGACATAGCACTTGATTTAAATAAGCTTTAAAATGGTTTTAAAGCCATATTTGTTTTGTAAATTTTTACCAAACTCCAACAAAGTAACAAGAGAGCAAGCAATCCTTGGTTTAAAACAAATAAACTCTTCAATTGAGAGTGGCATTGGTTTAATAGTTGCTCACACAAAATAATGAGCAGCAGATGCTCCTGTTTTTGAAATGGTTTTGAAATGGAGCCCTAAATGATCATGGATGCATGGATGATATGCATGAGTTTTGAAACATTATTTTAGGGATGTTACAGACATAGGGGGAGTGTGGTCCTAATTGATTGGGCTAACCCTCCCCCCATAATGCAGAAAGCAAGTAAAATAATTTCCCTTAATATCATTTTGTGATATGTGGGTCATCAATGAGCATTGGTTTTGAACTCAAGATACATCTTCGCGGTGTCATGCCATGCGCTCTAACATGGTGGCTTCAGACACCGCCCTCTTCCTAGAGAAGAGTTGGTTTCTAATGGGTCTCTTTGGATTTTCCTACATATCTCTTGTTCTTATGGAAAACACACTCAATTTTGGCTTTTGTTTGATTTGATTCTTGCAAATTTGGGTGTGTAGTACCATCTCAGTTTGTTGCTCTCAACCCAAGCCGTTCTTTCCCTCCTTGAACCATCTACTCTTGCACACAAGTCCTCTATACACCAGCGAGGGGTCTTGCAAGGTTGCTCCGGCCTGATTCTGTACTTAATAGAAATTTCAGAGGGGGGCGGACTTTCCGCCCTAAGTGGGGGGCGGATTATCCGCCCCGGGCGAAATCTTCTCTTTAAAGTCTGGGTCGGGGAGGCCAGGCTCAAACAGAGCAGCCAGCCCTCCCCCAACCCTACCTCAGCCCCCAGCCGCCGCTGGAGCATCCGCCCCTCCCGGAGTCGATTTGACCACCGGATTCTCCGGGCCCTCCCCGGATCTTATTCACCTCTCCTCCGGGTATCTTCTCCTCCATGATTTTCCTCCAATGAGTGAGGGTGGTTCCAAGCCGACCAAGACCTTCTCCCATCGTTCCCGTGCCTGTTATCTCAAGCCCACTGCAGACGGGAAGTTCATTGACGAAACTGAGGTCAGCAGAGCAGCAAGAGAGGCTGAACGGATGGCAGAGGCAAGCCGGAAAAACAGGACCGCATCTCGCAAGGGAAAACAGTCTCGGCCCAATTACAAGGCTATGGACAGTATTTAGTATGCCACCATTCGCTAGACTGATTACTATGATGAGGCTGACAGTGATGGTCCCCCCGAGGACTCTATGTTTTGGAAAGCCCACTTTCGGGCTATTCATGATGATGTGTATGCCACCCTCCGGATTCACCCCATGCACCCAATCAACTTGACTAAGGATCAATCCAAGGCAAGGCTCCTGGAGGCATTGGATGTGACCAACAAGATGGAGCTCCACCACCTTATGACCATTCAATGCAACTATGACTCATCCGTGGTGCGGCAGTTTTTCTCCACACTTGTGATTTGCGGTGATGAGCGCCGCACTATGAAGTGGATGACCGGGACTACAATGATTCAGTCGGACTTTCGCATCTATGGGCAGGTACTTGGGTATGCGTTCCATGGCCGTGACACTCCTTCTGGCCATCACATCATTTCACCACTGAAGCCATCCAAGGACACTGTGCTCGCCCCATGCCTTTCTTCTGATGGTATTGGTGGTACTTTCGCTAAACTCTCTCCCTTGTATGCCTCCCTTGTTGGCATATTTAGGGACTACATCGCTCCTAGTGGTGGCAACAATGACAAGATCCGTGGCCACCTGGTTCCTCTCCTTGCTTTTGCTCACGAGTGTGCCACCAACACTAGTTCAGCTACAGGTTACAAACTGGATGTCATGGACTACATATACCATGAGATGACGGATGCTATGATCAACAGGCTCTCTATTCCTTATGCTCCTTTAATTATGATGCTCATCAAGCATATGTTGCCACATGAGGGCTTTGGCACTGCTTTGGATGGAGTTCACAAGCCCAAGAAAATCTACAACAAGGCTCAGAAGACCCATCACCCTTCCACTGCCCCGGAGTCCTTCATGCGTGATGCACGAGCTAGTGGTCGTCGTTCTGCGGTGTCCCTAATGGCACGCGAGGTTAAGCAGCTCACTTGGTTCCAGCAGCACATTCTTTGCATGGGCATTGACACTCACAAGGGCCAATATGAGGCGTACCGCAGGGATCATGAGAGAGATCACACTCAGCAGATTATTCTTCACCATGTCTCAGGTGCCACGGGCCATCCACCTCCTCCCACTGCTCCGGACCCGTATGCTCAGTGGAACACTTCACGGATCAACTACGGCGAGCTCGAGAGTTGCCTCTTTCCTCCACCACCGAGGGCACCCACTCCTCCAGCTGATGACGATGATGATGAGTATGATGAAGAGGAAGGGGACGAGAATGACTACAATGAGGATGAGGAGGAGTGATCTTTAGGAGCATTAGCATCGCTCTTCTTCCTTTTGGCATTTCAATGCCAAAGGGGGAGAAGTAGTTCTATTAGGTCTCGTGGATTTGCAAGGGTCGGGCGCAAGCATCTATCTTTCAGTCGTTTTATTTGCCTTCTTGTGCCCTTTTAGCGTGAACTTATTTGCTATTCGTGTTTGATTATGTAAGACTGTGTCGTGTCCCACTATGTTTGGCACTATGTGTGGTATTCATGGAATTCGGGATTTATCTATTGTGGATCTCATGGAATTCTGGATTTATCTATGGAGCATATTTGATGGCATATGGAATGATGGGTCTATCTAATGTATGCATCAATATTGTTGGGATGTGCTTGGAGGCTATCAAGATAATTATATTCTTTGGCTATAATCACATCCCGGTGGTATGACCTTGTTTCCCAACCCACCTTGTTTCAATTATCTTTGCTATGGAAGTTGTGTTCTCTGTGTGTGTATTTGTATTCAAATGTAAATTTTAAATATGCACACATCTAGGGGGAGAGTCTTTCATTTTAAGGTGGCGTTATCCGGTTTCATTGCAAATCCTAGTATTGTCATCTAACACCAAAAAGGGGAGATTGAAATAACATTTCTTAATCCCTAGTGTTTTCTGTGTTAGATAACAATATCAAGGAGTATTTTAATGTGTGTTGAAGTGTTGCAGCTCTCTCTGAAAAAAGGGAAAAGTATCTGCCTTTGGGGGGCGGATAATCCGCCCCCACCAGGGGAGCATAATCCGCCCCTCCCTCTTCCCAAGAAGGCGCAAGCCCCAGAAGGGGGCGGAGTTTTGGCTGGATTTTCTGGCCCCGCCTGATAATCCGCCCCTCAGGGGGGGCGAATAGTCCGCCCCCCTTTCTCACCACCAAGGCGCAAGCCCTAGAGAGGGGGCGGAGTGTTGGCCGGACTTTCCGGCCTGGCCGGATAATCCTCCCAAGGAGGGGGCCGGATTATCCGCCCCCCGGGATCTTCACCAAGTCACGTAGGCGCCAGCCCTAGAGAGGGGGCAGAGTTTCTCCTGGAAAATCCGCTCTCGGGGCAGAGTTTTCCCAGGGGGCGGATAATCCGCCCTAGTGGGGGGAGGATAATCCGCCGCCAAAGTTGCTCAATGGCCAGATCTGGGGAGGGGGTATTTAAGCCAGCCCCCCCTCCTGCCAGATCTCTTGATTCATTCGAAAAAGACAAGATCAGATCTGCAATCTTCAATCAAGAGAGCTCCACCTAGATCCACCCAAAGGCCCCGTCCCTTAGGGAATCGAAAGAGGAGAACTCAATCTTCATCATCAACAATCAAGCACTTCATATCCTCTCCATTCATTTGGAGACCACCGATCTAGTATTTCTTGCAAATACCTAGATCCTTGTTTTTGTTTATATTGATAAACCTTGTTCTTGTGGTAGCTTGTTGTCATCTCGGGAGCCCCCAATTCGGTTGTGGGTGCGTGCCCCGATAGTGTTGTAAAAGGCACCGGTTCCCGCCTCGAAGGGATCCAATAGTGGAGAAGGTGGATCAGGCCTCTCGTGGCGAGATCCATCGGAGAATAGGGTGAGGCCTATTGTGGCGTGTTGGTCATAGAACCGCCCACCCCTCCAACGCAGATATACTTCCCTTAACAAGGAAGGAACTGCGGTAAAACAAATCCCTGTGTCTCTGCGTGCTCCACTACGGTTTCTTCGCTCCTCTCTTTACGTGCTTAGTAGTTAGGGTTGCATATAGGGAAATTCTCGTAGTTGCATATCTAGAGAATTTACTTTGTGTCAAGCCTAAAATTGAAAAAGTATTAAAAAATTGGTTAGCACCTATTAACCCTCCTCTAGGTGCCCATACGATCCATTTCACATACCACATAGGTCGGTATGATCAAATTACTAACATGAGGAAACGCCAAGTGTGGTGGTCCAACTATAGGATACGTCGCGTCCTTCACTCACTAGTCAAGGTAGATATCTGGGCATCCTTGGTAGCAATCTGTTTGTCTATAGTGCCATTCCTTAGATATTTTATGGTTGTCTCTAAGTCTTGGGTATGCTGCTTCTCCTTCCTAAGATCTTTCTGAGTGTTGAGCATTCTATACTTAAGTATTTATCCAAGTTCTTCAATGGCATTCCATGCTGCCTTTCTTGCAGAGTCAAATAATGACATATGCATTTTAGAATTGGTGATCATGTAGAACCCCGTTTCCTTGTGGTCATCTTCCTTGTTCTTATATAAGTGGAGTTACACCCACCAATACTCCTGTCCTTCATCCATCACCGGAAATCCCTTGTATACGGCTTCACCATTTATCTCCAAACTGATCATGAGGTTCTTGAGTGTCTTTGGAAATTCCGTCTCACACTCTATTGTCATAGTCAACAGTGGTCCCTTCCTGACAGATTCATTGATGGTGGCCATCTACAAATAGAGATGAGAAAGATGATTAGGAGAGGTTTTACGAGATGAAAATAAACAAAATGTAAAATTCATAATGGTGTTGTATTTTCCTAGTGGCTTTCTTAATCTAATACATCTTAGGGTCATAAACCTATAGGCAACACAGTACTCTGATACCATCTATAAGACTCACCCAATAAGGTAGAGATCCCTGTGATTGCAGTGCTAGCTAAGTCGACACCCCGAGGTAGCAACTCAACTCTTCGTAGATAAAAAAAATGCTAGTCCCTGGATCGATTTTCTAGCACCCACACTTTAAGATGAAGTACACATAAACAAAGGTCATTATTACATCGCACATCCAGGAATATAATAGTTCTTATCACTCACTTAGCCCAAGGCTAACTTATTTAGAGTTCTCATTACATAGCATAAAAATAGAGTCTTCATCTTCATGCTCCACATGCAAACATGTCGAGTGTAAACCCGTAACCCTACTCACTATCAGAGTAACCTACAACATGATAAGTTACAACCACAAAGGTCAATAAAGTTGGAATTGTATTGGCAAGTGATACCATAGTTGTATAGTAGAACCTAATGACTACATGAATATTTGGCTAAGTGTGGATTTGGCTGACTTTGCTAAAAGCAAGTTTTATCCTATTAGTTTGAAAATAATAAGTTTTTCTTTTACAAAACACTAAGGTACCACCAATAGACATAAGTGAACCTCTACCCTTGTTCACCCACAAAATTTTAACTTAGATAAATTGGGATGAGATGATTCTTGAACTATTTCTATGTCTTGACACTCGGAAATGGTCCATAACCGGGGACACGGATAAGTACTTAGATTTACCCTCTCGAGAGGTGGTGCAATTTCCCCACAAGACTCGACATGCATAAAAACGTTGATTTTTAGAAGTAATCCCTCAGACCACCACAGACGCATTCCATCCTATCAACTCTACCACCCTCTATCGGTCTACTGAGTTCTGACAACTTAGTTGATAAAGGTAGAGCCCATATGCCATGTGGTTGCACGGGAAACTTCACGACACGAACGAGTCAACACCCGGATTTTTAATCCTAGATGCCTGTTATGTCGTACATCGCAATCCCAGGATTATCAATTTTGCGAGACATAACAGATTGGTATCATAGTTCCTCATTGTCGTGGGAATGACCACGGCAGATGCTGCAATCGGCAGCGAGTAGTAGAACGAAGGGCAAGGGCGGCCAGCCATCTGCGGTGCGAGATGAGGGCGGAGACTCAGGGTTTTACCCAGGTTCGGCCCCGAGGTAAAGACCTACTCTGCTAGATTGTATTATGGAGGTGTTTACAATGGGCGAACTTCGGCTAGGCGGCGAGTTGCAGGTGTATGAGGGAACGATCTCTACTCACCCTTTAGGGAGGTTTATATAAGCTTACCTCCCTAGGGTTTACATATCTCAACCGATTCGGTTACAACTTTGTTAATCGCTTAACTCAGACCGGGGCCTATCTACTGCTTTGGGCCTCGACCTCCATGCGCTGGTACCGATGGGCTTTGATCCACTCGCCGCTCGCAGCCCACTCGCCCTTTGGGCGATCGGAACGTCCACGAGGATACCCCAGTAGGCATATCCCCATCAGTAGTCCCCGAGGCCGTCGTTGATTAGGCGCGGGTGGCTGCTGGCAGTCGGAGTATACGGCTTCAAGTTGGCATCCAGTCGAATCGTCGGCGGGCTCCTACACGAAGGAAAAAATCCGGCGAACCGAGTTGTGTCTTGGGTGAACTGAACCAACGGGCCGCGGCCTCGGCGAGTAAGTTTAGCGAGCCGGGTGGCTGGAGGCGGACCGTCGGGCGTGGTCAAACTAGCCGTTAAGGTAACTTAACGGTAACTTTCGGCGTAATCATCGCGCGGTAACGGCCCCCTAATTTGGCGGGCAGCTTTCGCTATATAAGAGGAATGGTTGGCCATCGGAAAGCCAACCGCCCACCATTTCTTCCGAGTGCGCACATCTTTCGCCCGTTGATCTCGCAATCCGACCGACCCGCAATCCTCCGACCTCCAAGCAAATCCTCAGCCATGGCCCTCTCCACCGAACCTTGGGGTAGATCCAAGTGCACCAGATGGCGGCCTCCTTCGAGGAGGCCGGAATCCTGCGGTCTGGCGAATCCCCGCAGAAACGACCCCGAACCAGCGAGAGAGTTCATCTGCTTCACTAGTCACCTCGGCGGGGTTTAGGGTTTCCCACTTCTCTGTTCTTCCTGCGCCTACTACGAGATCCAGCCCTCGGATCCGGGTCCCCATAGTATTGAGCAGCTCGCCATCTTTGTGGCGTTCTGAGTGCTACTTGGGCTGGCCCTATTTTCCCTTGTGGCAAGATCTGTTCCATGGGCGGATCAGCCGCGAGGCGGCCAATGCTAGCCGCGGCTTAACTTTCCAGCTGAAATCCAAAGCCTCCTTCTTCGACTTGATGCTGCCGGCCAAAGCAGCGAGCGACTGGAAAAAGTCTTGGTTTTATGTGACCGAGGCGACCCCGGAGGACGAGGCGGCGATCCCACGGTACTCGGCCGACCGCTCCGAGCCGCGCAATCTCCAGGTCGCCAAGCTTCCCGACGATCAGCGGATGGTCGTCGACGAGATGCTCCAGACCATTCGCGGTCTGAAGAAGAAGGGGCTCCAGACGGTGAACCTGTACAACTGTTGGCTTGGGCGGCGACTCGTTCCGCTCGCCCAACGCGAGCACTACATGTACCAGTACACAGGCCGAGAAGACTCGACGAAGGCCTGCCTCGCCGAGTGGAAGCTGGAGGACTACCTCCTGGCGCTGAAGAGGATCACCCAGGCGGCATACACGGATGCGCAGGCCGGGCTCCCTCCATACACCACGAAGCGTCCGGCTCCAACGGTAATAACCTGATCTTGTTCGCAGTCGCAGCATATGCAGTCGCGGTAATTCTAACTTTGTTCCATGTTTAACGCAGCTATTCCAAGTGGTGGAAGGGTGGCTCCCACCCGCCGATGACGAGAGCTCCGGGCCATCCGCCCAGGACACAAGCGAGTCGCCTCCCGCCAAAGGCAACGAGGACGACGAGGACGAATCCGAAGAGGAGATCGCCCCACTGGTCCGAAAGACCATGAACAGCGTCGGACGAGCTCGAGGCGAGCAGAGCCTCGAGCGTCATGACGATGACGAGGAACTCCCGGAGACCACCTCGCTCCGTCAGGCCACTCCCGCGAAGAAGAAGAAGGAGAAAGAGGCGAGGGCCCCCCTAAGGAGGAGGACGAAGCCGCCGAAGATGGCCTCACCGCCGCGCTCAGCGAGCAGCTCCGATGCCCACAGCTCGGTGACGGGCGGCCCGGCAACAACCACGCTAGATGCACCATCCATGGAGGCACCGCTGGCCTCGATGCCCCGCCTTGGCGCCCGATATCCGGGCTAGGAAGGCTCCAGTGAGGCGATTACCGCAAAGGGGTCCCGAACGTGGCGGTCTCGCCGCAAGGAGGCTCCGGTCGCGGCAGCTCTAGCAAGGAAACCTCCGAAAGGCGCCGGGCGCCAACCGCTACCTCAACATCAAAGAAACCGTCCGTATCCTGGGCCCTGGCGCCTGGAACTGGGCTCGATCCCGCTTGGCCCCAGCTGAGAAACCGGCCGGCCTTCGCAGGGGCTGCGTTTCATTCCGTCGCCAAGTGAGTGTACTCGGCTTCGCCTTTCTCTCTTAGTATTTTGAATGTTCTTTTCTGACTTGTCTCGTCGTAGGACCGGAGTGAAGATGAGCCACCCGACGGTGGCCAAGGTGCCCTCCGCCACTAGCGAGGAGGACCCTTCCGTAAGAGGAAGGTGGATGAGGTCGCCGCTTCCACGGAAGGCAGCAAAAGGCCAAGGCGATGACATCGCATCACTGTCTCGGACACGGCATCGCGCCGGCTGGGCCCGTGGAAGCTACCGCGTCCACGAAGGAGGCATTCGTTGCCTAGACCGAAGAAGCGAGCTCCTTTGGGCGGTGCTACCTTCCCCGCTTCATGGCCAAGGCGGCCACGGCGAGTGAGGCTGCGATTCAACCCGCTCGAAGACCGCCGACGCTGAGATTGACCAACGTCGCGCACACACGGCGCTTGCGTCCGTGGGCCAGCGCAATCGCATGACATGCTTGGCGCGGCCATCCAGTACCTCCGGTCCCGAGGATCAGGTCGGTGTTTCGGCGGCCTGATTCTTTATAGTTACTTGTTTTGTGCGTTCGAGCCCAGTCCCCGAGTGCGTACTCGCTAAATTGTAGCGGGTGGGCACTTAGTAATTTTCGAGCCGCCAGTCCCCGAGTGCGCACCCGCTAAATTGTAGCGGGTGGGCACTGAGTAACATTCGAGCCGGTCCCGAGCGCACCGCTAAATTGTAGCGGTGGGCATCGAGTAATTTCGAGCCCGGTCGAGTGCGCACCCGCTAAATTGTAGCGGGTGGGCACTGAGTTGTTTTCGTGTGAACTGACTTTGAAACTTTGCAGGGTTTACAACTGGAGTCGGCAGAGCGATTGGCTGCGAAGCAGCGTGCTGAGAAGGAGTTGGGCGCTCTCCAAGAAGTAAACAAGGAGCTTCAGGCAATTGCTGCGCAGGCAGAGGTGGCTCTCCAGGAGCTTGTCCTCGCTTTGGCGAGCCGACGGCGAAGTCTGCGTTAAACCTTCTTGAGCAAAGGATCGTCGACCTCGGCCTTGAACTGCGGAGGCGAAAGAAGAAGCGAGCTCGGCGAACGGGCGAGCTAAGGCCGCCGTTGCTGCCGCGGAGGAAGACCGGAAGGTGTCGGAAGCCCTCATCGTTGGGCTTCAGGACGATAAGACATCGCTTCAAAGCTTCATTATTGGGCTCGCCCGCCCGTTGATCGGTGAGTGCGTCTTCCCAGTCTTGTGGTTATATTGTTTGTGGTTTCCGTGGTGCTCTGGCTGTTTCCATCTAGCAGGCCGTATGATTGGTAGCCATGAAGAAGCGAGTTCTCTTGATGCGAGTGCGTGAGCATGCTCGTCGACTTCGGCGACGTCGGCGACTTGCATCCGCCTACCTTCAAGAGATGTCGCCCACGGAGGTTATTCCCAGTGACCTTGTTGAGGTGTGGGAGTACTTGGAGAAGGCGTCCGCTGTCGTGGAGGTCATTATGCGGTCGGCTTTTCGACGTGGAGCGTCGACGGCTCTGAGCCTGGGACTCGCCCACTTCCTCGAAGATTTCGACCTCGACGACGTGACGAGTGGTTATCCTTCAACGTCTGGCGCGGTGGATCTGTCTGAAGTTCTTAAGCTGCAGGGCGTGCCGCGTACTCGGGCGTGTTTGGGCGATGGGCGACCTTCTTCCGTGCAGAAGCGGTCGTCGCGAGCAACGCCGAGCCGTCGCATCGCGACTTCAGGTCGAGCAGCCCTTCCGCGGCGATGGCGGGCGGTGACGACTTATCCATCGAACCCATAATGCTGTATTCATCCGGAGCGCCGCTGGTGCATCATCGCCGAAGCTGCGGAATAGTGTTAGTAACAATTCTGCCGGTAGGCATATTTTGTAATGTAAGACAATGCGATATGCGATTGAATGGAGCGTTGTGTTCATTTTGCTATTTGTTTGCGTGTTTTGGATTGATTTTGGGTGAGTCCCGGCGCGTCCGCCCTTTGCGGGGTTCACCTTAGATATGATGTTTTGTTGTTTATCATGTGTTGTTGGTTGAGTCGACTACTTGAGCTCGAAGAGCCGCAAAGCGACTCCCTCGAGTGCTCTACTTTACCGTTTTCCGTCTGTGACGGTGCGGGTGGCCGAGTCCCGGCGTGGTACTTGGTAGTTCAAGGCGCGACTCGAGGTGGTTGAGGACTGATCGCGTTTGTGTTAGCGTCGCTCTGCTGGCCGGTGGGTCGATCGCGTGGCGAGTCTGGCACGCCTCTTACTTGGCGTTTTCCTGTCCGATCGAGACGAACTGGTATCCAGTCCCGGCGTGGTACTTAGCCGCTCGAGTTGCTCGCCAAGGATGCGGAGGACCGGGTCGCTGTGGGAAGCGAGGACAGATGTCTTGGTTCGTAAACCACCGGTCGAGCTAGGCGACTCGATGGGGCTCGGATTGGCGTTTTAAATGGGCGATGTAAGACCTGAAATGACTCGGTGCTCTTACATCGCACTTTTCTGCCGTGCCGGTCGCTGTACCAAGGGTTGACTTGTATTTTAGCATGACGCTGTTAATTACGAAAAGTCGAGTGGCACAAGGTATGGAGAGTAGACAATTTTGCGAACTGCTTTCTTTTATTCATAGCGACTGGAGAGTACATATGTGGGGTTCTAGGTATAGAACTTCCGGAGGAGATTTACATTCCACGGCCGCTTGACGTCGAGTTCACCGTCCCCGTGGACGTCGACGAGGTAATAGGCGTCGTTGCCGAGTACGCGCCCGATAGAGAACGGGCCTTCCCATGGAGGGGAGAGCTTGTGCGTGCCCTTCTTGTCCTGGATGGGGCGTAGCACCAGGTCGCCTTCCTGGAAGGTGCGGGTTTTCACCCGTCGGCTGTGGTAGCGACGGAGCCCTTGCTGATAGATAGCGGTGCGCGATCGGGCGAGGTCGCGCGCTTCGTCGAGTTGGTCGAGCCCATCTTGGCGGGCCAGTTCGTTTGCGGCCTCCGTATAGTGGACGATCCGTGGCGAGTCGTGTTCGAGGTCGGTTGGCATGACGGCTTCCGCGCCGTAGACCATGAAGAAGGGGGTGAATCCCGTCGACCTGTTGACCGAGGTGCGGATTCCCCAGATGACGGAGGGAAGCTCTTCGACCCAGCACCCAGCGGTGCGCTCGAGTGGTACTTGGAGTCGCGGCTTCAGGCCGTGGAGGATGCTTTGGTTGGCTCGTTCCGCCTGGCCGTTGGATTCCGGGTGTGCGACTGACGCGAGGTCGAGCCGGATGTGGTGCTCTTCGCAGAACTCGGCCATTGCTCCCTTGGCGAAGTTTGTGCCGTTGTCCGTGATGATCTGTTGGGGAAACCGTGGCGGTATATGAGCTCGTAGGAACTTAGTGGCGTCTTGGCGTCGCATTTCGGACTGGCTTGGCTTCTATCCACTTTGTGAATTTGTCGTGGCGACCAGCGGTGGGTGTAGCCAGAGGGGCCTTTTGAAGGGCCGACCATGTCCATGCCCACACGGCGAATGGCGGTGATGGGGATTGTTTTGGCCGAACTTGGGCGTCTGCGGTTGGCGTATACGGCACCCGGCGCATTTGGACGATATCGACGGCGTCGGCGTGTCGGTGGGCAAGAGAAGCCGTGTCGCATGGCTTTGGCGACCAGGAGCGGTGGCGTGGTGGCGCGATCGCTGAGTGGATGTCGTGTAAGATTTTGCGTCCTTCACTGGTTGGACAGCGTTGGAACACGCCGGTGACGCTGCGCTTGTAGCTTCGCCGTCGATGATGGTGTAGGACTTGCATCGGCAAACAATCATTCGGGCGCTTGTCTCGTCTGCGGGCAGGTTGCCCGTCTCCAGGTAGGCGATGTAGGGCTTGGTCCAGTCGTCTGGTTCGGTGACGAGTGCGACCAAGGTTGCCTCTGGTTGGAGCGGGACTCCAATGTCGATCTCCTTCGGAGGAGAGACTGGCGGCGTGAAGATGGTGTCGAGGAACACGCGGCGGGTGGTGCGGATCGTCCGACCCGATGCGAGAGAGGCGTCGGCCTCCTCGTTTTCCTCTGTCGATCCACTCGACGAGTAGCGGTGAAGTGGCCGCCCACCTTGTCCACCTCTTGGCGGTATGCCGCCATGGTAGAGACGGCGTCGCGGTGCGGCGACTTGACCCAACGAGGTCGAGTCTCCGTAGCATCGGAGGCGATTGACGCTCATCTCCTGCGGCTCGCATGCCGTGGAGTAGGGCCTCGATTCGCCATGTTGTTGGTGCAGGCGTGAATTGAGGCGGAGGATGTAGCGGAGCTTGTCGCCTTTGGTGAGGTCAGCACTATCCCGCTCTGCGCGCCGTCCGCGTTCTTGGACCCGTCAAGTGAGCTCCGATAATGGAGGTACGGCGGCTTCTCGCTCTTGGGCCTCCTCCCGGTCGGCGAAATCGGCGGTGCGTGACTTAATCGCCCTGCGTGCTCGTGCCAATGTTGTGGACGCCGATCTCGGCCCCACTTGGCGACCCGCCGTCGCCTCGCGATTCGGATGATGTCTTGTAGTGGGGCGGAGGAGACGACCGTGATGGGTGCTCGGAAGTAGTGCGGCAGCGGCTGAGCTCAAGACCGCGTATACCAGCTTTTTATGCTGTGGGTATCATTGGCGACTCGGTTAGGACCTCGCTGATGTAGTATACCGCCGGACTGGGCGCTCTTTTCCTTCCTCTGGTCGTTCGACGACCATTACAATGACGACGCTCGGACGCCGCGACGTAAACCAGCATGGGCTCCTTGTCGACGGGTGCGGCGGTAGTGGTGCGAGTAGCACCTTTTTGAGGTCGCGAGCGCGTCGTCCGCCTCCTTGTCCCCTGGAAGGTGGGATTCTTGCGCATCGAGCGGTATAGGGCATCGCCTTTTAAGCGGGGATGAAGCGGCGAGCCGCTACCGCCCGGCCAGCTTCACGGGCGTCGCGGGGCACTCGGGTTTGCCGAGGCGATCGTGTCGATCTTCGTTGGGTTTGCCTCGATCCCTCGTTTGGAGACGGCGTACCTAGTAATTGCCGGCGGGTACACGAAGGTGCACTTGCCTGGGTTTAGCTTTATCTTGTACCTCCGCAGGTTGGCGAAGGTCTCGCGAGGTCGGCGGTAGGTCGCCTTGGCGGCGGATTTTACGACCACGCCGTCGATGTAGACGTGGATGTTGCGCCAATTTGGCTCGCGAGGCATTCTTGCATGCACCGTTGGTACGTTGCTCGGCGTTCTTGAGGCCGAAGGTCATGGCGGTGTAGCAGAAGGCTCCGAATGGCGTGATGAACGCCGTCTTCTCTTCGTCCTCGACAGCCATTTTGATCTGGTTATACCTAGAGTAGGCGTCGAGGAAGCACAGCGACTCCGAGCCCGCGGTGGAGTCGATGATTTGATCGATCCGCGGGAGGACGAACTGCTCCTTTGGGCAGGCGCTGTTCAGGTTTGTGTAATCGATACACATTCTCCAGGTCCCGTTTTTCTTTTCGACCAGGACTGGGTTTGCCAGCCACTTGGAGTATTTGATTGGCCGAATGAAGCCGGCAGCGAGCAGGCGCTGCACTTCTTCGGCGATTGCCCGACGGCGTTCTTCGTTGAATGGCCGTAGCGCCTGCTTGACTGGTCGCACTTTGGGGCCGGCGTTTAATTTGTGCTCTGAGCTCCCTAGGGACACCAGGCATGTCGGAGGGTTTCCATGCGAAGATGTCCCTGTTCTCACGGAGGAACTCGATGAGCGCGCCTTCCTATGCTGGGCTCATGCCTGTCCCGATCGTCACCGTCTGGCTGGGGTCGCCTGGGACCAGCTCGACGGTCGGGTGTGCGTCGTGGCCTCAAAGGTTGAGGTGTTTGTGCCCTCGAGTTGGGCTTCTTGAGTATTGTGGGTCGTCGTTGTTGACCCGCTCGCGTGTTGGCGAGCTCATCGGCGTGACTAGCTTCGCGCGATCACGGCGTCGGCGAGTTCGGCTCCTTTGGCCTCGTATTGGCGGCCATGTCGTCGCCGTTGATGGTGATGACGCCGCGGCCGGAGCTTCATCGCGTTATGCAGCGTGGTGCCGCCATGAATTTGGCGAACGCTGGCGCCCAGACGCAATGGTAAGGGCTGTCGAAGGGCACCAGCTCGAAGACGATCCGCTCGGTCGGAAGTTCGCCGGAGTGCGAAGGTGACGGGTAGCGTGACCTTGCCGATCGGGTACGCCTTCCGACCGGGGCGATGCCGTGGAACGTGGTGTGGGTTGTCGATCATCATTGCGGGAGCCGCACGCTCAAGGTGTCGAGGTAGAGGATGTTGATGGAGCTGCCGCCGTCCATCGAGTCTTGGGGAGCCGAGTCGACCTTGGGCTTGACCACCAGGCGACTCGCCCGGTACTCGATGCGTGGCGAGTGGTCTTGCGGCTCCGGTGATAGGCTGCTCCGACCAGTTCAGGAACCGGGGCGTCTGTCTGGGCCACCGCGTTGGCGGCAACATGGCGATGACCTTCTTCTCGCGCCGTGTTGAAGCCGGTGAAGGTGTGGAGCGAGCCGCCACTTTGCGAATTTTCCGCCATTTTGCGGGTCGTTGTCGGTGTCCTCCCGCGCGTGCGTGCCTTCTCGATCTCCCGAGGTGTGGCGTCGGCGGTGGTGTGCGTGGCGGGCTTTCCTTCCTGCTGAAACGCACGTGGTTGGTTAAGGAGGGCCGCGGGATCAAACCTTGGCTTGTTCTTGTAATTCCCGCCGTCGCGTCGTTGCCCTCCGTCGCGGCGGTAGCTCTTCGGGTCGCGTTGTGCGTGCCCAGCATTGGCGACGAAGTCGACTCGCCCATCGTTGCGGCGTTTGCCTGTGAGGCGAGTGCCATCAGCGCGTACGCTTTCGGCGGCCGTCGTTGCCGCCGTCGTCGTTGTCCGCCGGACTCGTCGTCGACGTCTTGATTGGGATCTTCCTCGGCGTATCGTTTGGCGATCTCGAGGAGGTCGGGATGTTGTCGAGTGTGCGTGTCGCTTGAGCTTGGCGACTAGAGGCTCGTAGCGGCACGAGGTCTTGAAGCAATGGATCGCGGTGTCCGGGTGGATGCCGACCGCGTTGTACCAGAGCTCTTGCCACCGTTGGACCCAGCTGCGGGTCGACTCGCGGGGTCCCTGGACGCATCGTTCCAGGTCCTCGATGGTGGTGGCGCGGGTGTAGGAGCACTCGAAGTGCCTGACGAAGGCGTCTCGCATTTCCTCCCAGGAGTCGATACTGTCCTGGGGGAGCGTGTTGATCCATTGCCTGCGTCCCTCCATCATCGTGGAGGTAGCAGGCGGCGGTAGGTCGGTGCGACCCGCGATCCCCATTGCCATGAGGTATGTGTCAAGCCGGACCGGCGGTCGTCGTATTTTTCGATCTCCTTCGGCGCCTTGAAGTTGGGTGGGTACTTTTCGCCTCGGATCATTGGTCCGAAGCACTTGGGCCCTAGTCGACTGAGCGACCCCATAGGCTCGCCATCGCGGCGAGTAATTAGGGTGTGCCGCAAGTCGTCGGGCTGGCGTGCGCGCCAGTTTTGGTTGTTGATGATGTGAGTGCGAGCGTCAATCGGCTCTCCATTGGCGGCGACGAGGTTGGTCGCCGGCCTGGGATCGTTGGTGGAGAGTGCGCGTCGCGGTCGTCGTTGAGCTGCAGTGGCTCGCGGCGGGCAATTGAGGGTGTTTGCCACCGCTGGGCGGCGCTGAGGCCGCCACCTTCGAGGAGCGAGTATACTCGCCCTTGCGAGTCGGCGCCTGCTTTCTGCTGTTCCACGGCCTTCGCGAGTAGGGCCCTGACATACTGGATCTGTAAGGCGCCGTCGCCGGTCGCCGTGATGCTGTCGGCCGCGGCTCGGCCTGCCACGAGGTTGTCCATCGGGTGGAGAAAGTGGAAGGCCGTTCCGTCGCTCCGTGAGGAGACGACTATCCGCGGCTGGTCACAGGAGTGCGGTTGGGTGGTGGTGGGCACCCATCGCCGTTGATCTGGCGGGGCGGTTGCTTCCTCCGTGGCGCGTTCTCGCAGATCGCCTTCGGCTATGCGAGCCGGTCGTTCGTCGTCGAAGTTCGTGGCGCGCCTGAACGGTGGGGTTCAGCGTGACCTGATCCGCTGGTGGTAGCGTGGCTTCTGCTGTCACACCTTTCGGAGGCGAATTTTTCGGCTCGCCTGCATCTTGCCTCCGCCATTTCAGGCGAGTTCCTCGACCTCCGTCGCCGTGGCGTTAGGAGGATCGTGGAGAAAGGGTCCTCTGGCGGATCGGTGCCGGTGGCCATGTAGGTCGGCGTGGCGGCCGGCACCGTCGTGGAGGTCGGCGGAGTTCTCCGACCGGTCGTCGAAGATCCCGAGGATGGAGGGTCCTCGAAATCTCCGCGTTGGAGACCTGGCGATGGAGCCCGACGAGGCAGCGGTGATGGATCCGGCGAGTGACGCCGGTCGCCGAGTTGGCGTCGTCGGTGAGGGTCACGTCTTCCGCGGCTGAATTCTCGCCACGTTCTCGTGGGCGAGTCGTACTCGAGGCGGCGGTGGATCGTCGGATCTGGCTCTCGGAGCCGATCGCGTGGTGGCGACTTCGCGGATGCGGCCGAGTCCTCCGAGGTGACGGCGTCGGTGAAGCCGACGAAGAGGTCGATCGTGCCGTGGCGGGATCATCTTTGTCGTGACGGGTCGCGCCGCCGGACGTAGCTGCTTGGCAAGATCTGGAGCATCTCGCCAATCGCTATCATGCGGCGTGGCGACCGTCTCGTTGATGGGCAGATTGGATCTCGCCGCGAGAACACCGGCCAGACCGCCAGGCCACGGTGGGCGCCCATCGTGGGAATGACCACGCAGAATCTTGCAATCGGCGAGTAGTAGAACGAAGGGCAAGGGCGGCCAGCCATCTGCGGTGCGAGATGAGGGCGGAGACTCAGGGTTTTACCCAGGTTCGGCCCCCCGGAGGGTAAAGACCTACTCCTGCTAGATTGTATTATGGAGGTGTTTACAATGGGCGAACTCGGCGGCTAGGCGGCGAGTTGCTTGGGTGTATGAGGGAACGTATCTCTACTCACCCTTTAGGGAGGTTTATATAAGCTTACCTCCCCTAGGGTTTACATATCTCAACCGATTCGGTTACAACTTTGTTAATCGTTTAACTCAGACCGACTGGGCCTATCTACTCGCCTGGGCCCTCGACCTCCAGTCGCCTGGTACCCTGATGGGCTTTGATCCACTCGCCGTTCTGCAGGCCCACTCGCCAGCCTTTGGGCCAGTCGGAAACGTCCCGCTGAGGATACCCCAGTAGGCATATCCCCATCACTCATCCATAACAAACCATCATAGTCTTACAAATAGTTGATCTCTTGATCAAGTCTGATTATAATCATACCAGCGGAATAATAATAATAGGGGTAGCGTGGTCGATACTCCATCTTCAGGGTCACAGGCAATGCTGACGGTGGGAGATGATCCTAGTTATCGTAAGCGTCCTGCTGTCCATCCTCCTCGTAGTCTCCTTCATACTCTTGCCATGGGAATAGCTAGGGACAAAGCCATGAGTACTTTGAAGTACTCGCAAACATTCACTAAAGTAGTAAGCCTATTCTAATAGGAATCTTAAGCTCTAGGTTTGTTTGCCACAAGCCAATTTTATTTCAACCAGTATCTAGTAATAAAAGCCTAACTTTAGTTATCTAAGTTACTTAGGTGGGAATCTACTTTCATCGCCACAACTTGTGGTGTCAAGTCAAAGTCACCATTCAAATCATGGGTCATTTTGGAAAAACATCTGACAACGGAACAATATGGCTATCCAACTGTCCATAACCGCGGACACGGCTCTTAGAATAGTTTGACACCCTGCATAGGTGGTACACTTTCACCACAACATTCGATACATCCATCAGGAACAATCCTGAATCATCATTCATGGTATGCTAATAATCAATCCTAACCTGTCAATTACACACCCTAGTATAGGCACCTCTCCTATGAGTTTGGCCTCCCAATCATGACCATCTGTCATCTTGGGAACTGGATAGGTTTACAGTCACATTCACAAGGTAGCCTCATCTCACCTTGTTCAGCGAGGGAACCCATATTAAGACACATAAACTTCCTAGTCAAGCCCTTCCCAAATCCAGGTATTATGGCTGTACGAAAAAAATGGAATGGTATCGCATCCGAACCCAACCATCAGTTTTTATCAAATTCAAGTCACATACTGGTTCAGCATCATCTTCAAGTCATTGTGTCCATAACACATGTCAAAATATTTCAATAGAATGACTCCTCATTCCAAGGTTTTCATAATCATTTGTTCCCATCTATCGTGATCAAGTGTAGTTTAGCAATAGCATCTATCGAATGGGGTTGTCACTAGTGGTGGGGTACTATGCTGGTGTATCTACCTTCATCAAGTTCCAAGCTCTTAATGACACTTTCCTAATCTTCCACTAATCATCAAATTAATTAACTACTGGAACAACTTTGCAAAAAGGGGTGAAAAGTAAAGCTTGCAAGTAAAACTGGGATTTGGTATAATAAAAAGTTGTATCACAATTGATTGCAAGTGAGTCTTGCATGTTTTAGCTTAGCTTGAATACAATAGCTTGCATAATATAGCTTGCCTTGATTGGTAAGATGGTCGAAGTTCTCGTCCTCTTCTTCGTAGAATTCCTCCTCTTCGTAGCCGGATTGATACTAGCGTCTATAAATAAATACAAGGTACACAATCACCAAACAATACTTAACTACTTGTATTTATCACACAAGAGTCACACTAGATGATCTAGCATCATCTCTATCATTACAAGAAAGGGGTGATAAGATTTTATTTATCTTATTTTTAGAAAAGTAATTTCTACTCATTGAAAAGTTACTTAAGATTTAATATTCTCCAGTTCAAATATGGGATTATATTGACACATGTCATCACCACATATTCTAATACTTGAGAATGAGATTTAAAGTGGTTGGCCTAATTTATAAAGCTTAACACGATTATTTATTAATATTCAAGTGGCTAAAAATGACTAGAAAGCCATTCTTTAATTTTTGGTCCAGGACTACTGTATATAAGTATGTATATTTTTACATATTTAGAAATGTCTTGTCCAATATGATTTTTGAGAGTCGGAATCAAATCAAAATCACGTATGGTTGAATTTTGAAAAATGTTTGAAGTTGAAAAACTTACTTTCTTGTTATTTCTACTGAGGGTGATCCATAGTTTTAAACTGTTTGAATCCAATGGGATTGATTAGAGATTTCCATCTACTTTCAAACAAATTGGATTCATTCAATTTGGTGTAGTGAATCTTCCTGAATTGATTTTTAAAGTTTTAAACAGTAAGGGGTTTTTAAATAAAAGACAAAACTAAGTTTGAATTGACGGGCTGCGCGCGAGAATGCAAATGGGATGGCCCAACTATGCAACGCGCGTGTAGCGGGCTGCTTTGGGGCTGGTCCTACATGTCAGCGATTAACAACACACGAAGCGGTATCAACGAATCTAGGCCTCGCGATTAGAGCGCGATCAACGGTTGAGCATCGTCGTCTCCTTCATAGGACACGCACGGGACAGAACCCTATCTCTACGACGGGGGTCGTCGTGGGGCTTACCAGGGCTCCAGCTAGGTCAGGCGATGGGGGTGAATGAACGAGTCGACGACGGTGGTTCGACTGGTGGTCGCGACAGCTCCTGGGGCGGCTCCTAGCTTCGGCTTCTTCCTTCCTCTGCAGCGGCGAACTCCGGTGAAATTTCGACGAAGTGGTGCTCGCCTTGCTCCAGGGTTGGGTCAGAGAGGTTCCTGGGTGAGAGAGGAGTGGAATGGTGTGAGTTTTGGGGTCGGGGAAGGGCTCTATTTATACTGCGGCAAAGGGGACATGGCGGTTACAGTGAGCTATAGGCATGGCCAAGGGCATAGGTCGACGCGGTGCTTCAGGGCGATCGTCATACGCACAGTGGCACGGCGAAGCGCAGTCTAAATCGTTCTATAACATCCGTGCTCTTTGACTATACCGACGGCATTCATCATGGCGTACGGTGGTCATGGCGATCGCTCGGTCAAACGATCATGTCTAGGAGCTTGCTGGAGTCATGGCGAACGTAATGGCGCAAGTTGAGGGCGAGGTGCGGCATGTGTGCGCCGGATTTCTTGGCGCTCTGGCGCGGCGATCGGCATGGTCTGGCGTTAAATTGGCACAACTTTGCTGGTGTCTCCTCGAGCGGTCTTTGGTCTGGGCGTGCACAGGTAGAGGCGGTGAGGGCGGGGCTACCTCCTAGACATCCTGGGAGAGGGCAGCGTGGTCTGTGGCATCGTGTCCACGTCGAGGTGGCTAGGTGAGCTCGCGTACCATTTTGCATGGGTCAAACAACGAGTGATAGGAGCTCCATTGCACAGGCTAGTACTGGGTGAGTTAAGGGCACGGCGTGTGAGCCTGGTGAGGTCACAATGGTGAGCGGATTGATCAAAATAGTGAATAGTTGTTGATTTTGTACTGTGATCACCAAGTGTTTGGTCTAATGGCCGCAAGAAATAAACCATCACATTTTTCAGTGATTTTTGGTGGGTGTTCTGGTACTAATCTTGGTAGTCTCTGGGTGCAATGGTTTGCTAAGTGGTGAAGGTTTGAGTGGTTTTCCAAAATTGGCTATCTTGATACATAAGATAGATTCAAATTTAAATTGCCTCTCAAAAGAGTTTGAAAATGTTTCTGCAGAGTTGAAAAGCTCCATTGGGTTTAGTGTCACTATGTGGCATCCCGCAAAACCACTACTATAAAATCGCGTTGTTTTTGTGCATTGCATCGCCATCATCATGCATTGTTTGTCTGAACTATTTCGAAAAACCTAGTTTTGCTTTGTACAAATACCCCTCTTTATTTCAAAGGCAAAACCCCGAGCGTATCGGATATTTTATTTCCCTAAAAACTAATTGCAAAGTGGCCTTGTTTTAAAATAAACAAAACCAAACAAACACATATTTGCAAAACCTACACTCTAAATCCTATTCCCACCCGAATCTATCCTACCCACCTCTCACAACTCGCCACCTCACCCCTCCCCCAATTTTCCTACCCACCCTGCCACCTCACCAATCCACCCTCTCTCCCCCCTCTTTCTCTCACCCACAGCCTCCCTACCCACTCTCTCTCTCCCCTCACTTTGCCCCACCCTACCCTTTGGCCCCACCCATGATCCTCCTCTCTCCCCTGGTCAACCCACTTACCCTTGGCCCCACGCGCCCCACCTTCCCCCTGGGTCCCACCCCACCGGCCCACCTGCCCCGTCGCCCCGCGCCCTCTCTCTTCTTCCTCCCTCACCCCGCGTCTCCTTCCTCCTCTTCCCCCTCTGCCGGCTCTCCCCACCATCCCCTCCTCTAGCTCGCCTCCCCTTCCCGGCGCTCCAGCCGCCTCCTTCCGCCGCTCCGCCCCTCCCCTCTACCACCTCCCCGCTCACTCTCGCCTCCTCTCCTCCATGCCTTGGCTGCTGCCCGTGCGAGCCAGCCCAGCGCCCTCCCGTGGCCGTCGACGACTCCCGCCGCACCTCTGCCTCGCATCTTCCCCGCTCGCGTCGGGCCTCCCCCTCCCGTCTGCTTCCTCCTCCTCCTCCGGCGGGCCCAAGACGCCACCAGGCGAGCCGCGTCAGCCCGCCCGTGGTCGACCCCCTCGCCTCGCCGCCGATCGCCTCCTCCCGCGCCTCCACCGTGCCTCCGCGCCGCCCGGCATCTTCACCTCCCAACCTCCTGCCCTCCCGTTCGAACCGCGCGCCGCCGAGGCCACCTCGCGCGGCCCTCTGTCCTCCGCGCCTCGACCCTCTGCCTCGCCCCTCGCCGGCCCCGCACCTCCGTCGACGTCGTCCAGGAGCTCCGTCGCCCCGCCTCCCCGGCGCAGCAGCGCGCCCGCGGCCGCTCCTCTCCCCCGGCACCGTCGCTCTCCGGCAGCAGACCCCGCGGCCGCGCGCCGCCAAGGTGGCCTCACCGGCGTTGATTCCGTCTCGGACGCCTCGCGTGTGTGTGCTCCTGTGTTGGTGTCGGGAGTTGTTAGGGGCAGATCAAGTACAAGCTGCTCTGAGGCTGAAATGAAGACAATGTTTCCAATTGTGGGAATCTAGCGCGGCAATTTTGACGCTATGTGAAAGACCACAATCTCGACGGCAAGTTCTCCATGGCAGACAATCGAAACAAGATCGGCTACATGGAACCCCCGCCATGATCTTCTTCTTGGACCCGAAGACCACCAAGTGCTCCGTCATGGATAAGATGCCCGGACCCCGAAGACCGATCCCGGCGCCGGACCCAAAACCGAACCCTCGGACGCCAAGTTCTCCCTCTCGGACCCGAAGGCGCCAAAACCCCGGACCCCAAGATCTCCGCCGTGAGACGACAAGACCGTCGGCACGAATCAAGATCATGGATGCGACAGGAGCATCCCCGGAACGCCAAGTTCGCCACCTTGGGCGCCATGACCGCCTACGCGGACCCGAAGACCACGGATGCGACAAGAATGACATCGACCAGGGGGAATCCAATGCGCCCCGACACCAAACCAGGGTCCCCTCCCCGGGCGCGACAAGATCTACTTCCGTTATCCGAGACCGAGCCCGTCGAACCCTGAACCCTGAGACCGGACCCCGAACCCCCGGAACCCCAAGATCGTCGAACCCTAATGTGTGAACCCCTTCCCGAAACCCTATTTTATAATATAATCCAACTTGTTGCATATTAAATTGTCATACTCGCATGCATATTTGTGTGGTTTGGGGGCCTTATGCCGATTCACCTTATAATTAAATATGGGGCCCATATGCGGGCAAATCTAGTATTATATTGGCCTCATTTAAATTTGTGTAGCGAACCGGTGATATAATTCTGCCTTGTTAAGACAACGTTTAAATTGTGGGGTAGCTAAACAACTAGAACCATATATTTAAATGTCGGGACCCCGGTTCCACTTAATATGACCTAATTGCATCGCACCTTTGCCATGTCATGCATCATACATGCATCATGCCCGATCTTTTGCCGTAGTATTAAATAGTGCATCCGATGTTTATTCTAGTGTTTTGCTACTTCGCAGATAAGGCCGTTGAGTTGATGCGAGTGTCGACCCGATCTTCGGTTGAACCTTCGGCAATGTTTTCAGGCGAGCATCTCCCTCTTTCTACCTATCTTACTTTTATAGTATTTATTTCCCTCTTGTTGATCTATTGCTATCTGTGTTGCGTTGCTCTAGTTTTCGTACCCGTGATATCCCTTGCAGCCTTATATTGCCTTGGACACATCCTATTACCTGTTGTTTGGTAGATAGTTGGACTTGTGCGTCGTAGTCGCTTGCTCAAGTGCTGTTGCGTGTCGTCCAGTACCACAGTTGTTGGAGTATTGCCGCCTATTTGTTGTTGGAGATGATCATGGCTTTACTTATCGTTCACTTTATTTACTGTTTAACAACTAAAATTGAAGTAAGTAAGCAGAGGCACAGGTGGGCAATAGATGTTATTTGGTTGTTAACCGTCCACTTGTGTCCCGTAGGACCCCGAGTGCTTGATACCTGTTCCTTGATTTATCGCGCTATCCACATCTGGGAGGATTATGGGACCCCCCTGAGCCAGAGCTTGATTCATTCTTATTTCTTGGGGCCACAAACTAGTTTGAGGTTTTATTTACTATCCTGTACTTATGCCATGCTACTTCTGTATTTACGATTGTGCGAGGAGCACACTGTACTGTTTAGGTAAGCGGAGTGTTTTCGCGGTATCGACAAGCCAGTTTGGGTTCCTAGTCGTTTCTGACCATTGTCAAACCTTGAGTCCGTCTCGAGTCACCTGGATTCTTGGTCTACTCAATTGGGTGGCCCCCTGAAATATTTCTGAATCCTGTGATTGCTTTGTCGTGAAGGCCTCGTTGGGTTTTGATTTGGTTTTTCCGAGGTTGATCGAGTGTGTGTTGCTATTTGTGCACCCCGGCCGGGTAAAACTTTCTGAAAGCCGTGTCCGCGGTTATGGACGACTTGGAGCACAGTATCTCGATCATAGACAACTATAACTAAAGTAGTGCTGTAAATTTGACTTTATAATGACTACTAATCAACTTCACTATAATGGAATGGATAAATAAAACTGCCCACAATTTCTTGTTTGAGTTGTCGCTTGCGACCATTGTACCTGACTAGTAAGTATGGCAACTATAACGGAATGGCTAAATAAAAGTACCAACAACTGCTGGGTTTTGGGTTATCTCATGCTAAATGTATTTGACTAGTAAGTGTCGCAACTACAACGGAATGGTTAACTAAAAGTGCCCACTGCTTATTTTATCAGGATGATTAGCTATACCTGACTAGTAATTGCTGCAACGATAACTGAATAAGTAAAACTGCCAACCGTGTGAGTTCCTCGGTTGACTTCCTCGTTTGGTCTCGAGGGGGAAACGCCAGGAAGGGTTTGTTTGATGATAGTATCAGGTTGGTTCCGAATAGGTCTTTCTTACCCCTCTCTAATAGTCGCCAGTTGTATCGAGTCTCTGTAGGTTGTTTAGCGCATCTTTGCCGACGCTGATCCACCATACCTATGTGGCGAGGACGCGAATTCTAGCCTCGCCGTGTCGCCTCAAGATCTTGACGCTCCTATTTTTCCTTTGCCCTTTGTCGGCACCTTTTGTTTAAGCAGGTTTTGAGATCGACGTCGTTAGCAGGGTTACCCTTCCGTCTTGGCCTGGGCAGGGTTATGGACGCCATTGGTTATTCTTCAGGGCTCTTAGCCCCATTTGCATCTTGTCCGTAGTCGGACGCTCCATCGTTTTCAAGGTGATTTGGATCTTTGTACCGTATATCTGTATTCTTGACTCATGGAGTCGTGTTGTATATATATATCTGTTCTGTGGGTCCCATCGAGGACTGTTGTGTAATGTTATTACTTCGTTTTCCACCCGGACGAAAGTGCCTGGTGGGCACCTTTGAATCGTTTCTACGCGGGTTTGGCGGGAATCGCTGAAACTTGCATAGGTCCGATTCTGAGGGTGTTACAGAGAGGTATCAGAGCTCAGCAGTTGCGATACCCCACAAGTCCAGCCTGTAGGATAACCTAGCTAATGGCCGAAGTAGAGTGTCAAAACTATTTTCGAAAATCGGTTGGATAGTTCTGATTAGGTCTGATTTTACTCCTTACCCCTCTGCTATTCTCCTCTTACCTCTACGTGTTTTGAATCCGCTCTCGTCTCTTTCTTCGAGTCCAGGATTTCCCGTGGTTGGGTTCCGTCGTACCTTCAGGGTTTCGCTTCCTCCTTTGGTAACGGTGTTGCTACATCTGGTCTTCATGCTATCCGAGGAATCCTTTATCTGTGGTACCATCCTTTGTTCCTTGTTTGTGCCTTCCGGTGTTTTCCGACGCGACGACATCATCTACGCCAGATCCGATGCAGAGTCTGCATCACTCCTTTGTTCCGAATCTCGATTGTCGAGATCGTCAGTCTGCTTCCGAGATTTGGTTGCATAATCCGCCTATTCGTGTGAAGAGTAATGGTTTGGGTGCGCGATGGACTGATCACCATCCGACTACTCTTATCATTCGCTCTTGTACATCGAATCAGTGGATCCAGCAATTTTACTCCGTCCACGGAAGCTAGAGGTGGCTTTATTTGTGGATACCTCTACCTTCGCCTTTGTTTCCCGGAGTGTTCTCTCGACGATCACGGACAACGACCTCTTGTTAGTGGTGTCGCGAGGATCTACACGAAGAGAGAAGATTCAGACCGTCGGCCTTCTTCCCGGTACCATGAGGCGGATCTCGAGGGCGAGATCCATTGTTAGTGGTGTCGAATTGTGGCATCCCGCAAAACCACTACTAGAAAATCGCGTTGTTTTTGTGCATTGTATCGCCATCATCATGCATTGTTTGTCTGAACTATTTCGAAAAACCTAGTTTTGCTTTGTACAAATACCCCTCTTTATTTCAAAGGCAAAACCCCGAGCGTATCGGATATTTTATTTCCCTAAAAACTAATTGCAAAGTGGCCTTGTTTTAAAATAAACAAAACCAAACAAACACATATTTGCAAAACCTACACTCTAAATCCTATTCCCACCCGAATCTATCCTACCCACCTCTCACAGCTCGCCACCTCACCCCTCCCCCAATTTTCCTACCCACCCTGCCACCTCACCAATCCACCCTCGCTCCCCCCCTCTTTCTCTCACCCACAGCCTCCCTACCCACTCTCTCTCTCCCTCACTGCCAGCCTGACCCCACCCGCGCCTGGCCCCACCCGAAGTCCTCCCTCTCTCCCCTGGTCAACCCACTTCCCCCCCTGGCCCCACGCTCCCCACCTTCCCCCTGGGTCCCACACCACCGGCCCACCTGCCCCGTCGCCCCGCTCCCTCTCTCTTCTTCCTCCCTCACCCCGCGTCTCCTTCCTCCTCTTCCCCCTCTGCCGGCTCTCCCCACCATCCCCTCCTCTAGCTCGCCTCCCCTTCCCGGCGCTCCGGCCGCCTCCTTCCGCCGCTCCGCCCCTCCCCTCTACCACCTCCCCGCTCACCCTCGCCTCCGGCCTCCTCTCCTCCATGGCCTGCCCCAGCCTGCCCCGTGCCGGCGGACGCCCTCCGAGCCGACGACTCCCCGCACCTCGCCTCGCATCTTCCCCACCGCCCGCTCGGGCCTCCCCTCCCCTGCCTCGCTTCCCTCCTCCTCCGCGTGGGCCCGCGCACGCCACCACCGGCGAGCCCGCGTCAGCCCCGCCCGCAGCTGACCCCCCCTCGCCTCGCCGCCGCATCGGCCTCCTCCGCGCCTCCACCGCCGCCCGCGGCCTCCACCGTCAGCCTCCGCCATCGCCGGCATCTTCACCCTCCCCACCTCCTGCCCCTCCCCGTTCCGGACCGCGCCGCCGCCGGAGGCCAACCCCCCTCGCCGCGGCCCCTCCGTCCTCCGCCGCCCTCGACCCTCTGCCTCGCCCCTCGCCAGCCCGCACCTCCGTCGACGTCGTCCAGGAGCTCCGCCCGCCTCCCGGCGCAGCAGCCTGCCGCTCCTCAACCCGGCACCGTCGCTCTCCGGCCCAGACCCAGCGCGCCGCCTCA
Source organism: Avena longiglumis (assembly GCA_030063025.1). Classification (NCBI taxonomy): domain Eukaryota; kingdom Viridiplantae; phylum Streptophyta; class Magnoliopsida; order Poales; family Poaceae; genus Avena; species Avena longiglumis. The sequence goes on along the minus strand of CP125973.1, from coordinate 449,687,890 downwards.
AGGTGGCCTCACCGGCGTTGATTCCGTCTCGGACGCCTCGCGTGTGTGTGCTCCTGTGTTGGTGTCGGGAGTTGTTAGGGGCAGATCAAGTCCAAGCTGCTCTGAGGCTGAAATGAAGACAATGTTTCCAATTGTGGGAATCTAGCGCGGCAATTTTGACGCTATGTGAAAGACCACAATCTCTACGGCAAGTTCTCCATCGCAGACAATCGAAACAAGATAGGCTACATGGAACCCCCGCCATGATGTTCTTCTCGGACCCGAAGACCACCAAGTGCTCCATCATGGATAAGATGCCCGGACCCCGAAGACCGATCCCGGCGCCGGACCCAAAACCGAACCCTCGGACGCCAAGTTCTCCCTCTCGGACCCGAAGGCGCCAAAACCCCGGACCCCAAGATCTCCGCCGTGAGACGACAAGACCGTCGGCACGAACCGAAGACCGCGGATGCGACAGGAGCGTCCCCGGAACGCCAAGTTCGCCACCTTGGGCGCCATGACCGCCTACGCGGACCCGAAGACCACGGATGCGACAAGAATGACATCGACCAGGGGGAATCCAATGCGCCCCGACACCAAACCAGGGTCCCCTCCCCGGGCGCGACAAGATCTACTTCCGTTATCCGAGACCGAGACCGTCGAACCCTGAACCCTGAGACCGGACCCCGAACCCCCGGAACCCCAAGATCGTCGAACCCTAATGTGTGAACCCCTTCCCGAAACCCTATTTTATAATATAATCCAACTTGTTGCATATTAAATTGTCATACTCGCATGCATATTTGTGTGGTTTGGGGGCCTTATGCCGATTCACCTTATAATTAAATATGGGGCCCATATGCGGGCAAATCTAATCTTATATTGGCCTCATTTAAATTTGTGTAGCGAACCGGTGATATAATTCTACCTTGTTAAGACAACATTTAAATTGTGGGGTAGCTAAACAACTAGAACCATATATTTAAATGTCGGGACCCCGGTTCCACTTAATATGACCTAATTGCATCGCACCTTTGCCATGTCATGCATCATACATGCATCATGCCCGATCTTTTGCCGTAGTATTAAATAGTGCATCCGATGTTTATTCTAGTGTTTTGCTTCTTCGCGGATAAGGCCGTTGAGTTGATGCGAGTGTCGACCCGATCTTCGGTTGAACCATCGGCAATGTTTTCAGGCGAGCATCTCCCTCTTTCTACCTATCTTACTTTTATAGTATTTATTTCCCTCCTGTTGATCTATTGCTATCTGTGTTGCGTTGCTCTAGTTTTCGTACCCGTGATATCCCTTGCAGCCTTATATTGCCTTGGACACATCCTATTACCTGTTGTTTGGTAGATAGTTGGACTTGTGCGTCGTAGTCGCTTGCTCAAGTGTTGTTGCGTGTCGTCCAGTACCACAGTTGTTGGAGTATTGCCGCCTGTTTGATGTTGGAGATGATCATGGCTTTACTTATCGTTCACTTTATTTACTGTTTAACAACTAAAATTGAAGTAAGTAAGCAGAGGCACAGGTGGGCAATAGATGTTATTTGGTTGTTAACCGTCCACTTGTGTCCCGTAGGACCCCGAGTGCTTGATACCTGTTCCTTGATTTATCGCGCTATCCACATCCGGGAGGATTATGGGACCCCCCTGAGCCAGAGCTTGATTCATTCTTATTTCTTGGGGCCACAAACTAGTTTGAGGTTTTATTTACTATCCTGTACTTATGCCATGCCTTACTGCTTTATTTACGATTGTGCGAGGAGCACCTGTACTGTTTAGGTAAGCGGAGTGTTTTCGCGGTATCGACAAGCCCAGTTTTGGGTTCCCAGACGTTTACAGCCATTGTCGCAAACCTTGAGTGCGTCTCGGAGTCAGCTGGATTCGTTGCGGGTCTACTCAATGGGGTGGCCCCCTGAAATATTTCTAAATCCTGTGATTGCTTTGTCGTGAAGGCCTCGTTGGGTTTTGATTTGGTTTTTCCGAGGTTGATCGAGTGTGTGTTGCTATTTGTGCACCCCGACCGGGTAAAACTTTCTGAAAGCCTTGTCCGCGGTTATGGACGACTTGGAGCACAGTATCTCGATCATAGACAACTATAACTAAAGTAGTGCTGTAAATTTGACTTTATAATGACTAGTAATCAGCTTCACTATAATGGAATGGATAAATAAAACTGCCCACAGTTGCTTGTTTGAGTTGTCGCTTGCGACCATTGTACGTGACTAGTAAGTATGGCAACTATAACGGAATGGCTAAATAAAAGTACCAACAACTGCTGGGTTTTGGGTTATCTCATGCTAAATGTATTTGACTAGTAAGTGTCGCAACTACAACGGAATGGTTAACTAAAAGTGCCCACTGCTTATTTTATCAGGATGATTAGCTATACCTGACTAGTAATTGCTGCAACGATAATCGAATAAGTAAAGCGCCAACCGTGTGAGTTCCTCGGTTGACTTCCTCGTTGGTCTCGAGGGGAAACGCCAGAAGGGTTTGTTTGATGATAGTATCGTTGGTTCGAATAGGTCTTTCTTACCCCTCTCTAATAGTCGCCAGGTTGTATCGAGTCTCAGAGGTTGTTTAGCGCATCTGCCGCTGCCGCTTGATCCACCATACCTATGTGGCGAGGACCGGCAATTCCATGGTGTCTTGGCCTCGATCGACGCCTCTTTTTCCTTTGCCCTTTGTCGGCACCCCTTTGTTTAAGCAGGTTTTGAGATCGACGTCGTTAGCGGTTACCCTTCCGGCTTTGGCAGGTTATGGACGCCATTGGTTATTCTTGGGCTCTTAGCCCCATTTGCATCTTGTCCGTAGTGACGGCTCCATCGTTTTCAAGGTGATTTGGATCTTTGTACCGTATATCTATATTCTTGACTCATGGAGTCGTGTATATATATCTGCTCATGGGTCCCATCGAGGACTGTTGTGTAATGTTATTACTTCGTTTTCCACCCGCACGAAAGTGCCTGGTGGGCACCTTTGAATCGTTTCTACGCGGGTTTGGCGGGAATCGCTGAAACTTGCATATGTCCGATTCTGAGGGTGTTACACACTAGTTCTAGCAAGGGGAGAAAATAAATGGAAAAGTTTCTATTTGAGATTAGTTGCTAGAGATGCTCAAAGTGAGATAGTGGTTACCTTGGGCAGAAATGACCATTAGATCATAAGCTTTGTATTTGGATTTTCTTTTGTTTTGATCTGGTTTTGGAAATTACCTAGATGATATGGTTTGGATCTCTAAACCAATTCTCATTATTTACAACAATCAAACATGGCATTGCAAGCATTCATACACAAGTATAAGATTTAATTTATAAAATCTTTTGTTAACCCTAATCTTGGTTAATTAGAACTTGATCCTCATTAATATTTTTGGGGTGTTACAAACCTTCCCCCATTAAACATAATCTCGACCTGAGATTCAGGAAAAACTAGGATCTAAAGAGATTGGGAAACTTCGTCCTCATGTAGTCCTCGCGCTCCCAAGTGGCTTCTTCTTCAGTATGGTTGCTCCACTGAATCTTGAGAAACTTGATACTCCTGGTCCGGGTAGTCCGAAAAGCTTCTTCCAATATACGAATGGGTACTTCACGATAGTTCAAGTCTGAGTTGATCTCCACGGCTCTGTGATCGACGTTCTTGAAAACTTTAGTTGTTTCTAGAACTTCTAAACACATCCGAAGTAACGAGACATGAAACACATCATGCATGGCTGACATCTCTTCTGGCAATTCTATCGGATAAGATACTTATCCTCGGCGACTTAAAATCTTGAAGGGTCCAATGTATCAGGGTGCAAGCTTTCCTTTGAGTTGGAAACGCTGCAATCCTTTCAAGAGTTATACTTTGAGATAAACAAAATCTCTAACATTGAAGGCTAGATCTCGAAGTCTCTTGTCGGCATAACTCTTTTGTCTAGACTAGGCGGTCTTGAGGTGCTCACAGATCTTGTGAACCTTCTCTTCGGCTTCTCGTAGGATGTCGGGTCTGAAGATCTAACTCTCTCCTACTTGCGACCAATTCAGGGGGTATTACACTTCCTTCCATACATAAACTCAAATGGAGACATTTGCAAACTGGCTTGATAACTGTTGTTGTATGAGAATTCTGCGAAAGGGAGGCAATCCTCCCATTTAGATCCATATTCCAACACACAAGATCTAAACATATCTTTGAGTATTTGGTTTACTCTTTCCGTTTGTCCATCGGTCTGCGGGTGATAGGTTGTGCTGAAGTTTAGTTTGGTTCCTAAAACTTCTTGGACTTTCTTCCAAAATCTTGAGGTAAACTGGGTTCCTCGATCTGACACAATGTTCTTGGGGATTCCATGCAAACTGAATATCCTAGCAATGTACAACTCTTCTAGCTTCGAGCTCTAACAAGTGGTCTTGACAGGTAAGAAATGAGCTAATTTGGAAAGTCTATCCACTATGACCCAAATAGAATCATTTTCTCTACTCGATATGGGAAAACTGGTGATGAAATCCATACCAACTGAATCCCATTTCCATTCTAGGATTCGCAAAGGTTGCAAAAGTCCTGCAGGTCGTTGGTGTTCCGCTTTGAATCTCCGAGAGATATCACACTTGGCTATGTAGCTTCCGACTTCTCGCTTCATCTTATGCCACCAAAATTTCTCCTTCAATTCCTAATACATTTTTGTTCCTCCTGGATGGATGGAATAAAGAGTATCATCGACTTCTTGCAAAATAGCTTGTTTCAACTCTGAATCTGCTGGCACACAGATTCGTCCTTTATACCACAGAACTCCTTCTTCATCTTCCGTCAATCCGGGTACCTTACCTGTACCGATACGATGCTTAATTCCATCGATACTAGCATTTCCCTTCTGAGCTTCCTTTATCTGATCTATCATGGTGGGTTGAAGTTCGATACTATCTAGGAATCCTTCGCTAACTAGCTCCTTTCTGAAATCCTCCAACTCCTTATGCAAACTTGGTTGTTCTTTCAGAATCATGGTGTTTAATCTACACGGCAGTCTACTAAGAGCATCCGCTACCACACTGGCCTTGCTGGGGTGATAGTTAATGTGAAGGTCATAATCCTTGATTAACTCTATCCATCTCCTTTTCCTCATATTCAACTCCTTCTGATTAAAAATATACTTCAAGCTCTTGTGATCTGAATAAATCTCACAGTGATTACCCATAAGATAACGACATGATGTTTTCAAAGCTAAAACCACGACGGCTAACTCTATGTCATGGGTGGGATAATTATGTTGATGCTGCTTCAGTTGTCGGGACATATATTATATCACTTTGCATTCTTGCATCATCACACATTTGAGACCAATCTTGGATGCATCACAATACACATCAAAGGTCTTCGTGATATTCAGCATGATCAAAATTGGGGCTGAAATAAATCTCTTCTTGATCTCTTGGAAACTCGCTTCACATTGGTTCGTCCATTCAAACTTCTGATATTTCTTTAATAACTGAGTCATCGGCCTAGAGATGCATGAAAATCCTTCAACAAACTTGCGTTAATATCTCGCTAATCCAAGAAATTCACGAACTTCTGTTTGAGTGGTTGGGGCTCTCCATTCCTCAACATCCTTAATCTTGGCAGGGTCGACTGCAACTCCTCCGATTGACAGAATATGTCCTAGGAATTCGACTTCCTTTAACCAAAATTCACATTTGCTGATGCTCCCTCAAGGTTCCAAGGATGGTTCTTAGGTGCTATTCATGTTCTTCCTCCAATTTGGAGTAGATTGTAATGTCATCGATGAAAACAACGACAAACTTATCCAAGAAGTTCATGAAAATCTTATTCATGAGATCATGAAATAAGAGGGGGCATTGGTTAATCCAAAAGACATGACCTTGTACTCATACAATCCATATCGGGTAGTGAAGGCGGTCTTTGGAATATCCGTTGCATGAATTTTTAGTTGATGATAACCAGTTCTAAGATCAATCTTAGAGAATACTCTGGCACCTGTCAACTAGTCAAACAAATCTTCTATCTTTGGTAGTCGGTACTTGTTCTTGATGGTGACATCATTCAACTTCCGATAATCCATACATAAACGGGTGGCACCATCTTTCTTATCCACAACAGAACAGGTGATCTCCATGGCGATGCACTTGGTTGGATCAGATCTTTGCTAATCATGTCATCTAGTTGCTGCTTGAGCTCCACTAACTCTGATGGGTTCATAATATAGGGTCTCTGAGCTATGGGTCCAGTTCCGAGGATTCGTTCAATGATAAACTCGATATCCCGATCTGGGGGCATATCGGGTAATTCATCTGGGAACAAATCGGGGTATTCACAGACTACTTGAATTGACGAGGCAAGGTCTCAGACACATGCTCACTGATACTCCGGTGCTACTGATCATGGTTATGGCTTTCTTGTTACAATCTATAAGTCCGTGATGTTTCGACATCCAATCCATTCCTAGTACTACTTCCAAACCTTTTGTTCCGAGTACTATTAGATTGACATAGAAATCTATTCCATGAATTATGATAGGTACGTCCTTGAAAATTTTTCTAGCTTTGGTAGTTGATCGAGGTATTTGAACTATCATAACATGTTTCAAAATGGTTGGTTGAATCTTACTAGTGCATGAAAATTCTTCGATCACAAACGTGTGCGATGATCTAGAATCAAACAACACTCTTCCAAGTATTGAATTAACAGAAAACATACCCATCATGACATCTGGCGCTTCCTGGGCTTCTTCAGCATTCATGTGAAACAGACGGTCAACACGGTTGTTCGGGTTGCCTGGGGAGAATCTTTTTCCAGGTTAGACACGACACTACTGCTGGGCAGGTGCAGTAACATTGGGTGCTGCAACAATCTTCTTAGGGCACTCATTGGAGTAGTGACCCGTCACTCCACACTCAAAGCAGGCGATTGTTGACTTCTCCTTTCCCGCAACAGGTACGACATTACTTACAGTCCTTGGGGCAGTATGGTTATTGGTGTTGGCGGGCCTTGGTGGTGCACGGTTGAGGTTATTAGGATTGCCATTGTTGTAGTGTTTGTTGCCTCCGGGCCTCGGGTTTCCTCCACTACGATGGGAAAAGTTTGGGCGGGACATAGGTGTCCTAGTGTTCCTTGGTGCAAATCCAGCATACGAACTGGGGCGATACTTTGGGGTATGGTGGGGTCTAGGTTGATGCATCATATGACGCTTACAGTTCTCAATAGCTAGGTTGATCTTTCCTTCCATCTTGAAAGTTGAGTCCACTAAAGCTTCTAGATCAACAAACGGGATATTGACTAACATTGTCTACATCTCATCATGCAGACCATTCAGAAATCTCTCCTTCTTCTTGGCTTCAGTAACAATCTCATCAGGGGCATACCTAGATACATACATAAATCTATGACGGTACTCTACGACGGTCATCCTTACCTGATTTAGCTCCTTGAATTCATCCCTCATCCGCAGAATCAAACCTGGTGGCACATGATTATGCTGAACTTGAGTTTGAATTCATCCCAAGTCATCATCTGTCCTCCATTCATGGTACGGGTGCTATTCCACCATGCTCTTGCAGAACCAGCCAGATAGTGGGTGGCAAATAGTACTTTCTACGCCTCATCTACTCCAGCAACTTCCAAGTTGTTCTCCATAGTATTCAGCCAATCATCAGCATCTAATGGCTCTTCTGACTTGCTAAAGATAGGGGGATTGGTGTCCTGGAAGTTCTTAAGTTTGGATCCATGATGATCCTGATTTCCATAGCCTTGGTTGTCATGCGCCAGTTGGGCTAAACTCTTGTTGCACTTGAATTGATGTGGCAAGGTCTCAAACACATGCTCAACTGATACTCCGGTGCTACTGGTCATGATTATGGCTTTCTTGGCACAATATATAAGTCCTTGATGTCTCGATATCCAATCCATTACTAGTACTACCTCCAAACCTTTTGTTTCGAGTACTATTAGATTGTCATAGAAATCTATTTCATGAATTATGATAGGTACGACCTTGCAAATTTTTCTAGCTTTGGTAGTTGACCCAGGTATTTGAACTATCATAATATGCTTCAAATTGGTTCGTTGAATCTTACTAGTGCATGCGAATTCTTTGGTCACAAACGAGTGCGATGCTCCAGAATCAGACAACACTCTTCCAAGTACTGAATTAACAGAAACCATACCCAGCACGACATCTGGCGCTTCCTGGGCTTCTTCAGCATTCATGTGAAAAAAACGTCCAACACGGTTGTTCGGGTTGCCTGGGGCGAACCTTTTTCCAGGTTGGACACGACGCTTCTGCTAGGCAGGTGCAGTAACATTGGGTGTTGCAGCAATCTTCTTGGGGCACTCATTGGTGTAGTTACCAATCACTCCACACTCAAAGTAGGTGATTGTTGACTTGTCCTTTCCTGCAACAGGTACGACATTACTTCCAGTCCTTGGGCAGTATTGTTATTGGTGTTGGTGGGCCTTAGTGGTGCACGGTCGAGGTTATTGGGATTTCCATTGTTGTAGTGGTTGTTGCCTCCGGGCCTTGGGTTTCCTCCACTACGATTGGAAAAGTTCGGGCGGGACATAGGTGGCATAGTGTTCCTTGGTGCAAATCCAGCAGACGAACTTGGGCGATATTTTGGGGTATGGTGGGGTCTAGGTTGATGCATCATACGACGCTTACGGTTCTCAGTAGCTTGGTTGATCTTTCCTTACATCTGGATAGCTGAGTCCACTAAAGCTTCTAGATCAGCAAACGGGATATTGACTAACACTATCTGCATCTCATCATGCAGACCATTCAGAAATCTCCCGTTCTTCTTGGCTTCAGTACCAATCTCATCAGGGGCATACCTATATACAGACATAAATCTATCACGGTACTCTACCACGGTCATCCTTCCCTGCTTCAACTCCTTGAATTCATCCCTCATCCGCAGAATCAAACCTGGTGGCACATGGGTTCAGCTAAACTAGAGTTTGAATTCATCTGAAGTCATCATCTGTCCTCCATTCATGGTATGGGTGCTATTACACCAGGCTCTTGTAGAACCGTCCAGATAGTGGGTGCCAAACAGTACTTTCTCCGCCTCATCTACTCTAGCAACTTCCAAGTTGTTCTCCATAGTCTGCAGCCAATCATCAGCATCTAATGGCTCTTCTGACTTACTAAACATAGGGGGGTTGGTGTTCTGAAAGTTCTTAAGTTCAGATCCATGATGATCCTGATTTCCATGGCCTTGGTTGTCATGCGCTAGTTGGGCATCTGTTGAAGAGTAGCAAGATTGGCTTGACGCTCGGTTCTACCGGCTCCTCGGTCGGCTACTAACATATGCAGGATTTGGACCATCAGGTCTTGAGGTGATATGCTTCCTCCACGAGGCATCTAAATATTGAGATAGATCATGAGACAAGAGGGAAATTTTTCTAAGGTTTATGGGTTTGGTTTAAAATCTTTTAAACTTTGAGTATGGCCAAGGTTTGAAATCCAACAAATCATTCTCATTCATTTCAATCACATAATATGAAAAACACATTCTAACACAGCACAACAACAATCAGATGGTTTTAAGAACCATTATGGCAAGCTACGATACAATGGGACTAGATACAACTCACACCTACGACAGTGCTCTGGTGCTACTACTCATCGGAACCGGTGGCTTCTTCATCATCAAAGAAGTCACGGTTCTCATAATTAGTGTGGAACTCCTGGTCCATGTCCTCCAAGTAGTCATCATCATAACTGAGGTACGAGTAGGGATCTCCACGAATATATTCCCCTTCGTTCTCCCTCTCTTCAAGCTGCATGTCTCGCTCGTGGATGGCCTCCTCCAGAGATGATAGCTTGTGACGAAGGCGGGCAATGATGCGATCCTTCTTGTCACGCAGACGACGAAGTGACTAGCTCTCCTTCACGATGATGGCGAAGGTCTGGTCCTTCTTGGTGGCAGCAAGTTGCTTCTCGTTGGCGTCAGCACGAGCGTTGTCCAGCTCCTTCTAACTCTCATGAAGCATGAAGGCAAGATGATCCACATGGTGCCTCAACTCAGGGTGGCCTGCCAGGTCCAAGGGTTGTCCATTGGAGTCATTTCTGGCATATTGAGCGAAGCGGGTGCCAGAAATCTTGTTGATATTCTGCCCACATAGTCGGGCAAGTTCTTCCTGCATTGCTCTAGTCATTCCATCTATCCAGTTGTTCTCTCTGATGCTGAAATGGATCTTCTAAGATGTAGGTGGATCCAACTTTCCTCATAGGTCTGCAACTATCAGCCACTGCAGCTCCCCTCCGGGGTGATCATGGAGTTGAGCTCCATAGAACTCCGGATGCAGGCGCTCCAGAAATTATGCAAGCTTACTCAGGTCATCCTCAAATATGAGATTTGCTCTATTGCCCTACTGATAAAACTTGTTTTAGTTGTAGTTCATCTATAAGTAATTTGAGATGAGTAAGTTAGAGAAGTGATCAAGTGTGCCAAATTTTATGTAAGGTTGCAAAATTTTTAAGGAACATATGACCCTCTATTGGAAAGAATTTCAAGGATAAGAGTGAGAATTGGTTTTCATAGATACTCACTTTCTTTGTTTTGAGAAACTAAATTTTTATAACGTACATGCTAACTAGGGTCTCCTATGGTCAGGATGGTTCTGATACCAACTTTTCAAAACCCGGATTTTTAATCCCAAATGCATGTTATGTCGTACATTGCAATCCCATGATTACCATTTTTTCGAGACATAACATCTTGGTATCATAGTTCATCATGCATTACAAACCATCATAGTCTTACAAATAGTTGATCTCTTCATCAAGTCCACTTACAATCATAGCAGCGGAATAATAATAATATGGGTAGCATGGTCGAGACTCCATCTTCAGGGTCATAGGCAATGCTGACAATGGGATATGATCCTAGTTATCATAAGTGTCCTTCTGTCCATCCTCCTCATAGTCTCCTTCATAGTATGGCCATGGGAATAGCCAGGGACAAAGCCATGAGTACTTTGAAGTACTCGCAAACTTTCACTAAAGTAGTAAGGCCATTCTAATAGGAATCTTAAGCTCTAGGTTTGTTTGCCACAAGCCAATTTTATTTCAACCAGTATCTAGTAATAAAAGCCTAACTTTAGTTATCTAAGTTACTTAGGTGGGAATCTACTTTCATCGCCACAACTTGTGGGGTCAAGTCAAAGTCACCATTCAAATCACGGGTCATTTTGGAAAAACATCTGACAACGGAACAATATGGCCATCCAACTGTCCATAACCGTGGACGCGGTTATTTGAATAGTTTGACACTCTACAGAAGTGGTACACTTTCACCAAAACATTCGATACATCTGTCAGGAACAATCCTAAATCATAATACTTTCAATTACGACTGTCAGGAACAATCCACTCTACAGAAGTGGTATACGGATAATCAATCCTAACCTTTCAATTACGACCCCTAGTATAGGCACCTCTCCTATGAGTTTGTCCTCCCAACCATGACCATCTGTCATCTTGGGAACTGCATAGGTGGACAGTCACATTCACAAGGTAGCCTCAGATCACCTTGTTCCGCGAGGGAACCCATACTAAGACACAAAAACTTCTAGTCAAGTCCTACCCAAATTCGGGTATTATGGTTGTACGGAAAAATTGGAATGGTATCGCATCCAAACCCAACCATCAGTTTTTATCACAGTCAAGTCACATACTGATTCACCATCATATTCAAGTCATTGTTTCCATAACACATGTCAAAACATTTCAATAGAATGACTCCTCATTCCAACGTTTTCATAATCATTTGTTCCCATCTATAATGATCAAGTTTAGTTTAGCACTAGCATCTATCAAATGGGGGTGTCACTAGTGGTGGGGTACTATGCTGGTGTATCTACCTGCATCAAGTTCTAAGCTCTTGATGACACTTTCCTAATCTTCAGCTAATCATCAAATTAATTAACTACTAGAACAACTTTGCAAAAAGGGGTAAAAAGTAAAGCTTGCAAGTAAAACTGGGATTTGGTATAATAAAAAGGGGTATCGGTAGTGCTTGCAAGTGAGGCTTGCATGGTTTATATTAGCTTGCATATAATAGCTTGCATAGTGTAGCTTGCCTTGATTTGTAAGGTTGTCGAAGTTCTCGTCCTCGTCTTCGTAGAATTCCTCCTCTTCATAGCCCGGATTGATACTAGCGTCTATAAATAAATACGAGGTACACAATCACCAAACAATACTTAAATACTTATATTTATCACACAAGGGTCACACTAGATGATCTAGCATCATCTCTATCATTACAATAAAGGGGTGATAAGATTTTATTTATCTTATTTTTAGAAAAGTAATTTCTACTCATTGAAAAGTTACTTAAGATTTAATATTATCCAATTCAAATATGGTATCATATTGACACATGTTATCACCATATATTCTAATACTTGAGAATGTTATTTGAAGTAGTTGGCCTAATTTATAAAGATTAACACTATTATTTAATAATATTTAAGTGGCTAAAAATGACTAGAAAGCCATTCTTTAATTTTTGGTCTAGGACTATTGTATGTAATTATGTATATTTTTACATAGTCAGAAAGGTCTTGTCCAATGTGATTTTTGAGAGTTGGAATCAACTCAAAATCACTTATGGTTGAATTTTGAAAAATGTTTGAAGTTGCAAAAGCTACTATCTTGTTATTTCTACTGAGGGTTATCCATAGTTTTAAACTGTTTGAATCCAACAGGAGTGATTAGATATTTCCACATACTTTCAAACAAAATTGGATTCGTTCAATTTGGTGCAGTGAATCTTCCTGAATTGATTTTTAAAGTTTCATACAGTAGGGTATTTTAAAATAAAAGACAAAACTAAGTTTGAATTGACAGGATGCATGCAGGAATGCAAATGGGATGGCCCATCTACGCAAAACTCGCATAGCTTGCTGCTCCGGGCTGGTCCTACCTGTCAACGACTAACAACATGCGAAGCGGTATCAGCGAATCTAGGCCTTACGATTAGAGCGCGATCGATGGCTTAGTGTTGTCGTCTCCGTCGCAGGACACGTCCGGGATAGAACCCTAGCTCTACAGTGGGGGTCGTCGGGGGCTTACCAGGGCTCCAGCTAGGTCAGGCGATGTGGGCGAACGAACGAGTCTACGACGGCGGTTCGATTGGTGGTCGTGGCAGTTCCTGGGGCGGCTCCTAGCTTCGGCTCCTTTGTTCCTCTACACGGCGAACTCTGGTGAAATTCCGGCGAAGTGGTGCTCGCCTTGCTCCAGGGTTGGGTCAGAGAGGTTCCTAGGTGAGAGAGGATTGGAATGGTGTGTGTTTTGGGGTCGGGGGAGGGCTCTATTTATACTGTGGCGAAGGGGGCACGACGACATGGCTTGGGGTAGCCAGCGACGCAGTTACAGTGAGCTATAGGAATGGCCAAGGGCATAGGTCGACGTGGTGCTTTAGGGAGATCGTCATACGCACGGTGGCACGGCGAGGCGTGGTCTAAATCGTTCTAGAACATCTGTGGTCTGTGACAGTACCGGCGGCATTCGTCAGGGCGTACGGTGGTCACGGCGATCGCGCGATCAAACGATCATGTCTGGGATCTTGCTGGAATCATGGTGAACATAATGGCGCAAGGTGAGGGCGAGGCGCTGCGTGTGCACGCGGGATTGCTCGGCGCTCTGGAGCGGCGATCGGCATGGTCTGGCATTAAATGGGCACGGCTTTGCTGGCGTCTCCTCGACCTATCTTTGGTCGGGGTGTGCACAGGCAGAGGCGGCGAGGTAAGGACTACCTCCTAGCCATCATGGGAGACGGAAACACGGTCTATGGAATCGTGTCCACGTCGGGGTGGCAAGGTGAGCTCGGGTACCATTTTGCATGGGTCAAAGGGAGAGTGATAGGATCTCCATTGCATAGGATAGTACTGGGTGAGTTAAGGACATGACGTATGAGCTCCGTGAGGTCACAATGGTGAGTAAAGGATTGATCAAAAAAGTGAATAGTTGTTGAGTTTGTACTGTGATCACCATGTGTTCGGTCTAATGACCGCAAGAACTAAACCATCACATTTTCCAGCGATTTTTGGTGGGTGTTCTGGTACTAATCTTTGTAGTCTCTGGGTGCAATGGTTTGCTAAGTTGTGAAGGTTTGAGTGGTATTCCAAAAATGGCTATCTTGATACATAAGATAGACTCAAATTTGAATTTCCTCTCAAAAGAGTTTGAAAATATTTCTGCAAAGTTGGAAAGCTCCATTGGGTGTAGTGTCACTAGGTCTAGCAAGGGGAGAAAATAAATTGAAAAGTTTATGTTTGAGATTAGTTACTAGATATTCTCAAAGTGAGCTATTGGTTAACTTGGGCAGAAATGACAATTAGATCATAAGCTTTGTATTTGGATTTTCTTTTGTTTTGATATGGTTTTGATCTCTAAACCAATTCTCATCATTTACAACAATCAAACATGGCTTTGAAAGCATTCATACACAAGCATAAGATTTAATTTCTAAAAGCTTTTGTTAACCCTAATCTTGTTTAATTATGTAACATCCTAAAAATATTAAACTAGAATCATCAAACTCTAATCACCAAATTTAGGGTTAACAAAAACTTGTCCAAATAAAATATGAAAGCATTCATATGTGTGTGTATTGAAATTTGGATTCTTTTGAATTGCCATTATTATGTGTTTCTTTGCTTGTAAAATGATTCTTAGGTGAAATAAACATCATCTAAACAATCCCCAAACTTTTCCCAAAGACAAATAAATCAAAACAAAGAAATTAAGTGAATGGTCACTTTGGCCAATTTAACTCCCATGCCTACTTTGGCTATCTCTAAATTTTAGAACTTAACAGAAACTTGTTTGGATATCTGCACCCCTTGATAGTACTCATAACAAAGTATCAAGGCCCACCTTGTGATCATCCAGAAACATTCAAATGCATAGTTTAAATGACAGTTTAAAATTGAATCTAATTCATATGGGAAGATCCCACTTTTTCAAAAAACCCTCAAACCAACTCAACTTTCAAAACCTAAGCATCTACAGACTCACCAGCACATGCCTAGCACACCCACCAAAAATAATTTCAAAATTCAAAACATGAATTCATGCGGACATTTCATCAAACATCTTGCAGATACAAATCAAACAAAATCAAAACACTATAGTGTGCAGTGATTATGGCCTAACTTTTTCCCTCTCTGGACACCACTAGCCTTAGTAGATCATCTAACAACCTTAACTAATCACTAGCCCCACTGTAAGCTTGCCAATATCATCAATGGTGAACAGGCCGAGAGCACCCATGTCACCCAAGTGTGGACAGCAGGATAGAGGAAGAACTAGCCGTGCCAACCTTGTCTGGGAGGTATCCCATGCCTCACCACCCCCTCTCGACCAGCCCTGCCTCGCAGATAGCAACCAGAACCGCCAGGAACGCCGCGCCCGTGCCGCTGTTGACCATGCCGACGCGCACCGCAGAGAACGCTCCGTTCCCACGCAACCCGACCACCTCGAGCCCTCGCCGCCCGCCAGCATGCTACCCACCATCCCAGGAGACCGCCAGACATGCCCATTTCTCTGCTCGTGCCGCGTAGCCACCGCTCGCCGCAGAGTTCGCTGGCTCTGCCTCGTAGAGAATCGTGCGTTCCCGACCGTTTTCCACCGCCCCTACACGCGCATTAAAGCCCTAGAGCATCGCCAAGAGACCACCGATCGATCGCCACCCTCGGCCATGCCTCTAGCTGCCCATAGCCATGTCGCCACCGTCGCCTGCCCATCCCGCTCGGTGTCACCGTCGAGCCTATAAAAGGAGGCCACCCCCAGACGAACTGAGCACACCATCTCACTCCCCTCACTTCATTGATCGTTCACCCCACTCCCGTAGCAAGGCGAGCAACACATCACCGGAATTGCACCGGAGCAGGCCGCCTCTGGAAAAGAAGGGCGCCGTCGATTTCGTCCACCCCAGGAGGAGCTGTCGATACTAGGAGGTTCGCCATCATCGACTTCGTCGTTCGCCCGCATCGCCGACCTTCGCCTGAGCCCCGGTGAGCCCCCGACGACCCCGACCTCCCGCGTTAGGTTTCTGTCTTGCCGGCGCCGCCCGACATGGACGATGAGTAGCAGCCATTCGACTAGACTTAGATCGTGCGGATGAGATTGCCCCGTACCGCTTCGCGTTTAAAGAGTCACTGACCAGTAGACCCCCCCTGTCAGTTGCGCCTCACGCCACGGAGTGACACTAGGCCGGCCCATTAGCAGTTCCCGCGCAGCCCAGTCGTTTGAATTTAACTTTTTCCATTATAATTCAAACATAGTTCTGTACCCATTTTCAAAAATCAACCGAGCTCGTTTCAGTGAACCAAATTGAATGAAACTAATTTTTTTAGAAAGCATTTGAAATTCTTAATCCAAGCCCGTTGGATTCAAATCATTTGAATCTATAGATCAACCTTGGTAAAAATAACAAGGCAGAAGCTTTTCTGCATTCAAACATTTTTCAAAATTAAACCATAATAGCTTTTGAGTTGATTCCAACTCTCAAAAATCATAATTGATCATACCTTTCAGAATATATAAAAATATATGGGTTTACTTACAGAAATAATGTTCAAGTAATAAAAGAAGGCCACATAGGCATTTCTAGTCATTTATTGTTATTTAAAATTAAAGGTTAAATCTTATTAAATTGTGACACCACTTTAAATCACATTCCCATGTACTGAAATATGTGGTGATGACATGTGTCAACATGATCCCATGTTTGGTTTGGAGAATATTAAACCTTAAGTAGTTTTTCAATGAGTAGAAATTACTTTCCTAAAAATAAAAGAAATAATCTTGTAATGTTAGTGATGATGCTAGATCATCTTTAGGACCCTTTTGTGTGATGATTGAAAATAGTTAAGTATTGTTTGGTGATTGTGTACCTCATATTTATTCATAGATGCTAGTACCGACCAAGGATACGAGGAGGAAGGAGGATACTACAAAGAAGAAACCGAGGAGAACTTCAACCACTGCTCTGCACAAGGCAAGCCAATACTTGCAAACTATTAACTTAGCAAGCTTATACTGATACTGTCAACACCCGGATTTTTCAATCCTAGATGCCTGTTATGCCATACATCGCAATCCCAGGATTACCATTTTTGCGAGACATAACAGAATTGGATACCATAGTACATCATCCATTACAAACGATACATAAGTTCTTACACAAATAGGGATCTCCTGATCCAGTTCTTAATACAACATCAAGAAGCGGAATACGTAACAATAACGATAGCGTAGGCGAAGCTCCATCTTCGGGGTCACAGGCAATGCTGACGATGGGAGATGATCCTAGTTGTCGTAACCTTCCTGGGTTCCATCTTCCAGGTACTCCTCTTCATAGTCTGGCCATGGGAATAGCCAGGGACAAAGCCATGAGTACTCTTTAAGTACTCGAAAACTAATACTAATAGGTAAAGGGGTTTTTTGGATAATAGGACACTAGGCTCTAGGGTTGTTTTGCAAAAGCCAGATTTATCTCTACTAAGCTCCAAAGCTAGTCAACATTTTATAAATCCTAAGCGGGAACTTGTATTTCATATCACAACTCTGTTGTGGTCAAGTCAAAGTCTCAATTCATCTCACAGGTCATTTTGAAAAGTCTGACGGGGGAACAGTATGGCCACTCCAACTGTCCATAACCGCAGACGCGGCTATTTGAATAGTTTGACACTCTGCAGAGACTGTACACTTTCACCACAACGTTCGATACATCCGTCAGGAACAAATCCTGAATTCACCATACTCAGTATGCGGATAATCAATCCTAACCTTTCGATTACACGCCCTAGTATAAGCACCTCTCATGTGAGTTTGGCCTCCCAACCATGACTAACTGTCATCTTGGGTACTGCACAGGTGGACAATCTTCACAAGGTAGCCTCACTGCACTCGGCCGTGAGGGAACTAATACTAAGGAATATAAGTTTCCAGTCAAGCCCTACCCAATATTCGGGTATTGTGGTTGTACGATAAAATTGGAATGATATCGCATCCAGACAACCATCAGTTTTATAAAGGGATAAGGCTCATGCCTCAACATTTTTATCACCAAAATTCTCAAGTGTTTGGAAACACATGTCCAAAACATTTGAATAGAATGATCCATCATTCCAAGGTTTTCATAACCATTTTTCCACCAAGTATTCCCATCTAAAGTTAATCAAGTTTTATGCTTAGCACTAGCATCTACAGGTGGGGGTAGTAATGATGAGGGGTGGTAACTAGTGGAGTTTCAACTAAGTACAACCTTATGTCTCAGGCTGATGTCAAGGTTTCTAACTTACGCCAAATTTTATGCTCTTTATGCAACCTTCAGCATCTTTCCAATATCTACCAGTCACTTAAGTAAACTCTAAGTTAGCTTTGATAAAGAAATAAAGTAAGAAGCTTGCACATAAAACTAGGATTGGATTATCAAATGTGTATGATCACATATGCTTAAGGCATAGTAACAAGTAGGGGTTTGTTGCATCAGTAGGGTATCCTGCAAGTGTTATCTTGCATCAATGTAAATATAAGATTGCCTTGTGCAGAGTAGTGGTTGTATTTCTCCTCGGCTTCTTCTTCGTAGTATCCTCCTTCCTCCTCGTATCCCTGGTCGGTACTAGCGTCTATGAATAAATACGAGGTACACAATCACCAAACAATACTTAACTACTTGCAATCATCACACACAAGGGTCCTATGGATGATCTAGCATCATCCCTAACATTACAAGGTTAAGGCTTGGTTTAAATCTTTTTATTTTTAGAAAAGTAATTTCTACTCATTGAAAAACTACTTAAGATTTAATATTCCCCAAACCCAACATGGGATCATGTTGACACATGTCATCACCACATATTGTAGTCCATGGGAATGTGATTTAAAGTGGTGTCACAATTTAATAAGGTTATATCCTTTTATTTTAATTAATTAAAGTGGTTAGAAATGCTTATGTAGCATTCTTTTATTACTTGAACATTATTTCTGCAGGTAAACCTATATATTTTTATATATTATGAAAGGTATGGTTAAATGTGATTTTTGAGAGTTGGAATCAACTCAAAATCTATTAGGGTTTAAATTTGAAAAATATTTGAATGCAGAAAAGCTTCTGCTTTGTTATTTTTACCATGGGTGATCTATAGATCCAAATGACTTGAATCCAACGGGCTTGGATTCAGCATTCACAGACCGTTTCAACAAAATTGGTTTCATTCAATTTGGTGCACTGAATCGATCTGGGTTGATTTTTTAAGTTGGGTACAGAAGTGTGTTTGAATTGAAATAGAAAAAGTTTAATTTGAATAAGCTGGCTGCAAGGAAAAATTCTTGGGCGGCCTACTAAGCGCCTTGCTCCCTGGGCTGCTTAAGTGGGTGTCCCCACTCGTCGGTGACACGGTCTTGGGCGGCGGTATGGGCGGCGTGGATCGCTCGATCTAGTTCTAATCTAATGGCTGGGAGTCATCGTCGACGCGAGACAACTCACGAGAACGAAACCTAGCGCCGGTGAGGGTCTTGGGGCTCACCGGAATCTTGGCGAGGGCGAGGCGGGCGAGCGAAGTCGACGACGGCGAAATCAGGGGTGGTCGCGGCAGCTCTTGGGGCGGCTCCAATCGCTGGCTCCCTTCTTCTCAGGCAGCGGCAGGCTCCAGTGAAATTACGGCGAGGTGGTGCTCGCCTTGCTCTGAGAATGGTGTGGCATGATCAGGGAGGAGAGGGAGTGAGATGGTGTGAAGAAATCGTGCGGTGGCCTCTATTTATAGTCGCGAGGACCATCGGGCGCAGTGAGCTCGTCGGGCGAGGTTACAAGCTAAAAGGCATGGGCAAGGGTAGGGAGTGCGGTGTCTCTGGCGATGCTCAACGACATGGTCTCGAGGCATGGGGCGGTGTGGTTTAGTTCGAATGAGCGGTGCTCACGCAGTGAGGCGGCGTCTTCGACGGCGGTGGGCTGGCTGACGCAGGCGTAAACGGGATGTCTGGCGGTCTCCTGGGTCGGTGGGGATTGTGTATGCACGCAGCGAGGGCGGCACGCAGTCTGTGGGCGATGGTCGAGGGTGGCGCTCTGGCGCACGCTCGGCATGGTCTGGGCGCGGCTTGTGCGCGTGGTCCAGGGTTTGACAACGCTCGTGGCTGGGACAATGAGTGGCGGTGGACGGTGGGCTGCCTCCCAGACATGCTGGCTAGGCTTGCTGCTGCTCCTAGCTTGCTGTCGACTATGGGGTGGCAAGGTTGGCTTCGGTTGTTCACCATTGATGATAATGGCAAGCTCACAGTGGTGCTAGTGCCTGGCTAATCTTCCTAGATGATCTACTGAGTTGTGTGTGAGCTAAATGGGGAACCAGTTAGGCAAGAATCACTGCTCACAATAGTGTTTGAAGTTTGTTTGATTTGTGTCTGCAACCTGTTTAATGAAATGGCCGCGTGAAATCAAGTTTTGAATTTTGAAATGATTTTTGGTGGGTGTGCTAGATTGGTGCTGGTGAGTCTGCAGATGCTTGGGTTTTGAAAATTGAGCTTGTTTGAGTAGTTTTTGAAAAAGTGGGATCTTCCCATATGATAAAGATTCAATTTTGAATTTTCATTTAAACTATGCATTTGAAAGTTTCTGGATGATCACAAAGTGGGCCTTGATACCTTGTTATGAGTACATTCAAGGGGTGCAAAGATCCAGAAAATTTTCTGTTAGGTTCTGAAAGTTTGAGACAGCCAAAGTAGGCATGGGAGTTAAATTGGCCAAAATGACCATTCATTTCAAATATGTGTTTTGATTTACTTGTCTTTAGGAAAAGTGTGGGAAATGTTTTAGATGATGTTTATTTCACCTAAGAAACATTTTACAAGCAATGAAACAAACAAACAAGATGGTTTTTAAAAGAATTAAAAATCCATGCACACACATATGCACACATTCCTTATTTTAATTAGAAAAGTTTTTGTTAACCCTAATTTTGATAATTAGAATTTGATGATCCAAGCTTAGTATTTTTGGGATGTTACAAACCTTCCCCCCTTAAACAAAATCTCGTCCCGAGATTTGAAAAAGGACGAAAAGATTACCTAGGATTTGAAGAGATCGGGAAACTCCGTCCTAATGTGATCTTCGCGCTCCCAGGTAGCTTCCTCTTCTTTGTGGTTGCTCCACTGAATCTTGAGAAACTTGATGATTCGGGTTCGGATAGTTCGAAAAGCTTCTTCCAAAATGCGGATGGGTACTTCGGGATAGGTTAGGTCATCGTTGATCTCTATGGTCCGGTGATCGATATTCTTGAACACTTCGGTCTTCTTGGGGATTTCGAGACACTTGTGAAGTAACGAGATATGGAACACATTGTGCACAACTGACATCTCTTCAGGTAGTTCCAATTGATACGATACTTCTCCTTGATGGTTCAGAATTTTGAAAGGTCCGATATATCTGGTGGCTAACTTTCCTTTGAGTTGGAAACGCTGCATTCCCTTCAATGGCGACACTTTCAGATAAACAAAATCTCCTATGTTGAAGGCGAGATCTCGACGTCTCTTGTCGGCATAACTCTTCTGTTGGGATTGGACGGTCTTGAGGTGCTCACGAATCCTGTGAACCTTCTCTTCTGCTTCTCGGAGGATGTCGGGTCCAAAAATCTGACTCTCTCCTACTTCCGACCAGTTCAAAGGGGTGCGACACTTTCTTCCGTACATGAATTCAAATGGGGCCATTTGCAAACTGGCTTGGTAACTATTGTTGTAGGAAAATTCTGCAAACGGCAGACAGTCTTCCCACTTGGATCCATATTCTAGCACACATGCTCTAAGCATATCTTCGAGTATTTGATTTACTCGCTCGCTTGTCCATCGATTCCGAGGGTGATACGCTGATCTTGAAATATAGGCGGGTTCCTAAACCTTCTTGGACTTTCTTCCAGAATCTCGAGGTAAACTGAGTTCCTCGATCCGATACTATGTTCTTGGGGACTCCGTGCAAACTGACGATTCTAGCGATGTATAACTCTGCTAGCTTCGAACTCTGATAGGTGGTTTTAATGGGCAAGAAATGGGCGACTTTGCACAATCTGTCCACTATGACCCAGATAGAGTCATTTCCCCTACTATAAGTAGGTAGTCCAGTGATAAAGTCCATTCCGGAATTTGCAAAGGTTGCAACAATCCAGCAGGTCTTTGATGTCCTGCCTTGACTCGCTGACATATATCACACTTGGCGATATAGCTTCCGATTTCTCTCTTCATCTTATGCCACCAAAATTACTCTTTCAAATCTTGATACATCTTAGTCCCTCCGGGATGGATAGAATAAAGAGTATCATGAGCCTCCTTCAAGATAACTTCTTTCAACTCCGAATCTTCTGGTACACAAAGGCGTCCTTTGTACCACAGAACTCCTTCTTCGTCCTCGGTGAATCCGGGTACTTTGCCCGTACCGATACGACGCTTGATTCCGTCGATACTGTTCCCTTCTGCGCCTCTTTAATCTGACTGATCAAAGTGGGCTGAAGTTCTATGCTAGCCAAAAATCCTTCACTTACTAATTCCATTCGAAAATCTTCCATCTCCTTGTGCAAACTTGGTTGCTCCTTCAAAATCATGGAGTTCAAGCGGCACGACAATCTGCTAAGGGCATCGGCTACCACGTTGGCTTTACCAGGGTGATAGTGAATGTCCAGGTCGTAATCTTTGATTAGCTCAATCCATCTTCTCTGCCTCATATTCAACTCCATCTGAGTGAATATATACTTTAGGATCTTGTGATCCGAATAAATCTCACAATGGTTTCCCATTAGGTAATGTCTCCATGTCTTCAGGGCTAGGACTACTGCTGCGAGTTCGAGGTCATGGGTTGGATAGTTCTGCTCGTGTTGCTTCAATTTTCGAGATAGATAAGATATAACTTTGCCTTCTTGCATTAGCACACATCCGAGACTGTCAACACCCGGATTTTTCAATCCTAGATGCCTGTTATGCCATACATCGCAATCCCAGGATTACCATTTTTGCGAGACATAACAGAATTGGATACCATAGTACTTCATCCATTACAAACAATACATAAGTCTTACACAAATGGGGATCTCATGATCCAGTTCTTAATACAACATCAAGCAGCGGAATACGTAATAATAATGGTAGCATAGGCGAAGCTCCATCTTCGGGGTCACAGGCAATGCTAACGATGGGAGATGATCCTAGTTGTCGTAAACTTCCTGGGGTCCATCCTCCAGGTACTCCTCTTCATAGTCTGGACATGGGAATAGCCAGGGACAAAGCCATGAGTACTCTTTAAGTACTCGCAAACTAATACTAACAAGTAAGGGGTTTTCGGATAATAGGACACTAGGCTCTAGGGTTGTTTTGCAAAAAGCCATGTTTATCTTTACTAAGTTCCACAACTAGTCGAAATTTTATATCTCCTAAGTAGGATCTTGTAATCCAGGTCACAACTCTGTTGTGGTCAAGTCAAAGTCGCAATTCATTTCACAAGTCATTTTAAAAGGTCTGACGGGGGAACAGTATGGCCACTAATCTGTCCATAATCATGACGCGGCTATTCGAGTAGTTTGACATTCTACAGAGATTGTACACTTTCACCACAACATTCGATACATCCGTCAGGAACAAATCCTGAATTCACCATACTCAGTATGCGAATAATCAATCCTAACCTTTCAATTACACTCCCTAGTATAAGAACCTCTCCTGTGAGTTTGGCCTCCCAACCATGACCACTGTCATCTTGGGTACTGCACAGGTGGACAATCTTCACAAGGTAGCCTCAGATCAGACCTTGGCCGGGAGGGAACTAATACTAAGGTATATAAGTTTCCAGTCAAGCCCTACCCAATATTCAGGTATTGTGGTTGTACGCTAAAATTGGAATGGTATCGCATCCAGACAACCATCAGTTTTATAAAGGGCTAAGGCTCATGCCTCAACATTTTAATCACCAAAATCATCAAGGGTTTGGAAACACATGTCCAAAACATTTCAATAGAATGATCCATCATTCCAAGGTTTTCATAACCATTTTTCCACCAAGTATTCCCATCTAAAAGTTGATCAATTTTATGCTTAGCACTAGCATATACAGGTGGGGGTAGTAATAATGAGGGGTGGTAACTGGTGGAGTTTCACTAAGTCCAACCTTATATCTTAGAATGATATCAAGGTTTCTAGCTTAGGCCAAATTTTGTGCTCTTTAAGAAACCTTCAGCACAACTGTCTAGTATCTACCAAACTCTTAGATAGACTCTAAGTAATCTTTGATAAAGAAATAAAATAAGATGCTTGCCATAAAACTAGGATTGGTTTAGCAAGTGGGTATGATCACATATGCTTAAGGCATAAAGTAGTCATCTCACAAGTAATGGGTTTTTGGCATCAGTAAGGTATCTTGCAAGTGTTAGCTTGCATAGGTCAACTGGATTAGTAAGGCTTGCATCAATGTCAGTATAAGCTTGCCTTGTGCAGAGCAGTGGTTGAAGTTCTCCTTGGCTTCCTCTTCGTAGTATCCTCCTTCCTCCTCGTATCCTTGGTCGGTACTAGCGTCTATGAATAAATACGAGGTACACAATCACCAAACAATACTTAACTACTTACAATCATCACACACAAGGGTCCTATATATGATCTAGCATCATCTCTAACATTACAAGGTTAAGGTTTGGTTTAAATCCTTTTTATTTTTAGAAAAGTAATTTCTACTCATTGAAAACTACTTAAGATTTAATATTCTCCAAACTAAACATGGGATCATGTTGACACATGTCATCACCACATATTGTAGTCCATGGGAATGTGATTTAAAGTGGTGACACAATTTAATAAGGTTTTACCCTTTTATTTTAATTAATTAAAGTGGCTAGAAATGCTTATGTAGCATTCTTTTATTACTTGAACATTATTTCTGCAAGTAAACCTATATATTTTTATATATTCTGAAAGGTATGGTTAAATGTGATTTTTGAGAGTTGGAATCAACTCAAAATCTTTTATGGTTTGAATTTGAAAAATGTTTGAATGTAGAAAATCTTCTGCCTTGTTATTTTTACTATGCGTGATCTACAGATCCAAATGACTTGAATCCAACGGGCTTGGATTAAGCATTCACGGACCTTTCAAACAAAATTGGTTTCATCCAATTTGATGCACTGAGTTGATCTGGGTTGATTTTTGAAGTTGGGGACAGAAGTGTGTTTGAATTTAA
Source organism: Avena longiglumis (assembly GCA_030063025.1). NCBI lineage: Eukaryota > Viridiplantae > Streptophyta > Magnoliopsida > Poales > Poaceae > Avena > Avena longiglumis. The sequence continues at coordinate 449,662,704 of CP125973.1, read as the reverse complement.
AAAGAAAAGGTTTAATTTGAATTGCTGGGCTGCGCGGGAAATTCTAACGGGCCGGCCTGCTAAGCGCAGTGCTCCCGCGGGCTGCTTAAGTGGGTGTCCCCACTCGTCAGTGACACGGGGATGGGCGAAGCGGTATGGGGCAACGTGGATCGTTCGATCTAGTTCTAATCCAACGGCTGAGGGTCATCGTCGACGCGAGACAGCTCCGGCGAGAATGAAACCTAGCGCGGCCTGGGAGGGGTGCTGGGGGCTCACCGAGGTATAGGCGAGGGTCAGCGAGGCGGGCGAACGACGAAGTTGACGACGGCGAACCTCCTGGTACCGGTGGCTTCTCCTGGGGCAGCTCCAATCGTTGGCTCCTTTCTTCTCCGGCAGCGGCAGGCTCCAGTGAAATTCCGGCGAGGTGGTGCTTGGCTTGCTCTGAGGATGGTGTGGCACGGTCAGTGGGGAGAGGGGAGTGAGATGGTGTGAAGAAATCGTGCAGGGGTGGCCTCTATTTATAGTCGAGCGAGGGGACCGTCGGGGCGCACGGTGAGCTTGTCGGGGGCGACGTTACAGGCGGCTATAGGCATGGGCAAGGGTAGGGGACGGTGTTGTGTCTCCTGGCGATGCTCAACGGCATGGTTGCGAGGCATGGGGCGGTGTGGTTTGTTCAGGAACGGGCGGCGCTCTGCGCGGCAGAGGCGGCGTCTTCGACGGCGGGCAGTGGCTGTATGGCACGGGGCGGCAAACGGGGGTGTCTGGTGGTGATCGTGTGTGCGCGTGGTGAGGGCGGCGCGCGGTCTGTGGGCGCTGGTCGCGGGTGGCGCTCTGGCGCACGCTCGGCATGGTCTGGGCGTGTCTCGTGCGCGTGGTCCAGGGCTTGGCAACGCTTGAGGCTGGGACAGGCAGTGGCGGTGGATGGTGGGATACCTCCCAGACATGCTGGCTAGGCTTGCTGCTGCTCCTAGCTTGCTGTCCAAAATGGAGTGAAATTGAGGTGCTCGGCTGTTCACCATTGATGGCAATGGCAAGCTCACAGGGGTGCTAGTGTTGGGCTAATCCTTCTAGATGATCTAATGGGTTGTGTGTGAGCTAACTAGGGAACAAGTTAGGCTCAAAACACTGCACACTATAGTGTTTGATGTTTTGTTTGATTTGTGTCTGCAACCTGTTTGATGAAATGGCCGCATGAAATCAAGTTTTGAAGTTTGAAATGAATTTTGGTGGGTTTGCTAGATTGGTTCTGGTTAGTCTGCAGATGCTTGGGTTTTGAAAGTTGAGCTTGTTTGAGTGGGTTTTGAAAAAGTGGGATCTTCCCATATGAAGAAGATTCAATTTTGAATTGTCATTTAAACTATGCATTTGAAAGTTTCTGGATGATCACAAAGTGGGCCTTGATATCTTGTTAGGAGTACATTCAAGGGGTGCAAAGATCCAGAAAAGTTTCTGTTAGGTTCTGAAAGTTTGAGACAGCCAAAGTAGGCATGGGAGTTAAATTGGTCAAAATGACCATTCACTTAATATATTTGTTTTGATTTACTTGTCTTTAGGAAAAGTGTGGGAAATGTTTTAGATGATGTTCTTTTCACATGAGAAACATTTTACAAGCAATGGATCACACAAACAAGGTGGTTTTTAAAGAAATTCAAAATTCATGCATACACATATACATGCATTCATGAATTCATTTAGAAAAGTTTTTGTTAACCCTAATCTTGATGATTAGTGTTTTGATGATCTAAGTTTGATATTTTTGGGATGTTACAAACCTTCCCCCCTTAAAAAAATCTTCCCGAGATTTTAAAAAGGACGAAAAGATTACCTAGGATTTGAAGAGATCGGGAAACTCCGTCCTGATGTGATCTTCGCGTTCCCAGGTAGCTTCCTCTTCTGTGTGGTTGCTCCACTGAATCTTGAGAAACTTGATGCTTCGGGTTCTGGTAGTTCGAAAGGCTTCTTCCAATATACAGATGGGTACTTCGGGATAGGTCAGGTCATCATTTATCTCTATGGTCCGGTGATCGATATTTTTGAACACTTCGGTCTTCTCGGGGACTTCGAGACATTTGCGAAGTAACGAGATATGGAACACATTGTGCACAGCTGACATCTCTTCTGGTAGTTCCAGTTCATACGATACTTCTCCTCGACGGTGAAATTTTTTGAAAGGTCCGATATATCTGGGGGCTAACTTTCCTTTGAGTTGGAAATGTTGCATTCCCTTCAATGGCGACACTTTCAGTTAAACAAAATCTCCGATGTTGAAGGCGAGGTCTCGACGTCTCTTGTCGGCGTAACTCTTCTGTCGGGATTGGGCGGTCTTGAGGTGTTCACGAATCTTGTGAACCTTCTCTTCTGCTTCTCGTAGGATGTCGGGTCCAAAAATCTGACTCTCTCCTACTTCTGACCAGTTCAAAGGGGTGCGGCACTTTCTTCCGTACATGAATTCAAATGGGGCCATTTGCAAACTGGCTTGGTAACTATTGTTGTATGAAAATTCTGCAAACGGCAGATAGTCTTCCCACTTGGATACATATTCTAGCACACATGCTCTAAGCATATCTTCGAGTATTTGATTTACTCGCTCCGTTTGTCCATCGGTCTGAGGGTGATACGCGGTACTGAAATCTAGGCGGGTTCCTAAACCTTCTTGGAATTTCTTCCAGAATCTCGAGGTAAACTGAGTTCCTTGATCCGATACTATATTCTTGGGGACTCCATGCAAACTAACGATTCTAGCGATGTACAACTCCGCTAGCTTCGAACTCTGTTAGGTGGTTTTAACGGGCAAGAAATGGGCGACTTTGGACAATCTGTCCACTATGACCCAAATAGAGTCATTTCCCCTACTACAAGTAGGTAGTCCAGTGATAAAGTCCATTCCTACAGAATCCCATTTCCATTCCGGAATTTGCAAAGGTTGCAACAATCCAGCGGGTCTTTGATGTCCTGCCTTGACTCGCTGACATATATCACACTTGGCGATATAGCTTCCGATTTCTCTCTTCATCTTATGCCACCAAAATTGCTCTTTCAAATCTTGATACATCTTAGTTCCTCCGGGATCGATAGAATAAAGAGTATCATGAGCCTCCTTCAAGATAACTTCTTTCAACTCCGAATCTGATGGTACACAAAGGCGTCCTTTGTACCACAGAACTCCTTCTTCGTCCTCGGTGAATCCGGGTACTTTGCCTGTACCGATACGATGTTTGATTCCGTCGATACTGGCATTTCCCTTCTGCGCCTCTTTAATCTGACTGATCAAAGTGGGCTGAAGTTCTATGCTAGCCAAAAATCCTTCACTTACTAACTCCATTCGAAAATCTTCCATCTCCTAGTGCAAACTTGGTTGCTCCTTCAAAATCATGGAGTTCAAGCGGCACGGCAATCTGCTAAGGGCATCGGCTACCACGTTGGCTTTACCAGGGTGATAGTGAATGTTCAGGTCGTAATCCTGGATTAGCTCAATCCATCTTCTCTGCCTCATATTCAGCTCCTTCTGAGTGAATATATACTTTAGGCTCTTGTGATCCGAATAAATCTCACAACGGTTTCCCATCAGGTAATGTCTCCATGTTTTCAGGGCTAGAACTACGGCTGCGAGTTCGAGGTCATGGGTTGGGTAATTTTGCTCGTGTTGCTTCAATTGTCGCGATAGATAAGATATAACTTTGCCTTCTTTCATTAGCACACATCTGAGACCAATCTTGGATGCGTCACAATACACATCGAAGGGCTTCGTGATATCCGGCATGATTAGGATTGGGGCTGAAATCAATCTCCTCTTGAGTTCCTGAAAACTCGCTTCACACTTATCGGTCCATTCAAAATTCTTGTCCTTCTTCAGCAATTGGGTCATGGGTCGGGCGATACTCGAGAATCCTTCTACGAATTTGCGGTAATATCCCGCCAATCCGAGAAAAGCACGAACTTGGGTTTGAGTGGTTGGGGCTTGCCAATCTTCTACATCTTTCACTTTGGCAAGGTCAACGGCAATTCCTTCGGCTGATACAGTGTGACCGAGGAATCCTACTTCCTGTAACCAGAATTCACATTTGCCTAGCCTTGGTGGTTGGTTGATCTTTCCTTCCATCTGGATAGCAGAGTCGACAAGGGATTCAATATCATCAAAGGGGATATTGACTAACACCGTCTGCATCTCATCATGCAGACCATTCAGGAATCTTTCTTTCTTCTTGCCTTCGGTGTCTATCTCGTCCTGGGCATACCTAGCTAATGACAAAAATTTGTCACGGTATTCCACTACAGTCATCCTTCCTTGCTTTAGCTCTCTGAACTCGTCTCTCATTCTCTTGATCAAACCTGGTGGCACATGGGTTCTGCTAAACTTGACCTTGAATTCCTCCCAGGTCATCATCTGGCCTCCGATCATTGCACGAACATTGTTCCACCATGCCCTGGCATCTCCGGCTAGATAATGGGTGGCGAACAGGACTTTCTCGTTGGCTTCCACTCAGGCGACTTCTAGGTTGTTTTCCATGGTTTGCAGCCAATCATCGGCATCTAGGGGTTCTTCTGACTTGGTGAAAACGGGTGGGTTGGTATTCTGGAAATTCTTGAGCTTAGATCCATGGTTGTCCTGATTTCCGTGGCCTTGGTTGTTGTGGGCTAGCTGGGCTATCTGTTACAGAGTGGCTAGGTTGGCTTGACGTTCCGCTCTTTCAGCGGTCGAAGTCAACATTTGCAGGATCTGCAACATCGGGTCCGGGGCTGAACCACTTCCTCCACGTGGCATCTGAAGATTGATATAGATCATGAGAAAAGAGGGAAATTTCTAAGGTCTTGGGTCTTTGAAAAGTTTTAAATGTTTGACTCATATTTTTTTGGCAACTTGATTTTTCATTCATTCACTCATAGCACACAGTACAACACACACCACAACAAAGAAAAACAGATGGTTTTAAGAAACATTCTGGAAAGTACGATACAGTGGGACCGACTACTACTCACTACGCTGGTGCTCAGTGCTACTATTCCTCGGAGTCTGTGGCTTCATTATCTTCAGCATCATCGATGAAGGTGAAATCATCCTCATCGGTGAAGAAGTCCATGGCCTGATCCTCTAGAAAATCATCGTCATCGCTGAGATAAGAGTAAGGGTCTCCACGAAGATCTTCTCCGGCATTCTCCCTTTCCTCCAACTGCATGTCTCTCTCGTGGATGGTCTCCTCCAGAGATGAGATGCGGTGGCGAAGACGGGCAATAATGCGCTCCTTTTTGTTGAGCTGACGGCGACGAGACTTGCGATCCTTTGCTAGCATGGCTATGGTCTGATCCTTCGTCTTGATGATGGCAGAATTGTGGTTGCAATAGTCACGGCAGTTGTCCAACTCCTACTGACGATCATACATCATGAAGCTAAGGTGGTCCAATTGAGTCTTCAGCTCGGGGTGGTATGGGGCTTCCAGTGGTTGTCCATTTGCATCACGCCTTGGGCAAAACTCAAAGCGAGTACCCTTGATCTGATTGATGCTCTGCCCACACAGACGGGAAAGAGCTTCCTGCATTGCTCTGGAAAGTCCATCGACCCAGTTATTTTCCCTCAAGGTAAACTGAATTCCCTCTGCAGTGGGAGGTTCAATCTTTCCTCGAAGACTTGCAACAATTAGCCACTGCAGATCTTCTCCTCCTTGATCATTGAGCTGAGCTCCAAAGAACTCGGGGTGCGGACGCTTTAGAAGTTCCGAAAGCTGATACAGATCCCTCTCAAAGATAAGGTCTCCCCCATTCCCAAGTTGGTAAAACTTGCTGTACTTCACGTTCATCTATAAAAATAGAGGATGAGTAGATTAGCAGAGTGATCAAGTGTGTCAAAATTTTATGTATTTTGCAAGAGTTTTTGAGGAACATGATTTTTTATGAAAGAATCAAAGAGATAAGAATGAGAATAAGTTTTTGTAAATATTTGTTTTCTTTGGTTTTGAAACTAAGTTTTTGATTCAAACGTCCAGTCTAACTAGGGTCTCCTATGGTCAGGATGGCTCTGATACCAACTATTCAACACCCGGATTTTTCAATCCTAGATGCCTGTTATGCCATACATCGCAATCCCAGGATTACCATTTTTGCGAGACATAACAGAATTGGATACCATAGTACATCATCCATTACCAACGATACATAAGTTCTTACACAAATAGGGATCTCCTGATCCAGTTCTTAATACAACATCAAGCAGCGGAATACGTTACAATAACGGTAGCGTAGGCGAAGCTCCATCTTCAGGGTCACAGGCAATGCTGACGATGTGAGATGATCCTAGTTGTCGTAACCTTCCTGGGTTCCATCTTCCAGGTACTCCTCTTCATAGTCTGGCCATGGGAATAGCCAGGAACATAGCCATGAGTACTCTTTAAGTACTCAAAAACTAATACTAATAGGTAAAGGGGGTTTTTGGATAATAGGACACTAGGCTCTAGGGTTGTTTTGCAAAAGCCAGATTTATCTCTACTAAGATCCAAAGCTAGTCACAATTTTATAAATCCTAAGCGGGAACTTGTATTTCATATCACAACTCTGTTGTGGTCAAGTCAAAGTCTCAATTCATCTCACAGGTCATTTTGAAAAGTCTGACGGGGAAAGATGGCCACTAACTGTCCATAACATGACAACGCGGCTATTCGAATAGTTTGACACTCTGCAGAGATTGTACACTTTCACCACAAGATTCGATACATCCATCAGGAACAAATCCTGAATTCAGCATACTCAGTATGCGGATAATCAATCCTAACCTTTCGATTACACGCCCTAGTATAAGCACCTCTCCTGTGAGTTTAGCGTCCCAACCATGACCAACTATCATCTTGGGTACTGCAAAGGTGGACAATCTTCACAAGATAGCCTCAGCTCAGACCTTGGCCGTGAGGGAACTAATACTAAGGAATATAAGTTTCAAGTCAAGCCCTACCCAATATTCGGGTATTGTGGTTGTACGATAAAATTGGAATGGTATCGCATCCAGACAACCATCAGTTTTATAAAGGGCTAAGGCTTATGCCTCAACATTTTTATCACCAAAATTCTCAAGTGTTTTGAAACACATGTCCAAAACATTTCAATAGAATGATCCATCATTCCAAGGTTTTCATAACCATTTTTCCACCAAGTATTCCCATCTAAAGTTGATCAAGTTTTATGCTTAGCACTAGCATCTACATGTGGGGGTAGTAATTATGAGGGGTGGTAACTAGTGGAGTTTCAACTAAGTATAACCTTATGTCTCAGGCTGATGTCAAGGTTTCTAACTTAGGACAAATTTTATGCTCTTTATGCAACCTTCAGCATCTTTCCAATATCTACCAGTCACTTAAGTAAACTCTAAGTAAGCTTTGATAAATAAATAAAGTAAGAAGCTTCAACATAAAACTAGGATTGGTTTATCAAATGTGTATGATCACATATGCTTAAGGCATAGTAACAAGTAGGGGTTTGTTGCATCAGTAGGGTATCCTGCAAGTGTTAGCTTGCATCAATGTCAATATAAGCTTGCCTTGTGCAGAGTAGTGGTTGAAGTTCTCTTCGGCTTCTTCTTCGTAGTATCCTCCTTCCTCCTCGTATCCTTGGTCGGTACTAGCATCTATGAATAAATACGAGGTACACAATCACCAAACAATACTTAACTACTTGCAATCATCACACACAAGGGTCCTATGGATGATCTAGCATCATCCCTAACATTACAAGGTTAAGGCTTGGTTTAAATCTTTTTATTTTTAGAAAAGTAATTTCTACTCATTGAAAAACTACTTAAGATTTAATATTCTCCAAATCCAATATGGGATCATGTTGACACATGTCATCACCACATATTGTAGTCCATGGGAATGTGATTTAAAGTGGTGTCACAATTTAATAAGGTTTTACCCTTTTATTTTAATTTATTAAAGTGGCTAGAAATGCTTATGTAGCATTATTTTATTACTTGAACATTATTTATGCAAGTAAACCTATATATTTTTATATATTCTGAAAGGTATGGTTAAATGTGATTTTTGAGAGTTGGAATCAACTCAAAAGATATTAGGGTTTAAATTTGAAAAATGTTTGAATGCAGAAAAGCTTCTACCTTGTTATTTTTACCATGGGTGATCTATAGATCCAAATGACTTAAATCCAACGGGCTTGGATTCAGCATTCACAGACCTTTCCAACAAAATTGGTTTCATCCAATTTAGTGCACTGAATCGATCTGGGTTGATTTTTGAAGTTGGGTGCTGAAGTGTTTTTGAATTGAAATAGAAAAGTTTTAATTTGAATTGTTGGGCTACGCGGGAAATTCTAACGGGCCGGCCTGCTAAGCGCAGTGCTCCCGCGGGCTGCTTAAGTGGGTGTCCCCACTCGTCAGTGACACGGGGCTGGGCGAAGCGGTATGGGGCGACGTGGATCGTTCGATCTAGTACTAATCTAACGATTGGGAGTCATCGTCGACGCGAGACAACTCCGGCGAGAACTAGCGCGGCCAGTGAGGGTCGCTGGGGGCTCACCGGGGTACTGGCGAGGGTCAGCGAGGCGGGCGAACGACGAAGTCGATGACGGAGAACTCAGGGGTGGTCGCGGAAGCTCCTGGGGCGGCTCCAATCGCTGGCTCCCTTCTTCTCCGGCAGCGGCAGGCTCTAGTGAAATTCCGGCGAGGTGGTGCTCGCCTTGCTCTGAGAATGGTATGGCACGATCAATGAGGAGAGGGGAGTGAGATGGTGTGAATAAATCGTGCGGGGGTGGACTCTATTTATAGTCGAGCGAGAGGACCGTCGGGGCGCACGGTGAGCTCGTCGGGGGCGAGGTTACAGGCGGCTAAAGGCATGGGAAAGGGTAGGGGACGGTGCGGTGTCTCCTGGCGATGCTCAATGACATGGTCTCGAGGCATGGGGCGGTGTGGTTTGGTCTGGAACGAGCGGTGCTCTGCGCGGCAGAGGAGGCGTCTTCGACGGGGGGCGGTGGCTGTGCGGCACGGGGCTGTAAACGGGGATGTCTGGCGGTCTCCTGGGTCGGTGGGGATTGTGTATGCACGCGGCGATGGCAGCGCGCGGTCTATAGGTGATGGTCGAGGGTGGCGCTCTGGCGCATGCTCGGCATGGTCTGGGCGCGGCTTGTGCGCGTGGTCCAGGGCTTGGCAACGCTCGCGGCTGGTACAGTGAGTGGCGGTGGACGGTGGGCTGCCTCCCAGACATGCTGGCTAGGCTTGCTGCTGCTCCTAGCTTGCTGTCGACTATGGGGTGGCAAGGTTGGCTTCGGCTGTTCACCATTGATGACAATGGCAAGCTCACAGTGGTGCTAGTGCCTGGCTAATCTTCCTAGATGATCTACTGAGTTGTGTGTGAGCTAAATGGGGAACCAGTTGGGCAAGAATCACTGCTCACAATAGTGTTTGATGTTTGTTTGATTTGTGTCTGCAACCTGTTTGATGAAATGGCCGCTGAAATTAAGTTTTGAATTTTGAAATGATTTTTGGTGGGTTTGCTAGATTAGTGCTGGTGAGTCTGCAGATGCTTGGGTTTATAAAATTGAGCTTGTTTGAGTAGTTTTTGGAAAAGTGGGATCTTCCCATATGATAAAGATTCAATTTTGAATTGTCATTTAAACTATGCATTTGAAAGTCTCTGGATGATCACAAAGTGGGTCTTGATACCTTGTTATGAGTACATTCAAGGGGTGCAAATATCCAGAAAAGTTTCTGTTAGGTTCTGAAAGTTTGAGACAGCCAAAGTAGGCATGGAAGTTAAATTGGCCAAAATGACCATTCATTTCATATATGTGTTTTGATTTACTTGTCTTTAGGAAAAGTGTGGGAAATGTTTTAGATGATGTTTATTTCACCTAAGAAACATTTTACAAGCAATGAAACAAACAAACAAGATGGTTTTTAAAAGAATTAAAAATCCATGCACACACATATGCATGCATTCCTAATTTTAATTAGAAATTTTTTTGTTAACCCTAATTTTGATGATTAGAATTTGATGATCCAAGCTTAGTATTTTTGGGATGTTACAGATACTTGTGCAAGCCTAATACTACTAGTTGATTGAGCAGTTAACACTTGCAAGATACTGTACCTATGCAAGCAAATACTTGCTTGTTATCATGCCAACTATATGCCTTAAGCATATGTGATCATACCCACTTGATAACCCCAATCCTAGTTTTAATTGCAAGCTTTCTACTTTATTTCTTTATCAAAGCTATTACTTAGATTTTACTTAAGTCAATTGTAGATTCTAGAAAGAAAATTGAAGGTTGCATAAAGAGCATAAAACTTGTCCTAAGCTAGATAATCCTTATGTCATCCTAAGGCATGAGATTGAACTTAGTAAAACTCCAATAGTTTAACACCCCTCATTAGTACTTACCCACCCTTGTAGATGCTAGTGCTAAGCATAAAACTTGATCAACTTTAGATGGGAATACTTGGTGGAAAATGGTTATCAAAACCTTGGAATGATGGATCATTCTATTGAGATGTTTTGACATGTGTTTTCGAAAACCAGATGATTTGGATGATGAAACTATTGAGGCATGAGCCTTAGCCCTTTATAAAACCGATGGTTGTCTAGATGCGATACTATTCCAATTTTAACATACAACCACAATACCCGAGAATTGGGTAGGGCTTGACTGGAAACTTATATACCTTAGTACTGGTTCCCTCACGGCCAAGGTATGAGCAGAGGCTACCTTGTGAAGATTGTCCACCTTTGCAGTACCCAAGATGACAGTTGGTCATGGTTGGGAGGCCAAACTCAAAGGAGAGGTGCTTATACTAGGGCGTGTAATTGAAAGGTTAGGATTGATTATCCTCATACTGAGTATGGTGAATTCGGGATTTGTTCCTGACGGATGTATCGAATGTTGTGGTGAAAGTGTACAATCTCTGCAGAGTGTCAAACTATTAGAATAGCCGCGTCCACGGTTATGGACAGTTGGAGTGGCCATACTGTTCCCCCGTCAGATGTTTTCAAAATGACTTGTGAAATGAATTGAGACTTTGACTTCACCACAACTGAGTTGTCATATGAAATTCAAGTTTCCACTTAGGTGTTATAAAATTTCAACTAGCTTTTCTTGCTTCTAAACTTAGTAGAGGTAAATCTGGCTTTTGCAAAATAACCATAGAGCTTAGTGTCCTACTACAAAAACCCTCTTCACTTGTTAGTATTAGTTTGCGAGTACTTAAAGAGTACTCATGGATTTGTCCCTAGCTATTCCTGTGGCCAGACTATGAAGAGGAGTACCAGGAGGATGGACCCCAGGAAGTTTACGACAACTAGGATCATCTCCCATCGTCAGCATTGCCTGTGACCCCGAAGATGGAGCTTCGCCTACGCTACCGTTATTATTACGTATTTCCGCTGCTTGAGTTCTATTAAGAACTGGATCATGAGATCCTTATTTGTGTAAGACCTTATGTATGGTTTGAAATGGATGATGTACTGTGGTATATAATTCTGTTATGTCTCGCAAAAATGGTAATCCTGGGATTGCGATGTATGGCATAACAGGCATCTAGGATTAAAAATCCGGGTGTTGACAAATTAGAACTTGATCCTCATTAATATTTTTGGGGTGTTACAGAACGTCTCCAATATCTTTGTTCCTGGGTGGCCATCCACAAGTGTGATACACCAGGGTAAACCATAGACATGGGCCCTGAGTAACCACTCAACATAATCCATAAAAATCCCATTTCCACCCAGGTGTTTCATTAACATTGGTTGTTTTCTTAGTCAAAATTAAATAAGTATATAAACTTTCCATACCATCGTAATATGAATTTCCACCCACGAATTCTAATAGCAAGGCTAAGAATTCTAGTATACGATGTCTCCTAACTTAGAAAAATACTACCAAGGTATATTCTATAGAATAACTATAGCATAGCAATATAAGTAAAAACTATCATTCAATGTTCTACTAAAATATCACTAATGCAATAGTTGAAATAATAGGACATACCATGAAATATCACTTGCCTTGGTAGCTAAGGGAGTAGTTACAGTCCTCATAGCAACAAACATCACAATCCACACAATCTACACATCATACTCAAACAACAAAATATACAATTCAATATAGGCACCAAAAAATATGAATGCATGCAATTATGCAATAAGATGAATGCTACACTTTAAAATTCAGAGCCTACAATACATAGGATGGAATACACCATCTAAAGGAATAAGAACATAAGATCCACCTAAAAATAATTTATACAACAATTTTATAGCAAAATAGCCCTAAAAAGGTTTCTGCCTAAAACTTAGTTTTACAGATGTTTTTGATCAAAATAAGGTCTCAGTAGTGTAGATCTCATTTTTCTGAATCCATGGACACCAAGTTTGTGTTTTTATGATTTGTGGATCAAAATTTATTGAATTTCTAAGTTTAATCATCTAATTAATCTATTTTCAATTTTAATAGCAGGTTCTAGCCACGTGGCCTAGTCCTACTGGTTGATACCGCTTCGGCTGGATCAGCAACGCGGGCCATTGTATTAAAATGAAAACAGGCGGGATAGATTGACCGATACCCTTTCGCTAAATGATCTAATCCTATCCCTAGGATGCAAATCCGATGGACCTCAGCGCTCAGCCAGGAAACTGGCGGCGCTGGCAACTTCTCGTGGCGGCGGCACATCGGGTGGGTTGTGTTCTGGCGGTTCTAAAGGGTAAGGGGCCATGGAGCATTACCGAGGTTGCGGTGGTCGAGGTGGTCTCAATGGTGGCCGTGGTCGAGGAAGGGGCGCTCGGGTTTGACTCTAATTCCTCACCAGAGTTGTGCTTGCCATTGGTGCTTTGTAGATGAAGACGGGGTCGAGTCTCTTGGGCTCAAGCAAGAAAATCAAAGCATCAGTGGGGTGCGCTAGGTCCTGTAAGAGACCTTGGTGGCCAAAATATAGCGGAGGGGAGTAGGTCTCACCACAATTTCGTCGGTGAATGTTGACTGCAGAGGGTTGCTCCAACGGTGACCGTGGCGACGAACTGGGTTGCGATAAAAAATGAACGGAGGGAGTTAACGGATGAGCCCGAGGATGGCGAGGTTTACTAGAAAAAAAAGAGGGAAAGGGGCGGTTAGTTCGCAACGTAATTGTCACCGGATTTCTTCGGTGACCGCGACGGTGTGAGGTCAAATTAGAAGAGCATGCGGGCTCTCTGGTGGTGTGGTTTGAGGGGAAACAACGAGGAGGGAGTGAGGTTTAAGAGGCAGGGGTAGGGGAAAATAATTACTCTCGCAAACGTGTGAATTTACTCGGAGTAAAATCGACCAGAAACGGCAGAGGAGGGGAGCAGGCTCAGTGGCTCTATCTTGAAGAAGATGGTGACGGGGCAGGTGGGGCCAAGCCGTCAGTGAGTGGGTGCAGTGAGGGGGCGGTGAGAAAGAATGCAGCTGGGGAAGAGGGGGTGCCAGGTGGGCTTAGTGGGCCAAAGGTGCTGGGCCGGAAAGGCTTGGCTGGCATATTTTTCTTCTTAATCCTTTTTATTTTTAGTTTCGTATTTTCTACAAAACATTTGTACAAACAAACTTCAAGTCAATTCAAAATTCCACTAGATTTTTAAGGGTGAACCTAGAGTTCAGAAAATATTTTAAATAAAACAAAACTCTAATAAAACATTTGGGTAAAATAAAAATAAAATCACAAAGCTCCACACCTTAATATAAAGGAGTGGGTTTTAATAGAGGTTTTCCTAGGGTTTAAACTTTGAAAATTTGTGTGCAATGCAACACATGCCGTGATGATATGAATGCAATGATGACGTTTGGTTTAATAAAAATTTGGGATGTTACAGATCGCAAGCACAGCTTCACCATCACTTATGACATGTTTGAGGACGACAAGTGCCCAAAGGTAAATTATCATTCTTTCACTGTTTTGACATACACTCCAGTTTTCCCACCTTTAATGCATCCATCCGTGTAACACTATGATCACTTAACAGCTGGGGACTTGGAGGAGACCTGCATGGCTCCCCAAGTCTATGATCTCAAGATGAAGGAGGTCACCGTCATGTCTGATGACGATGTCCCGGTGGCGCAAAAGTGGAAGAGGTCCACCTCTGATGCTGCCACCGGAGGAAAGAAGAAGAAGTCAGCGACTGGAGTCTCCAAGAAATCCACCGCCTCCCTAGAGGCAGTGAAAAGAAAGGCGGTTAGCATCCCTTTGACTAAGGCGCCAACTATTGTATAAGTTTCTTTTCCTCCGACTTCATCGTTTCCATTGCTTCTTCCTGTACTTATACTTGTTACTTGTACATTTCAGGAAAAAGACTAATCTGAGTTTGAAGAAGACCTTCAAGACTGCTAGGGCTTCTAAAAATATTCATGATATCTTGACCCAAGCATCTCCTTCCATCGCTCCTCCTACCCTTGCCGTCCATCCTTCAGCCACACCTGTCGGATCTCCGACTACGGCAGAATCCGATACTTTCATCATGGAAGTGGACAACACTCCTTCACAGGAGATCCCAAATGTTGCCGCGATGGTCATCGTTGTCAGTGACAAGGCGACGCAAGAGAGCACCTCATCTCAAGTGGCTCAAGCTCCGACTAAGGATGCCATCGAGAGGGGAAAAGAGTTGGTGGTGGAAGGTGGATCTGCAGCGACCATGTGCCAGGCGGAGGCCTTCAGGCCCATGAGTCTAACAATTGTCCAAGTACAGCTGCCCTGGCTCCTAGTGCGGCACCGACTTCTCCGACATATGGCCTTGAGGAACTGCTTAAGCAGCCGGAGATCCTCTGACGTAACACACTTGCCTTTGGAAAATTGTACTCGGAAGCATCCAACAACCTCAAAATCATTGCCTTCGTAAGTTTTCTTCTATCTGTGCATTTCACATATAATATCCCACTGTAGCCCCCAAGGAATTCGACGGAAAACCATAGGTATTTTAGATCTAAGTTCTCTAAGAGTGACTAAGTAAGAAACTTTACACTGTAGCCCCCAAGTATGTAGTATGAATGAATAATTCCGACTAGATTATTTTAGAGCAGCATACATAGTGTTTATAATTTTTAATACTGTATCCCCCAAGAATTTAGTTGAAACAAAAATAGTTCCGACTAGATTATTCAGAAAGGACTAAGCTTAGCTTTGAGTTGAAAACTCGAACTGTAGCCCCCGAGCTACTAGGTAGACCTAAATAGTTCTGGGTAGATGCTCCAAGTAAACTAAGCACTTTTATCCCTGCATGATGAGAATGCTCGAAAGGTTGCCACCAATGAGAAGTTTGCCAAGATCCGTGAGCAGCAGAAAACTGAAAAGGGTAAAACTGCCTTCTTGAAGGAACAGATCACCATAAACAAGAGTCGGTTTCTTTTCAATTCTTTTTTCAACTTGATCTTGCACCTTCATATTCCTAGTACTCACAATGATAGTTATTTCTATGACTTGCAGAAGCTGTTGCCAAGGAAAAAGACATTGTTGAGAAATCCAAGCATTTCTAGGAGCTCGACAGTGAAAACAAGATCTTGAAGGAGAGGGATGAAGCCCTTGAAATGCATGAAGAGGAACTAGCAGCCATGCAAGAATCTGCCAACACGGAGATCAACTGACTTAAAGAAGAGATTGCGATCCTCGAGGAGCTAAAGAAAGCTGCCGACGAGCAAAATGCTCGCAACCTTGAGGCATACAAGACTCTCTAAAAGGAACGGGGATCCTTGGCGGAGGTTCTCCAGCAAGGCGAGCCAGGGAGGACCAGAACCCTAACCAGCCACGCGACAACGGCAACAGCGGCGCCTTCATCAAATCCGTCGGTTCACTCCACACATTCACCACCATGGGGACGCGCCACGAGAAGAAGGTACTGGCCCGTGCCATTGCTGTAAACATGGTACAACAAGTTGACAACCCGCTCTAGCTAAATTGGTCAGAGAAGAGCATTACCTGGAGTCGCGAAGATCATCCGCCTAGGATCGAATATCCTGGGTGAATCGCCCTGGTCGTCAGGCCCAAAGTGGCCGACTACTGGCTGCCAAAAACCCTCATGGACGGGGCAGCTCCATCAACATTCTTTACCTACACATCATTCAGGCAGCTACAACTACCGCAGTCTATGGTGGAGTCCACCCTATGTACCTTCTACGGTATAGTACTGGGTCAGAAGGCATACCCGATTGGAAAGTTGACGCTGCCAGTCACGTTTGGAATACCAGCCAACTTCCTCATAGAGCAGATCATCTTCGAGCTATTCAACTTCAGAAGACCGTACCACTGCATACTCGGCAGGCAGGCATTAGCTAAATTTATAGAGACCCACACTACACCTACAACATGATAAAGCTGCCACCCCCCACGACATAATCAATGTGCGCGGCAACCCAGACATGGCCATCGAGTGTGAGTACAATAGCGCAAAGATGGCCGACACAGTCATCGCCAAAGAGGCACAACATGCCGACGAACTCGCCAGGCTGGAGAGTGAAGCATGACAGGACGACCCAACAGCCCTGAAGAAGCAAGAGACCACTCGCGTTTCCCCCGGAACCTCCGGTACCCCTGGACCAAGCACCACGGACGACCTTGCCAATGGTGAGGTGGAAAAACGAGAAGCACCGGAAGTGGACCTCGTCCGCACATAGGAAAACGCGCTCAACAAGCCTCAGAGTGAGAACCACGACGCCATCCGAAACAAGTCCGGCAAGATAGGTGTCATGGAGGACCTCACTAAGCACCCACAAAGCACCGACCCAACGAGTCGGCATGGTTAACAGCCTCTTCTACACTGCAATGCGGAACGTAGCCAATCACTCGCCGAGAGAATACAGCGATTCTTCGCTACCGGGATCGTACGCCCCCAAAACTACTCCGACTGGTGGACAAAGCCACTCTTGGTGCTAAAAAGGAACAGCACTCGAAGAATGTGAATCAGCTACAATCAGCTCACCGAGCGCGACTCGCCCTAGACCTACAATTAGTGTCTACTCGCCAAGGTGACATGGACGACCGAGGACCAAGTCCCGGAAAGCTCCACATCAGGCGCAAGTTCCACACTTCGCGCCCAACATTGTAACACAAATTTTGTAACCCCCCTCGCATGAATAAAAGGAATTGTTCCGCAAATCGCATCTACTCTCCCTGTCTTGTGCACACCGCACTCGTATATCATACGGATACAAATACCGATCGTCAACCCGTGGCAGCATGACTCGATGAAGCCAAGTAGTGCAGCGTAAGGGCATCAGGGAATCCCGAACCTTGCGCTGTCCACAAAACACGTTGAGTGATATCCCCATTGGAGTTGCCCTGCTCGACTGGCCCACTGGACCAAGACGATCAGACGTGCTTCTCGCATCACCCAGTCCCCCTAGGATGCAGCGACTCAAACGGTTAAGTTGCACGCACGAGGACTCGTATCGACACGGACCCTCACATGCCTCGCGAAAACACCAAGTACAGAGCTTACCCATGGGTCGCCTAGTGACTGGCTCCCGAGCTAGGAAGGGTGACGCTCTACAAAAAAATAGTTCAACACAAGTCCTTCATATCTTAGGATTAGAGCTTCAACCGACCAAGTACCATGCTCGAGGACTCATGAAAACGAACCCGTACGTGTCTAGGGAAAAAGCCCAAGTACAGCGGGTCTTTGTGGTCACCACGTGAATGGCCCCTCGAGCCACGGCAAGTCGACAAAGAGATATCCAAAACAGGTCGCACACACACTAACTCGTCAGTCACGCACGTGCAAAGATAGTAAATACATGCTCGAGGACTAGCTACCCCCGATGCAACCAACACACCAGATTAACACTTGAACAAAACATATGCACACAAAATGCATTCATATCAAGTCAAGTACTTTACAAAAGCCACTCGACACTAACCCTATTACATGGTTAGCCCTCCTACTTTGCAGGCTAAGAAAGCACTGCTCGACAACTTCACAGCCTTCGCATGCCTCGTCGGGTACATGGACAGAGCCTTCTCGCTCGCCGACCAGAAAGGACGGTTCAAAAAGAAATCCTGGTACTCTGGGTCGGCATCGACAGGTGCCACCTGCATTGCATCGTACGGCAGGAGGTAATTCATCATCATAACCCGCTCTGCATATGGGGCCTCCTTCGATTGCAGCATAGCAACCTTGGAAGCCTCCACTGCCCCGGTCGTTGAGGGGTACCCACTCATCATGTCATCGAGCTTGAAGTCCTCGGTGAAGTGAGCGATCCGAAGGCTCAATGCCGCAGTCACCTCGTGACGGAAGGAGGACCACGCCATCCAGCCCACCAAGGCTGGTGCTAGCTCCACATAGTGCCACTCGTCCATGAAATGTTTGGGCACAACCTTAGTTGAGGTTATACTCTAGAGAATGTCACGGACCAACGACCACGACTCCTTGGCAGCGTTCATCACCGCATTCATACATTGCTCCGCAATGAAGTCCCGCACAGACGGGTCACCTTGACCTAAAATGTAAGCAGGGTCAGACCAGATCAAAAACATCGCCACGATCGATTCAACACACTTGGGGCTAAACTCTCTCAAGGACTTTCTCATTACAAAAGAATGCATGAAAGAAGACTCACCAAGGAGGTGATGGCAGTTTTCCTCAACATGCTTCTCCAAGTTGGAGAACTTGTCCTGCAGATCCATGATGACGAAGTCAGACACGGCACAATTCGAATTCGTGGTCGCATATTCTGCCTTCACCTTTTCCTTTGTAGTGGAAAACGAGGCCTTCATAGACTCCAACTCTGCACTAGCACAAAGCCCTCACGAGCCTTCGCCAAGTTGGCAGCTTTGTTCTCTGCAAATCCAAAGCACTCATTAGCACCAAGATCACCGGAAACGATTGGAAATGATCACAACAAAAACATATACCGACTGAAGCTCGTAGTCTTTGCGCCTCTACTTGTGCCTCGACCAACACCTTCTGTTGGAACTAATCTTGTTATTAGTGTTAAGTTTAGAGTTTGATTATGTTTATTTTCGTGTAATCGAGTCACCGACCAGAAAGCTGCGGCAATACGCACCATATAGACGTGATCATGTGTGAGTACAAGCTGGTCTGGTTTAGTTAGGATTAAATGCATGGAGATGCTAGCTGAGAGGATAAGCTCGTGTGTGCCAGCGGAAGACTAGCTCGTAGTGATCAAGTTAGTCAATAGGAGGTGCATGCGTGTGGAGCCCTTGCATGTAGCTGCATGCACCTGGCCGAGTCATGTGGACGGGAGAGAGTTTAGGAGGTGAAGTTAGTGGCCGTTTAAGTAGTGCTGGTACTTATCTTGTAATGGCTATATAAGGTGAGCTATGGAATGAGAAAAGTAGCCGGTTGGGCACAGATACAATGTAGTCATTGTGATACACCATGAAGAAAATGCTTCACGGCAAAGCCATGTTTTTCTTCCTGGTGCATGTGTGCGTGTGAGTTTCCTGTGAGTTCTTGTTCTCTTGCATGTGTTCTTGTGTGAGAGATTAGAGATGGGTTGAGAGGTTGAAGAAGATCAGGGGCTGCGAGGAGCAGCCCCTAACATTTGGTATCAGAGCCACATGCGAGGTTCGATTCTTCATCGCCGTCAAGCTGCGTCGCGTGCGAAGGAGGAGGTGTGTTGTCCGGTAAGTTGCGTCGCCGGCGGCAAGGAGGTGGTGGCCAAGAGGCGGAGGCCATCGCCATCCGGAGTTCCTCGGCCATGTCCGAGTCGTCGACCAGGTGCGTCATCGGCGGCAACATGGAGGCAAGTCACCGGCGAGCTGCGTCACCGGCGGCGAAACATGGAGGTGAGTCACCAGCGAGCTGCGACACCGGCGGCGAACATGCGACAACGAGCGTGTCATGGAGGCGTGCTCGTGGTGAAGTCGTAGGAGGTGTGTCTCTCACCGAGGCCGGCGGAGACGACGGCAATCGGCGTGACAAGATGGCATTGGCGGCCGTCTGAGTGTTGCACCGACGACATCGTCGATCATGGGTTTCAAGAGAGGAAATAAGGATAACAAGATTAGGGAGGTGATTGTTGGAACTAATCTTGTTATTAGTGTTAAGTTTAGAGTTTGATTATGTTTATTTTCGTGTAATCGAGTCACCGACCAGAAAGCTGCGGCAATACGCACCATATAGACGTGATCATGTGTGAGTACAAGCTGGTCTGGTTTAGTTAGGATTAAATGCATGGAGATGCTAGCTGAGAGGATAAGCTCGTGTGTGCCAGCGGAAGACTAGCTCGTAGTGATCAAGTTAGTCAATAGGAGGTGCATGCGTGTGGAGCCCTTGCATGTAGCTGCATGCACCTGGCCGAGTCATGTGGACGGGAGAGAGTTTAGGAGGTGAAGTTAGTGGCCGTTTAAGTAGTGCTGGTACTTATCTTGTAATGGCTATATAAGGTGAGCTATGGAATGAGAAAAGTAGCCGGTTGGGCACAGATACAATGTAGTCATTGTGATACACCATGAAGAAAATGCTTCACGGCAAAGCCATGTTTTTCTTCCTGGTGCATGTGTGCGTGTGAGTTTCCTGTGAGTTCTTGTTCTCTTGCATGTGTTCTTGTGTGAGAGATTAGAGATGGGTTGAGAGGTTGAAGAAGATCAGGGGCTGCGAGGAGCAGCCCCTAACACCTTCTCCATACGCTGCAGTGCAGACTGCCGGTCGGCCACTTCGGCCTACAAGACAAAGAAAAAATCATATTAAACGCGGCCATTAAAGACTCGACCCGGAAAACTACTTGACCATTTGAGCCTCGGGGACTGGAGAACACAAGGTTTAAAGAGCCCAATCGCCAAATATTACGATTGCATGCTCAGGGACTGGAGTTACCTAGATGGCCAAGCCCAGCAGTCGATGCAACTTGGCAGCTCCCACGAAAGACGTTGGAGTCACCCCGCTACTTGGAGGCCATGACGCTGATTCAGCGCGGTCGTCAATCACCTCTGGGGCTGTTGGCGACTGCGTGTTCTCCACGAACCACGGGAACGAGTCAACCTTGCCGTAGGAGATTTGGACACCGTTGAATTGGGCTAGGCATAGGGCTCCACCTTCAAGACCTCGCACTCTTCGATCGCCGCCTTCATCAATTGCGATGAAGCTGTGCCGGCTCCAGTTTCCGTCACCACATCGGTCGCGGGGATAGCGACCTTTCTTTTCTTCACGCTGGCCTCGGCCACATCGGCAGTATGGTCCTTCCATTCCATGGAGGGACCCTCCGCCATAGCAACTTCACTCGCGACCTTTGCCGTGATCCCTTTCTAGATCCTTTTCGGGTCGCTCCTGTAAAGAAAAACGATGAGTGAGAACATGATCCACGAAATACAGAGGAATAGCTAATAGAACACAAACACCAATGCTTACATGGCAACCGGGATCTTCCTCAACCCGGAAGTAATGTGAGATGGTTTCCCCAGCTCCGGCCTGATGGGCCTCGAAAACCCAACTTCCAGAAGGCTCGCCTGGCGCTACTGCCTTGGCAGAACCTTTGGCTCGGACGACGGCTTGGATGGAAATGGATATCATTTAGAGTCGGTTCCACGGCTAGCCTCGTCTTCATGGCGCTTCCGATCGCGCGTTTTGCGATTTGCCGATAGAAGTTCGCACTCCTCCTTGATGGCTTCTCCTTCTTCCTCCTCCGCGCCAGAGGAGTCTCATGTTTCTTCGTGAAGAAGCTCCTATAGAACCTCTTCATCTAGAGGAGGGAGCTAGTGTTCTAGGATTTTGAATGTCTGCAGAAAATTTCATTCGTTAAGTGACAGATCAGTAAAGGACGAATGAAGAGGATGAGCCCAAAGGTCGCTTACCGTGGAAGACGGGACACCGTCCGACTTGAACGGGGCGAGTCCGTCGGCCATTCTAGCGTATGGTTCATCCGTGATTTTCTTGAGGACCACGATGTACTCCCCCGCCTTCCACTGGATCAGGTTCGCCGCCCTCGACGGATCAGGGAGGCCGAAGTATTCGCACATCAGTGTTGGCCGATTCATTAGGGGAACCAATTTGCTTTCAAGCCAGAAGTTGAAGAGGTTGATCATCTTCAACCCCTCGTCATCTCCGTGACAACCATTTTCTGCACCACGATAGTTCCTTCAGCAACAATCGCCATGGGATACTCCGTTTGGAGTTATACACCGGAATCTCAACCTCCTAGGACGGGGTTGACTCCTTCATACATAACCAAGACTTTTTCTAGTTGCTGGCTACCTTCTTTAGCAGCATCGGCTTAAAGAAACCGGTGCAGGTGTTCACCTAAAATGTGTTACCACCGGCCGCTAGTAGGGGCCCTTCTTACCTTCACGACTGGCCCGGCCATGGAACATCTCAAGCCAGTGAGGTAAATAGGGGTCGCAACCCAGATATGATTCGTAGAACGCGATAAAAACCACGAGCTTCTTGATTTCATGAGGACCTATATCGGAAGGCTTGATCTAATAAAAGTGGAGGAAGAGTCTAAATAAAAGGAAGATGGAGAAACCTTGGCCGCGCTCTAGGTGGTGTAACACCCCTAGTTTTAATTAATCTTGGATTAGGGTTGTTTGTGCATTCATGTGCATCATCTTCTACAAATACATGCAACAAAAATGTTGTGGGAATGTCCATGGCAGATGCTGCAATCGACAGCGAGTAGTAGAACGAGGGGCAAGGGCGGCCAGCCATCTGCGGTGCGAGATGAGGGCGGAAACACGGGGCTTTACCTAGGTTCGGCCCCAGAGGGTAAAGACATACTCCTGCTAGATTGTATTCATGAGAGTGTACAAGGGAAAGCTCGACGGCTAGGCGGCGACTCGCAAGGGTGTATGATGGAACGTGAGTTCTATGCGTACCCTAGGGAGGTTTATATAGTGTCACCTCGCTAGGGTTTACAGATCTACAACCGAATTAGTTAAGGATTCGGAGGGTGTTTGGCCTAATCCAACTGGGCCTACCTACGCTTTTGGGCCTCCAGCTTCCAGTCGCCTGGCTCCTTATTGAATCTTGATCCAGTCGTCATCCTGTAGGCCCACTCGCTGGCAGTATGGGCCGATGGGAAGCGTCCTGCTGGGCATACCCCACTCGGCATATCCCCATCAGTAGTCTCCGAGGTCATCGTCAATTCGTCGTAGGTGTTGTTTGGCATTCGGAGTATTTATGTCCAATTTGGACGCCCAGTCGAATCGGCGGTGGACTCCTTCAATGAAAGAGAAACATGTCATCTTAGTCGTAATAACGGCGACCATTCGAATCGCAGGCACGACGAATGGGTCGGTGAGAAGTCGATTCGCAACTTGGCGAATGGGTCGGCGAGTATTCGAGTCACTGCGGCTGGCGAGTCGAGTAGACGAAGTTGGACCGTCGATCTTGGTCAAACTAGCCATTGGGTAATCCAATGTTAATATCGGCGTAATCATCGTGCGGTAATGGCTACCCAAAAATGGTGGGTAGAAAGCGTTATATAAGGAAGCAGACGGGCGAGGGGTGATCATTCCCCGCATGTCTTCCGGTCTTGCGCGTCTCCCAATCTCCCATTCCTCCGTAGCGACCCAGAACGACCTAGAGCGATCCGGAGTGACTCCACGAACCCAGATCCTCCGATCGATGGCGCCTCTAGCAGATTCGTGAGGGAGATCCAAGTGCACAAAAGTGCTACTGAAATCCTTCAATGACACAGGCATTCTTTGCGACGGTAGGTGTCAGATCCCCGCAGTCAGAGAGGTGGTGCCCGATCCTCGCGCCGAAGAGTTCGTCTGCTTCACTAGCCACTTGGAGAGGGGACTCGGCTTCCCCTCCTCAATCTTCTTCTGCCACTTCTGCGCATATTACAGCATCAAGCCGTCAGATCTGGGGCCTCACAGCATCGAGCAACTTGCCACCTTCGTGGTGTTTTGTGAGTGCTACCTGGGATGCTGCCTGTATTTCCCCCTGTGGCAAGATTTGTTCCATGGGCGGGTCAGACGCGAATGGGCAGGCGGCCCGATGCTATCTATGGGCGGCCTGACCTTCTAGCTGAAGTCCAAGGCCTCCTTCCTTGACCTGATGCTGCCGAAGAAAGCAGTGAACGAGTGGAAGAAACATTTGTTATACGTGAGCGAGTCGACACCGGACGACGATGTCGCACTTCCAATGTACTCTGCCGATCGGCCCGAGCCGTATCGGCTTCAAGTCGCCAAGGTCCCGCACGACCAGCGGATGGTGTTCAATGAAATGTTGATGACGATCTGCAATCTGAATAAGAAGGGCCTCCAGACGATCAACTTGTACAACTACTGGCTCGGGCGGCGGTTGGTGCCTCTGTCCAGCCGCGCCCACTAGATGTACGAGTACACGGGCAAGGACGACGCGACCAAGTCCTGCACCACCCAATGGAGCGCCGTCGACTACGCCCTCGTGCTGAGGAAGATCACTAACGTGGAGTACCTCAACGCGAAGGCCGGGATACCTCCGTACACCACTAAGCGCAAGGCACCACTGGAAAATTCACTCTCCCTTGTCCATTTCACAATCGTAGAATTGCAGTTGCGGTCCTTACAGATCATGTTTCATTTGTGTAGCTTTTCCAAGTGGTGGAAGGTTGGCTTCCACCCGCCGATGACGAAGACTCGTGCGAGTCCGCTGAGGACGAGATCGAGTCGTCCTCTGACAAAGGCAACGTCAGAGGTGATGACGATGATGACGAAGACGACGAGGCTGTGGAGGTCGCCACACCCGCGGTCCGGAGGACCCACGGGAAGCGGTAATGCAAGCTCGAGGCAAGCAAGAGCCTCGAGGCTCATGACGGGGGCGAAGGCGAGGGCCTCGAGCACACTTCTCGGTGCGCGTCCACGCCATCGAAGAAGAAGTCACCGCAGAAGAAGAAGGAGCCTACCAAGGCAGTGTCGCTGCCTCGGTCCACGACTAGCTCCAAAGCGACCAGCGCGGCCGACAAGGCCGGGGCCAGCATGCCGGCGCAAGCGACTACGACTGCTGATGCGGCCATGGTAGAAGATGAAGTGTCGTTGGCATCGCTGCCACCGTCCTTCTCTGCAGTCACCGGGCTCGGGGCCGCCCCACCCGCTGGAGCGTCGCCGCTACGGGAAGCACCTGCGTCTACCATCGAGGAACTTCCTATCGTGGCTTTAGCTTCGAATAATGCGTCCGTGTCATGGGTACCAAGTTTGTTCGAGACGGGCCTCAGCCGGAAGCTTGGGCCGGAGTTGGAGAAACCGGCAAGTATCCGCACCGGTCTGCGCTTCATCCTAGTCGCTAAGTAAGTATTTTGATATATTACTTTGGGTGACTGGCTCGAACTTGTCTTGCGAGCTTGCTGCCAATGTTGTTTTGCAGGACTGGCGTGAAGAAAATTGGCCACCCCTCGGTGGCTAAGGTTCCAGCGGGCACTACTGGGGCAGAAGACGATCCCTTGAAGAAGAGGAAGAGAGATGAGGTCGAGGCGCCCGCCGAGGGCACGAAGAGGTCGAAGGGCGATGACATTGTCACGATTTCAGACGAACCCGTCGATGCCCCAAGTGAGGCTCCGATTGGAGCGGGTGTGGCCGTGAAGGCCATAGTGGGCGCAAAGTCGCAGCGGATGGAACCCGTGGCGCCGGTCGGGGTGACAGCCCCATCGATGAGCGATGCAAGAGCAGTAGTGGCGAGCTTCCCGCGCTTTGTGGCGAAGGCCTCTATTGCGAGCGCATCGGCGCAGTCATCCCAGGCGCCCGATGTTTTGGGCTTGGAGGTCGAATAGCAGCGCGGGGTGCGGTCGAGCTACACAGAATGCTGGGTGCGGTCATCCAGGTATGTCCAGTCCCTGAGGATCTGGCCGCTGAGTTTCAGTGGGTAGATTCTTACTTCTGTGCCGACTTTCAAATCCAGTCCCCGAGCGGCTAGTCGCTGAATTTCAGCCGCTGGGCGCCTAGGAAATTTCTTTGTTGCCCAGTCGACTAGGCACTTAGGAAGTCTTGTGATTCTTTGCAGGGTCTCCAGTGCGATTCGGCGGAGCGGCTAGCCGTCAGGGATCGGCTGGACAAGGAATTACGTTCCATGCAGGAATTGAACGAACAACTTCAAGCGGCTTTTGGTAAGAACTTGAGATGCCCTCCTCCATGGGCTTTTTGTTTGATTTCGTACTCATGCTCGTGTGTGTGCAGAAGGTCATGCGGCCATGGTGGAGAAGGCTCGCGAGGGTCTGGTCCCTACGAGCGACTTGACGGCTGCCTAGTCATCATTTTCTGCCGTGGAGAAGCGGGTGGCCGAGATGGAGTGAGAGCTCGAAGCCGCGAATGAGGAGGCGACTTCGACGACGGGAGAGCTAAAGCGGCTGTCACTGCTGCTGCCGAGGAGCGGAAGGTGTCGGATGCACTCATTGCCGGGCTGCAGACTGACTTCTCGAGTCTGCAGGACTTTGTTATGGGGATCTACGGTTCGTTGATAGGCGAGCTCCGTTAACCTTTGTGTGTTTGATCTAGCGAGTCCCCGAGCGTTCGGGTCTTCTTTGCGTTCTTTATTTTTTGCACCCTTCTGATTGTGAACTTCTTGTGTTTTGCAGGGAAGATTCTGGATGATGAGGCCGAAGCACAGTCATACGATGCGTGACAGTGTGTCACCACTTTAGTGGAATTTGCCGCTCTGTCGGTGACATGCATTCGCTCGTACCTACAGGAGATTTCGCCAATGGAGGTGATCCCCAGCGAGCTCACCGAGGTCTGGAGCTACTTGGAGAAAGATCGGGCGGTTGTAGAGTTCATGTCGCGGTCGGCTTTCCGCCGTGGGGCTGCGACTGTGCTGAGCCTCGGGGTCGCGCACTTCCCAAAAGACTTCGACCTCGACGACGTCACCAGCGGGTACCCTTCGTCGACAGGTGCGGTCGAGATCGCCGACGTACTGAAGCTGACTGATCGTGCCGCGGTCTACTCCGAACAGGTGTTGGTGATGGGTGATCTTCTTCCGTATCAGAATACGATCGTTGACCCGAACGATCCAGAGCTTGTGAAGCGTGACTTCAAGGTGGAGCAGTCGTTCCGAGCGTTCATGGTGGGTCCTCTAACGATGTACCCATCGAACCCGTGGGTTCCCTTCATCCGTGTCCACGGAGGCGGTGGCGCATCATCGTCGAAGCCTGTGGAGTAGGAGAGTTTACCGAGTGGCATTAGTTGTAAGCAAAAATGTGCCTGCCCTTGTAAGCGAACAAATTTTGTTGCCATAAGGAATGCATGGATGCTTTTGTCAGTGTTAATTTGATTATGAATTGTTGGGTTGTGCGAGTCCCCGAGCGCATCCGCCCTTTTGTGGGGTTTACCTCGTTTCTTTTGTGTATGTTTTATTGTTACACTATTAGTTAGTTTAGGTCAACTCGTCGTGGCTTGGAAATCCAGTCGCGTGGTGACCCCAAGGGGTGCTCTATACTTAGCCGTTTTCCCGAGTGCGGACAGGGTCGGTTAGACGAGTCACCGAGCGTGGTACTTAGCCCTTATAGTCGCATGCCCAAGGTAGGTGAGGACACAACGCATTTGTACTTGGCGCGCTGCTCCACCTGACTTGAAGAATCAGTCGCGTGGCGAGTCCAGGACGTGCTCTCATACTTGGTGTTTTCCCTGGCCGCGTGGGTTTAGACTGGCGTCAGTCCCTGAGTGTGGTACTTAACCTTTCGAGTCGCTGCGCGAAGGATTTGGAGGATTAGGTTGCTGTGAGAAGCGAGTGCAGTTGTCTTGGCCTGGCAGGCTAGTCGAGCGAGGCGACTCCGATGGGGCTCCGGGTTGGCGTTTTCGTGGACGAC
This sequence comes from Avena longiglumis, assembly GCA_030063025.1. Lineage (NCBI taxonomy): Eukaryota > Viridiplantae > Streptophyta > Magnoliopsida > Poales > Poaceae > Avena > Avena longiglumis. The sequence continues at coordinate 449,635,062 of CP125973.1, read as the reverse complement.
ACATGGCCCAAATTTGGTCGTGCCCTTGTATCGCACTACTTAGCCGCACCTTTCACGTACCAAAGGTTGACGTTGTTCTTACGAATGCGAGTGGCACAAGTTACGGAGAGTGGACACAATTTGTGAAAATCAATCTTCTTTATTTCATAGCGGGGGGAGTACATGTTGGAGTTCTAAGTGTAGAACTTCCTTAGGAGGTCTACATTCCAAGGCCACTTGACATCGAGCTGTCCGTCGCCTCGGACATCGATGAGGTAGTAGGCGTCGTTGCCCAGGGCTCGCCCTATGGCGAATGGTCCCTCCCATGGGGGAGAGATCTTGTGCATGCCCTTCTTGTCTTGGATCAGCCGGAGGACTAGGTCGCCTTCCTGGAAGGTGCGAGTTCGGACTCGGCGGCTATGGTAGCGGCGGAGTCCTTGCTAGTAGATGGCAGTGCGGGAACGAGCTAGGTCACGGGCTTCGTCGAGCTGGTCGACCCCGTCTTGGCGTGTGAGCTTGTTGTCGGCCTCCGCATAGTTGACGACTCTTGGTGAGTCGTGCTCATGGTCGGTCGGAATGACGGCTTCGATGCTGTACACCATGAAGAAGGGGGTGAAGCCCGTCGACCTGTTGATGGAGGTGCGGATGCCCTAGATGACCGAGGGGAGTTCTTTGACCTAGCACCCCGGGGTTCGCCCGAGGGGGACTTGCAGTCGCGGCTTAGGCCGTGGAGGATGCTCTGGTTGGCACGTTCCGCTTGGCCGTTGGACTCCGGGTGGGCGACTGGGGCGAGGTCGAGTCGTATGTTGTGTTCCTCATAGAATTCGGCCATGGCCCCCTTGGCGATGTTCGTGCCGTTGTCCGTGATGATGCTATGCGGGAACCCGTAGTGATAGATGAGCTCGCATAGGAACTTGGCGGCAGTCTTCCCGTCACACTTGCGAACTGGCTTGGCCTCCACCCATTTTGTGAATTTGTCGACTGTGACTAAGAGGTGGGTGTAGCCGGAGGGGGCTTTCTTGAAGGGGCCTACCATGTCCATGCCCCACACGGAGAATGGCCAGGTTATGGGGATGGTCATGAGTGCCGAGCTTGGCACATGAGTCTGATTGGCGTACTTCTGGCACCCGATGCAACCTTGGACGATGTCGACCGCGTCTGCATGTGCGGTGATCCAGTTGAATCCATGTCGCATGGCCTTGGTGATCAGGTACCGAGCGCCAGTGTGGTGGCCGCAGTCGATGGCGTGGATGTCTTGGAGGATTTTGTGACCTTCCGCGGGTTGTACGTAGTGTTGGAACACGCCGGTCACGCTGCGCTTGTGGAGCTCGCCATTGTTCATGACGAAGGAATTGCAGCGGCGTACTATCATGCAGGCCTCCATCTCGTCTGCGGGTAGGGTCCCTCCCTCCAGGTAGGCGACATATGGCGCGGTCCAGTCGCTTGGATCCGTGTCCATCGCGACCTCCTTTAGTGTGTGGAGCGCGTCATCTGCCTCCTTGTCCCATTGGAACGTGGGAATTTTGTGCATTAGGCGGTAGAGAGGCATTGCCTTCTCGCCTAGCCGGGGGATGAAGCGACTGAGAGCCACGACTCGTCCGGCCAGCTTCTGGACATCGCGCGGGCACTCGAGCTTGACGAGCCGGGCGATCGTGTTGATCTTGGTGGGGTTCGCCTCGATGCCTCTTTTAGAGACTACATACCCCAGAAGTTGTCCAGTGGGTACACCGAAGGTACACTTTCCTGGATTGATTTTGATGTTGTACCTCTGCGGATTTGCGAAGGTTTCGGCCAGGTCGGCGAGTAGATCACCCTGGCGAGTGGAATTCACCACCACGTCGTCGATCTAGATGTGGATGTTCCAGCCAATTTGGCTCGTGAGGCACTCCTGCATGCACCTCTGGTAGGTCGCTCCGGCATTCTTGAGGCTGAACGTCATGGCGGTGTAGAAGAATGCTCCGAATGGCGTGATGAACGCCGTCTTCTCCTCATCCTCGACTGCCATTTTGATCTGGTTGTAACCAGAGTACGCGTCAAGGAAACACAGCGACTCCGAGCCCGCGGTCGAGTTGATGATTTGGTCGATCTGTGGAAGGACGAACTGCTCCCTTGGGCAGGCGCTGTTGAGGTTTGTGAAATCGATACACATTCTCCAGGTCCCATTCTTCTTATCGACCAGGACTGGGTTTGCCAGGCACTTGGAGTACTTGATTGGCCGTATGAAGCCTGCAGCGAGTAGACGCTGCACCTCCTCAGTGATTGCTCGGCGGCGCTCTTCATTGAAAGGCCGCAACGACAGCTTGATGGGTCGCGCTTTGGGGTCGGCGTTGAGTTTGTGCTCAGCAAGTTCCCTCGGGACACTTGGCATGTCAGATGGCTTCCATGCGAAGATGTCGCGATTCTCACGAAGGTACTCGATGAGCGCTCCTACCTATGCTGGACTCATGCCCGTCCCGATCGTCACCGTCTGGCTGGAGTCACCCGGGACCAGCTCGACGGAGGACGTGTGCGTGGTCGTCTCAAATGCGGTCGAGCCACCATTCTTCGTGTTGGGCTTCTTGAGTACTGTGGGGTTGTCATTGTTGACCCCGCTCGTGTACTTGGTGAGCTCCTCCGCGTGGTTGGCTTCTGCGGTGATGACGGCGTCAGCGAGCTCGGCGCCCTTGGCCTTGCACTCCATGGCCATGTCGGGGTCGCCGTAGACGGTGATGATACCGCAGGGCCCTGGGATCTTCATCGCGTTGTACATGTAATGTGGCGCTGCCATAACTTGGCGAACGCTTGCCGCCCCAAGACGCAATGGTAGGGAATGTTGAAGGGCACCAGCTCGAAGACGATGCGCTCGGTGCGGAAGTTTGCTGGTGTGCCGAAGGTGACTAGCAGCGTCACCTTGCCGATCGGGTACGCCTTCCGACCGGGGACGATGCCGTGGAAGGTGGTGTAGGTCGTCTTGATCATCGACTACGGGAGCCGCAGTCACCGGAGCTCCCGTCGTCCATCAGTGTATTCGGGAGCCAATAGTCGCCCACTTTGGGATTCACCACCAAGGCGACTCATCCTGGATATTCGATCCGTGGCGAGTGGTCCTCGCGGCTCCAGGTGATCCGCTACTCGGACCAGTTGAGGAAGCGGGGGACGTCGACTTGGTAAACCGCGTTGATGGCGATGGTGCGGGCAATGACCTTCTTCTCGCGCTTGGTGCTGAACCCGGTGAAGGTGTGGAGCGATCCGATATTTTTGCCGAATGCCCCGTCGTTCGACGGGTGGTTGTTGGGGTCCTCCTATGCGCGCCATGCCTTCTCGATCTCCTTCAGGGAGTGGCAGTCGGCGGTCGAGTGTGTGGCGGGCTTCCCCTTCCTGCTGTGAAACACACAGGGCTGGTTAAGGAGAGCCGCAGGGTCAAATTTCGGCCTCGCCTTGTAGTTTCCGCTGTCACGGCGGTGGCCTCCACCGCCGCAGAAGCTTTTGGGCTCACGTGGCGCGTAGCCAGCGGTGGCAATGAAGTCGACTCGCCCATCACCGTGGCGCTTGCCGATGAGGCGAGTGTTGCTGTAACGTAGCTCGGGTCAGCTCCCGTTGTCGTGGCCGCTGGGGCGGCGATTTCCTCCCGAATCATCGTCGGTTTCTTGGTTTGGGTCTTCCTCTGCGTACCGCTTTGCGATCTCGAGGAGGTCCGGTATGTTATCGAGTGTCTTGTACACCCGCTTGAGCTTGGCAACCAAGGGCTCGTAGCGGCACGAGGTCTTGAAGCAATGTATCGTCGTGTCCGGGTGGATACCGGACGCATTAAACCATAGGTCCTGCCACCGCTGGACCCAGCTGCGAGTCGACTCGCGGGGTCCCTGGACAGATCTCTCTAGGTCCTCGATGGTGGTGGAGCGGGTGTAGGAACCCTCAAAATGCTTGAAGAAAGTGTCACGCATATCCTCCCAGGAGTGGATGCTATCTGCGGGGAGGGTGTTGATCCATTGCTGGCTCGCACCCTCCATCATCAGGGGAAGGTAACAAGCGGCAAGTAGGTCAGTGTGGCCGGCGATTCCCATCACCATGAGGTATGTGCCCAGCCACACGGACGGGTCGTACGAGGGGTCGTACTTTTCGATCTCCTTTGGCGCCTTGAAATTCGCCGAGTATTTTTCGCCTCGGATCATTGGCCCGAAGCATTAGTGCCCGACCCGGCTGAGGGATCCCCTTGGTTCAACATCGCGGTGGTTCGTGAGGGTGTGCCTCAGGTCGTCGGGTAGGCGTGCGCGCTAGCTTTTGTTGTTGATGATGTGGGTCCGTGCGTCGACTGGCTGCCCGTTGGCAGCGACCATGTTGTTCGTCGGTCGTGGGTCATTGGTGGAGAGTGCCACGTTCGCGGGTCATGGCTGGAGTTACAGGGGCTCGGGAGGTGGGAATTTGAGAGTATTTTCCATAGTTGGGCGGACGCTCGAGGCCGACCTGCTTCCTGAAGAGCGGGAGTACATGCGCCCCCACAAATCGGCACCTGCGGTTTGCTGCTCGACGGCCTTGGCGAGTAGGGCCTTGGCGTACTAGATCTGCGACGTGCCATCACCCATCACGTTGATGCTGTCGACCGTGGCTCGACTCGCGATGACATTGTCCATTGGAGTGGAGAACAGCGGGAGGCCGTTCGCGTCCCGCTCTTGCAGGGAGATCATGATCCTTGGTTGATCCGGAGGTGGTGTGCGACCGGGAGGCGGTAGGGGAGCACCGTTTGCCGTTGTGACTGGTGGCGGCCGGGAACTTCCTCCTGGTGGCGCATTCTCGCAGGCCACGCGGTCGTCCATGCGGGTCGGGTTGTTTTCGTCGTTGAAGTTCAGGGCGCAACACTGGACGGTGGGGTTCAGGCACTGCTGGTAGAGAGAGCTCCTGCGCCATTACTTGCTCGAGGCGAATTTTTTTGTGCTCGGCATGTTCCTGGTGGTCCGCTTCCTCCAGTAGAAGGCGGAGTTCCTCGACCTTCGTCGCCGTCGTGGTCGGCGGGATCGGTGTAGAGAATGGGTCTTGCGGGGCGCTCGTGCCGCTCACCATGTAGGTCGCCACGAAGCGACCTGATCCGGTGTGGAGGTCGCCGGAGTTCTCTGACCCAGAGTCGGAGTCGAAGATCCCGAGGATGGATGGATCCTCAAAGTCCCCCACGTTGGAGACTTGGGTGATGGAGCCCGCGGATGACGCGGCGACAATGGATCCGGCGTTCGATGCCAAGATTGCTAAATCGGCATCGTCGGTGAGAGTCGTGTCGTCTGTGGCCATGCTGGTCTCGGCCACATTGCTGTTGGCCGAGCCATACTTGGAGGCGAGGCGGTGGATGGTGCAGACCTGACTCTCAGAGAGCCTATCGCGTGGTGGCGACTCGTGGATGCGAGCCGAGTCCTCTGAGGCGATGATGTAGGTGAAGCCGACGAAGAGACTGATCGTGTCGACTGGCATGATCACGCTGCGCGTGACAGGGCGCGCCGCCAGGACGTAGCTGCTTGATAAGATCTGCAGGATATCGCTGACCGCAATCATGCGGCTGGTGGCTATCGTCTCGTTGATCGGCAGATTGGATCTCGCTGCAGAACACAGGCATGACCGGCCAGGCCCCATGGTGGGCACCACTATCGTGGGAATGGCCACGGCAGATGCTGCAATCGGCAGCGAGTAGTAGAACGAGGGCCAAGGGAGGCCAGCCATCTGCGGTGCGAGATGAGGGCGGAGACATAGGGTTTTACCCAGGTTCGGACCCTCAGAGGGTAAAGACCTACTCCTGCTAGATTGTATTTATGAGAGAGTACAAGGGCGAGCTTGACAGCTAGGAGGCGATTCGCAAGGGTGTATGATGGAACGTGAGTTCTATGCGTACCCTAGGGAGGTTTATATAGTGTCAGCTCGCTAGGGTTTACAGATCTACAACCGAATTAGTTAAGGATTCGGAGGGTGTTTGGCCTAATCCGACTGGGCCTAGCTACGCGTCTGGGCCCCCAGCTTCCAGTCGTCTGGCTCCTTATTGAATCTTGATCCAGTTGCCGTTCTACAGGCCCACTCGCTGGCACTATGGGCTGATGGGAAACGTCCCGCTGGGCATACCCCACTCGGCATATCCCCATCAAAAAAGAAAGCAAAACCCTAAACCCTAATCTTCCCCATCTCTTGGCAACTATTTCAAATGGTTTTAAATATCTTGAAAAGGTCAAAAAGTAGTGAAGCCCAAAATTTTATAAGGGCCTCACATTATTTTAAATGTTTTACAAAATCTGTGGCATTTTTAAATGCCCAAAACCAAATTTTAAATGAATATACAAAATACAATTGGAAAACTGAAAAATAAAAGGTTTTGCAAATAAAAAAACTAAGACAGCCAAGCTGCAGCCTAGCTTCTCCCTCTCTTCTCTACCGCTCGCACACACCAGCCTTGGCCCAAAGATAAGCCCAGTTCACATGATTCTTCGTCGTCTTCGACAGTGAGCACACTGTCATTGCCGCCCGATGCCGCCCCGTCTCCACGATGCACGCCGCTTCTCTGGAGCAAGGATAATGAGAAGCCCCGCACGTCTCTATCCCTCTCCCTAGCATTATCTCCTTCCCTGTGCCCTCTCTCTTGTTCCCTTCGTGCGCGCAAAACCTAGCTCGTCGGGCGCCGACCGTCTTCACTGTTCCGAGCCGCCTCGTGCCAAACCAAAGGTTCCCTGAGCTTTGCCTAGGCATTCTCCTTCTTCTCACCAACACTCGCAAGCCGGGGAGTTCCTAGAGGCCCCAATCGAGGTCTCCTTCCCGATCTCCATCCACCGTGTTCGTCGATGAATCCAACCGCCTCCACCCTCGAGCCTCCTCGCTGACCTCCTCCCTCCAACCACATTGAGCATGCGGTGCTCTGGGACCACCCCATGCCTCCCCTCCCTCTCTGGTTTGTCCCCACATTGCACGCCGCCACCCGCCGCTGTCGGTCTTCATCGCATGTAACATCCAAAAATTCATGAATTACAAAATCATGCATTGCATTCATATTGACATATCATATTTTCTTGCACAAAAAGTTTCAAACCAATACTCCAAATAAAACCATTAATATGCCCATTTTGTTAATCATATGTGGCATGGTTTTATTTTATTTTCAAAGGGCCAAAGTGATTTTTTAGTGGACAAGTGTGTTTGTCACACTTTAGAGTGCAAGGTTCACTGTATAAAAATATAGAGAAGATTTGAATTTAAACAAGTTGAAAAAGGTTTCAAAACCATTCCTGTAAAATAAAATAGAAAAATAAAAAGAGAAAAAAAAAATAAAACACTTCACTGCACTTTCGGCCCAGCAACCGATCCAGCCCAGCAAGACCACCTAGCCATTTTCCCTCCCCCTCTCTCTCTCACCCATGCTCACCTTACCCCGCAGCCACTGCCACTAGGCCCCGGCCAGCTCACCATCGTCTCCCCTAAACCCCGCGTCAGACGCCGTCGCCGCCCGTTTCCTCCCCCATCAACGCCGCGGTTGATTCGGGATTAATTGCCAATGATGCTCTGCGTAATTCCCTCGCCCCAGCCGGATACTTAATCCCCACACTGCCGCAGCCATTTCCCCCCAACCACCATCACCAGAGCTCCCCCAGGCTAACCATATTTGCGTTTGCGTCACTGCTGACCGAGCATCTCCGACAGGCTATTCTGGTGAGTGTCGTGCTTGCGCCCGCCACTCGTTCATACGGTGTTGATCCTCTTCCCCTTGCGCATCTTCTGACACCACTGGTTCGTCCTGTACTAGCCTAGGTCGTCGGCTCCGTCAAACACTATGAGCACCTGACGCCGCCCTCATCTCTGGAGAGCAATTCTGGTAAGATACGACCATCCCTTGGCCCCTAGTTCAACCTCACTTGTTCTCCTGGTCCCTGTGCACACGCTGATACCTTTGGCTCGCGCTAGGGTGAACCAGAACGTCGCCTCCATTGCCGTCTGCACGAGCCCGACGCTGCCCACAACTCCAACGAGCCCCAGCGACCGCAGCTTCTTGCCCCCGTCCGAACCAAGGCCACATTGACCTTCCTCGCGACCTGGCGACGCTGGTAAGCCACAACACAACCCCTAGCCCCCTCCATGGTCGCTTGATCGAGCACCGTTGGATCTAGATCTAAAGGCGTAGAACAGATCACTTAACAAATTGTTATCAATCAATCTGGCCAATGCGATTTCATTTCGATCCTGTGGCTCTTGTTGATCGATCCAACCGAACCGGTACATGCCAATCAAACATAGACACGTGTCTGTGATTTTGTTTTAAAATCTGTTTTTGAACCTATTAGGAATTTAAATTTGTAAAATACATATCTTTTGTTCTCTTTATCCAAAAAATGCAAATAATATACCATTGGATTCAGAAAAATAACTCCTACACTACTGTGGGATTCAAGTTATATTTTGCTTCTGTAAAAATAGGTTTATTTGCAGAACACATTAAAGGCTTATTTTGACTATATAAAATGTTTATAAAATGATTTTAATGCAAATTTAAGTTTGTTTAGACTTCAAATGGATAGCTCTGTGTTCAGTACTATTTGGATAAGCTTGTTAGTATAGAAAAATCATTTCATTACATTTTCATGCATTCATATTTATTTTTGCTTGAATATTTGAATGTAAATTTGGTGCTATCATTTTTTATTCAGATTTTGGTGCTAGTGGTGATTGTGATTGTGAGGATTGTTGATACTCCCCCAACTACCAAGGCAAGTGGTGCTTAATATATTTTTTCCTATTATTTTGACTATGCACTAGTGATATTTTGGTTAGGGCTTGCATGGAAATTTTGCTAAGTATCTATATGCTATGCTTGGGAAATCCTAGTAGTTGTAGTCTTGGTAGAATTTTCTCTAAGTTAAGATACTTGTTATGTTATCACGCTTAGCCTAGCTAGTGGCAAACAAGGGTGCAATATATTCATGCTATGGAAATTTTGCTAAGTCTTTGACTTATTTTTTTGTTTAATAAAACAACTAAGTGAATGAGTCACCTGGGTGGAATAGTATGATGGTTTATGTTGAGTGGTTACACAAGGCCCATGTATAAGGTTTACCTTGTGTATCTCACTTGTGAAATCCACCCAGGAACAAAGCGATATTTAGTGCTGAGAAGATTCTAGTGCAACCACATGGCATATGGGCTCTGCCTTGATCATATAGGTTGCACTAACTTAGCCAGATGGACAGTTGGTAGTAGGGTGATAGGATGGAACACGTCCATGGTGGTCTAAGGGAAGGCTTCTGAAAGGTCTCATCTCGATGCATCTTGAGTCCTGTGGGGAAAGTGCTCTACCTCTAGAAAGGGTAAAACCTAAGTACTTAGACGTGTCCCCAGCAACGGACAATTTGAGCATCAAAGACATTGAAGCTATTAAGAATCTCCTCATCCCAATTTCTAAGTTAAAACTTGTGGTTGAACAAGGGTGAAGGTTCACCAATGTCTATTGGTGGTTCCTTGGGAGTTTTTGACAAACAAAAACTTAGTGTTTTCAACTGTTAGGGAAAACCTATTTTGAGAAAGGAAATCCTAAGATACACTTAGCCAAATTCATATAGATGTTAGATACTACTATTCTACTATGGTATGACTTGCCAATACAATTCCAAATGTATTGACCCACTGTGGATGTAACTTATGATGTTGCAGGTTACTCTAATGAGGATTAGGGTTATGAGTCTACACTCAACATGCTTGCCTATGGCACATGAAGATGAAGACTTTATTTTATTTACTTGTTATGAACTCTTGTACTAGCCTTTTGCTAATGAGTTGTAAAATATTATGTTATCTCTAGAATGACGATGTAATAACAACCTTTGTATATGTGTACTTCATCTTAAACTATGGATACTAGCATTGCAATCACAGGGACCTTTACCTTATAAAGGTGGGGTCTTACAGATGGTATCAGAGCACTGTGTTGCATGTAGGATTATGACCCTAAGTTGGATTAGACTAAGGAAACCCCACTAAGGAAAAGTGCAACTCTTTGCAAATTCCACACTTGTATTTTTCTTCTCGTAAACCTCTTCTATTCTTATTTCTCATCTCAATTTGTAGATGGCCACCATCAATGAAGCCGTTAAGAAGGGACCACTCATGACCATGACTTTACAATGTGAGACAGAGTTTCTCAAAGCACTCAAAACCCTTATGGTTAGCTTGGGGATACATGGTGAGGCCGTGTACAAGGGATTTCCAGTTATGGATGAAGGAGAAGAGTATTTGTGGGTGCAACTTCACTTGTACAAAACAAGGGAGACAACCACAAAGAGTCGGGATTCTACATGGGCACCAACTCAGAAATGTATACGACATTCTTTGACTCTGCAAGAAATGCAGCTTGGAATGCTATCAAGGAGCTTGGTGAAAGACTCAAGTATAGAATGCTCAACACTCAAAATGGCCTTAAGGAGGAGAAGAAGTATACCCAAGACTTAGAGACCGCCATAAAACGTCTAAGGGAGGATATCATAGACTTAGCATATGAGTGAGAATTGTAACGTACTCCGCTAGTTGGACCACCACACTTGTCATTTTCTCGCAAAAAATTTGTCTAAGTTATGTTGAACCTTAGTGCTTGTGGTAGACTTTGTATGCCATGACTTGTATGTTTTATGGATGATTGTATGCTTTTTGCTATCTTTTTACTATCTTGTTTTCTCTTACTTGTGTTGTTCTAATATTTCTCTATCTTATACATTAGATTCCTAGCTTTGTGATCAGCACTACCGAGGAGTTCAATGGAACTCGTTTTGGTTCACGTATTATGCAGTTCACTAGTGTTCTCAACCTCCCAATTCCTAGTACCAAGGCACTTCAGCTCACCAAGTTCGAGAGGAAGGATCTTTGGGGATTTAGAGTCACACAGCCAGGACGCCAGACGGAGCCACTCACGGAGGAGATTTCCTTCAAGCTGATGCACGATGACAAGGAGAAGGGACTAGATGTAGTCATGCAGGAGCTACTCGGACGCCTCTGCGAACACCACGCCACCGAGCTCAGGGGCCTCTACTTCCACCCGTTCGGGAGATGTGACGAGGAGGGAGAGGCATTGGTGTATGAGGGTGCTGCTAGAGAGACGATAGAGCCAGTTCGTCTGTACCTCCAGGACCTAGAGGGTATTCACCTCGACACAGATAGGACCACCGTCATGCTTAGCAATGACGAGCCACAGGTTCAGTTGAGGGAGAAGGACAAGATCTTCGCGGAGCAAGACGAGATCGTCAAGGAGATGGAGCCCAGATTCGAGAGCCAGGACAAGAAGTTCAAGAATCAGGAGAAGAGAGTTCAAGACAGAAACAAAAAGATCAAGGACATGAGGGCCGAGATAGAGGCCAAGGACTTTGAGTTAGAGACTCAACAGGGAGTGATAGAGAGGCTTTGCTCGCAGAAGAGAGACCTTCGTCCGAAGATTGAGGCCTTGACCACCAGCGTGGAGGAGTACAAGTCATCTATGGAGACAGACGGACTTACTCTTGTGGGCGTGGAGGTCGACATAGAGGAGTAGTTGATTATTCGACTACCTATTTATCTATCATCCTTTGATTATTGGGTTGCAATGATCATCCAACATGTGCATGGCTTGCTATTATGTCTACTTTTCCAAAACTTGTTGTTTACATTGTTAAAACTCTATGTTTGTCTTGTGATTGTTTATTGTGTTTGTTACTATGTGATGTATTGTGCATGGCATATATGGGTTATATCTCATCAATTATCCTTATTGAAACCACAGATGCCTCCCCTTCGTGCCAATCCCAACCCAACCAACAACAACAATAACGTCAATCCCGAGATGCAGCAGTTGATGACAGCTCAAACTCAACTAATGCAGATGATGACCTAGTCCATGGCCAATCAAAACCAGAATCAGAATAACAACAACAACAACAACAACAACAACAACAACAACAACAACAACAACAACAACAACAAAAATAACAATCCCAACAATCCACCAGCATTTGACATGCTTACAAGATTTTTGAGGTTGAGGCCAGCCAAGTTCTCGGGAACCACTGATCCCATGGTAGCCAATGACTAGCTATGCTCTGTGAATAAATACTTGGTCAATGTTGGCTGCACCTATGAAGAAAAGGTTAGGTTTGCAGCACATCTGCTTGAAGGACGAGCAACAACATGGTGGGACAAATTTCAGATCACCACTCCCCTTGAGGATGTGACTTGGGCTATTTTTGAGGATGGTTTCCGCACTTCCCACATCTCATTAGGAGTGATGAACTTGAAGAAGAAAGAGTTCCACAATCTGAAACAGCGTCACCGCAGTGTGGAAGAATACATTGAGGAGTACAACAATCTGGCGTGCTATGCACCGGATGAGGTTGATATTGATGCCAAGAGGAAGGAGAAGTTCCTCGAGGGATTGAATGATGAGATGAACCTGCAGCTATATGTTTCCTATGTTCCAACATACCAATCACTATGTGACAAGGCCACCATCTTGGAAAGCAATATGAAGTAGGTTGAGAACAGGAGGATGAAGCATCACTTTGACAAGCATAGCTCGGGATCGTCTCATAAACGTTCCCATGGTGATGATAGTGGAGGTTTTGGGTCCCATAAGCATGGGAAGTATAACAGCCACCACAACAGTAACTGTCACCATGACAATAAGAACCACCATAGACATGACAATGATAAGGATAAGAACAACAAGAGTGGACACAGGATCCACCACGGTGGGAATGGAAATGGGAGTCAGCCTGCTAAAAGAGATATCAGTCAGGTTGAGTGCTTCAAATGCAAGAAAACTGGGCACTATGCAAATGAATGCCCAAAAAATAAAGTTGAAGGAGCTAACAAGCCCAATCCCTTTCAGAAGGGACAAGTGAACCACATCAATGTGGAAGAACTTTATGACGAGTCTGATGCTGTGGCTGGTAAGTGCAAGCTTAATTATTTTCCAACACTTGTTCTTTTTTATACCGGTGCATCGCATTAATTCATATCAAGAGCATTTGTTGATAAAAATGGACTTCCAACTGAAACTATTGGGTGTCCTATAAAAGTAAGCTCTCCCGATGGAGAGATGATAGTGAATTTTGGATGTCATGATCTAGTGATAGAATTTGTAAAGCATAAGTTTCCAGTTAGTCTGATAATCCTAGATTCCCAAGGATTGGATGTAATTTTGGGTATGGATTGGATGACTGAGTATGAAGGAGTACTAGATTGTGCCAATCATACTGTTACACTCACAACCCCGGATAAGAAAATGATTAGGTTCAATTCTACCTTTGAATCAAAAGGGAGTAAGTTAAATTATCTTAAGGGGTTAGCATAGATGGTGTACCAGTTGTGAAGGAATATCCGGATGTGTTTCCGGAAGAATTGCCAGGAATGCCACCAAATAGAGATGTGGAGTTTATGATTGACTTACTGCCAGGATATGGACTAATAGCAAAGAGACCCTACAAGATGTCACTTGATCAGTTGAAAGAACTCAAGAAACAACTTGGAGAACAGTTGTAGAAAGGATTTATTCAACCAAGTTCTTCGTCTTGGGGTGCACCATTTCTATTTGTTGAGAAGAAGGATAGAAGTCAAAGGTTATGCATTGATTACCGTTCACTCAATGAGGTGACTATAAAGAACAAGTACCCTTTGCCTAGAATCAATGATCTATTTGATCAACTAGAAGGAGCCCGTGTTCTCAAAGATTGATCTCCGATCAGGATACTTTCAGCTAAAGATTAGAGAGCAAGACATACCTAAGACTGCTTTCACCACTACGTATGGATTGTATAAATACACCGTGATGCCATTTGGTTTGACAAATGCACCAGCCTATTTCATGAATATGATGAACAAGGTGTTCATGGAGTTTCTTGACAAGTTTGTTGTCGTATTCATCGACGACATTTTGATCTATTCCAAGAGCATGAAGAACATTTACGTTTGGTACTTGAGAATCTCAGGGATCACAAGTTGTATGCCAAATTCGGCAAGTGTGAATTCTGGTTGAATGAAGTTGGATTTGTCAGACATATTGTGTCGGGAGATGGTATAGCTGTCGATCGTGCAAAGGTGTTAGATGCAACTGAGTGGGAATCTCCCAAGTCAGTGAAAGAAGTTCGTAGTTTCCTAGGCTTGGCAGGATACTATAGAAGGTTCATTGAGAATTTCTTAAAGGTATCTAAGCCAATGATGGAATTACTCAAGAAAGATAAGAAATTTGACTAGACTGAAGGATGTGAAATCAGTTTCCAAGAATTGAAGAACAGACTTGTATCAGCACCAGTCTTATGTCTGCCACATTTAGATAAGGATTTCCAAGTTTATTGTGATGCATCTCACCAAGGATTGGGTGGAGTTTTGATGCAAGCTGGTAAGTTGTGGCTTATGCCTCGAGATAACTCAAAACTCATGAAGTGAATTATCCTACTCATGATTTAGAGTTAGCCTCTGTTGTCCATGCACTCAAAACATGGAGACATTATCTTTTGGGAATGTGTTGTGAAGTGTTCACAAGTCACAAAATTTTGAAGTATATTTTCACTCAGAAGGAAATCAATATGAGACAAAGAAGATGGCTAGAGCTTGTCAAGGACTATGACTTGAGTTTGTAATACCATCCCAGTAAAGAAAATGTTGTAGCAGATGCTTTAAGCCGTAAGGTCTATGTGAATGGCCTTACTAAAGGAGAGTTGCTAGATGACCTATGTGCTCAATTCAAAGATCTCAAATTGGAGATATTGCCTGAAGGGTATCTCATGTCATTGGATGTTCAACCAAACTTGTTGGACAAGATCAAATAAGCCCAAAAATTTTACAAGGAAATTGAAGAGATTAAAGGTAAAATTAGCAAAGGGAAAGCTAAAGGATTCCATGAAGACGAACATGGTACTTTATGGTATGGAAAACATATCTGCGTTCCGCAAGATCCGGAACTTCGGAAGTTGATTCTGCAGGAAGCACACAATTCACCATATTCTATTCATCTAGGTAACACCAAAATGTACATGGATGTGAAAGAAAGATTTTGGTGGAACAATCTCAAGAAGGATATTGCGGAACATATTGCCTTATGTGACGTATGTATCCGAGTGAAAGCAGAACATCAGAAACCGGCAGGATTATTGCAACCACTACATATTCCTGATTGGAAATGGGACAAGATTGGTATGGATTTTATCACCGGACTGCCAAGGACTAGATCCGGATATGATTCTATTTGGGTTGTTGTAGATCACCTAACTAAAGTGGCTCATTTAATACTCGTGAAGACTACCTATACAAGTTCTAAGTTAGCTAAGATATATATGAACAGGATTGTATGTCTGCATGGAGTACCTAAGAGTATTGTGTATGATAGAGGAACTCAGTCCACTTCGCATTTTTGGTGACAAATGCATGAATCATTGGGAACAAGATTAGAGTTCAGCACAACTTTTCACCCTCAGACTGATGGACAGACAGAAAGGACCAACCAGATTTTGGAGGATATGCTGAGGGAATGTGTCCTAGACTATGGTGCTAGTTGGGATGAAAGTCTGTCTTACGCAAAATTATCTTACAATATCAGCTATCAAGCCAGCATTGAGATGGCACCATTTGAATTTCTCTCTGGAAGGAAGTGTACTACACCATTGCTATGGAGTGGTGTTGGAGAAAGAAATTTGTTCAGACCAGAATTGATTAAGGAAGTTGAAGAGAAAGTTAAATTGGTAAAGGACAGATTGAAGATAGCCTAGTCCCAACAAAAGAGCTACTCAGATTCAAAGCATAGAGAAGTCACCTATGAGGTAGGTGATAGAGCTTATCTTAGAGTCTCACCACTTCGTGGTGTGAAGAGATTTGGAGTCAAAGAAAAGTTGGCACCAAGGTATGTTGGACCATTCAAGATTTTGAGCCACAAAGGAGAAGTGGCTTATGAGATTGAATTGCCTGAATCAGTTTCAGCAATTCACAATGTGATTCATGTAAGTCAGTTGAAGAAGTGCCATCCGGAGATGGAGGAAACTTCTTTGAAGGATATTATACCTTTGGAAGAGGTTCAGTTGGAGAGTGATCTCACCTATGAGGAGAAACCTATCAAGATTCTTGAGACTGCAGAAAGAGTTACTCGTACCAAGATTATCAAATTCTGAAAGGTTCAATGGAACCATCATTCCGAAGAAGCAACTTGGGAAAGAGAAGATGACCTTCGGAAAGATCACACTCACCTATTTGCTAGTCAATCCGAATCTCGAGGGAGAGATTCATCCTAAGGGGGTTAGATTTGTAACATCCCAAAATTCATGAATTATAAAAGCATGCATTGCATTCATATTGTCATATCATATTTGTCTTGCACAAAAAGTTTCAAACCAAAACTCCAAATAAAACCATTAATATGCCCATTTTATTAATCATATGTGGCATGTTTTTTTTTCAAAGGGCCAAAGTGATTTTTGAGTGGACAAGTGTGTTTGTCACACTTTAGAGTGCAAAGTTCAATGTATAAAAATCTAGAGAAGGTTTGAATTCAAACAAGTTGTAAAAAGGTTTCAAAACCATTCCTGAAAAATCAAATAGAAAAAGAAAAAGAAAAAAGAAAAAGAAAAAAATAAAAAACTGCGCTGCACTTTTGGCCCAGCAGCAGATCCAGCCCAGCGAGCCCACCCGGCCATTTTCACTCCCTCTTTCTCTCTCACCTGCGCTCACCTTACCCCGCAGCCACGCCATCGGGCCTGCCACCAAGATCGCCTCTCCCCAAACCCCTTGTGACGCCGCCGCCCGTTTCCTCCCCCCATAAACACCGTGGTTGATTTGGCCTTCATTGCCATTGATGCTCTACGTAATTCCCTCGCCCCAGCTGGCTACTTAATCCCCACACCGCCATGGCCATTTCCCCCAACCACCATCACCAGAGCGCCTCCAGGCTGACCGTATTTGCGTTTGCGTCGCTGCTGACCGAGCATCTCCGACGAGCTATTCTAGTGAGTGTCGTGCTCGTGCCTGCCCCTCGTTCATACAGTGTTTATCCTCTACCCCTTGTGCATCTTCTGACACCACTGGTTCATCATGTACTGGCCTAGGTCGTCGGCTTCGTCAAACGCCGTGAGCACCCGACGCCGCCCTCGTCTTCGGCGAGCAATTCTGGTAAGATGCGACCACCCCTTGGCCCATTGTTCAACCTCACTTGTTCACCTGGTCCTTGTGCACACGCTGATACCTTTGGCTTGATCTAGGGTGAACCAGAACGTCGGCTCCGTTGCTGTCTGCACGAGCCCGATGCTGCCCGCAACTCTGACGAGCCCCAGCAACCGCAGCGGCTCGCCCCCGTCCGAACCAAGGCCACGTTGAGCTTCCTCGTGACCTTGCGATGCTGGTAAGCCATTGCACAGCCCCTAGCCCCCTCTGGAATCGCTGGAGCACCTTCGCCAGTAGCGCCGCCGCCAGTGGTCATTTGCGCCGCCCATCCATGGTCGCTTGATTGAGCACCGTTGGATCTAGATCTAAAGGCGTAGAATAGATCACTTAACGAATCGTTATCAATCAATCTGGCCCATGCGATTTCATTTAGATCCTGAGGCTATCGTTCATCGATCCAACCGAACCGGTACGGGCCAATCAAACACAACCACGTGTCTGTGATTTAGTTTTAAAATCTGTTTTTGAATCTATTAGAAATTTAAACTTGTAAAATTCATATCTTTTGTTCTGTTTATCCAAAAATTCAAATAATATACCATTGGATTCAAAAAAATAAATCCTACACTACTGTAGGATTGAAATTGTATTTTTCTTTTGTAAAAATAGGTTTATTTGCAGAACAAATTGAAGGCTAATTTTGACTATATAAAATGTTTATAAAATAATTTTGATGCAAATTTAAGTTGGTTTAGTCTTTAAATGGATGGCTTTGTGTTCAGTACTGTTTGGATAAGCTTGTTAGTGTACAAAAATGATTTCATTGCATTTGCATGCATTCATATATATTTTTTCTTGAATATTTGAATGTAAATTTGGTGCTATCATTTTATGTGTAGATTTTGGTGCTAGTGGTGATTGTGATTGTGAGGATTGTTGCTACTCCCCCAACTACCAAGGCAAGTGGTGCTTCATATATTTTGTCCTATTATTTTGACTATGCACTAGTGATATTTTGGTTAGGGATTGCATGGAAATTTTGCTAAGTATCTATATGCTATGCTTGGGAAATCCTAGTAGTTGTAGTCTTCGTAGAATTTTCTCTAAGTTAAGATAATTGTTATGTTATCATGCTTAGCCTAGCTAGTAGCAAACATGGGTGGAATATATTCATGCTATGGAAATTTTGCTAAGTCTTTTACTTATGTTTTTGTTTAATAAAAAAACTAAGTGAATGAATCACCTGGGTGGAATGGTATGATGGTTTATGTTGAGTGGTTACACAAGGCCCATGTCTAGGGTTTATCTTGTGTATCTCACTTGTGGAAAGCCACCCAGGAACAAAGGGATTTGAGATATTTAGTGTTGAGAAGCTTCTAGTGCAACCACATGGCATATGGGCTCTGCCTTGATCATATAGGTTACAATAACTTAGCCAGATGGAATGTTGGTGGTAGGGAGATAGGATGGAATGCGTCCATTTTGGTCTAAGGGAAGGTTTCTGAAAGTTCTCGTCTCGATGCATGTCGAGTCTTGTGGGAAAAGTGCACCACCTCTCGAGAGGGTAAAACCTAAGTACTTAGTCGTGTCCCCAACAAAGGACAATTTGAGCATCAAATACATTGAAGCTATAAAGAATCTCCTCATCCCAAATTATAAATTAAAACTTGTGGTTGAACAAGGGTGAAGGTTCACCGATGTCTATTGGTGGTTCCTTGGGAGTTTTTGACAAACAAAAACTTACTGTTTTCAACTGTTAGGAAAAACCTATTTTGAGAAAAGGAAGCCTAAGATACACTTAGCCAAATTCATATAGATGTTATATACTACTATTCTACTATCGTATCACTTGCCAATACAATTCCAAATGTGTTGACTCATTATGGCTGTAACTTATGATGTTGCAGGTTACTTTGATGAGGATTAGGGTTATGAGTCTACACTAAACATGTTTGCCTATGGCACATGAAGATGAAGACTTTATTTTATTTACTTGTTATGAACTCTTGTACTAGCCTTTGGCTAATGAGTTGTAAAATACTATGTTATATCTGAAATGACGATGTAATAACGACCTTTGTATCTGAAAGGTGGAGTCTTACATCGCACCACCTACTTCGGCGACCAATGAGGACGGCGTCATCCGTTTCTGGCTCAGCGCAAAGAGCGGATTCGAACAGAACCAACCACGCGTCCCCACTTTCCCCTAGCATCTCCGCCGGCCACCGTCTGTCGTGCCGCTCGTTGTGGTGACGTGGTGCTGTCACATCCCAAAATTCTCCTAATTTTGGAATGTGAAATAAATAAATAAGTTTGATTGATTGTTTGACTATGTTGAAAATTATAAAACAGAAGAAACTTTTTGAATGGAAAATCCTCTCAACCATGAATTCAAAATCTTATATTCTTTTGTTAAGACCTAAGTTGCCATATAGGCAAAAGGGCATGGATTGATTATGGATTGTAGAATTGGTGTGCAAGATTTCAAAATGAAAATCATGAAGCATTCATAAGCATTTCATTACATCCATGCAATGTTCTCACAAACTAAATGCAAATCCTGGTATCTAAATCCTATAGTTGATCTGCCCAAATATTCCTAAAGGTAATTAAATTGACTTTATAAAACCCACTATTGCTAAGGCATAAATTATTGATAATTATATCCTAAATATATCCAATTAATATTACAAAATTTTAGAAACAAAATTGAGCTCATTTGGAGCTAGTATGAAAAAGTTATGGAATAAATACAAACACATAAAGATATAAATAAAATGAAATATATAAGGATTTATAAACCCACTACTTCCAAACTAGTAAAAAGATTACAAATTTGATCCTACAATGATCTATTCGATTTTAGAAAAATTTAGAAACAAGAATTATGTTATTTGGAGTTCGTATGCAAAAGATATGAGGGAAACAAGAAAAAAAACGGGCTGGCCCACCGACCGGACGAGCCAGCCAGCCACGTACAGATCGATCGATTGGTTGCTTTAAAATTCGTGCGAAACAGTTTTTTTAAACCTATCTCTACTCAAACTCCTATAACTTTTTATCTACAACTCCGAATCGACTTCCGTTTGTTTCTGCTTGTTCCCTACTCCAATACCTATCTCTACACCGTCTCAAACCTCCATATAAACTCGTGGAGCCATAGGTATACGAGTTTCTTTTCTCGAAATCCCGAATCTACACATGCGCGAATCTTATTTCGCTTTTTAACCCATCTAGACTTTGTCGTTTGTCTTCGGTCAAAAAACGAAAGTTGTAGGAATCAACGAAATCTTTCAATCCCGACAAATCTCACCTTTTTTCATCCACCACAGCCAGAGAATTTCGTATCGCAATATTTCAGATCTTACGGTGTAAATCCAAGATCTACTCACGCTCGTTTCTTCAAATCAAAATTCCTTTGGTGAGAAGGTAGGAATAATGATTCCCCACAACTTTCATGTTCTGAGTTTTTCAATTTGACCTACGGATTTGTCTCTCTAACACAGATCTATTTCTTGTCTATTCTGAGCCAAAATCGGGTCAATCTCTTCTTCTAGCCACCGGATCCTATCCAGACGGTCGAGATCCAATCAAACCGGTGCGTGCCATGTCGTCATCCCGGTCATCTTCCTCATCAATGCCACGTCAACGTAAGGTCAACATCTAGTCCCAGTCAGCATGCAAAGACAACCTGTCCAGTCAGCGGAATATTCCCTAGAATATTCCGTTCGAATTTAAAATTGCATATTATAGATCCAACTTGGAAAATTCATTAGAAATTCATACCACGTCCAAAAATTGCGTATAATATATCAAATTGAAGATAATTTTACGTAGAATCATCTTATCAGAATAGATCCAAATTTTAATATACGTGATTACTGCAGTAATTTAATTAGTTTTAATGGTCTTTTAGGTTAATAAATTCATAAGAAATTATCTGTAACTCCAAAAAATATGAATAATATTTAAAATTGAAGCTACTGTAATGTACTTTAATAATATCTGGTTGGATCTAGCCTTTGCAGATTATTTTACCCGTAGCAATTTAATTAGTTTTAATGGCTTTATAAATCATTAAATTCATAATAAATTAATTGCTTGTCACAAAAATATAAATGATATACCGATGGAAAGCTGGTTCCATGTAGATCATCAATATGCAATTAGTTCAGCCTTTTACTGTAAGGTTTGGCCGTGAAGATTTAAATGGTTTAATGGCCTATTTAGAGTAACAAATTCATAAGAAAATAAATACTATTCAGAAAATTACAAATAATATGTCCCTGAAATCACAATTCCGTGGAGATTACAGATATAATTTTAGTTTGATTTTTAGAAAACAGAAACTATATGAATCATTTAAAACCATTAAACACTATTTAAATCATAAAAAAAGATCTATAACTCCGATTAGGGTGAATCCAAGTTCTAAGGTCTTGTATTGACAATATCTATACAGAGAAATTTCATGACAAATTATTTGGCACTGTTAAAACAGAAACTCATACAGAAATATTTAAACCCATTGAAATAGTGTTTTAATCATAGGAAAATATCTATAACTCCTTTTTAGGTGATTCAAATTGCCACCGTCTCTAAATTGCATTACCTCTATCCAGTAGCATCTAGTTCACAATTTAATACGACATAAACATATTTAGTTCAATTAAAGTGGTATACACCATATTAAATCGATACAACTTTAGTAATAAAAGCTTTAGTGCATTCAATGACTTTCCACATGCATCATGTAATCTAATTATGTTCAGAACACTAAATGCAACCATTGTTACTCATTAAATGGTCATGCATGCATCTGTTCAATATTGTTTTCTTGTAATGCTGCACTGTTGTATGTTTGCAATGTTTTGAATGGTGTTTGTTGTGTTTGCTTCAAACGTTAGATTGCGAGGAGTGCAACTACTGTGATTGCAACTACTATGATTGCAAGTATTGTGGTTATTGTGAAAGAGGCCATTATAATTGTGAGGATTATCTAATCGACTACATCTACAACAAAGGCAAGTGGTGCTATCTTGGTCATAAATGTCCTACTGTTTTCCTATGCATTGCAGATTTTTTTTGTAGAATTGCATATGTAGGAATTGATGTGTATATGCTATGATATGTCCCATATTATTCCCTAGCATTTCTTGTTTATGAGCCATCGCATTGATAGATTGCTTAGCTATGCTATTTAGACGAGGAAGGGAATCATATCATGAAAAGTTATATGTTTTGAAAGACTTATGTTTTGCTAAATGACAAACCAATATGTTTTAATGAACCACCTGGGCGGAATGGCATTGATTGGGTCATCGAGTGTGGATTTATGGTGGGGAATGCCGCCTAGGACACTGAGAAAGGATTGGTTTCTTTGTTTGGAAGATTTCCTGTGCAACCATGTGCCAATAATGGAATGGGCAGTTGGTTGAACTCAGTAGGTTGTGGTAACTCGAACCCGCGTATCCAGAGATGTAGATAGTGTAGGTTGGACCGGTGCGCATCGGGATTGGGGAGCTACTTCCCGAACGGTTCCTTCTTGGACTTCTCCCTATCATCACCCAATATGAGAGTGGTGGTACGAGCTGGGCTGGCCAAGTCACATGGGTAAAGTGTACTAACCCCTGCAGGGTGTATAAACTAATCGATTAGCCGTGTCCCCGGTTATGGACAATTTGAGCGACTGATCTCGATGCTATGATATTTCTCACTCATCCTTATTTCTTAATTACTTAAAACTTGTTGGGTGAACATAATTGGGTAGGAGCACCTGGGAGTGAACCAGAGTGTCCTATTTATCATATTGGAAAACTACTTTGTTACAAATGTTAGGATAAAACTGTTGATTTATGCAAATGAGCCTGAACTCCACTTGGCCAAATAAGCATGTAGTTGATAGATCTGTTGTTAACCACTTTAGCCTACTTGCCATACATTCAATGTATTGACCATTCGTGGCTGCATCGTTTCATGTTGCAGGTTATATCGTATCTGAGTGATCGTTCATAGGTCGCGAGACTCCACTCAACAATTGTTCGCCTGTGGCACATTTGAAGGATGGAGATCTACATTGTATTCGTTTTCCGCTGTGTACTTGTATAAATAATATAAATTCTGGATCATATTTGTTGTATTTATGATACACAGTTATATTTGGTATCATTTTGTACTGTGTGTGCTAGTGAACCGATCCAGGGATTGGCACTATACACATGAACTCAGCCTTATCAGGCGAGGGTGTTACAATATGGTATCACAGCTGTGTGTTGACTGTAGGATCGTGACCTTAGAAATGGATTAGCAATAGAATACCTCTATTAGGAAAACTATCATATTTTCTACTTATTAGATGTTTTTATATTCCTTGTCTATCTTTTTTATAACCTCTTCTTGTTCAAAATTTATAGTTATCCATTCTTATGATATCTATATGAGAGTTAGCATATAAGTAAAACAATAAATAAGATGAAATAAATTAACATCTCACCAAGTTTGGGTAGGTCTAGACCACCATATTTTATCTCTTTAGGAGATCATCGCTATCGTGTTAGCATATTGTTCTTACCAACTTATGTGGTATGACAATATAGGTTGCTTGTTTGTTTATACTGAACCATATCGTGCAATTCCTTGCTTAGGATCTGTTATTTTGAAACTTTAAAGTTGCTGGAGTTTTCGTGTGGTTTTAAAATTATTTTAATGGTGTGAATTGATTGAAATTCGTGGGATTACTGCTGCAGTTTTCTGCCTGACCTGTTATACCATGTGATTTTTCATATTTTATTGGTAACTCAGAAAAATATAAAAAATTAGGATCTGGAGCGCAATTACCTATAGTACATGCACAAAAATTGGCTAAAATTCGTGACGAGTTTAGGTCAGTGAGAAAAATTCGTGAAGTCTGCTTTACCGTTTTGATAGATTTTGTTTATTGCTTATATGTTGCTATGTTTTACTCTAGTACTGTTCCCAATGCTTTCAAACTATTTTGTGGTTATATACAGCTATATTTAGACTCCTGTAATGTTATTATACAAGTGTTTGCTTGTGTGTTGATTCCTTATGATTGTTTGCTTGTTTGTGACATTGAATGCTTCATATAGTGGGTAGGATTATTCTTCTTAGTCGTTTCTTTCCTATAGAATCTATTCTTCCCTATCTTGAACCCTGGGAGATATAATGATGTGTTAAGTGGAAGGTTTGACAACACAATGCATTTAGGAAGGAGAATGCTTCACCTAATGAAAAAAAGATGTGGAAGTATGAAGTGTTGCACATGATGTTATGTAGTAGATTACGCAACCCGAAAGTTGAAGTATCGATAGTTTAGTTTTAGTAGTAGCTTTGTTGATTGAATACATGGGAGACTACATACAGCATTAGTTCGTGCCCATGGAAACATTCTTCAAGTCAAGTGGGAGTGCCCGAGTGATAGAAAAATGTGATTCACCTATCCTCATACAGGGTAATGATTTGGGTGCAGGATGGATTGATCACCATTCCTACTACTCTTATTATTCTCTCTTGTACTGTTGGCTTTGCGAATCTTGAGTGTCTTTTCAGCCTTAGCAGAGAGCCGGCGTTGAGCCTAAACCTTAGAATCGTAGATTGTTCCACCTCTATAAAAGCATTCATTGCTAAGCGTAGGAACATACGATAAGGATGAATCCCAACCATGAATTATGGGCACCGTGAAGTAAACGTTCCCTATTTGCCCACCATGAGAGTTTTGCTAGTTTAAGAAGTGCTTTCTCGGAAACTATCAATCATGATGTTTAGAATGTGCTAGAGACATTGTTCCAATAAAAGTCTAAAAGGAGAACAAATTTGAGCTAAGTGAATCCTCGAGAAATGACCTAGTCAATTTTATTTTAAGGGTGGTAGCATCCTAATGGATCCTGAACCTTTCTGTCTTTCTAGCCTTCCCAAATCTCGGGACGAGATTTCTTTTAAGGGTGGTAGTCTGTCACATCCAAAAATTCTCCTAATTTTGGAATGTGAAATAAATAAATAAGTTTGATTGATTGTTTAACTATGTTGAAAATTATCAAAGAGAAGAAACTTTTTGACTAGAAAATCCTCTCAACCATGAATTAAAAATCTTATTATTCTTTTGTTAAGACCTAAGTAGCCATATAGGCAAAAGGGCATGGATTAATTATGGATTGTAGAATTGGTGTGCAAGATTTCAAAATGAAAATCATGAAGCATTCATAAGCATTTCATTACATCCATGCAAAGTTCTCACAAACTAAATGCAAATCCTGGTATCTAAATCCTATAGTTGATCCGCCCAAATATTCCTAAAGGTAATTAAATTGACTTTATAAAACCCACTATTGCTAAGGCATAAAATATTGATAATTATAGCCTAAATAGATCCAATTAATATTACAAAATTTTAGAAACAAAATTGAGCTCATTTGGAGCTAGTATGAAAAAGTTATGGAATAAATACAAACACATAAAGATATAAATAAAATGAAATATACAAGGATTTATAAACCCACTACTTCCAAACTAGTAAAAAGATTACAAATTTGATCCTATAATGATCTATTCGATTTTAGAAAAATTTAGAAATAAGAATCATGTCATTTGGAGTTCGTATGCAAAAGATATGAGGGAAACAAGCAAAAAAAAAGGGCCGGCCCACCGGGCCAACCGGACGAGCCAGCCAGCCACGTACAGATCGATCGATTGGTTGCTTTAAAATTCGTGCGAAACAGTTTTTATTAAACCTATCTCTACTCAAACTCCTATAACTTTTTATCTATAACTCCGAATCTACTTCCGTTTGTTTCTACTTGTTCCCTTCTCCAATACCTAACTCTACACCATCTCAAACCTCCAAATAAACTCGTGGAGCCACAGCTGTACGAGTTTCTTTTCTCGAAATCCCGAATCTACACATGCCCGAATCTTATTTCGCTTTTTAACCCATCTAGACTTCGTCGTTTGCCTTCGGTCAAAAAATGAAAGTTGCAGGAACCATCGAAATCTTTCAATCCTGATGAATCTCACCTCTTTTCATCCACCACAGCCGGAGAATTTCATATCGCAATATTTCAGATCTTACGGTGTAAATCCAAGATGTACTCGCGATCGTTTCTTCAAATCCAAATTCCTTTGGTGAGAAGGTAGGAATAATGATTCCCCACAACTTTCATGTTCTGAATTTTTCAATTTTACCTACGGATTTGCCTCTCTAACACAGATCTATTTCTTGTCTATTCTGAGCCAAAATCGGGTCAATCTCTTTTTCTAGCCACCGGATCCTATCCAGACGGTCGAGATCCAATCAAACCGATGCGTGCCATGTCGTCATCCCGGTCATCTTCCTCATCAACGCCATGTCAACGTAAGGTCAACATCTAGTCCCAGTCAGCATGCAAAGTCAACCTGTCCAGTCGGCGGAATATTCCCTAGAATATTGCGTTCGAATTTAAAATTGTATATTATAGATCTAACTTGTAAAATTTATTAGAAATTCATACTACGTCCAAAAATTGCGTATAATATATCAAATTGAAGATATTTTTACGTAGAATCATCTTATCAGAATAGATCCAAATTTTACTATACGTGGTTACAGCAGTAATTTAATTAGTTTTCATGGTCTTTTAGGTTAATAAATTCATAAGAAATTATCTGCAACTCCAAAAAATATGAATAATATATCAAATTGAAGCTACTGTAATGTACTTTAATAATATCTGGTTGGATCTAGCCTTTGCAGATTATTTAAACCGTAGCAATTTAATTAGTTTTAATGGCTTTATAAACCATTAAATTCATAGTAAATTAATTGCTTGTCACAAAAATATAAATGATATACCGATGGAAAGCTGGTTCCATGTAGATCATCAATATGCAATTAGTTCAGCATTTTACTGTAAGGTTTGGCCGTGAAGATTTAAATGGTTTAATGGCCTATTTAGATTAATAAATTCATAAGAAAATAAATACTATTCAGAAAATTACAAATAATATGTCCCTGAAATCACAATTCCGTGGAGATTACAGATATAATTTTAGTTTGATTTTTAGACAACAGAAACTATATGACTCATTTAAAACCATTAGTCACTATTTAAATCATAAAAAAAGATCTATAACTCCGATTAGAGTGAATCCAAGTGCTAAGGTCTTGTATTGACAATATCTATACATGCCCGAATCTTATTTCGCTTTTTAACCCATCTAGACTTCGTCGTTTGCCTTCGGTCAAAAAACGAAAGTTGTAGGAATCATCGAAATATTTCAATCCCGATGAATCTCACCTCTTTTCATCCATCACAGCCGGAGAATTTCGTATCGCAATATTTCAGATCTTACGGTATAAATCCAAGATGTACTCGCACTCGTTTCTTCAAATCCAAATTCCTTTGGTAAGAAGGTAGGAATAATGATTTCCCACAACTTTCATGTTCTGAGTTTTTCAATTTGACCTACGGATTTGTCTCTCTAACACAGATCTATTTCTTGTCTATTCTGAGCCAAAATCGGGTCAATCTCTTCTTCTAGCCACCGGATCCTATCCAGAAGGTCGAGATCCAATCAAACCAGTGGGTGCCATGTCGTCATCCCGGTCATCTTCCTCATCAATGCCACGTCAACGTAAGGTCAACATCTAGTCCCAGTCAGCATGCAAAGTCAACCTGTCCAGTCAGCGGAATATTCCCTAGAATATTGCGTTCGAATTTAAAATTGCATATTATAGATCTAACTTGTAAAATTCATTAGAAATTCATACCACGTCCAAAAATTGCGTATAATATATTAAATTGAAGATAATTTTACGTAGAATCATCTTATCAGAATAGATCCAAATTTTACTATACGTGGTTACTGCAGTAATTTAATTAGTTTAGTTGGTCTTTTAGGATAATAAATTCGTAAGAAATTATCTGTAACTCCAAAAAATATGAATAATATATCAAAGTGAAGCTACTGTAATGTACTTTAATAATATCAGGTTGGATCTAGCCTTTGCTGATTATTTAACCCATAGCAATTTAATTAGTTTTAATGGCTTTATAAATTATTAAATTCATAGTAAATTAATTGCTTGTCACAAAAATATAAATGATATACAGATGGAAAGCTGGTTCCATGTAAATCATCAATATGCAATTAGTTCAGCATTTTACTGTAAGGTTTGTCCGTGAAGATTTAAATGGTTTAATGGCCTATTTAGAGTAATAAATTCATAAGAAAATAAATACTATTCAGAAAATTACAAATAATATGTCCCTGAAATCACAATTCCGTGGAGATTACAGATATAATTTTAGTTTGATTTTTAGACAACATAAACTATATGAATCATTTAAAACCATTAAACACTATTTAAATCATAAAAAAGATCTATAACTCCAATTATGGTGAATCCAAGTGCTAAGGTCTTGTATTGACAATATCTATACAGAGAAATTTCATGACAAATTATTTGGCACTGTTAAAACAGAAACTCATACAGAAATATTTAAACCCATTGAAATAGTGTTTTAATCATAGGAAAATATCTATAACTCCTTTTTAGGTGATTAAAATTGCCACCGTCTCTAAATTGCATTACCTCTATCCAGTAGCATCTAGTTCACAATTTAATACGACATAAACATATTTAGTTCAATTAAAGTGGTATACACCATATTAAATCGATACAACTTTAGTAATAAAAGCTTTAGTGCATTCAATGACTTTCCACATGCATCATGTAATCTAATTATGTTCAGAACACTAAATGCAACCATTGTGACTCATTAAATCGTCATGCATGCATCTGTTCAACATTGTTTTCTTGTAATGCTGCACTGTTGTATGTTTGCAATGTTTTGAATGGTGTTTGTTGTGTTTGCTTCAAACGTTAGATTGCGAGGAGTGCAACTACTATGATTGCAACGACTATGATTGCAAGTATTGTGGTTATTGCGAAAGAGGCCATTATAATTGTGAGGATTATCTAATCGACTACATCTACAACAAAGGCAAGTGGTGCTATCTTGGTCATAAATGTCCTACTGTTTTCCTATGCATTGTAGATGTTTTTTTGTAGAATTGCATATGTAGGAATTGATGTGTATATATTATTCCCTAGCATTTCTTGTTTATGAGACATCGTATTGATAGATTGCTTAGCTATGCTATTTAGACGAGGAAGGGAATCATATCATGAAAAGTTATATGTTTTGAAAGGCTTATGTTTTGCTAAATGACAAACCAATATGTTTTAATGAACCACCTGGGCGGAATGGCATTGATTGGGTCATCGAGTGTGTATTTATGGTGGGGAATGCCGCCCAGGACACTAAGAAAGGATTGGTTTCTTTGTTTGGAAGCATTCATGTGAAACCATGTGCCAATAATGGAACGGGCGGTTGGTTGAACTCAGTAGGTTGTGGTAACTCGAACCCGCGTATCCAGAGATGTAGATAGTGTAGGTTGGACCGGTGCGCGTCGGGATCGGGGAGCTACTTACCGAACGGTTCCTTCTTGGACTTCTCCCTATCATCACCCAATATGAGAGTGGTGGTACGAGCTGGGCTGGCCAAGTCACATGGGTAAAGTTTACTAACCCCTGCAGGGTGTATAAACTAATCGATTAGCCGTGTCCTCGGTTATGGACAATTTGAGCGACTTGATGCTGATGCTATGATATTTCTCACTCATCCTTATTTCTTAATTACTTAAAACTTGTTGGGTGAACATAATTGGGTAGGAGAACCTGGGAGTGAACCAGAGTGTCCTATTTATCGTATTGGAAAACTACTTTGTTACAAATGTTCGGATAAAACTGTTGCTTTATGCAAATGAGCCTGGAATCCACTTGGCCAAATAAGCATGTAGTTGATAGATATATTGTTAACCACTTTATCCTACTTGCCATACATTCAATGTATTGACCATTCGTGGCTGCAACATTTCATGTTGCAGGTTATATCGTATCTGAGTGATCGTTCATAGGTCGCGAGACTCCACTCAACAATTGTTCGCCTGTGGCACATCTGAAGGATGGAGATCTACCTTGTATTCGTTTTCCGCTGTGTACTTGTATAAATAATGTAAATTCTGGATCATATTCGTTGTATTTATGATGCACAGTTATATTTTGTATCATTTTGTACTGTGTGTGCCAGTGAACCGATCCAGGGATTGGCACTATACACATGAACTCAGCCTTATCAGGCAAGGGTGTTACAGGTTCTCGCGTGGTTGCCGCGTGGTGCCCGTGTCTCCTAGGTCCCACTTGTCAGCCACTATGGCTAGACTCTATCAAGGTGAGAAAAGTTTAGGGTTACGTTGAACTGACTTCAGTCTGAGGTAATAAAAGGTTTTAATAACGTTAGAAATTGAATAAAACTTTTAAATTCAATATCTAATTATTTATAAGTTAGAAAAATGTGTAGAATATATCAAAATGTTTAGAAAAATAAGATCTACCTATATAAGATATAATCATGCATTATTCAAAACCTTACATTTCAAGTTTAATTAGAACAACATAGTAACCCTCATAGGTGATTCCGGAGTTTCCTCGAGTTAGGGTTTGCACACCTCGGAACCCTGATTAAACTGCCGAGCATGTCTTAGAGTTACATTCAATACTAATCAACTTGTCATATCATCATTCTTGTTTCCTCTTTCCATCTGTTGTTTGGTTATTCTTTTGTAGAATACGATATCAAGATCGAGATTGAAGACCAATATAAAGACCGTCGAAGTTCGAAAATCAATACTTGACCAACTGTAATCAAGTCAAGTACCAGATGTCTGAAGTTCTACTTTATGGTTATCAACAGGCAAAGGAAAGCATACCCCCCACAATGATACAATCCCATGCTTTCAAAGTATTTCAATTCCTGCCATTATGCATACGATTCTAGTGTGGTCTTGTATCGATAGATAGAGTATCCTATTTGTTGCATTACTCCCTTTTACCTTACATATCTTATCCACTGCTCCTAGCATAACTAGGTTTGGATTGTGTGCACTACTAAAGCTTATACGTGTGTTATCCTTAGCCATGCTTAGCTGTCAGTTCTGGTTCATCCAGATGATGTGTTAGATGAAGAGAATCTAGTATGACAAGATATCAAGATATATTGTTGAGATGAGATCCGTGGTAAAGGTTAAACATGCTAAGGATTTTATGGGAGGCCACGGTGGATGTGGTTTTTCTAGTCCCATGCTCGCCACCACTAGGAACCGAGTTCTTGCCTTTTGAACCGAGACGAGCGTACAGCCACACGGGGCCTCGAAAACCTCACGAGCAACTAACTTTCCTAGTAGATTGCATGAGTCACATAGTTCGGGCGTTCCATTCGACATGCATTCTAGATCTTCTCGAAGGCGGTTAAGGAGGTGCATGCATAACAGGTAGGTAAGTGTGGCCAGGGTTGCTTGGTTCGATGGATCCCCTGGTGGAATCAACCTCTCCATACATCTATAGGGACCGACTTCGGGATTTGACCCGTTACGGCGGAACCATACTTAGGGCGTGACTCATGGTCTTAGCGAAAGCAAGGTAAAGGTCATATCTAACCACCCTCTGCCGGCCTTCCAAGGAAGGGGGCTAATCATGTGGCATTAAGAGAAGGTTAGTACGTGTGGGTAAAGTTGTACACCCCTGCAGGGTTAAATCTTTTCAAAAAGCCATGTTCACGGTTCTGAACGCTTGGTGACTGAATTCTAAGATCATAGATAACTATAACCTAATCATAAAAATTGGCATATCATTGAGTGCTTATGGATGCTTCCTCATGGGTACGAGGGGGTGATCCAAGTAGAGGTTCAATGATGATGATTTGGTGGATATCGAAAGATGATGATCAATATTCCAGAGATGTCTCTCTCTTATCCCCTTTTAAAATATTCTGATTAGACAAGTTTCTTCTCTCTCTTGTTTTATAAACAAAGATGGCCTTATGCAAAACAACTCCACCATCCATAAGTCTTGCAAAGTACACCCTGTACTCACCCTTGCTTTGTTGATATTTGTGTAGCAGAGTAAGTGTTCCCCTGAAGACAAGTTTTGTACGACATCGACATGAATGAGTAGCTTGGGGTTCCCAGCCGACAGCCTAGAATCTATGGGCTGGGATGTCATCGTTATGCTTCAGGCCTCTTAGGCCATTTGTTAAGTTTGCTATACTTAATAGCATAATTTTCCTTCCATTGTTTGATGTTTTTGGTCAGTGAACTCTGCTTGTAATAATTTGGTTCTTTGCTCAGTTATGAGCTTGATGTAATAATTTTTATGTCGTCGGGTCACTATTGTGTTATTGATTTTTCACTGGATATCCTCGAGCTCAAGGCTAATCTTATGTTAGACAGAGGTCTGGGATTTGTTTAGCCCTGATCCTGGGGGTGTCACGGGTCTTGGTATTAGAGCAGTACCGACCGTACGAAAACCTTGCTACTAGTCGATGTTGAGTCTAGTACTTGTGAAAAAATTTTAAAGATGAAAAGTATTTGCGAAAACTCTAGTATGCTTCTTTTTCTTCTTATCTAGTTTCGCTCTAACTCTGGGTCATCTTATCTTGTGTTGATTTTGGAAAAGTTTTGATATCTCTTCTAGTCCATCAAAGCTTAGGTGCCTTTTGGGCATGTCGATTCTTAACCAGTTGAACTAGTGTTGAGTTCTCTAGAGATGTGTGTGTTGTGTGTTCCTTGTTCCATTTGTTCTGCTTCATTCGACAGATTCCTTTCTATCATGATCTCTCTATCTTTTGGACCCACAATATTATATTGTAGGATCCATAGTGTTCTATTCTGGGCTTCGAGGTCTCCTACCGCCTCGTGTGCCTCCTTTTAGTTTGTTTGGGCACTTCAGAAGTTGTTTCTTCTCTTGGAATCTACCTCATGATTACCACCTTGCAGTGTACGTTGTGTCACTCAAGTAGTAGTTACTCCTTTATTGGGTTTAACCCTTGGACTTGAACATAAGATCCCTGATTGTGCTGGACTCTGGTGTTTTGAATCTTGTACATGAAGCTGACCTTTAACCCAACATCCAATCCTTTGACCCCTGTTGTTAATGTTCACCCATTACCTTAGGATGGCTACAATTCTAGCCTTCAATGCTTGTCGGTGTTATCGCGGTTGAATCGTTACAACTAAGGAATTCCCCTACCACATGCTATGGCAGATGTTCTTTAATGGAACCAAATATATCACGATAAGGGTAATCCTCGCGAGTCCCACTTCTATACTCGTGAATTTGCCACACCTATGTCATTGGATTGTTGACAAGTACGCCATAGGGGGTCCCGACGGTGTAGATAAGATGGGGTGTGAGACATCGGATGTTCCGAGAACGGCGAACACAAGTTTACCATCCGATCCTACTCCTGCTAGTAGCCCAGTAATATATCAGCGAGAGCCGTATGTTACAGCAGATTACAAGAGAGGTTCGCTTGTGCGAGTTATGATTGTGGTTATTGCCCTAAAGGCTCACATAGGGTTGGTTTATATAGTTACTAGGACCTAGGGTTACAGAAGAGACCTATCCGGCTATGTTACAGAGTTGGTAACTGGATACAACTTGGACTACAAGTAATACTACAGGCCTAGTCGGAACAAGCTCCTCCTCTTTCTCTGACTAGGCCGCCCGTGAAGAAAAGCTCTAGCCTGTTGGTGGGACACCCTGGTCAACGAGTCCAGTGGGTATACCCGGAAAGTATATCCCCAATAGTATCCCCCGGAAGTCTCCAAGATCCTAAGTCGGATAAATCGTCTAGCTTGATGGTTTCTTTGTCTCCAGAATCTTGAAGGGTTCGCGAAAACTTATTTCAATAGTGTAGGATTCCGAGTCATCTGAGTCGGATATATTTTATTCCGACATTTAGTCTTTTTCCCTTGCTCAGTTTGAAACATGAGCCGGATTTTAAACAATGGCATGCTGTCTAACAACTTTTCAGACCAAGTCCTGTCACTGATAGGAGTCCCATCAACACGACCGTTGGTGGGTCCGTTCCCTATGGATCAGAGCACCATTTTAATGCTCATGCGAGAATAGAGGGGGCAGAGGAGTTGCGAGGAAGCCATCTCCCTGTCTCCTATATGCATGGTGTAAATCGCGCGATTGAATCACGAATCTTGGCACAAAGATAAATAAAAGAGAGAGGAAACCCTTCTCCCCCAGATTCATCTCTCGACCATTCCACTTATTGGCTACTCATACTCCTCGAGCCCTCCGCAACCATTCTCATCTACGCATCACGAGAGAAAATCCCAATTTCCACTAATTCTTCCCTAGCGAGATGGAAGCGCCATCCAGCTCAGGTGCAGCGGTGGTGGGAATCACGGTGGCGAACGAGAGGAAACTGCGGGGCCTTTGTCTTCCCAACGCCATGGACTACATAGAGCTCCAAGTCATGGAGGATGAAGGCTACATCATCGTCGACGCGTGGAGAAGCGGAGCTGGAGAGGTCGTTCCTACACCATTCGAAGGTGAACGCTTCATTTTTGGTATGCACGTTGACCGTGGCCTCAGCCTGCCACCATTGGATTTCTTCACCGAAGTTCTTCAGTACTATGGTGTGTAGCTCCATAATCTCCCTCCCAACTCTCTACTATAACTTAGTGCTCGTGCAGCTTTGAGCGAGGGGTTTCTTGGTATTAGGCCAAGTCTCACCCTTTTTCGGTACTACTATGGTACCCAGAAGAATTTCATCAGTTCCAGTGTTCCTTACACCACTAACACTCTTAGCTTAGTCCTTAGGAGAAACCGAGTCTACCCTAGGATTAACTCTAGTGAATTTGTAAAATGTTGGGCCGGAACTTTCTTCTATCACAAGGATATTCTAGCTCCTAAAAAGGCGGAAGGTCTCCTGGCCTTCGTCGACGGTGTCGCTCCCCACCAGGAGTCGTGGGACGCGAAGGTGCCGGAACTTTCTAAGGACTTGATCCTTGCCAAGAGGCGGATCGAGTTCTTGATGAAGAACAAGGGGTTCCATGGATCTGACTTGATCCACTACTGGCTGGATCACCGGATTCAGCCACTGCAGTTCCATGGAGACCGCTTGATGCACATGATCACAGGAGACCAAAAGGACAGCCTGAAGGTTAGTCCGGCTTGCATAGCTGTGAAGGACTACAAGACCGAAATGCAGTACCTGATCAAGGAGCGGGTGGAGAAGAGAATCCCTAAAGTCTCCATGAAAATGTACACATCCGACCGTCCTCTGATCCCGGTAAATATTTCGACTTGTTTTAAGCTTATTTGCTCTTTTCCGCCTCGTAGTCCGACTTTTCTCTTACCGACGTTTATTTATGCTTATCAGCTCGAGGATCTTCCCGAGTCTTAGCTTTCCCCCATCGATTGTTATGAATCAGAGGCGATGGAGGACGACGAGGTGAAGGAAGTTCCCGCCTCCTCTCTCAAGAAGCGAAAGGCCAAGGAGGTTGTTGTCACTGCTGGAAGCCAAATGTTTCCAGTAGTTAAAAAGTAAGCACCTTGTCAATACTTGTAGTACTTATGATAAGTTTCTTTCTTTTTGAAGCACACCTGATATTTGGATTTATATGTTTCAGAGCAAAACCAGTTTTGAAGAGCAAAGTGAAGCCAGACAGCAAGCCGGGCAAGCAGCTGCATCAGCAGAAGCTTGTCATCTCCCCAGCCATGCCCCCACCAACTCCAATCAGTGCCCCTTCATCCACACAAGAGGTTTTTTCCTCTCCTAATGCCGGCTCTGCCATCCCTGGCACCAACACCACCTCGAAAGCCCTGGTTACCATTGGTAGCCAGGCAACTAACAAGGGTGAACACGTCAAGGGTAATGATCCCATGGTAATGTCTACAGGACAATTGGATAAAGTGGTCGGCTCTGCTGTCTCCGGCTTGAAGCGAAAGAAGAAGGTGGAGATTCTCAAGATGGCTCAGTATAGTCTTGAGAAACAAGTCCTCACTCTAGAGGAAGCGAGCCAGGAGATGGAGGACGTGAAGTTGGTTAGCCTCCTAGATCAAATTTTGGTCCAAGATGCGAAGATTGAGTCTGGCGGACTCCCAGCAACGGGCGTTCCCTCCCTCTCCCTTGCCGAGAAAGTGTTCCATAACACTAAAATCAGATTTGAAAAGCTGCATCTGGAACACATTGTAAGTTTCTAATTCTTATTTGCAGTATTTTATTATCATATCCTCTATCCCCCCAACCATAAAGTCGGGTAAACATCATAGCATTGAATCCGAATTGATGCTTATAGGATGCAAAAGAACAATGTAGTGTAGCCCCCAAGGCTCGCGCTGTATTTTTACTTAGTTAAATTTGCAGCCCGAGTCTTAGTAGCCGTCTTAAAGTATTCCGTCTCTAAACTTACAGAAAACTGCATCTTCCAACCAGGAATTCCTCAAGAATATATGAAATAAGCGCAAAGATATTAAGGCCTTGAGCCTTGATAATTCAAAGCTGAAAGTTGAGGAAGATGAAGCAGAAGGTAAACTTTTCCGTCTCCCCCTTTTTCATTTAGTTATTGCCATAGTCAAACTTGTTCTGTTCGACTGATATTTTTCCCTTTGCAGAATTGTTGTGCAAATCCAGCAAGATGGTGGAGCAATCCGAGAACATCAAGGTCTTGGAGATGGAGAATGCTGGGCTCCGGGACGATCTTGAGAAGCTTAAGACTGAATCAGAGAAATCCGTGAATGTCGTCCTGGAGTCAAGCAACATGGAGACCGAGAGGCTCGAGAAGCTGCTAACCCTCCGAGATAAACAACTAGATGATCTCAAGAAGGATTTTGATAGCCAGAGAGATCTAGACTAGTCCACAGAGAAGGAACTAAAAAGCCTTCGAGAGGAGCGTGCTCAGTGGAACCACTCCATGCTAGGTAAGATTTCCGACTTTCTTTATTCGATTGATGTTTTTGAGTTTTGTTTTAGTCAGTTTTGATTGTTGGTTCTTTCCCAGTTCCTCTGAACCCCGCCTCTAGCGTATAAAGCTTATCGGAGATATTCTTTTCGACTTACGCATACTCTTGAAGAGGCTGGCGAGTCGGTCAGACTTTTCGACTTGCACAAAATGCCAGTGCACGAGGTGAGGGATAGAGCCAAGGAGATTCCGAAGCTTATCAAAGACTGGAAGATCTCCTACGCTCAGACCGCTGCGCAGACTGCCCTTACCAAGGTTTTGATCCACCATAGCGATACGGATATTTGGCACATCACCAAGGGTATCGCCGATTAGGACGATGAGGGTAAAACCCGCAAGACATCAAGGTTATCCAAGAAACCTGAGTAGGTTATGCTTGCCGTGTGGCAGAGATGACCAATTACATGACGCCATTCTTTGAATCCGTCTATGTGCCTCCCTCACCTCAAGATCCGGAAGATACCCTCGCTGAAGGAGCTTTCGAGTCCCAGGTCCAGGGCGACGACGATGTCGACTCCAGCGCTCCATGTTCTTCATCACCACCACCTGAGTCTGCAGCATAAACATTTCTAATGCATTATTCTAAACTTTGGCATGTAATGATGGAAACAATATCTTTGCTTTTGAGTATGTGCTGGTCTGTAAAAACTTAATGCTTTACTATCGTAGCACTTTGTTTGTATATATTTGTATGGGTGTGCTAGAAAATTTGTTAAGCAACTTTTTTATTTTTACACTTATCGTTTTATCTAGCTTTCTGACTCGCCCCTTTCATGAGCCAGTCAACCTTTAGCACGGAAACTTTTTCGAGCAACGGATCTCAATTGTCAGTTTAAACTCGAAAAAAAAGCCGGCTTCCAGTACCAACAATTTATTACTCGAAAGATACCCGCGTCTGAGCAATCAGATAAAAAACCAGAGTATAGAAAATAAATTGAATTTTTTACGCTAAGGTAAATATTTTTAGATATTCAAAAATCGTAACAAGAACGAACATGAGCATAAAGTACTTTCAAGCATTCTGGGATTTTTTAAAATGACATGCTCATTTTGAAATAAGATGGTAAAAAACTTCTCAAAGATAACATATGAGGAAACCAATACTTTATTTTACTTTGAACATGTACATATACGATTACACGAAAATATAACTAAGAATAGAATGGACGTAGCTATGCAATATTACATGGTCGATCTATCTCATCCGGATCTATACTACCGCTAGCTCTCTTTCTCTTCCAAGTATCCGGTCTTTCCTTGACTGCTCTCATATCGGTTAAATAATATGACCCATTATGCAGAACTCTGCGGATCATAAAAGGTCCTTCCCAAATCGGGGAAAGTTTGTTATTTATTTTTGGCACAATTCGGAGAACGAAATCGCCCTTTCTAAAAAAAGGGTTATGTACTCTCTGACTATGATACTTGCGCAACTTCTGCTGATAGGCTGTAGATCTCTGCTCAGCAACGACATGAACTTATTTGATTATATCGAGATCATATTATCGAGAAACATCCGCATCTTCTTCGATATACACTTTGACTCGAGAAGACTGATGAATTAGATCACTTGAAAGAACTGCTTCTACACCATATACCAAGAAGAAAGGAGTATATCCGGTTGATATGTTAGGAGTTGTACGTAAGCTCCATATCATAGAAGACAATTCTTCCACCCAAGCCCCCATGGCACGACGAAGTGGTGCCTTGAGATGAGGTCAGATTCCTTGTAAAATAAGACCGTTAATTCTTTCGACTTGTCCATTAGGCTATGGATGCACGACTGATGCAATGTCGAGTCGGATCCCTTATTCCTCGCAGAATTCGGCAAGTTCCCCCATGGAAAAGTTGCTCCCGTTGTTAGTGATTATACTCTGTGGATATCCGAATCGGATGATTACATCCTCGATGAACTTTATGGCTATGGCTCCATAGCAACTTGTTACAGGTTGATACGTCGCAAATGTATGTATATTTTTTGATGCTCCATGCCTGTTTTGTGCCAACTATCTTGCGTTTTGTCTACACTTTGAGGCATTTTTATACATTTTATGGAACTAACCTATTAACAAGATGCCACAGTGCCAGTTGCATGTTTTCTGCTATGTTTTGGTTTCAGAAAAGCTAGAAAAGAAATATTCTCGGAATTGGACAGGACAAAAGCCAAAGTCAATATTTTACCGGAACGAACACGAAGCTAGAAGGACAAACGAAGGGGGGCCAGGAGGTGGCCACACCCTAGGGTGGCGCAGGTCCCCCTTGTCGTGCCAGCCCTAGGTGTGGGCCCCTCGAGGCTCCACCGACCTTGCCCTTTCGCCCATATATATGTCTCCTTAGGACATAAACCCTAACGCGGGCGGAAATCCATGAAAAGTCTCACAACACTGTTCCCGGGAAAGTATCGATCTTTTTCTCCCCATCAGGAGCTCTTCTCTAGCATCGTTACTACTTATAATCATCCATACTACTTGTGTTTTACTATCTCTTCTCCGAACTAGTGCACCTATACACCTGACAAGTGTATTGGGTGTGTTAGGGACACAAGAGACTTATTGTATCTTGATTGCAGGGTTGCTTGAGAGGGATACATTTGACCACTTCCTCCCTGACTTCAATAAACCTTAGGTAATCCACTTACGAGAAACTTGCTACTGTTCTACAAACCTCTACACTTGGAGGCCCAACAACAGTCTACAAGCTGGCACCGTTGCCGGGGAGGTAAGGTAAAAGGTACTCACATCTTCTTGGTGTGTGAGTGCTCGAAGTTATTTCCTTTATATTCTGCAATTTTGTATTTTGTTTCTTGTTTTCACTAGTTAGGCTTAATGGAAAACAACAAAAAATTTAGAGAGCTTTATAGTATTTATCTTGAGTTAGGACATGAAGTGTTTAAAGAGAAAATTAAAAAACCTATGGAACTTTATTTGCATTTTAATAGCAATGTTATTAGTATGAATTCTCTGAACAACATTATTGCTAATGCTATGGAAACGTCTAAGCTTGGGGAAGCTAGTTTTTATGAAAATGATCTTTTTAGTTCCCTAGCTTTGGAAAATAGCTATTCTATTGCTTATGATGACACAAAACCTCCAATATATGATGATTACAATGATGAATATGATATTTTCAGTCCACCTACTATTGAGGAGGAAATTGATATTGATTACAATATGCCTCCTATATTTGATGATTATGGTGATGAGAATAATAATGATATCTATTTTGTTGAATTTTCTCCCACTACAACTAATAAGAATGACTATCATTACGTGGAGAGTAATAATTATTATATGCATGTGGCTCATGATAAGAATGTTTTATTTTATAGTTATGTTATTAATTTTATTCATGATGCTACTGAAAGTTATTATGAGAGAGGGAAACATGGTTTTATGCATCCCAATAATATTAAGTTTTCCCTCTTTATGTTGAAATTCTTGAAGTTGCACTTTTTTTGCTTTCCTATGCTTGTCACTTTGTTCTTTGTGAACTTATTTGTGTACAATATTCCTATGCATAGGAAGTGGGTTAGACTTAAATGTGTTTTGAATTTTCTTCTTGATGCTCTCTTTTACTTCAATTCATATTTCTTATGTGAGCATCTTCTCAAACTATCAAGCCTAACTTAAAGGCGTTAAAGAAAGGTACTTCTTGGGAGATAACCCAATAGTTTTCGTGAGTCTTGGAAGTTATTACTTCTGTCATAACCTCTCCTTATCCTTTTTATTTGATTTTTGTGCCAAGAATAACCTCTAATGAGAGGGAAGTAAGGTTTGGGGATGTGTTGTCCCGAAACAGATTTTTTGAGCTTCATTGTAAAAATTTGTGAAACATCTTTGTATGTAGGATTGAGCTGTAATTTTCTGAATAAATCCCCCAGGTTGTGAGCTAACTTTTGTTAGTTCAAGACTTTTTGGTTTGAGAGGCATAAGGTCTTCGAAAAAATCGGATTTTACCTTCTAGTCTGTTTTGACAGATTTCTGCCATTATTTGCATTTGCCTCTTTCTTGATTTCTTTTTGGGTTCTTTTTGGTAAATTGAGCTTTTTGAAGGAATTGCTACGGTATCTTGTGTCTTTAGTGAAAGTTTTTCTGTTTTGAAACTAAACCCAAAGGTCTATTATCTTTTGAATGCACTAATGTTGCTAATGAAGATTGTGTGAAGTTTTGTATGAAGGAAAAATTTCAAGTGTAAGGAAAGAATGATGTAATGAGATGAACAATGGACAAAAGCTCAAGCTTGGGGATGCCACCCCATGTCACCCTAAGAAATACTCAAGAGGTACAAGCGTCAAATCTTGGGGATGCCCAAGGCATCCCCTTCTTCATCAATAAAAATCTCAGGTCTTTCTAGACAATTCATTTTTATTGTTTCATGCACTATTGTGTTGTTCTTGGTGCGTCTTAGTTTTCATTTTTCACTGTGTTATTTCAAATAATTCTATTAGTGTTGGAAAGGAGTAGGAAGTTCTTGCTTTAGTAGTACAAGAAGGAGCTTGTTTTGACTGTGACTTAGACTTTAGCATGTCATGCTAGATGTTGTTTTGACCATATGCTTAGTGATCATTGTTATAGAATGACTTGATCCAAACAATTAGTATTGCTTAATGTGCCTTGATATAATCATGCGTTGTTTTAGTATACAAAAGCATAGTATTGTGGTATTCTCCTTTGATGCTTTATTTGGGTTGACTTAGCACATGCTCACACCATGTTATGACTATGAACCAGTCACCTTAGCCTCTATGATCATTTAGTTTTTGACTTGTGGTACCACTTTATGCTTTTATTAGTAATGTTTTGTAGCTCTGCATTATTATTGCTATCTTAGTTGGTCGCTCCTAGTCTTTTGCTAGCCTCCACTTGTATTGAGTAAGCTCTACTCATGCATCCAACTCCCAAGAAACCAAGTTATTCCAAAGTGTCCACTATAAATTCCTATGCATGGTGTGTTACACCATTCCAAATATATTCTTGTTTTATCTATCTTCCAAATTAAAAAATTTATGTGAAATTTAGTGATTAAAGCTTTCACAAACATGATGGCACACTTTATTTTTCTTGCCCCTAATAAACATGAACCATTGTGTCATCTATGTTGTATATTCGTGCACTTATACATTGGGATTAGCAGAACCGTGCTGTCACGGGGAACGCTTTCAACACCTGTAAATATCTACTCAGTTTATATCATGCTCTTTTGTTTATGGATGTCATCGGTGTGACATGAAAGGGGAGCTTGTAAGTCCATGGAGTTATGTATGTGTGTTAGAGAAACGCCTGGGCTGCTAGCCTAAGCCATGCCTAATCATGGTGGAAACTTGCACCATCACCATAGTGAGCAATCTATGAAGCAATCTTCTTATAAAAAAGAGATGGAGAAAAAGAAAAAATGAGAAAAGAGGGAACAGAGAAAAAAACACCATTTCCCATGGTAAATAAGAAGATTGCTGAGATCCTCATTGTCCGCTTGCCTTGTCATTTTGTAATGGGATAGCTCCTGTATCATTGGGCAAGGGGTACCCCATTGGTGGTTCTCTATGATAAACATGTACTTACTATGACAAGAACTTACCGATTACTAAAGTTGAGTAGCATGAGGAGCGGCCCTCGTACTCAAGGGACATGAGATTGCCAACATATACTTTGTCAAGCATATACTCCATATTTTATTCACCTTAACCTTAATCACTTCAAGATGCTTATGATAGGGTCAATGAGAGCTAAAAGCTATCAAGTACCATAATTTTTGGAAGCTCTTTATGAAACTTGAAATCATTGATTCCCTTCATGAAGGGGCTTTATTTTACTTTTATGTTGAGTCTCCACCTTCTATCCTTAGGCACCAATTAAGATATCATAGTTGTCATTCTTAGTTCTATGTGCATTGTCCCAAAACTTATTATTGATTCATAATGTTGATATTGCTTGTTCTTGAACTATTTGTATCTAGTCACCCTGATGAACTTTGAAGGTGTCCTATGCATTTATGTTTGCTACTCCATGAGGGACAAGATGAATACCACTATGTTATGTTTTCTATATGTGAAACAAACAAACGCCTTTCAATGC
The DNA here is from genome assembly GCA_030063025.1 of Avena longiglumis. Classification (NCBI taxonomy): domain Eukaryota; kingdom Viridiplantae; phylum Streptophyta; class Magnoliopsida; order Poales; family Poaceae; genus Avena; species Avena longiglumis. The sequence goes on along the minus strand of CP125973.1, from coordinate 449,592,043 downwards.
ATTGTTATTCATGACCTTTGTTTGTACCTTTTCATGTTACAACATAGTTGCTTTGTCTTATTGTTAGAAATATATCTTTCATGCTCATGTTTAGAGTACTTTAATGCCAGCTATCAATGCTTTACAAATACCTTGATCATTTGTGATAGCATGTCACCTCAAAAATTATTCTTTTTATCACTTACCTACTCGAGGACGAGCAGGAGTTAAGCTTGGGGTTGCTTGATACGTCGCCAACGTATCTATAATTTTTGATGCTCCATGCTTGTTTTGTTCCAACTATCTTATGTTTTGTCTACACTTTGAGGCATTTTTATATATTTTCTGGAACTAACCTATTAACAAGATGCCGCAGTGCCAGTTTCCTATTTTCTGCTGTTTTTGGTTTCAGATAAGCCAGAAAAGAAATATTCTCGGAATTGTACGGGACAAAAGCCGAAGTCAATATTTTATCGGAGCGAACACGGAGCCAGAAGGACAGACGAAGGGGGACCAGGAGGTGGCCACACCCTAGAGTGGCGTGGTTCCCCCTGGCCGTGCCAGCCCTCGGTGTGGGCCCCTCGAGGATCCACCGACCTTGCCCTTTCACCTATATATATATATGTCTCCTCGGGACGTAAACCCTAATACGGGCGGAAATCCATGAAATGTCTGACAGCGTCGTTTCCGGGACAGCTTCAATCTTTTCCTCCCCGTCAGAAGCTCTTTTCTGACACCGTTACCACTTATAATCATCCATACTACTTGTATTTTACTATATCTTCGCCGAACTAGCGCACCTATACACATGGCAAGTGTATTGGATGTGTTGGGGACACAAGAGACTGCTTGTATCTTGATTGCAGGGTTGCTTGAGAGGGATACCTTTGACCACTTCCTCCCTGAGTTTGATAAACCTTGGGAAATCCACTTAAGGAAATCTGCTGCTGCTCTACAAACCTCTACACTTTGAGGCCCAAAAACTGTCTACAATAATAGAAGTGCGCAGACATCAGAGGTTTAGCCTCAATCCATTTTGTAAATTTATCCACCATCACTAGTAGGTGCGTAAATCCACATTTTGCTGTGTGAAACGGCCCTACCATATCAAGACCCCAGACCGCAAATGGCCATGTAATAGGGATTGTTCGCAGCTAATCAGCCGTAACATGCGCCTGACGGGCGTACTTTTGGCAGCTTTTGCACATTTTTACCAGTTTATCGGCATCCGCCTTAGCTGTAAGCAAAAAGAATCTGTGTCTAACAGCTTTTTCCACTAAGGATTTGGCTGCAACGTGGTGACCACACTCGCCTTAGTGGATTTCTCGCAATATTTCCACTCCTTCTTCCATAGAAATACATTGCTGAAAAACCCGAGAAACACTCTACTTAAAGAGCTCGCCATTTATTATTGTGTAGGATTTTGCTCGTCGGACGATCTGCCAACTTAGGACTTCGTCTTTGGGTAATTTTCCGTCTATCAAGAAATCCAGATAGGGTTTTGTCCAGCTGGGAATTACAGCCAGAACTACTATTAAAGGCGAGTCGGATTTCGTCGGATAGTCCTCATAAACTCCATTTATGGAGGGGACTTTTAAATGCTCTAAAAAAGCGCCATCTAGGACCTGTTTCCGCGCAGACCTATTCTTGATAGAGCATCTACTTCCTCATTTTCTGCTCGAGGGATATGAACCTCAAAACCCTCGAACAATTTAGATAATTCATCCACGGTGGCTTTGTAGGCCGCCATGTGTTTGTTTGCATTGCATATATCGGATACTTGCTGAGCAAATAAATCCGAGTCTCCGTAACACACGAGTCTTGTTACGCCAATGTTTTTGGACATGCGTATTCCATGTAAAAATGCTTCATACTTGGCAATATTATTGGTTGCCGTGAAGTGTATTTGTAACACAAAGAACAGCTTATCTCATTGGGGTGACTTGAGCACCACGCCAGCCCCCGATCCTCCTCATGCTTTTGATCCGTCAAAATGAAGGGTCCAAAATTCTGAGTCTGGAGGATTTGTGTTTTCTGCCGTCTCTGTCCAATCAATGATGAAATCGGCAAGTATTTGGGACTTGATTGTTGTACATGGTTTGTACTCAGTGTCAAAAGCTACATGCTCTATTCCCCACTTTTCGACACATCCCGTGGCGTCGCGATTTTTGATTATATCTCATAGGGGAGCAGTACTCACCACTGTGATCTTGTTCTCTTGGAAGTAGTGTCGTAGATTTCTGGATGCAAAGGACACTCCATAGGCTAGCTTTTGATGGTATGGATACCGTTGTTTCGACTCTATTAGAACTTCACTCAGGTAGTAAGTTGGACGCTACACCTTATGCTCATGGCCTTTCTCTTCGCGCTCCACTACTGTTACCACAGTTATGACATTGTTAGTCGCTGCAATGTAAACTAACATAGGATCCTGAGGCTCTAGCGTTGCGAGAATTGGAGGATTTGAAAGTAGGTCTTTCAAACTTCGTAGGGCCGATTCGGCTTCCTGGTTCTAGACAAATTTGTCGGTTTTATTTAAGACCTTGTATAAAGGTACGGCTCTTTCTCCGAGCCGGCTAACGAACCGACTCACTGCTACAATGTAACCAGTGAGATGTTGTACGTCCTTCAGGGGAGTCGGCCTGGTAATGTTGAGTATAGCCTTGATTTTGTCCCGGTTCACCTCTATGCCTCTTTTAGACACGATGAAACCTAACAATTTTCTGGCTAGAATTCCAAAGAAACACTTCTTCGGATTTAGCATCATATTGAATTTTCGTAGGCTAGAAAATGTTTCCTCCAAGTAGGAAATTAAAGTTTCCTTCGTTTTGGACATGACTGCTATGTCATCTACGTATACATGGACGTTGCATCCAATTTGATCGTTAAGACAATGTTGCATAGTACGTTGATATGTTGCTCCTGCGTTCTTTAGGCCAAAAGGCATAGTTCTATAGCAGAAGGTTCTGAAAGGAGTGACGAAAGACGTCTTGATTTTATCTAACTCTTTCATTGGTATTTGGTGATATCCGGAATATGCGTTGAGAAAACAGAGTAATTCAGACCCAGCCGTTGATTCGATACCTTGATCGATTCTTGGAAAAGTGAACGGGTCTTTTGGAAAGGTTTTGTTCAAAGCGGTATAATCAACACACATCCTTAAATCAATAGTGTCCTTTTTAGTGACAAGTACGGGATTTGCCACCCAATATGTGTGGATGACCTTTGTTATGAATCTGGATAATTCTAGTCAGGCTAATTCCTTGGCTATTTCTTTGCGCTTTTCATCACCAAACCATTGTAAGGACTTTTTGTTAGGTTTAACGTTAGGGTACACATTAAGAGAGTTCTCAAAAAGTTCCCTAGGTACTCCGGTCATTTCAGAAGGCTGCCATGCAAAGATATCACTATTAGCTTTGAGGAACTCGACGAGCATTCTTTCATATGCGCGATCTAAGCCTACCCCTATGTTCGTTGTCTTGGAGGGATCATCTTCCTTCAAAAATGTTTTCTTCATCTCTTCTGGCGCCTTGAGCTGTATGCTTGGCTTCAACACCTCATTCTTCATAGCGGGAATCTCGGACGGATCGATTGTCTTCTTAATCTCCTGGTACTACTGGGCGTGTAGCACGGCTTCAGCAAAGGCAACTGATCCTTCATCGCACTCTCGCGCTTTCCTCGGATTTCCCTGGATGGTGATGACGCCCTTTGGACCTGGAACTTTTATCATATTGTAAATGTAACAGGGACGAGTGTGACACCCCCGGGATCAGGGCTAAACAAATCCCAAACCTTCGTCTGACATAAGCTTAACCTTGAGCTCGGAATATTCAATGAAGAATTGATAACACCTCAATGACCCTACAACACAAAACTTATTACAGCAAGGTCATAACTGAGTAGAGAACCAAATTATTACAAACAGAGGTCACTGACCACAAACATAAAACAACAGAAGGAAAATTATGCTATTAAGTATAGCAAACTTAAAAAATGGCCTAAGAGGCCTGAAGCATAACAATGACGTCCCATCCCATAGATTCCAGGCTGCCGGCCGGGAACCCCAAGCTACTCATCGATGTCGATGTAGTACGGAACTCGTCATCAAGGGAACACTTACTCTTCCAAAAGTATCAACAAAGCAAGGGTGAGTACAGGGTGTACTCCGCAATACTTATGGCTGGTGGAGTTGTTTTGCATAAAGCCACTTATGTTTATAAAACAAGAGGGAGAAGAAGCTCGTCTAATCAGAGTATTTTAAAAGGGTATAAGAGAGAGACATCTCCGAATTATTGATCATCATCTTCTTTTGATATCCACCAAATCATCATCATCTCTTGAACTAGGATCACCCCCTCGTACCCATGAGGAAGCATCCTTAAGCACACGTTGATCTACCAAGTTTTAAGGTTAGGTTCATGTTCACTATGATCTAACATCCGTTCCCAAGTCGTCCATAACCATGGACACGGCTTTCCGAAAGATTATTACCCTGCAGGGGTGTACAACTTTACCCACACGTACTAACCTTCTCTTAATGCCAGAATCATTAGGCCTCTTCCTTGGAAGGCCGGCAGAGGGTGGTTAGACATGACCTTTACCTTGCTTTCGCCGAGACCATGAGTCACGCAATAAGTATGGTCCCGCCGTAATGGGTCAAATCCCGAAGCCGGTACTTAAAGATGTGAGGCGAGGTTGGTTTACCAGGGGCGCCATCAACCCCAAGCAACCCATTCCATGCTTCCCTACCTGTTATGAATGCATCTCCTTCACCTCCCATTTCGAAAACGTTTTCAATGCGTATGTCGAATGGAACGCCCGAACTATGTTACTCATGGAATCTAATAGGCAAGTTAGTCAATCAGGGGGTCCCCATAAACCCCGTGTGGTTGTACGCTCGTCTTGGTTCAAGAGGCCAGAACTCGGCTCCTAGTTGTGGCGAGCATGGGACTACAAAAACCACATCCCACCGTGGCCTCCCATACAAGCCTTAGCATGTTTAATCTCATGTCACTGATCTCATCTCATTTTGTTCTCCTATCATACTATATTCTCTGCATCTGATACATCATCTGGATGAACCAGACTCAATAGCTATGCATGGCTAAGCAGGACGCAAATAATAGCTCTTCCAGTGCACACAAACCAAACCTAGTTATGCGAGGAGCAGTGGATCAGGTAATATAAACTCAAAGGGAGTAATGCAACAGATAGGATACTCTATGTATCGATAAAAGACCACAGTAGAATCATATGCATCATGGAAGGAATTGAAATGCTTTCGGAAACATAGGAGTATATCATGGTGGGGCTATGCATGCCTTTGCCAGTTGATAACAGAAAGAAGAGCTTCGAAAGCCTTGTAATTGACTTGGTTATAGTTGGTCAAGTATTGTTCGTCGATCTTCGATCTTCGACGGTGTTGATCTCGGTCCTCGATCTTGATCTCGTATTCTACCGGGAAGAACCAAACACCCGAAAGAGAGGGGAAACAATCAACACATGGCATTGATACAATGCTCAAACAAGTATGATGATATGACAAGTTAAATTGTATCAAAATGTAACCGTAAGGCATGCTTGGTAGTTTAAACGGGGTTTCGAGGGGTACAAACCCTAACTCGGGGAAACTCTGGAATCACCTGTGAGGGGTTACTAGGTTGTTATAATTAAACTTGCTATGAAAGTTGTTGAACAATGCATGATTATAGCTCTAATAGATAGTTATCATTTTTCTGAACATTTTGATATATTATTTGTATTTTTTGACTTATAAATCAAAAGTTATTGAATTTATAAATTTATAACAATTTATGAAATGATTAAATGGATAATGACATCAGCCTGACGTCAGCTCAACGGCAGCTCAACCTAACCCTAAACTTTCCTCACCGAGACAGAAGCTAGCTACTGCGACTGATGGGTGGGGCTGGGGCCACGTCAAGGCTACATCAGTGCCACGCTTAAGACGGCCGTTGACCGTGACGGTGGCGAGACGGCGATCGAGCCACACACCAAAGACGTGTGACTAGGCCCGTTAGAACGAGCGGGGCAGCGAGAACCATCTAGGGGCGGCGCCACTATTCCTTGGTCACCGGAGCGACGGTGTCAAGGGCGGATGGTGGCGGCAGAGGGCGGTGCACGACGCGGAAGCGAGCCAGAGCAAAAGAGGAGAAACGGAGGGGTCCATGAGGACCATAGGCTAACCCTCGACTCGTGAGTGACCTCGGTGAGGACGGGGGAGCTCGGGAGCAGCGGTAATGGCGACGACGAGCTGCGTTGGTTGCGAGGAAGCCGGCGAGGATGGCGACTATTGGGGGCTCCCCTCCTTAGTTACTCTAGTGGGGAGGAAGAGGGAAGCGAGGCGGAGCTCGGGGGCCGCACAGGGAGGTGAGGGAAGGCACGGGACAGCGGGGCACAACGGCGACCTTCGGCTAGGGTTCGGTGCCTCACGCGGGGAAGAGAAGAGAGCACTGGAGAGGGAGAGAGAGAAGAACATGGGAAGAGGAACACAGCGGGGCCGATCTTATCCTCACCCAGAGGGCGGCGACGCATCACAACGTCCGACGATGATCGACGGCGGCGGTGCAGACACGGAGAAGCTTCCAGCTGGAAGACAACGGCGACTTTGCAGAAACCCCCTGGGTAAAATTGAGAAGCAACCCGTGGTCCAGAGTGGGCCGCTGCTGGGCCTGTTGCGAGCGCGCACTGGCGATAGAGAGGAGAGGGATAGGGTGGGCTCGTCCCAGGTAGCTAGGGTTTGCTATTATTTTCTGTAAAATTGTTTTTCCATTTCTGTTTTGTATTTCCTCTTTATATTTTCATTTGAATTCTGTTTTTGAATTATTCAAAATATACTAGAGACTTTGTAAAATATACCAACTATTGTGGGGCCCTTTTATTCAGATTGGGCTCCACACATTTTGATTGTTTTCAAAAATATTCAAACCATTTGAATTGTTTCAAAGAGGGGAAAATGTTAGGGTTTGGGGTTTTATTATTTTATTCAATGCAAATTTTAAGACATGATGCTCATGATGCACAAAACAGACCCTAATATAGATTAACTAAAACAGGGGTGTTACAACGAGCCATGAACGCCCAGTAAGTCGGACGCCTGAAGATGGTGTGGTAAGCACTTTTGAACGGTACCACCTCGAAAGATATTGGCTCGGTCCGGTAATTATCTCGTGTTCCGAATGTCACGTCCAGAGTGATCTCTCCCAGAGAATCCGACTGTCTCCCTGGTACAACGCCATGGAAAGTTACACTGCTGTAACTCAACTAGCTCTCATGGATCTTCATGCGGTGGAGCATTTCGATGTAGAGGATGTTAATGCTACTACCACCGTCCATGAGGGTTTTAAAGAACTCATAGCCATCAACAAAAGTATTGACGACCAGATGGTATTTTCCCCGACGATGTGTTTTCCTCGGGTGATATGAGCAATCAAAGGTGATGGTTACATCTGACCAATCTAGAAACCGGTGAACAACCGGAACCGTGGCATTGAGCTCACGGAGAACCGCCTTCCTTGCCTTAGCTGGTTGAGATCCAAGGAAGCAGACATATGCGTCTATATTTGTGGGATAATATTTATTTCCATCCGACTTGGGCTGTGCGGCGTCCGCTTCTTCCATGTTGGAATCTTCCTTGGGCTCCTTGCCTTTCTCGGAATTTTTCTTTCCTTTTCGTCGCATGGCCCTGTAGCCAGCGGATTCTTATTTTTTGATGGTGCCATTGAAAAAATACTCGGCATTTGTGTGGGTAGATCCTTCCTTACTATCCAAGTGGTGGACACATGGATTATTGGCAATGTCAGCCCAGGTGTAGGTTCTTCCAGGTTGCTGATCTCCTCTACCCTGGATTCGGTAAGTTTCGAGGCCTCGGCCCCGGCCGCCTCCGCGCCCTCCTCGTCCTTCGGAGCTGAACATTGCGTTAACAACTGCATTGTTCGGAGCCGGTTTATCTTCCGAGGTGTTCTTGCGCTTCTGAGCTTGTTGCTTTGGCTATTTGGCCGCATTAGGATTGGCCAGAATATTTTGCATCCCTTCTAAATCATCATCAGCATTAGCATATTTGCTTTCCGTCTCTATCATCTCTCCCAAATATGTGATGTGGTCACACTTTAGTATGTGATGCAAAAGTCCGACTAGGAGTCATATGCTGAAATCTTCAATCGCAGTTTTCTCATTTACTCCTTCACAGGAGTTTTTTGTGTGAATCCAGCATCCGAGGTAATCCCGGTAAGTTTCTCTGGGTCTTTGGGTGCAACGCTGCAAGTCTCCGACTCTGCAGGGTCTCCTGTATGTTCCCTCAAAGTTTGAAAAGAATGCACTTTGCATATCATACCAGTTATGAATTGAATTCTCTGGCAGTTCATTGAGCCATGATCGAGCCGTCTTCCTCAGCATAAGCGGGAGATATCGGACTGTGACTAGGCTGTTTCCTCCTTTGGCGATGTAGCAAGCCTGTAAAAAGTCGTGGAGCCAAGTATCTGGCCGAGCCGCACCGTCATAGGGTTGAATATATTTGGCAATACCAAAGTCAACCGGAAATTTTGTCTGACGGATGAGTGGGCCAAAGCACTTGGTTCCCACGAACACATCTTCTTCCTCGTACCGCCGCGCTTCTATGTTTGGTTCAATGCGGTGGCGATGGTTGTTTGGCGAGAGATATCTGCGTCTTGTAGGCTCACGGCTTCTGCGCAGCGGAGTTGAATTTCTTCTTCTCCTCTCACTATTGTCGCCTCTGCCACTGCAACTTCCATAGCTCCGATGGGATCCTTCATGGTCGCTGCCTAGAGGCGATGGTGGCCCTCATGGATTATTTTCGGCTGGGTTACGCGGTGGTGGTGGTGGAGCCTCGTTATGCTGACTCCAATGTTGGTTTCTTCGGGCTCTGTCACTACTTGATTCAGGACGATACGGATCATCTCTTCGTCCAACATTGCCATCCAGACGGCTTGGTGGTGGAATTCATAGCCGATCCTGTTCTCGCTGGCGGCGCACTTCCGGGTCTTCTCTGTGGCTGTTGTTTTGCCGACAATGGCCCTGATGGGGTAACATTGCCCTGATGGCATCTTTGGACACATCCAGAATAACTCTTGCCCAGTCACGTGCGGGCCTATGATGATAACCGTTTGATCCGGTCCTTGAATTTTCTTCTTCTCCCCGGGGACGATAACGTTGATCTGTATCCTTGCATGGTCTCTCAACGTCGCTTTGGTCGGCGTCAGTGTGGCAAAATTCTGGCTTTTAGGACATCTTGCCACTGAATGATGTGGCCTTTTTCTACTGTTTTAATCCTTTGTCTAGCAACGCAACGCATTGCCGGACCTTCTCAGGAAACATATTATTGGCGATGATAGCTCGAGTTGCTGCAACATTTTCCAACGGCGTGCTGTAGACTCGGATTTTCTCTCCAGATTTTCCGTCGAATAGATCTCTGTGGACATACGGGTTCCTGTTAGCAAGAACCAGACCTCCTCTTGTCTTGTTTGGTAGTCGCTTAAAATATGACTGATATTTGGCAGGATCACTGTCTAACTGCTATTTAAGCTCGATGATGTGTGCAGCCTCTTCGAGTAACAACAAGCGATGTTTTTCCAGGTCCTTGGCCCTTTTCTCCAACGCATCCGGAGTAAGATTGTAACATCCCTAAAATCATGATTTCAAAGATTACATATCATCCATGCATGCATATAGTTTTGAGATCAATTTCAAACCAAATTCAAGAAAACAGAAGCACATAGTGCTATCATTTTATGTGAGCAAACTTAAATCAAATGGCCATCCCCATTTGAGAGCTTGAATGTTTTAAACCATGTTTGACTGTTTTCCTTGTTGATTGGTTGAGTGTGGAGTTAGAACAAAATTATACAAAATAAAAATGGTTTCAAAACCACTTTCAAACATTTATGCCACTGTTATTTTTGTCTTTCCAAAAATGATCAAGCAAATTCAAAGTGACCACATGGTTTTATGCCTAGAATTGTGACTGTTGCACACTGCAAAAATCCTGAAAAGATTTGAATTCAAATAGAGTTTGAATTCATTTGAAAATCATTCCAGAAAATCAAATTAGAAAAAGAAAAAGGGTAAAGAAAAGGAAAAGGGCCGGCGCTACTAATCTGTCCCATCAACAGAAGCAGCCCAACTAGCCCACCCGGGTCCCCCCTCGCTCTCTCGCAAGCGCGGACGCACCCAGCGAGTCGCTGACGCTCGGACCCCACCTCCCTTCTGTTTATTTCACTGACAAGTGGACCCGTGACTCCATCGTCGTCTTCGTCAATCACGCGCGCCTACGCCGCTCTCGCCGCCGTTACTCGCCGCAGTCACTGCCGCGTTAAATCCCCTTGATTCCGTGAGTAACTCCACGCCCCGCTCCGGCTATAAGAACCTCTCCCCCTCGCGGTCATTTCCCTCGACGTTGCACACTCTTCTCGCCACCAGGTTGCCCTTATTTCGCGTTGCACCGCCGCAGCCAGAGCCAACTCCGGCAAGGTATTCCGGTAAGACCCCGTCGCCCCTTGCTGCCTAAACTTGCCAGTACAATCTCCGCGATCATGCGCACCTCCTGACCCCTCTGTGCATGCTAGGAACATCTAGAGCCTCGGCAACGTTGACGACCACTCGAGACAGATGACTCCATCAACTCCGGCGACCAATTGCGGTAAGCTCCGAGCGCCCCTTGCCCCCTCTTGCATACAAGGTTGTTCGCCACTGTCTTGCGCATCTCCTAAACCACTTGGTTCGTGCTAGGGCTACGCGGAACCTCGGCAACAACTTCGACAGCAACTACCCGACGTCGTGCACAACTCCAACGAGCTCCCCCAGCCTCTACAGCGCGCCCCTTGACCAGCCGACACAACCTTGAGCACCAGCATCGCACGGCAAGCTCGGTAAGCCCCTTTCCCCTCTCCCGTGCGACCTAGAACGCCAGCGCCGCCACTGACAGACGCGTCGCCGCCTGTCGCCGCTGCTAGCGCCCCCACTAGATGGTCAGGCTGCTCAGGAGCGTTGGATCCAAATCGTGCGGATAGGATAGAACGCGAGCGAAGCGGTAAGATTAGATCTGAGCTGCGCGATTAAGTTAGATCTAGCGGCTCAGAAGCATGATCCGACGCGAAACGGTACGCGCCAATGAGAGCGTGACGCGTGGCTAGGATTCGTTTTAAAAACAGAATTTGAATCAGATTTGTATCCAAATTTGATTTAGCTATAACTTTTGATTCCCATGTTAGATTTTGGCAAATTTTATACCGTTGGAATCAGGAAAACAAGCCCTTTCTGTTAATGCAATGTGTTTAGTGTTTAGCTTCTGTTAAAATGATTTTAATTGCAGAAACTTGTTTAGGACTATTTTGAGTTGATGAATTGTTTAGGAAATTGTTTTAGTGTTAAATAAAATTTGGTTTGGCAAATTTGGGCTTGTTTAGAATTCAGTACTATGCACTTTCTTGGTTGAGCTTTAAAAATCATCACTTAGAATCTTGCATGCATGCATATATATTTTTGCTTGTATATGACTTGTATGTGATTGTGGCTATATTCTTTGTGTAGACTTTGGTGCTAGTGATTGTGATTGTGAAGAGTGCTACTCTCCCAACTACCAAGGCAAGTGGTACTTCATGAATATTTCTATCCCTATATTTTTATACAAGCATTAGAAATATTTTGCTAAGTCTTGCATGTTACTATTTTTGACAAATGCCATGTTGGGAAATCCTAAGTAGTTGTAGAATTGCTAGGAAATTTCTAAGTTAAGTACTATCTATTCCATGCTTAGCCTAGCTAGTAGCAAACAAGGGTTGGTAAAATATACATGCTATGGTGAAAATATTTCTAAGTCCTTTGGACTTATGTTTTTCTTAATAAAAAAACTAAGTCAATGAATCACCTGGGTGGAAAGGGACTTCATTGGTGGTGTTGGTTGAGTGGTTACACAAGGCCCATGGCTATGGTTTACCTTGTGTATCTCACTTGTGGAAAGCCACCCAGGAACAAAGGGATTTTAGAGGCCAAGTGTTAAGAAGCTTCTAGTGCAGCCACTTGGCAATATGAGCTCTGCCTGGATCACATAAGTTGCTAGAACTTAGCCATTTGGACAGTTGGTGGTAGTGGGAATGATAGGTTGGAGCGCGTCCATTTGGTGTAAGGAAAGGCTTCTGAAAGGTCCTGTCTTGGGAAACCAAGTCTGGTGGGGAAAGTGCACAACCTCTGCAGATGGAAAAATCTAAGTACTTAGCCAAGTCCATGGCAATGGACAACTTGAGCATCAAGACATGGAAGCTATCAACAATCTCATCACTCCAACTTCTAAGTAAAAACTTGTGGGTGAACAAGGGTGAAGGACCCCAATGTCTATTGGTGGTTCCTTGGGAAAATCTTTGACAAAGAAAAACTTAGTGATTTCAACTAATAGAAAAAACCTATTTGAGCAAAGCAAGCGAAGCTACACTTTGCCAAAAATGCATATAGTAATATAGTCCACCTAAATTTTACTAAGGTATCACTTGCCAATACTATTCCAAAGTATTGACCCACTTTGGCTGTAACTTGTGATGTTGCAGGTTACTCTGATGAGGATTAGGTGTCATGAGTGTACACTCAACATGTTTGCATGTGGCACATGAAGATGAAGACTTATATTTATTTACTTGTTCAAACTCTTGTATTAGGCCTGTGGCCTTGAGTTGTAAAGACTATGTTTATCTCTGGAATGGATGTAATAAACGACCTTTGTATCTGTGTACTTCATCTTAAACTATGGATGCTAGCAATGATCCAGGGACTAGCATTGCAATCACAGGGATCCTTTTCCTTTATAAAGGAGGGATCTTACAGATGGTATCAGAGCACTGTGTTGCCTATAGGATTATGACCCTAGGATTGGAAACCACTAAGGAAAATTTTCAACTACTTCTACACTTGTCTATTCTTCTCGTAAACTTTTCTAATCTTCTCTCTCATCTCTATTTGTAGATGAACTCCATCAACGAAGCCGTAAGGAAAGGACCACTCATGACAATGACTTTGGAGTGTGAGACAGAATTCCCCAAGGCTCTCGAGGACCTCATGATTGCATTAGAGATACAAGGTGCAGCTGTGTACAAGGGTTTTCCAGTGATGGATGAAGGAGTGGAATACTGGTGGGTGCAACTTCACTTGTATAAAAACAAGGAAGACAACCATCAGGAAAAAGGATTCTGCATGTTCACCAATTCAGTGGTGCACCCTACATTCTTTGAATAAGCAAGGGATGCAGCTTGGAAGATCGTCAAAGAACTTGGTGATAGAGTCAAGTGCAGAATGCTCAACCTCCAAAATGATCTAAGGAAAGATAAGGAACATACCCAAGAGTTGGAAGCTACCAACCAAACCTTAAGAGGAGATATTATAGACTTAGTGATGGAATCATGTGAGCAAGATAGGCTGATTGCTTCTAGAAACATTGTGTTAGCCAACAGATACAGTGAGATAGGATTGTAAACGTACTTCGTTAGTTGGACCACCACCTATCACCCTATTTTCCAAAATGTTGCTTTAAAATAAGTTTGAACCTTGGATATTGTAATGGTTTCATGTATGCATGACTTGTGTGTTTTTCTTCCCAAGGATATGTATGTGTTGTTATGTCTTTTGTTTTATCTTGATTTGTGTTGTTATAACTTTTATATTTTATAAATAGATGCCTATTACCATCAGCACTGTTGAGGAGTTCCAGGTTACCCGCTTTGGTCCTCGTATCGTTGAACTTACCACTTTGCTCAATCTCCCTCTTCTCACCATCATGGTGCATCCCCTCACCAAGTTCGAGAGGAAGGACCTCTGGGGCTTCAAGGTGAACCAGCCCGGACGCCAGACAGAGCCCACTACGGAGGCCATCGTCTTCAAGCTTATGCACGATGACAGGGAGAGAGGCATTGAGGTAGTGATGCAGGATCTGATAGGACGTCTGCTAGGACGACACTCCCGACAGGTTAGAGGTACCCACTTCCACGTCTTCGGAAGACGTGATGAGGATGGAGAGTCCATCAACTTCGAGGACGATTCGAGGGACGCAGCAGAGCCGATATGCCTGTACCTCCAGGACTTAGAGTCTCTCATTAGGCACGTTGACACAGACAGGACCAATGTCATGCTCAGCAACGATGAGCTCCAGGTGCAGCTTCGCGAGAAGGACAAGCTCTTCACGCAGCAAGATGAGATAGTCAAGGAAATGGAGGCGAAGTTCGAGACCCAGGACAGGAAGTTCAAGAGTCAGGAGAAGCGTGTCCAGGATAGGAACAAGAAGATCCGGGATATGACTGAAGAACTACAGTCCAAGGACTTCGAGCTAGAGCAACAGCAAACGGTGATTGAGAGGCTTCGTTCCCAGAAGAGGGCTCTCAAGGCCAAGATAGAGACCTTGACCAGTAGCATCGAGGAGAACAAGACCGCGATGGAGAACGCAGGTCTTACCTTTGTCGAGGAGGAGATTGATGCCGATGAGTAGGCTTGACTACTCGTTTATCTTTTATTATCATACTTGTTAGTTGAGAACTTGTTATTGGACCATCCGACATGTGGATGGCTTGCTACTTGTGTGTTTTACCTTATGAACTTGTTATCTTGTTGTTGAACTTTTATCTTTGTGTTGCTTGCTATGTGTTTTCTTATGTGATGTAATGTGCATGAAAACATCTATGGGTATCTCATTCTTATCTCTATTTGAACAAACCACAGATGCCTCCCCGTCGTGCAAACCCCAACCCTAACAACAACATCACTCCCGAAATGCAACAAATGATGACTGCTCAAACTCAGCTAATGCAGATGATGACGACGTTCATCCAGAACCAAAACAATAACAACAACAACAACAACAATAACAACAACAACCCTCCAGGCTTTGATATGCTTACCAGATTCTTGAGATTGAGGCCAGCAAAGTTCTCGTGAGAACGATCGATCCCATGGTGGCCAATGATTGGCTACGCCAAGAACAAGGACTTGGTAACCGTAATTTGTACGGATCTTTGAAAAGGTCGATTTAAAGACATCTGGAAGGGCCAGCCGCCACTTGGTGGGACAACTTCCAGATCACCACTCCCATAGATGAAGTGACATGGGCTATCTTTGAGGATGGCTTTCGCACTGCTCATATCTCATCAGGAATGATGAGTCTGAAAAAGAAAGAGTTCCACAATCAGCGGCGCCACCATGGCGTGGCTGAATACATTGAGGAGTTCAACAATCTAGCGCGTTATGCACCGGATGAAGTTGACACCGATGCCAAGAGAAAGGAAAAAATTCTGGAAGGCTTGAATGATGAGCTGAATCTGCAATTGGCTGTGGCATATGTTCCCACTTATCAGTCGCTCTGTGACAAGGCTGCTATATTGGAGAACAAAATGAAGCAAGTTGAGAGTAGAAAGAGAAAGCACTCCGACAAGCACAGCTCGGGATCGTCTCACAAACGATCTCATTATGATGACAGTGGAAGCTCAGGATCCCACAAGCATGGGAAATTCAACAAGCACCACAACCACAACCTTCATGACCACAAGCATCACCGTAGTCATGACAATGACAAGTACAAGAACCACAAGAGTGGACATAAGAGCCACCACAGTGGTAATGGAAGTGGAAGTGGGACTCAGCCTGTTAAAAGGGACATCAGTCAGGTTGAATGCTTCAAATGCAAGAAGATGGGGCATTACGCAATTGAATGCCTTGAAAAGAAAGTTGAAGGACCCATCAAGCCCAATACTTTCCAGAAAGGACAAGTGAAGCACATCAGTGTGGAGGAAGTCTATGAGGAGCCTGATGCTGTTGCTAGTAAGTTCAGACTCAATTCTATTCCAGCATTTGTTCTTTTTGATACTGGAGCATTGCATTCATTCATATCAAAAGCATTTGTTGATAGAAATGGGTTTTCAACTGAAAACATTGGGTGTCCAATAAAAGTTAGTTCTCCGGGTGGAGATATGATAGTAAGTCTTGGATGCCGGGATCTAGTAATAGAGTTTGGAAAACATAAGTTTCCAGTGAGTCTGATAATCCTAGATTCCCAAGGACTGGACGTAATATTGGGAATGGATTGGATGGCTAGGTATGAAGGAGTACTGGATTGTGCTAATCATACTGTCGCACTCACAACCCCGGAAAGAAAGCGGATTAAATTCAAGTCCAACTTTGAATCTAAAGGAAGTAAGCTAAATTCTCTTAAGGGGGTTAGCATGGACAGTGTGCCAATTGTGAGTGAGTATCTAGATGTGTTTACGGAAGAATTGCCGGGAATGCCACCAGATAGAGATGTGGAGTTTCTTATAGATTTTGTACCAGGGTCTGGACCAATAGCAAAGAGACCATATAAAATGTCAGTTGATGAACTGAAAGAACTCAAGAAGCAACTGGGCGAGTAGTTACAGAAAGGATTTATTCAACCAAGTTCTTCATCTTGGGGAGCCCCAGTCTTGTTTGTGGAGAAGAAAGATAGAAGTCAAAGGTTATGCATAGATTACCGTTCACTCAACGAGGTAACTATCAAGAACAAATATCCTTTGCCTAGAATCAATGACTTGTTTGATCAGCTAGAAGGAGCATGTGTGTTCTCAAAGATTGATCTCCGGTCAGGATATTTTCAACTCAATATAAGAGAACAAGACATACCTAAAACAACATTCACTACAAGGTATGGATTGTATGAGTATACCATAATGCCTTTTGGCTTGACAGATGCTCCAACATACTTCATGAATATGATGAACAAGGTGTTCATGGAATTCCTTGACAAATTTGTTGTCGTTTTCATCGATGACATCTTAGTCTACTCCAAGAGCAAAGAAGAACATGAAAGACACTTACGATTGCTACTTGAGAAGTTGAGAGAGCATAAACTTTATGCCAAATTCAGCAAGTGTGAGTTCTGGTTGGAGGAAGTTGGTTTTCTTGGTCATGTTATGACGAAGGATGGTGTAGCAGTTGATCCTGCTAAGGTTTCAGCTGTGACTGAATGGGAATCTCCCAAGTCTGTGAAAGAACTTCGTAGTTTCCTTGGCTTAGCAGGCTACTATAGAAGGTTCATTGAGAATTTCTCAAAGGTTGCTAAGCCTATGACTGAATTGTTAAAGAAAGACAAGAAGTTTGCTTGGTCTGAAGGTTGTGAACTCAGCCTTCAGGAGTTGAAGAAGAGACTTGTGACAGCACGAGTCTTGTGTCTGCCAGATTTGGAAAAGGATTTCCAAGTATATTGTGATGCATCTCATCAAGGTTTGGGAGCAGTACTTATGCAAGACGGTAAAGTGGTAGCTTATGCCTCGAGACAACTCAAAACTCATGAAGTGAACTATCCTACTCATGATTTAGAGTTAGCCTATGTCGTCCATGCACTCAAAACATGGAGACACTATCTTTTGGGAAAGCGTTGTGAAGTGTTCACAGATCACAAAAGTTTGAAGTATATCTTCACCCAGAAGGAAATTAATATGAGACAAAGAAGATGGCTAGAACTTATCGAGGACTATGACTTAAATTTGCAATACCACCCCGGTAAAGCAAATGTTGTAGCAGATGCTCTAAGTCGTAAGGTTTTTGTGAATGGACTTACCAAAGGAGAATTGCCAGATGATCTGTGTACCCAATTTAGAAAGCTCAGATTGGAGATTGTGCCTGAAGGACATATCATGTCTTTGGATGTTCAACCCACTTTGTTGGACAAGATCAAAGAAGTCCAGAAGATTGATAAAGAAATCAAGGAGATTAAAGAAAAGATTGGCAAAGGAAAAGCCAAAGGGTTCCATGAAGACGAACAGGGTACTTTATGGCATGGGAAACATATCTATGTTCCACAAGACCCGGAGTTGTGGAAACTGATTTTGCAGGAAGCACACAACTCTACGTATTCTATTCATCCGGGTCACACCAAAATGTACATGGACATGAAAGAAAGATTTTGGTGGAATAATCTCAAGAAGGACATCGCCGAACACATTGCTTTGTGTGATGTGTGCAGTAGAGTGAAAGCGGAGCATCAGAAACCAGCAGGTTTGCTTCAACCACTACCTATTCCTGATTGGAAGTGGGACAAGATTGGTATGGATTTCATTACCGGATTACCAAGGACCCGGTCAGGATACGATTCTATTTGGGTAGTAGTAGATCGCCTAACTAAAGTGGCTCATTTCATACCCGTAAAGACAACCTACACAAGTGCTAAGTTAGCCAAAATCTACATGAGTAGAATTGTGTGTCTACATGGAGTACCCAAGAGTATTGTGTCTGATAGGGGAACTCAATTCACTTCCCATTTTTGGAGACAGCTACATGAGTCATTGGTAACGAGGTTGGAATTCAGTACTGCTTTTCATCCTCAAACTGATGGACAAACAGAAAGGACTAATCAAATAATTGAAGACATGTTGAGGGCATGTGCCCTAGACTATGGAGCCAGTTGGGATGAAAGTCTGCCTTACGCAGAATTTTCTTATAACAACAGCTATCAAGCCAGCATTGAGATGGCACCGTTTGAGTTTCTCTACGGAAGAAAGTGGGAGAAAGAATTTTATTTGGTCCATATCTTATCAAAGAAGCCGAAGAGAAGGTCAAATTGGTTAAAGACAGGTTGAAGATAGCACAGTCCTGACAGAAAAGCTACGCAGACCCTAAGCATAGAGAAGTCACCTACGAAGTTGGAGATAGAGCTTATCTTAGAGTGTCACCACTTCGTGGAGTGAAGAGATTCAGAGTCAAAGGAAAATTGGCACCAAGATATGTTGGACCATTCAAAATTCTGAGTCGCAAAGGAGAAGTTGCCTATGAAATTGAACTGCCAGAATCTTTGTCAGCGGTCCATAATGTGTTTCATGTGAGTCAGCTTAAGAAATGTCATCCAGAAATGGAAGAAACTTCTTTGAAGGATACTATACCTTTGGAGGAGGTTCAACTAGAAAGTGATCTCACTTATGAAGAGAAACCTATCAAAATTCTTGAGACTGCAGAAAGAGTCACAAGGACTAAGACTATCAAGTTCTGCAAAGTGTAGTGGAATCATCATTCCGAAGAGGAAGCAACACGGGAAAGAGAAGATGATCCTCGGAAAGACCACCCTCACCTATTTGCGAACCAATCCGAATCTCGAGGGCGAGATTCACCTTAAGGGGGTTAGATTTGTAACATCCCTAAAATCATGATTTCAAAGATTGCATATCATCCATGCATGCATATAGTTTTGAGATCAATTTCAAACCAACTTCAAGAAAACAGAAGCACATAGTGCTATCATTTTATGTGAGCAAACTTAAATCAAATGGCCATCCCCATTAGAGAGCTTGAATGTTTTAAACCATGTTTGTCTGTTTTCCTTGTTGATTGGTTGAGTGTGGACTTCGAACAAAATTATACAAAATAAAAATGGTTTCAAAACCACTTTCAAACATTTGCAAACCAAGTGCTATGTCACTGTTATTTTTGTCTTTCCAAAAATGATCAAGCAAATTCAAAGTGACCACATGGTTTTATGCCTAGAATTGTGACTATTGCACACTGCAAAAATCCTGAAAAGATTTGAATTCAAATAGAGTTTGAATTCATTTGAAAATCATTCCAGAAAATCAAATTAGAAAAAGAAAAAGGGTAAAGAAAAGGAAAAGGGCCGGCGCTACTAATCTGGCCCATCAACAGAAGCATCCCAACTAGCCCACCAGGGTCCCCTCTCGCTCTCTCGCACGCGCGGACGCACCCAGTGAGTCGCTGATGCTCGGACCCCACCTCCCTTCTGTTTATTTCGCTAACAAGTGGACCCGTGACTCCGTCGTCGTCTTCGTCAATCACGTGCGCCTGCGCCGCTCTCGCCGCCGTTACTCGCCGTAGTCACTTCCGCGTTAAATCCCTTTGATTCCGCGAGTAACTCCACGCCCCGCTCCGGCTATAAGAACCTCTCCCCCTCGCGGTCATTTCCCCCCACGCTGCACACTCTTCTCGCCACCAGGCTGCCCTTATTTCGCGTTGCACCGCCACAGCCAGAGCCAACTCCGGCGAGGTATTCCGGTAAGACCCCGTCGCCCCTTGCTACCTAAACTTGCCAGTACAATCTCCGCGACCATGCGCACCTCATGACCCTTCTGGTGTATGCTAGGAACATCCAGAGCCTCGGCAACGTCGACGACCACTCGAGACAGACGACCCCATCAACTCGGGAGACCAATTGCGGTAAGCTCCGAGCGCCCCTTGCCCCCTCTTCCATACAAGGTTGTTCGCCACTTTCTTGCGCATCTCCTAAACCACTTGGTTCGTGCTAGGGAGACGCGGAACCTCGGCAACAACTTCGACAGCAACTACCTGACGCCGTGCACACCTCCGATGAGCTCCCCTAGCCTCTAAAGCACGCCCCTTGACCAGCCGACACCACCTTGAGCACCAGCATCGCACGGCAAGCTCGGTAAGCCCCTTTCCCCTCTCCCGTGCGACCTAGAACGCCAGCGCCGCCACTGACAGACGCGCCGCCGCCTGTCGCCGCCGCTAGCGCCGCCACTAGATGGTCAGGCTGCTCAGGAGCGTTGGATCCAGATCGTGCGGATAGGATAGAACGCGAGCGAAGCGGTAAGATTAGATCTAGGCTGCGCGATTAAGTTAGATCTAGCGGCTCAGAAGCGTGATCCGACACGAAACGGTACGCGCCAATGAGAGCGTGACACGTGGCTAGGGTTCGTTTTAAAAACAGAATTTGAATCAGATTTGTATCCAAATTTGGTTTAGCTATAACTTTTTATTCCCACGTTAGATTTTGGCAAATTTTATACCGTTGGAATCAGGAAAACAAGCCCTTTCTGTTCATGCAATGTGTTTAGTGTTTATCTTCTGTTAAAATGATTTTAATTGCAGAAACTTGTTTAGGACTATTTTGAGTTTATGAATTGTTTAGGAAATTGTTTTAGTGTTATATAAAATTTGGTTTGGCAAAGTTTGGACTTGTTTAGAATTCAGTACTATGCACTTGCTTGGTTGAGCTTTAAAAATCATCACTTAGCATCTTGCATGCATGCATATATATTTTTCCTTGTATATGACTTGTATGTGATTGTGGCTATATTCTTTGTGTAGACTTTGGTGCTAGTGATTGTGATTGTGAAGAGTGCTACTCTCCCAACTACCAAGGCAAGTGGTACTTCATGAATATTTCTATCCCTATATTTTTATACAAGCATTAGAAATATTTTGCTAAGTCTTGCATGTTACTATTTTTGACAAATGCCATGTTGGGAAATCCTAAGTAGTTGTAGAATTGCTAGGAAATTTCTAAGTTAAGTACTATCTATGCCATGCCTATCCTAGCTAGTAGCAAACAAGGGTTGTTAAAATATACATGCTATGGTGAAAATATTTCTAAGTCCTTTGGACTTATGTTTTTCTTAATAAAACAACTAAGTCAATGAATCACCTGGGTGGAAAGGGACTTGATTGGTGGTTTTGGTCGAGTGGTTACACTAGGCCCATGGATATGGTTTACCTTGTGTATCTCACTTGTGGAAAGCCACCCAGGAACAAAGGTATTTTAGAGGCCAAGTGTTGAGAAGCTTCTAGTGCAGCCACTTGGCAATATGGGCTCTGCCTGGATCACATAAGTTGCTAGAACTTAGCCATTTGGACAGTTGGTGGTAGTGGGAATGATAGGTTGGAGCGCGTCCATTTGGTCTAAGGAAAGGCTTCTGAAAGGTCCTGTCTTGGGAAACCAAGTCTGGTGGGGAAAGTGCACAACCTCTGCAGATGGAAAAATCTAAGTACTTAGCTATTTCCATGGCAATGGACAACTTGAGCATCAAGACATGGAAGCTATCAAGAATCTCATCACTTGTGGGTGAACAAGGGTGAAGGACCCCAATGTCTATTGGTGGTTCCTTGGGAAAAGTTTTGACAAAGAAAAACTTAGTGATTTCAACTAATAGGAAAAACCTATTTGAGCAAAGCAAGCCAAGCTACACTTAGTCAAAAATGCATATAGTAATATAGTCCACCTAAATTTTACTAAGGTATCACTTGTTGGAATTATGCCCTAGAGGCAATAATAAAGATGTTATTATTATAATTCTTGTTCATGATAATGTTTATATTCCATGCTAGAATTGTATTAAGCGGAAACTTTAATACTTGTGTGGTTTGTGAACAATACTGTGTCCCTAGTATGCCTCTATGGACTAGCTCATTGATCAATGATGGTTAAGGTTTCCTAACCATAGACATGAGTTGTCAATTGATAATGAGATCATATCATTGGGAGAATGATATGGTGGACAGACCCAAACTAAGCGAAGCAATTAGATCGTGTCATCGTGTTCGTCTTTGCGAAGCTTTTCTTATGTCAAATATTGTATTCCTTAGACCATGAGATAATACAACTCCCTAGTATCAGAAGAAAGCTTTGAGGTCATCAAACGTCATCCTATGAGAGGGTGATCATAAAGGTGTCTCTCAGGTGATCGAAAAGTATCTATTGGGTTGTATGTATCGAGATGGGATTTGTCCCTCCCAAGTCGAAGAGATATACTTTGGGCCCACTCGGTAATCGATATCAACACCGCTTGCATGCATGTGGTTAAGGATTTAATCACAAAGTGATATCGGATTACGGAACGAGTAAAGTACTTGCTGTGAACGAGATTGAACAAGGTATGACGGTACCGACGATCAAATCTCGGGCAAGTAAAATATCGCGAGACGAAGGGAATATATATATATGGGATTGATTGAATCCTGGCATCGTGGTTCATCCGATATGATCATCGATGAATGTGTGGGAGTCAATATGGGTTTCCAGACCCCGCTGTTGATTATTGATAGAAGATCATGTCTGCATATTCTCGAACCCGCAGGGTCACACACTTAACGTGTCTCGACGCTAGGATAGATTGGATAATTGGTTTATGAGTTTTTGTTCGGAGTCTCGGATGGGATCTGGTACATCACGATAGGTTCCGGAGTGGTCCGGAGAATAAGATTCATATAAGGCAGTGCAGTTTTTGGAGTTCGGAATTGTTCCGGGTTAATCGGTATTGTACCAGAAGATTCTAGAACCTTCCGGAAGGGGACCAACGTGGCCCCACCTTCCGGAAGGGGGCGTGGGACTATGAGGGAGTGCCCTGGCCGCATTGGGCCAGGGGCACAAGGCCCCATAGGGCCCAGCCGGCCAAGAGAGGTTTAAACTCTAGATAGAGCTTCTAGAAGGGGGGTTTCCTTGCCCCCCACTCTTCCTCCTTGGGGCCGCCGGCCTTGGCTTGGGGGAGGGGCTAGGGCTTCGCCCACCCCTCTATATATAGAGGGATGGGGGCGCACCAACCCCCTACACCTTCCCCTCCAACCCTAGCCGCCCTGCTGCCCTCCTCTCTCCCTCCCGACTGCTTGTAGGCGAAGCCCTGCTACAGAAATTCTCCACCGATTGCACCGCGCTGTCGCGTTGTAGATCCAACCCATCTCTCCACCATACTTGATGGACCAAGGAAGGAGGAGACGTCGAGGTGCCGCACGTGTGCATCTCACGGAGGCATCACCACTTGTGGTGCTAGATCGGATCGGATCGCGAGGTGGAGAAGCGAGTACGACTACATCACCCACGTTCCGACGAACGTTCCGCTGTGCGAATCTTCAAGGGTATGAAGATCTAATCCAATCTCGCTCATTTTTTGCATCTCCTAGATTAGATCTTGGCTTTCCCTCTATTCGCATCCGTAGAAAATTTTGATTTACTATGCCGCGAAACCCATCAGTGGTATCAGAGCTAGATCTATGCGTAGATGTGTTTCACGAGTAGAACACAACATGGTTGTGGCGGGCGTTGATGTTTTCTGTTGCAAGCCTCTTGTTTGTGTTCTTCTTATGACACGGGATAGTGAGATTGAAGCGGTCTAGGCCAACCTTACGCGACGTCGTTCGCGAGACCGGCTTCGCACTTGACGTGTGGCTTGTTCCACACATGCGGCTGGTGGATGTCAGTTTCTCTCACTATAGTTGTCATGCGATTAACACCGGAGTTTGGCAACCATAATATCACCGTTGTGGCTTTCCGTAGGTAAGAACCGTTCTTAGCATCTACTCCCATAAGCCACGTAAAACATGCAACAACAAAGTAGAGGCGTCTAACTTGTTTTTGCAGGGAGTGTTTTCTGTGATATGGTATGGCCCAAGATGTGATGTGTATAATGTATGCGATGATCATGTTTTGTAATGTTTCACGACTTGCATGTCGATGAGTACACAACCGGCATGAGCCATATGGTTGTCTTTATAATTGTGTATGACCTGCGAGTCAACTTCTTATACGCCATGTAATAGCTTTACTTTATCGCTAAGTAGTTAGCAATAGTTGTAGTTGCTATTCGTGGTGGAGGCAATCATGGTGGAGTGATGGAGATCATGCCGGAACGCACAAGATGGAGATCATTGCGCGAAGATTGGCTATACCATGTCACATAAAGTTATATGCATGTGATGTTTATCCTTTTATGTATCTTATTATGCTTAGATCGCGACGGTAGCATTATAAGATGATTCCTCACTTAAAGATCAAGATAAAAACTGTGTTCTCTCCAAGTATGCACCGTTTCGAAAGTTCGTCGTGTCCAAGCATCACGTGATGATCGGGTTCTATAGACTCTACGCTCACATACAACGGGTGCAAGCCTGTTTTGCACACGCGGAAATACTTGGGTCTAACTTGACGAGCCTAGCATGTACAGACATGGCCTCGGAACACAAGAACCGAAAGGTTAAGCATGAGTCATATGAATGATATGATCGACACTTCGTTGTCCACCATTGAAACCACATCTCTTCTCGTGATGATCGGATTAGGTGTGGTGAATTTGGATCGTGTTCACTAAACAACTTGAGGGATGTTGAATTTAGTGGGAGTTCATCTAGTAATTTGATTAAGTTGAACTATTTATCATGAACATAGTCTAAATTGTACTTGCAAATCAGAGATCACATGGCCAAGTCCAACTTCAACTTCAACGTTTTTGCTGAGATAGAAAAGCTTAGAAACAATGGGTCTAACTTCACCAAATGGTTCCGCATTCTGAGAATCATTCTCGCTGGCGGACAAAAGGACTATGTCCTTGAGAAAGCGCTAGGTGACGCCCCTGCTATAGATGCGCCGGCTAATGAAAAAGCTGTTTATCAGTCGCGCAAGGATGATTATGATTTGATTAAGATCGCCATGTTGTTTGCTATGGAATAGGATCTTCAAAATCGTTTTGAGGAGTTCGCCGGGCCCTTTGAGATTCTCGAGGAGCTGAAAAACATGTTTCAGACTCAAGCCCGTTCTGAGAGATATGAGATCTCTAAGAAATTCTTCAACTACAAGATGGAGGAAGGGAGTTCCGTTAGTGAGCACGCCATTAAGATGTCGGGCTACACTCAACGCCTTGAGCAACTGGACTGCAAGATTCTAGAGGAGCTCAAGATTGACACTCCTAGCTACAAAAGTTCTGTAGTTGATCACAATCATATTGGTTCCACTGATATGACCACTGAGCTCTTCGCTAAGATGAAAGTAGCGGAGGTGAACATCAAAAAGAATAATCATGTGTTGATGTTCAACAACCCCCCACCTTCAAGAAAGGTAAGGGTGCAAGGAAGCCCTTCAAGAAAGGCGGGGGCAAGCACTGCTGAGAAGAAGCTCAGGTCTGGTCCTAAGCCGGACACTGAGTGCTTCTATTGCAAGGACAAGGGTCACTGGAAGCGCAACTGTCCAAAGTACTTAGAGGACAAGAAGTTTGGCACCATCAAAGGTATATTTGATATACATGTTATTGATGTTTTCCTTACTAGCCCTCGTTGTAGTGCCTGGGTATTTGATACCGGTTCAGTTGCTAATATTTGTAACTCAAAGCAGAGCTACGGAATAGCGGCGGCTTAGGGATGAGGTGACGATGCACGTTGGCAACGGATCAAGAGTTGATGTGATGGCCGTCGGCACGCTCTCCTTAGTTTTACCTTCGGGATTAGTTTTAAACCTTAATAAGTGTTATTATGTGCCTGCGTTGAGCATGAACATTATTTCTGGATCTTGTTTATTGCAAGACGGTTATTCATTTAAATCGGAGAATAATGGTTGTTCTATTTATATGAGTAACATCTTTTATGGTCATGCACCTATTGTGAATGGTTTATTTCTTCTAAATCTCGAAAGGGATGAAACACACATCCATAACATTGAGGCTAAGAGATGCAACATAGATAGTGATAATACTACTTATTTGTGGCACTGTCGTCTAGGTCATATTGGTGTAAAGCGCATGAAGAAACTCCATTATGATGGACTTTTGGAGTCTCTTGATTTTGAATCATTTGACACATGCGAACCATGCCTCATGGGCAAGATGATCAAAACCCCGTTCTCCGGTATGATGGAGCGAGCAACGGACTTGTTGGAAATCATACATACCGATGTATGCGGACCGATGAGTGTTTCGACGCGCGGTGGATATCGCTATTTTCTCACTTTTTCCGATGACTTAAGTAGATATGGGTATATATCTATTTAATGAAACATAAATCTGAAATGTTTGAAAAGTTCAAAGAATTTCAGAATGAAGTGGAGAACCATCGTAACAGAAAGATTAAGTTTCTACGATCTAATCGTGGAGGTGAATATTTGAGTTATGATTTTCCGACGCATCTTAAAGCAAGCGGAATTATTTCGCAACTCACGCCACCCGGAACACCACAGCGCAATGGTGTGTCTGAACGCCGGAATCGAACTTTATTAGATATGGTTCGATCGATGATGTCTCTTACTGATTTGTCGTTATCATTTTGGGGTTATGCATTAGAAATCGCTGCATTCACTTTAAATAGGGCACCATCTAAATCCGTTGAGACGACCCCGTATGAACTGTGGTTTGGTGCTAAACCTAAGTTGTCGTTTCTTAAAGTTTGGGGATGCGAAGCTTACGTCAAGAAGTTGATGCCGGACAAGCTCGAACCCAAAGCAGAGAAATGCGTCTTCATAGGATACCCTAAGGAAACTATTGGGTATACCTTCTATCACAGAACCGAAGGCAAAGTGTTTGTCGCAAAGAATGGTTCCTTTCTTGAGAAGGAGTTTCTCTCGAAAGAAGTGAGTGGGAGGAAAGTAGAGCTAGACGAGGTTATTGAACCTTCTCTTGAGTTGGAGAGTAGCGCAGCACCTGAAATTGTTCCAGTGCCGCCTGCACCAACAATAGAGGAAGCTAATGACAAGGATCATGAAGCTTCGGACGATGCTGCTACTGAACATC
This sequence comes from Avena longiglumis, assembly GCA_030063025.1. Classification (NCBI taxonomy): domain Eukaryota; kingdom Viridiplantae; phylum Streptophyta; class Magnoliopsida; order Poales; family Poaceae; genus Avena; species Avena longiglumis. Next base: position 449,564,804 of record CP125973.1, on the reverse strand, counting down.
ACAGGTCGACAAGGTCACGTGCCCCTCCTGAGTGGTACGACAACCCTGTCTTGACTGTCTTGTTGGTAGAAGACAGTGAACCTACGAACTATGAGGAAGCGATGATGAGCCCAGACTCTGAGAAATGGCTAGAAGCCATGAAATCTGAATTGGGATCCATGAGCGAAAACCAAGTATGGACTTTTGTGGACCCTCCTAGCGACCGAAAGGCCGTTGAGTGCAAATGGATCTTCAAGAAGAAAACGGACGCTGATGGTAATGTTACCGTCTATAAAGCACGGCTTGTCGCGAAAGGTTTTCGACAAGTTCAAGGTGTTGACTACGATGATACTTTCTCTCCCGTAGCGATGTTTAAGTCCATTCGGATTTTATTAGCAATTGATGCGTTTCATGATTATGAAATATGGCAGATGGATGTCAAGACTGCGTTCCTCAATGGAAACATTGATGAAGAGTTGTATATGATGCAACCCAAAGGTTTTGTCGATCCTAAGGATGCTGATAAAGTATGCAAACTTCAGCGTTCCATTTATGGACTGAAGCAAGCATCTCGGAGTTGGAACCTTCATTTTGATCAACTGATCAAGAGCTTTGGATTTGTTCCAAATTGCTACGAAGCTTGTATCTACAAGAAAGTGAGTGGGAGCTCGGTGACGTTTCTGGTACTATATGTGGATGACATATTGATTATTGGAAATGACATCAACATGCTTAACGATGTGAAGAGTTATTTGAACAAGTGTTTTTCAATGAAAGACCTAGGTGAAGCTGCTTATATATTGGGCATCAAAATCTATAGAGATAGACACGCACCGATAGCTTTAAGCGGTACATACCTAGACAAAGTTCTGAAAGGTTCAGAATGGATAAGGCAAAGAAAGGTTCAGTGCCTATGTTGTCAGGTAAGATATTGAGCAAGGCTCAGTGTCCAGCTACGGTAAATGATAGGGAAGCTATGAGCAAAGTGCCTTATGCCTCGGCCATAGGTTCTATCATGTATGCCATGCTGTGTACTAGACCGGATGTGTCCAATGCTCTTAGTTTGACGAGCAGATATCAAAGTGATCCAGGAGTGGAACACTGGACAACCGTGAAGAACATCCTAAAGTACCTAAATAGAACTAAAGAAATGTTATTAGTCTATGGGGGTATGAACAGCTCGTCGTAAAAGGTTACGTCGACGCTAGTTTCGACACCGACAAGGATGATTCTAAATCTCAGACAAGATACGTGTATATTTTGAATGGAGGAGCTGTGAGCTGGAGAAGCTGCAAGCAAAGCGTGATCGCGGGATCTACAGTAGAAGCGGAATACATGGCTGCTTCAGAAGCGTCAAGTGAAGGAGTTTGGATCAGAAACTTCACCACTGAGCTTGGCGTGGTTCCAAGTGCATTGGACACACTGGAGATATTGTGTGACAACACTGGTGCCATAGCACTCGCTAAGGAACCAAGATATCATCCAAAGACCAAGCATATCAACCGCAAGTTTCATATAATCCGAGATTATATAGCAGATGGAGATCTGAAGATTAGCAAAGTACATACAGATCTGAATGTCGCAGATCCGTTGACTAAACCTCTTCCGCGTGCAAAACATGATCAGCACCTCAGTGCCATGGGTGTGAGATTGTTGCCAAATGTAAACTAGATTATTGACTCTAGTGCAAGTGGGAGACTGTTGGAATTATGCCCTAGAGGCAATAATAAAGATATTATTACAATTCTTGTTCATGATAATGTTTATATTCCATGCTAGAATTGTATTAAGCGGAAACTTTAATACTTGTGTGGTTTGTGAACAACACCGTGTCCCTAGTATGCCTCTATGGACTAGCTCATTGATCAATGATGGTTAAGGTTTCCTAACCATAGACATGAGTTGTCAATTGATAATGAGATCATATCATTGGGAGAATGATATGGTGGACAGACCCAAACTAAGCGAAGCAATTAGATCGTGTCATCGTGTTCGTCTTTGTGAAGCTTTTCTTATGTCAAATATTGTATTCCTTACACCATGAGATAATACAACTCCCTGGTATCGGAAGAAATCTTTGAGGTCATCAAACGTCATCCTATGAGAGGGTGATCATAAAGGTGTCTCTCAGGTGATAGGAAAGTATGTGTTGGGTTGTATGTATCGAGATGGGATTTGTCCCTCCCAAGTCGGAGAGATATACTTTGGGCCCACTCGGTAATAGATATCAACACTGCTTGCAAGCATGTGGTTAAGGAGTTAATCAAAAAGTGATATCGGATTACGGAACGAGTAAAGTACTTGCTGTGAACGAGATTGAACTAGGTATGACGGTACCGACGATCAAATCTCGGGCAAGTAAAATATCGCGAGACGAAGGGAATATATATATGGGATTGATTGAATCCTGGCATCGTGGTTCATCCGATATGATCATCAATGAATGTGTGGGAGTCAATATGGGTTTCAGACCACTTGTTGATTATTGATAGAAGATCATGTCTGCATATTCTCGAACCCGCAGGGTCACACACTTAACGTGTCTCGACGCTAGGATAGATTGGATAATTGGTTTATGAGTTTTTGTTCGGAGTCTCGGATGGGATCCGGGACATCACGATAGGTTTCGGAGTGGTCCGGAGAATAAGATTCATATAAGGCAGTGAAGTTTTTGGAGTTCGGAATTGTTCCGGGTTAATCGGTATTGTACCGGAAGCTTCTAGAACCTTCCGGAAGGGGACCAACGTGGTCCCACCTTACGGGAGGGGGCGTGGGCCTGTGAGGGAGTGCCCTGGCCGCATTGGGCCAGGGGCACAAGGCCCCATAGGGCCCAGCCGGCCAAGAGAGGTTTAAACTCTAGATAGAGCTTCTAGAAGGGGGGTTTCCTTGCCCCCCACTCTTCCTCCTTGGGGCCGCCGTCCTTGGCTTGGGGGAGGGGCTAGGGCTGGGGGCGCACCAACCCCCTACACCTTCCCCTCCAACCCTAGCCGCCTGCCTCCTCTCCCTCCCGCGCTAGGCGAAGCCCTGCTGCAGAAATTCTCCACCGATTGCACCGCGTCGTCGCGTTGTAGATCCAACCCATCTCTCCACCATATTTGCTAGACCAAGGAAGGAGGAGACGTCGAGGTGCCGCACGTGTGCATCTCACGGAGGCATCGCCACTTGTGGTGCTAGATCGGATCGGATCGCGAGGAGGAGAAGCGAGTACGACTACATCACCCACGTTCCGACGAACGTTCCGCTGTGCGAATATTCAAGGGTATGAAGATCTAATCCAATCTCTCTCGTTGTTTGCATCTCCTAGATTAGATCTTGGCTTTACCTCTATTCGCATCCGTAGAAAATTTTGATTTACTATGCCGCGAAACCCATCATCACTTGCCAATACTATTCCAAAGTATTGAACCACTGTGGCTGTAACTTGTGATGTTGCAGGTTACTCTGATGAGGATTAGGTTTCATGAGTCTACACTCAACTAGTTTGCCTGTGGCACATGAAGATGAAGACTTATATTTATTTACTTACTCAAACTCTTGTATTAGGCCTGTGGCCTTGAGTTGTAAAGACTATGTTTATCTCTGGAATAGATGTAATAAACGACCTTTGTATCTGTGTACTTCATCTTAAACTATGGATGCTAGCAATGATCCAGGGACTAGCATTGCAATCACAGGGATCCTTTTCCTTTATAAAGGAGGGATCTTACAAAGATCCAAAGCTGTTGGAATTGGTATGGTGAGAGCATCTCCGTAAATTCTACGTGCACCCTTGGTGACAATGTGTCCATCCATGGGAGGGTCGATCGGCGTGGTATTAATCGGATCTCCGTCCTGATTCTCCATCTCGTTCTCTTCATCAACTTTTTCTTCGTTGGTTTCCTCGACGTCCGGCTCGACCAGTGTTAGATTCTTGTTCTTGTTCTTCTTGTTCTTCTTTGATCGCCTAGTAGCCTTAACGTGTGTACCTGTGGCAAAGACGGCTTTTAGTCCGGTACCGGGAGATAAACTTCCGTCAGTACTTTCCGTAGTGGTTGGCTTGTGGACCTCGGACGAATCGTCGGTACTTTCCATGCTATCATATGGACTAGGGGGGAGTCTCTGTCTCACCTTGCGTTTGTTTGGAGGCATATTCTTCTTCATACTCCTCCATCTCTTTCTCGAAGTCTCGAAGTTCATGTGACGTTATTGACTCCTAAGGGGAGCCAGGTAAGTCGGTGTTTTCTTTATTGTGTGGAGGACTGAATTGAAGGGAATATGCCCGAGAGGAAATAATAAAGTGGTTATTATCGTATTCCTTATTTATGATAAATGTTTATTTTGCATGCTATAATGATAATAATACGGAAACGTTAATACACGTGTGTTTAATAAACAAAAAAGGAAGTTCCTAGTTATGCCTCTCTTGTAAACTAGCTTGTTGATTAACAAGATGATCAAAGTTTCCTGATCATGGACATTGGATGTTGTTAATAACTAGGTCACAACATTAGTGTAATTATGTGATGAACATTCATCCGAAGTATAGCATTACAATGAAAGTCATTGAGTTTATATTGCTATAACTACTTACGAAGTGATCCTAATCCTTAGACCATGAGATCATGTCAATCACTAACACCGGAAGAGTTTCTTGATAACATCAAACGTCACACCGTAACTGGGTGATTATAAAGATGGATTCAGAACTAATAAAGTGTTATGTTGAGGCCTATGGATCGAGAGTGAAATTTGTTAATCCCGATGATGGATAGATATACTCTGGGCCCTCTCGGTGATATCACATTGATTAGCTTGCAAGCAAGTGATTTGATCACTAGAATGTTATATCACGGGAACGAGAAAAGAGTGCATGTCGGTAACGAGATCAAACTAGGTATGGAGATACCGATGATAGAATCTCGGACATGTAATATATCGTGAAACAAAGGTATTAAGATACTAGCGTAAAAGGTTCACACGATCACAGAAGTCATCGTTGAATGTGTGGGAGTCAGTATGGATCTCCAGGTCCCGCTACTGATTATTGATCGGAGAAGGGTCTCGATCATGTCTGCATTATTCATGAACCTTAGGGTGACACACTTAAGGGATACCGACAACATTCGGAGCAAATGATATGCCAGAAAAAGAAAAGGAAAGCGCAGGAATTTATTTCACCATACACCGGAATTGTTTCGGTTGAAATTGCTGAAACTGGTTCTGCATGTGAAATGGAATACTAGCAAGGGGTTTTATGTGAATGTTTGTTAATTAAAGTAATTAACAAAATTCTGAATAAATAAATAAAATATTTTTATTTAATGAGAGATTACATTAAATTTGGTGGAAATTTAATGGAGGTGAGTGGAATTTTGAGTGGGGTGGCTATTTATGTGAGTGGGAGCTCCACCCACATGAATGTGGAAGAGGTGGGGGCACCTCCATGGCTGCCATGCCATGGGAGGGGGCTGCCCCCCCTCTCCCTATAAAAGGCACCCACTTCCTCCTCTCATCTCACACCTCCTCGCGAAGGATCTCTCTCCCCCTTTAGAATTTCCCCATGGTCTCGGATCAGCGAGATACATGTTCCCGGTGGCTTTTTCTGGAAGGATTTGTTGCTTCCGCTTCTTCGCTGGAGCGAGGGCGCGGAGGTTGTCGGGGTACCCGTACATGTGTGCAATCACGGATGCACCACTGCTTTGAGGTGCTGGACTTGATCGTGCTGGACCGGCTAGACCAGATGGAATTCATCACGATCTTGAGATCGGCAAGCGTTCGTCTACATCATCCACGAGTACAACCTCGTTAACGCTATTCGGTCTTCGAGGGTATGTATTCTATGGATGTATATCCACCCGTTGCTTGTATCTAGTAGATAGATCTTGGTACTTAGATGTTCCCATCGTAGGAAATTTTTTGTTTTCTATGCTGCGAACCCTTCAGTGGTATCAGAGCTGGATCTATGCGTAGATACTTTGCACGGGTAGTACACATATGAGTATGTGGGCGATGATGATCATTTTATTGCTTCTTAGTTGTACTTTGGATATTGGTGGCATAGTGGGATGAAGCGGCCCGGACAAACTTTACATGTGCTCGCACATGAGACCTGTTCCACGCTTGACATGCAACTAGTTTTGCATAAGTGGCTAGCGGGTGTCTGTCTCTCCTACTATAGTCAATATCTAATTTGCAACGAGTTGTCAACAATTTGGTTATCCTCGTTGTGGTTCATGTTCGTAGGTAAGAACGGTTCTATCTTCGAAATCCCTAAACCACGTAATACTTGCAATGGATAAATTAGAGGCGTCTAGTTTAGATTGTTGCTGGGCTAAGTGTTATGATATGGTGATGTTGTAAGTAGAAGTATGAGATGATACTCTTACAACAAACATAGCGTAAGTTCCATAGACCTTGGCCTTACACATAAAGGTATGATAGTGATCATACCACGGTGCACATGATGGAGATCATATGCGGGAACCATATCTTTTCACATACAAACATGTGATGTTTGATTGCATCTTATATTGCTAGTTTGGCGTTTTATTAGCATAATAAGATGACCCCTCATTTAGATATCAAGATAAAAATGTGTTCTTCCTTAAGTATGCACCGACAATGTTTTGTCGCTTCAAGACATCACGTGATGATCGGGTGTACTTGAATCCACGATCATATCTCGGGTGTAAGACAGTTACACACGCGAATACTAAGGTTCTTACTTGGCGAGCCTAGCATGTACAGACATGGCCTCGGAACACGGACCGAAAGGTTGCATGAGTCATATGGAAGATATGATGCCCATTTGATGCTCGCCTTTGAAGCTACACCGACTCACGTGATGATCGGACTTGGTGTAGTGGATTTGGTTCATGTAATCACCAAAAATACACGAGAGATTTCGTTTTTGAGTGGGAGTTCATTTCTAATTTGGATTAGTAGAACTCAATTTATCATAAATTAAATCAAAGTGAATTTGCATAATTTGTTGTAGTCATTGGCATTCGTTCAACACCTTATGCATATTTGTAATTGAGATAATAGAACTATAGAATTCTTGATATATATACTTTATGAACTGGTATCGTATTGTGTTGAGTGTCAATCTAAAGTTTAAAGTCATATTGCAAACTTTCAGCAAACTCTATTTACTCCGTGAAATTTAATAATTGGTATTAAATCGAGAGTAACAATTCCAGTGTTAGTATCTTAAGTATCATGTTTGCCTCCATGATTCTTGATTATTTTAATATCAAGTTTATTTAGGAGCTAAAAGAATTGTTTCAGAAACCATCATGTGTGGCAGATATAACGATATCTGAAACATTGTTTTGGTTGCAATATGATAGAGTATAATAAATGTTCTCATATTGGATGAGAATTTACAAAGGTTGGAGATGCTAGACATCTTAATCATCCAAAAAGGGTTTTGGAAAGTAATGTTATACTCACGATTCGCCTTTATAAGATACAGTAGCTTGATCATGAAAGTCATCATGATAAGGATGAATAGAAGATGTATGTAAAGTGTTTACTACACTAAAAGATTACTAAAGAATGGATTTTGAAAGAACGCCGATCATTTGATGATGGTGATCTACTTCAAAGTGCAAGTACAAAGGTATTATTATTTGAACAGACATGCTTTGGACTATGTGTCATGTATATGGCGCCATTTTTTGATGTTGATAGATTCTTTTATAAGGAAAAGGGAATGCTGAAAGAGAATCTATAAAATATATTTGGCAGAAAAGAAAATATTGGAAATATCCAATTTAGGTATATAGATGATATACATGTTATGGTTGTATTCTTTGCTTGTTAAACAATGTGGTTCTTGGGTATTGGATACCTAATTGGATGGTATGAAATTTCATACGGAACGACGCAATTCATGATACACAATGGCCTAAGTAACTAGCAAGAGAATATGTGATGATGTTCATCGAAAACAAACAAACCGCTGTTTGTATTTCTCGTTGACATCAAATCTTGACTTCAAGATTTGTTTTAATAATTGTTATTTGAATCAGGTATTATGAGAACAAAGGTTGTTCAAAAATTACCGTATTCCATATAAGATGGATGATTTACAAATCTATTTGAAGAAATCACATCCATAAAACCTAATGCTAAAATGTCGCAAGACAAATGATTGAAAGACCACTTACGATGTGACATCGCCGTTTAAATTATATTGGAAAGAAAACATGAAGAAACTCCATTTTTATGGAATTTTGGAGTCTTTTATTTGATCAAGTGACGCTTGTGAGACTTTCCTCTGGATAATTAAAACTTCGTTCAAAGGCCAAAGAAGAACGATCGACTAAATTATTGGAATTAATACATATCGATGTATGTAGTCCATTAAGTATAGTCGTAAGCGATGGATTTCAACTTCATATGCTTTCTCCGGAAATTTGAGTGAATGTTCACTTAATGAGAAAGAAGTATGAAATATTTGAAAATGTTTCAAAGACTTTCAAGATGATGTGAAAAATCATTGTAACAAGAAAATAAAATGGTTTATGATTTTATCGTAAGGGATTTATTTGAGTTACAAGTGTAGCAAGAAAAATAAATGAATTATGATTTATCATAAAGGGATTTATTTGAGTTACAAGTTTAGCAAAACACCTATATTTTCATCTCCCGAAACACCATAGGAGTATGTAGTGTTTTAGATCTGTAATGAAACCATGTTTGACATGGTTGGATCAAAGGTGTTATTTATAAAACTGTCATTATGTTTTAAAAGATTAAAGCTTTAGAGACTTCTGCTTTTACACTGAAAAGTCTTGATCCGTTGAAATGACACCATGGAAGTTATGGTTTGGGGTAAAACCCAAATTGTCATTTCTTAAATTTTGGTATGCTAAACATAAGTAAGATGTTTACAACCAAAGTAGGATGAGCATGTATTTGTAGGTTATTTTGAATAAAAATTGGTTATTCCTCCATAACACTAAGGACAAAAGGGTTTTTCGCTTGAAATGTGTAGTTTCTTGAAAAAAGAATTTTTCGCAAAAGTTAAGTGGGAGGACAATAGAACTTTGATAAGGTTAACGAACCTTAGCTATATGTGCTGAGTTGCGCAGCGCCAAAAATCGTTCCGGAGGCAGCCATATTGCTCATGGTTTATGTGCCTCAAAGGTTGTGGTCACGGAGATCTAAGTTCCTATTGAACCAAGTAGGTCGGATAAACAATCAAATACTAAGATTTGAGAGTAAATCATTATTGTTTGACAATGATGAACCGACTATATGCAAAGAAGCGATGATGGGCCCTGACTCCGTCAAATGGCTTGAATCCATAAAATCTGTGATAGTTCCATATACGAGAAATCAAGTTTTGGACTTGGAAGACCCACCGGAAAGGTGTAAAAACCTATCAGTCGTATTTGGATCTATAAAGAAACAGATATGGATGTTTCACATCTATGAAATAGTCGACATGTCGTAAAGTATTTTACGACAATGTTCAAGGAGTTGACTATAACAATATTTGATCTTTCATAGCGATATTTAGTCTGGACGGATTAAAGTAGCAACCACTACATATAATTTGGTATATGGTATATGAATAAACAAAACAAAATTCTTCTAATAGAATGGTTACCTAGGACGTGTACATGACACGGTCCAAAGGGTTTTATTAAAATTCAAAGGATGCTAAAAGGGCATGCAAACTTCAATGGTTGAAGTAAGCATCGCGGAGTTGGAATCTTCACCTTAATGAAAAGGAGTTTTCATCAGGAGACGATGAAGATACTTGCATTTGCAAGAAATTAAGTGGGAGCGTTGAGACATATTTCTAATACATTATGTGGAGGACATATTGTTGATTAGAAATGATGTAACTTTTATTGACAAAGGTTAAGAATTTCATTTTGATGAAAGACTTAGGCAAAAACCGAATATTTAGCATGAATGTCTATAGTGGATAGACTGTGCCGCTAATATGGTTATGCCAAACGTACATATATGAGATATTGAAGGAGTTCAATATAGAAACGACAAGAAAAGATTCTTGTCGCATGGAAAAGGAATTGAATCAATATTCAAGTGTATCGACACTTGATAAGTGAAACAAGATTCAAGTGCTTTGACACTTGATGAGTGAAATCACGAGAATGTTTTGATCAATCATACCATGATATGTACACATCCAGATATGTCCTATGCTCTAAGTGTTATGATGATATACCAGAATGAATCATAAAATGATCATTGGACTATAGTAAGGATATTCTTATGATCTTTTGGAAGAACTAAGAATATATTTGTGTAGAGGTGACAAACAATTACAAATAGTTCATTGTAAAGCATTACATTGATACTAGTTTTGTCACAAGGTACAAATTAAGTTTATACCAATTTAAACTATGGGTGGCACAATGTAATGGAAAGGAGATTCCATGATGGATTTGGATGAAATCCATAGTTAAGACATTGTGACGAATACTACAACAAAAAGGCTAAGTATATGACTGCTATATTAGCAGCAAAGGAGGGAATTTGTGTCAAGTAGTTTGTTATCAAACTAAGGTATTGTTCGCAATGGGCTAACACTAAAGATATATTGTACGACAATAGAATCGACATGATTTAACCCCAAGGAACTAAAGGTCTCACCAAAAGACAAAATTTATACAATGCCATCTCATTGGAGAATGAGTGATGCGTGAAGACACAAAGACATGCAAATACAAACGGACCTGAAAGCGTCAGATCCGTAGATTATGTTAACCACTTGCAGTTGCGTATATGGAACACCAGAAAGCCATAGGTGTTCAATACGCAAAGTTTTCAAACTAGATTATTGTCTCTAGTGCAAGTGGGAGACTGAAGGAAATATGCCCGATAGGCAATAATAAATTGGTTATTATCGTATTCCTTATTTATGATAAATGTTTATTTTGCATGCTATAATTGTATTAATACGGAAACGTTAATACATGTGTGTTTAATAAACAAAAAAGGAAGTTCCTAGTTATGCCTCTCTGATAAACTAGCTCGTTGATTAACAAGATGATCAAAGTTTCCTGATCATGGACATTGGATGTTGTTAATAACGAGGTCACAACATTAGTGTAATTATGTGATGAACATTCATCCGAAGTATAGCATTACGATCAAAGTCATTGAGTTCATATTGCTATAACTACTTATGAAGTGATCCTAATCCTTAGACCATGAGATCATGTCAATCACTAACACCGGAAGAGTTTCTTGATAACATCAAACGTCACATCGTAACTGGGTGATTATAAAGATGGATTCAGAACTAATAAAGTGTTATGTTGAGGCCTATGGATCGAGAGTGAAATTTGTTAATCCCGATGACGGATAGATATACTCTGGGCCCTCTCGGTGATATCACATTGATTAGCTTGCAAGCAAGTGATTTGATCACTAGAATGTTATATCACGGGAACGAGAAAAGAGTGCTTGTCGGTAACAAGATCAAACTAGGTATGGAGATACCGATGATAGAATCTCGGACATGTAATATATCGTGAAACAAAGGGATTAAGATACTAGCGTAAAAGGTTCACACAATCACAGAAGTCATCGTTGAATGTGTGGGAGTTATTATGTATCTCCAGGTCCCGCTACTGATTATTGATCGGAGAAGGGTCTCGATCATGTCCGCATTATTCGTGAATCATAGGGTGACACACTTAAGGTATACTGACACCATTCGGAGCAAATGATATGCCAGAAAAAGAAAAGGAAAGCGCAGGAATTTATTTCACTAGACACCGGAATTGTTTCAGTTGAAATTGCTGAAACTGGTTCTGCATGTGAAATGGAATACTAGCAAGGGGTTTTATGTGAATGTTTGTTAATTAAATTAATTAACAAAATTATGAATAAATAAATAAAAGAGTTTTATTTAATGAGAGATTACATTAAATTTGGTGGAAATTTAATGGAGGTGAGTGGAATTTTGAGTGGGTGGCTATTTATGTGAGTGGGAGCTCCACCCACATGAATGTGGAAGAGGTGGAGGCACCTCCATGGCTGCCATGCCATGGGAGGGGGCTGCCCCCCCTCTCCCTATAAAAGTCACCCACTTCCTCCTCTCATCTCACACCTCCTCGCGAAGGATCTCTCTCCCCCTTTAGAATTTCCCCATGGTCTCGGATCAGCGAGATACATGTTCCTGGTGGATTTTTCTAGAAGGATTTGTTGCTTCGCTGGAGCGAGGGCACGGAGGTTGTCGGGGTACCCGTACATGTGTGCGATCACGGATGCACCACTGCTTTGAGGTGCTGGACTTGATCGTGCTGGACCGGCTGGACCAGATGGACTTCATCACGATCTTGAGATCGGCAAGCGTTCGTCTACATCATCCACGAGTACAACCTCGTTAACGCTATTCGGTGTTCGAGGGTATGTATTCTATGGATGTATATCCACCCGTTTCTTGTATCTAGTAGATAGATCTTGGTACTTAGATGTTCCCATCATAGGAATTTGTTTTCTAGGCTGCGAACCCTACATGAATCGTTTCCGGCTCCAGCATCTACAGAGTCGGATCCAGATCTCACTTGGTATATGAAGCAGTGCTTCTTCTTGTTCATGTTCTTGAGGTAACAACATAGCTGGGTTTTCGCCTCTGTCATCTCAAATATTTCCTTGATATCGGCGATTTCTTCGTAATTGATGTAGAGGCGTTTCGTTATCTTCTTTATCTTGTGCCTCAAGAGTGCTTTTCCTGCTACGGCATGGGTAGGGCCTGATCCATAGAGGGTATATTCCTCATCTGTGTATCCTATCTCGACGGGGAGATCAGATCCGGATTTTTCCTCCACCGCTTCTTCCACTTTAGGAGTGGGCGGGGTTGGTTTCGATTTTTTCTAGGATATTGAACTCTTCCGCCTTTGCAGATCCGGATTTTTCTTCCACCATGGTCATCACCTCAAGGGTGGGTTGGAGGGTTCAGAGAAACCGAGGTAGATATCGATCTCGTCGATAGGCATGACCGTGTAGGTTGTCAAGGGGTTGCTAGACGGAATCCAAGTCTCGTCGAGAAGGACGAGGGGTACATGACTGGCATAGACCATGCGACACATGGCGATTGTTCCTCCAATCCTGCACGGGCAGATTCCGCCTGGAACAAAGCTCCGAAAGTCACCCGCCCAACGATGGGCGCCAACTGTCATCGAATTGTCGACAAGTATGCCATAGGAGGTCCTAACGACGTTGAGAAGATGGGGTGTGAGACGTAGGATGTTCCGGGAACAGTGAACACAAGTTTACCTAGGTTCAGATCGGACTGCGGTGATCGGATCCTACTCCTGATAGCAACCCAGTAATATATTGGTGAGAGCCGTATGTTATTGCAGATTACAAGAGATGTTCGCTTGTGCGAGTTGTGATTGTGGTTATTTCCCTAAAGGCTCACATAGGGCTGGTGTATATAGTCACCAGGACCTTGGGTTACAGGAGAGACCTATCCGGCTATGTTACAGAGTGGGTAACTGTATATAGCTTGGACTACAAGTAATACTACAGGCCTAACTCGGTAACTCTTCTTGGCCTTGTCATAGCCAGAACTTCCTCCTCCTATTTCTCTGACTGGGCCGCCAATGAAGCAAAGCTCTAACCTTTTGGTGGGCCACCCTGGTTAGTGAGTCATGTGGCTATACTCGGACAGTATATCCCCAATAACCTCCCTTTTCTATGCATTGGTTTTCGGAAGGTTGTTGCCTTATGCATCCACATCTTGGGATTCAACCCTGAGTATGTTCTTTTTCCCTTGTTGTTCTTCGACCTTTGTTTACCAGTTGGTATCCAAGTAGTAAACATGGATTGGTGTCTTCTGATGTAAGATAATCTTTTGGTCTGTCAAGACAACCCATTTCGGGATGTCAGGAGAAAGAAATCCAGTAGCTCGTCATATCTAGGATCAGATCAAAGTGTTGTAGTATGCATATTAAGAGGCATTGAGTGTCTCCCATCTGTTCCATCTTAAAGTATCACACCCTTTTATACTAATAGGTCATGTTAATTTTCATGACCCTCTCGATGAAGTGATATTCCCACACATATTTACCCACCCTTCTTCGAGCTTTCGTGCTCGTAAATGATGTGTGTGCATAATAATGTGGCTATCTGAGATTTTTAGCAATTTTTATTATTTTGAACTCAAAGGACATTTGAGTAATTCTTAGCATGATTGGTTAACCATGCACAAAGCAAAGGATGACTATGTTACCAAGTCAGTTATTCTGGTACACTCTCTTCGGTCAAAGAGTTAGTATCATGTTGAAGCTCTTAGATTGTGTCTTCTTGCCTTACCAAGAAAGTTTCCTCTCGAACTAAGTGACATATTGGTGGTTTGTGATATTCTGGATGTCTTCCTAGAAGTATTGCCATGTTGCCACATGACTATGATGTCAAGTTCTTGAGAAAGCAAATTCTCTGAACTACTCCTTTCTCTAAGGATCTGTAATAGATACCCCTGAACAAGTTGGTTGATCTTAACAACAACTTGGAGATTTGTAAGAAAAAATTTCTATCCGACTCAGTTCTTTCTTAAAGGGATGCCTAGCTTTGTACGTGTTGAAGCAAGAAAGTATCTACTCTGTGGATATGTTATCCTCCCTAACTTTGATTTGATTTGGGTTATCGTCAAATCAAACTCAGTTCCAAGCACTATCTTAATGATAATTATTCTTGTGAAGTTTCTGTAACATCCCAATTTCAGCAACCCTGATTTAATGTCCAAAAGGCAAAAATCAGGGGGAACAAAAACTTTTTCTTGTTAAGTGTTGAATTGCTTGCCTACTTTTTTGCTGGTGTTCATACATCTGTTTGTGTATCAGGTGAAGTACTCCTCATCTCAACACTAGTTTACAAAAATCTATTTTACAAAAGAGATGTCTTGGCTCATCTTTCATATTCTCAAATGTTCTGTCATTCCAAAACCTGAGCCAAGATGACTTTGGCAAAACAAAAATATTTACTAGTTCTATGAACAAAACTATGGAGACCTATATATAATATCTTTATGTTTCAAGACAGAACTTCAACTACCTTACCTCTAGGTTTTTCCAAAACCTTTATTAAAAACTCTTCATCCAATCTTGGTAGAAATACCAAGAGGTCCTTATCTTACTTCAAAAGCACAACCAATTCAAATTATCCCTCCTTACTTCAAGCTAGGCTTGATGGTAACCCTAGTGGTAGTTGGATAAGTGATAAGTTGAATTGCATTGATCTGCTGTCTAATGAATTGCCTTGATCTGCGGATTGCCTTGTTTGCTTAGGAACTAGAATGAGATAAACTGGTATCTCACACACTAGGACCCAATCTTTGTTTGTGATCATCAATCTCAAACTAAGCATCCAAATCTGGATCAACCCAAGCCACTTAAGTGACCATCTCATCTACTCATCAGACCAATCCAAGGATAATCCCTCTTGATGGTTTCCAACCTAGTGAAGAACCAATCCAAGTTTGGATCCCCTCTACTCAATCTATACCTCAACATCAACCAATAAATGGAAATTATAAACCCTTGCCACCCTCTCAAATGTTTCCCTCTTGCAAGCTAGTGAAAATCTGCCAAAATGGCTAAGTCTGGATTTCCTATCTAGCTTCAATCTTTGGAGCTCTACCTTTTCTAACCCATGTGTATTCTTGAGATTGTATTTGATCCATATTGTAGTACATCATTATTACTACCAAGGCTCGCTATTAACCTTGGCTAATCCATTCTAATTCCCACTCATACATGATGATTTTGTAGTCAAGATAATTATCTTTTCTGCAAAGCTTATCATCTTGCCTACTTTGGCAGAAGCTCACATATATATACCACCTACCCATGACCAACCCTTTGCTTTGTTATTATCTAATAATCATGGACTATCAATCCCCACTCCCCATGTTCCCATGGAAGCTTTGTGCTTCTTAAACCCACATGGTTTAGGAGACTACCTGATGTATCTGCTATGGCAGCCATATTTTCAACAAAGTTTGCCATCACTCCTACACCACCTCAAATCCAACCAAGCCCAACTCTTGATTCCTTGGTTATCTATATTAGTTGGTATATCTATCCATATACCCGTTATTCCAAGGTGAGCTCTGAGCTCACAGCTACAACCCTGTTTAGGTGGCATAAAAATAACCAAACCCTAGATCCTCTCAAATCTAGTTTCCATCCCTTTTCACCACATTACTTCAAACTCAAGGTTTATCTTGATGCCTACATAAAGTTTACATCATCTACCTTGGATATAAGCATCCCAAAAAAAATTCCCATAATTATTTGGATTATTAAACTACTTAATTCCCTTTACTTACTAAACTCTCAAAATCTTTGTCTATAAAGGCAAGTTTGTTTTTCTCCCAACCACTTTGACAAATCAGTTCATATTTGAGTTCTCCACCTCTTACCCCATATTTCCAACTCAAAAATAAATATTTTTTAGATTCTTTATTATTCCTTTTTGCCCTTTTTCTTAAATGGAAGAAATAAGAAATAATTCCCTAAAAATACTATCCCACCTCAATAAATTCAAATAAAATTCTCCAATGTGTAATATGGTATTTAGGACCATAACACATCAAAAATTAAGCTTGTCCAATGTAAAAATATCACATGAGATTCTAGAAACCACTTCTTCACTTTTTGATTAAATGATTTTAATATGGGCTCTTAATCATCAGAAATCTCCAAATAAATCCTGAAGAGATTATTTGACCTCCCCTATCTACCAGTACCATATATTCACCTTGTGCAATGGAAATTCTCCAACTTCCTTCCCAGCATCCTTCTGATCAACTTTTTGCAAAACAGTAAAACTTAAGCTAAATCAAAACCAAACTATCTCCAAACTTGTCAAGCACCCCTCCTTAGCAGCACACACCCCTCTAGTCTACCACCTACTGTAGCCTATCACTATTGCACCCCTCTCTACCTTGTCCCATGTGCTTGAGTGAGAGAGAGGGAGCATTTGTTTTAAACCCACACTTGGCTAAGGCTACACCAGAAGCTCCCCTGTCCTCTCTGGTCATGCCTAGGCCCACACACACCTCTCCACTATCCCCCTCGACCAATACATGAGCAGCACCCCTCTCTTCCCCTCACTAGACCATGCCCACCATGAACAACCCCACCTTTTGTTTATAAGGAAAGCAGCCAGCACCACACTCCACTCTGCCTCATTATCCCCCTCTCCTCTCCTCTCCACTCCCATCCCCAGAACAACCACCTCCTCTCCCCTGCTCTTTTCTGCTCGAGGGAGAAGAAGAGAGGCGCTTCGGCCTCGAGCAAAAGTCGAGCATAGCCTCTTCTCCCATGCCACTCTTTCCTTGCATGTCACTCTCCTGGTTTCCCCTTGCCCTACCAGTGCTAACCCTGTTCTTTTTATTGACATGCAGCAACCTAGAGGCCCCTGTAGAGAGCTCCAGCGAGCACCTTTTCAGCCACCGTCTCGCGAGCTCGCTCACGAGGAGGAACGACCCTATGTCGCCCCTCGTTCTGACCGCCGTCGAGCGCCGCTTCACCTCCGCCCCTTCTCGTCGCCTCTCCGCACACCCGAGCCTCCCCCTTCATCCTAGGGTTCCTCCGCCGTCGGGCCAGTTCCATCGGGGAAGACGAACAGGGGCCGTCGGATCCCTCTTAATCGGACGGCCCTCAATCCCCCGTACCCCTTTGTCCCCTTCCTCCACTGATGGGCGGGACCGCGCCGTCAGTCGTTCGAACCCCAGATCCTGCGGGGGATGTGCTGGATGGGCCTAATCCCCTCCCTCGGCCCATTGCCCTTCAGAAACTACCCTGTGCTTACCTCCCTTTTGATTATTTTGTCCAGATCTAGAGATTTGACTATCTGCTTTAAATCTAAATGAAAATATAAAACCAACTAAAATGCCTAGACCCTATTTTTCTTAGGTCCCTGAATGTCTTTACAAACAGGTAGACTTGGTGCTGGACTAAATTGATGTTTAAAATAAATATGATAAATCATCTGCCAAGAGGTATGCTTTTCACTAATAATTATCTCCAGGGAGTTTTAGTCATCCAAATGACCTGAAACCAATTTGTGCTAGAAGGTATATTCCATACCATGCATGTTCCGCTGGCCCCATACCCATTTGCTTCCCTTATTGTAGTTAGCAAAAATATCAAAATCAAGCCTTCTCTGCCTTTAGGAAATTACCTAGGTCAAACCAAATGAGGTTTTGACCTAATTCCAACTCCCAGTACACCTACTTATCGACACCTTGCAAAATCCAGTAGCTCATAATTTTATAAACCTCTATTGAATTTTGGAGAATTAAACTGTTCTGTGTATGGATTATTCACCAATAAATTCATAACAATAGCTTCGTAGTTCCGAAAAGGTTAATTCCAAATTTTTTAGAAAGGTATTCTCAGTACCTAACATGTGTCCTTGGAATCACCTAATAGGCTTCTGTAATTTAAATATGATGAAAAAGACAAATCTCATCTAGTATTGTCTTTGGGAATTTCTCAAGGGCATTCTGGTAATGTTTTTGAGGTGAATCCAACTCCTCTTAATTCATTCCACTAAGTACTACCTAATCAAGCGTGTAAAAAAATTGGAACTATAGAACATTTATGGTGAATTATTTCCTAAAACTAGAGTTTTATCTACTATATAAATCAATGGAAATTGATAAAATGGTGAAACCACTTTTTTGGATTAATTTTATCATTACCTATCTGATGGTATCATTTTTATACGTTGGTATCATACATATCAAGCCCTTTCTCAAAAACCCTCTCTTACGTAGTTCCTAGACTATAAATCCAAAGGGAGCCTTTCCCTAATGCCTCCAAATCTTTTTGCTAATCTTATCAACCAATCATCCAACATCCTAATAATGTATACCATGTATTTATATTTTTCTTAATGTATGGTTTGATACTTGTATGCCTTGTATTGAATGTGCGTTGTTTGTTTGCATGTATGCTTGATAACGGCGATAGTTGAGATTGTGTGACGCCGAGAAGAAGGAAGCATCGGGTTATTATTATTATTGATATATTTTGTATTCTGGTATTATAAGGAAGTCACGGCACACCTCGCTGGTCACAGGCAAGCCACCATTCCTGAACTCCTATAATAAACTACTCCTGTTTATCAATTCTTTTATATCTCGTTTATAAATCTCTTGATTAAATGCATAGTTTGTTTCAAATAAAAGGCGTAAGTAACTTGGTTCCTCCAAGTTATGATGGAGTGTCCATTAGGACACATACCCTATTGACACCCATTCCTACCCATTTAGATAGAGTCTAAGATGCTTAACATCTTCCCTCTTGGAAACTACGGGTTTTCAATGATAAAACTATAAGGAAAAGCCGCCTTTTCTAGGGATGGACGAATGAAAATTTAAGTTTGATTATCCGAGCCCCCGTCTATCATGTGTAGCGGTCTGTGGTTGTAACCCGGCGGATGTATTGATTCTTGTGGGTAAAGTGCACAAATTCTACAGAGTCTAATATATTCGAATAGCCATGTCCAAAGTCAAGGACAGTTGGAATGTCAAGTGCTAGGAGGACCCTTCGGATATGTGGATATGACTAAAAAGGATGTGACCTGGTCACGAGGAAAGATAAGAATGAATTTGGTTTTGACCAGAGATGGTCGAAGATGTTTTAAAGGGGTTTTACAACAAAACTGTTTTAAAGTTTTTAACAAGGATATGGGGATATCCGGATTTTCTAAAAGGAGACATATTTTCCAAAAACTCTTTTTCAACAAAGATATAGAGATGCCATTGTTATAGTTTTTCAGAAACAACTATAGTGTAGAGCTATCTCGCCACAGCCAAATATGCATTGTCTTATTACCTTGTCTCGGTGGTTTGCGAGTACATTCGAAGTACTCACCGGCATTGTCCCTGGCTATTTAATTGGCCAGATTGCAGATGTTAAGAAGTGATGAAGGTGTTGACGTCTATGCGAGCTAGGCCGTTGTCCCAGTCATTTGCCTGTAGATTAAGGCATGACATGGGCTCTGTGCTTGAAGACTTCCGCTACTTGTGTTGTAATTGCCATAATGGCCACTTTGTAAGTTTTATACTCGTTACTTTATGGATGTTGTCATGATACTAGTCGGTTATGCTCACGGCTCACTGATCATGGGAACGTGAATTGTATGCATAACGGGTATTCTCGGACCATAAATCCAGGGTGCCACGGTTTCACTTGGGTATATCTTCATGCCCTTTGGTCTGACCAATACATTTTCCTTTTTCAAGAAACATATGAGTCCATCTTCATGGAGTGTTTTGATAAGTTTTTTGTTGAGGCCATCAACAATATCCTTATCTTCTTCATGTTAGATTAGATTCATATGGAATAGTTGGCATTAATGTTGGAAACTTTCGAGAACCGTGTTCATGTTATTTCGAAGTATGAGTTCTGGATGTTAGAAGTAATCTTCTCTGGTTCACATGCAAATGTTGAAAGATGTCGTCGTGGATTCAAGAAGAGTTATCTTTATTTTCTTCAGGATACATGTGTTTTTATTATTAGTACTTTATGTGTGTGCTTCTATCTTTCGGCAAGTTGCTAAATGCATGGTTTAGCAATCTAGCTCAGTATTTTGGAGTTTAACACTATAGTCCATATCTTGAGAATCTAGTGACTTTACCTATGTGTAAATGTTGCACCCTTTCTATTCGGACATGCTGAGTCTGAACTATCATTCCACCTAACCAGATTTGACTCTCAAGCAACAAAGATGGTTAGTGTTCCTCAAGGTTTTTGCATAGGTCACTTTGTAAGTTTGGTAAGATTGATGTAATGGTTGACACTTAGCCAGAAAGACTCTCTGTCATATTCTCTTGATTCATCAACAACCACTCTTCATGAGGCATCTTCTATGATTTATCATAAGAGTTGTGTTCATGGTTTTCTTTGTCTCCGAAGTCTGACCTTTACTTGATGTCTGATTTCTCGAACATCAAGGAGAATATTTAAAGTAGTGTTTGCTAAATGTCTCTTGGTCGATCCTCCAAACCCTCTTATGTTGGCAAGAGTCTTGTTGTGCCAAATAATTAAAGTATGAGAATGAAGTTCCTTTTTCTCATGCCATCAGGAATCTTCTTACCTATTCATCTAGTTGTAACATCCTGATTTTTACGGTTGAATTTTTTTTTATCAAATGATGTTGCTGCGACTTAAAATAATATGTTGTTTTGTATTTCTTAAATTAATTCCAACTATATTGGAATTAATTAGACATATATAAGAAGGAGATTATTTCTCAAAATACTTTTGGTATTGTTAATTGGACGTGTTTTTAAATTGCCAATTTGCTTCTTATTTGACTCTTTTCAAACAAACCCTTTTGGGCCTAAGAAATTGCATGTCCAATTAGTGTATATATATATACGTTTAGCAACCCATCTTCTCTCTTTTTTTGTCATGCATGCCAAATTTTACTGTGCAATATACGTATATACGAGACTCTCTCTCTAGCTCTCTCTCTAGACCCAGCATTTATATGCATATGCAAGCCGATGCATGCATGGCAGGCTGCATCATTAGGATATTGGTATCTTCTTATATCCTTGTCTTTTCTTTTCTTGGATGTCCCAGTTCGTAGTGTATGTATCACCGGAATAGGAGCCGATACGTTTTTATTATTATTCTTGTTTAGCTGTAGCACCACAACCCTCTAACACGCCTAGAGTCTGGATTTGAAACGTCGTCTTTATTCTTGTATTTCCGCACACAGCAGGAGACCAGCATCCAGGAGGAAACAACATAACCATTAATACTAGAAACGGCTCTAGTAATTTTCCGTATTCATTCTCTCCTTTGATCGCGCGGCACTATCTTTCTCATATCTTTACAGAGCCAAGTCGACGATGTGATACCTTTCTTTGTCTCCTCTACCATACTAGCCAAGTCCCACTCCTCACATCATGAATCACCGCTAGACGTCGCTGGCTTTCTCTACGAGTCCGGCTACGGGAGAACGAGCTGCTACGCCACCGGAAGCGCAAGGACGTGGAGAGCCGACTCGTGGACTAGAAGGACGAGACGCGGATCGCCGGAGACGCACTTCGCCTCCGTTCATCTCAGTTCATCATCTTCGTCTGACGATCGTGTCATACTCGTTGAGCTTCGGCACAAATCCTTGCACCCACACTATATCCGTACGTATGCCTAGCTCCTAGACATGAATTCTAGCTATAGTTCTCTAATTTGCACCGTCGCCGGTGAACCGAATGCCACCCGGCGACATTAGATTCTTTGACCATGTTTTACACCTATGATCAGCCGGACCCAACGTATGAAACATGTCAATTAGTTAAAATAACCGCAGTGTAGATTTAGTTTGCAAATATAGTGTTATTTATCAGACTTTTTTTAAAAAAATTAGTGTGTGTATATATACACACATGTACGTCTGGTCTGTATTAGTTAGCCATGCATGATCGATTAGTATAGTTAGACAATAAATTTTCTTGCAGGTACTGTGCTTAACTATAAAATATATTTAGTCTTAAACTATGGCTACCAATTTAGTTACGACGGATTCTGTAGCAGAGAGCTTGTAATATTCTTTGCAAATATTTGTACTAATTACCCATCTTGCTAGAATACTAGAGGAACCAAGTGTTTGGTTTCTTACAATTTAATTATATTCCTTGTCGCTCACGATGTAGGTTTTAGTTAGCTTGTTCAAACGTACTAGTCTTAGATTTCTTAGTATTGCATGGGTAGGATTACAGTAGTTTGTTTGCATGATTTATACACACGTGTATGCGTGTTGCGTGACTAGTTAGCTTGTAGTCTGTGCATGGCATATTTTTATTTATGCGGCATGAGTTTTTCAAATAAATACATTATTTTTACTAAAATTCTACTGTTAGCCGAGAACGGTAGACTGACCTTTATACCGAACCATCCAAACCTCGCAAGCCTATTTGGGTCTTTTTATTGGATCTTTATATTTGGATCTTATGTGTGGTTATTTGAAATGTGTATTTATCGGTGATTCATCGTTATGGCGCGTAGGGAGTGACGGGTTCGAGAAGGATCAATATTTCGGGGAAGAACACTTTCACGACAACGAAGGCATGCCCCTTACCATGTCTTATCCCAACTTTATAAAGTGCATTATATTTTATTGTTTTACAAATATATGCTATTTTGGTTACACACATACCTTGATACACCTGTCGCCATACAATACCCTGAGTAGATACTATATAGTAGTCTTATTAGAGTAGAATTGCTTAGCCATGCTCAATAATAAAAGGATCCTTGATCTCCCCTCTTCGGAGGAATTGGATGACCCTCGGGTCACATATACCCTTTTGAAACTTGATGAGTTCGCTGATCTAGCCATTGTTGCTTCCTCTACTCTATTCTACTCTGGGTGAAACTTACCGTCTAAACACTGGCGCGGGGAACAGCTGGATCAAAGGAAGGAGCGATTGGCTGCCCTTCACTAGTTGGAGGGGGAAATCCGTCGTCCATGCCGCATGAGGTCCTAATAAGTCTTGGATTTGAAGATTGTGACCAACCATACAACCACATTCTATAATGGGCACTGTCTTGGTCAAGTAAGTTAGTCAGCCTTAGGTGTTGATGTTGCATCATTGATGAGGTGTGCACTCTGGAGAACCTTCGGCACAGATGGGAGGACCGGTTTGGGGACATACTCTCAGTTCCGTGCGCCATACCCGGTGGGCATGTCATATCTTTGGGGGATCTAACTAAAAGACCTTGTCACAATCCATCTGTCGGTACAACAATTGGTGTGTATTAAACCAGCGACGGCTGGTGGGCGTCAAGACGGGATTGTGTCGTGTGGGAAAAGTGTACAACCTCTGCAGAGTTTAAACTATTCGAATAGCCGTGTCCACGGTCATGGACGATAGATGAATCTTTCTTGACATACGGGAACCTGTCTTGTTACTTCCCTCTTTGCCACCATCCTTATCTCAGAATCTGTGAACTATGTGAGTTGTCGTGGACAATCACACTATTGAGAATTACCACATTGATGATAAACATGTTTTCGTCAAAAACTGCTTTCATCAAAACTATTACCATATTGCAAATAAAATTGGCTTTATGCAAAAGAACCATATAACCTCCACATAAAGCCACATGTAGATATTATAGGTTTTGCATAAGGGGTATGTTGAGTACATCATGTACTCATGGCAATACTTTTGTTGATACTTCAGAGTACTATGGAGAGGACTACATCGACTGCCTGTGGCTGATATGGAGTCGCTTCGCGTTTTATATTTTTGCTGTGTTTTCTGGATGTAATAAATGTCACTAGACATTCACTATGTTGTTATTCAGACTTTATAATAAATTACTATTTTGTACGTCTGCAATGATATACATTTCGCTGTGTCGTCAACGTTGATCTTGGGATTGACGAATAAGCATAGGGGGGTCTGGAAGTTATATTGAGGTAAGGATGGGCATTTTGAATTTGCTGTGCTTTGAAGTAAGATAAGTACCTCTTGGTATTTCTACCAAGATTGGAGTGGAGAGGTTTTAGGAAAAAAGTTTTGGAAAACCTAGAAATAAGAGTTGTTGAATGTTCTGTCTTGAAAACATAAGGAGATTGTATATAGGTATCCATAGTTTTGTTATTAGAACTAGAAAAACATTTTGTTGTGTTGAAGAAATCTTGGCTCAGGTTTTGAAATTCCAGAACATTTGGGAATATGAAAGATGAGCCAAGACATCTCCTTTTGTAAAAATATTTTTTATCAACTAGGGTTAAAGTGAGGAGTATATCTTCTAATATACAAGAAGTTGCATAAGCAAAAGCATCAAGCAATAAACATTGTAACATTTAACAACAAAAAGGTTTTGTTCCCCCCTGATTTTTGCCTTATTAACAAAATATCAGGGTTGCTGAAATTGGGATATTACAGAGATGGAGAAACCCTAGTATATGATTGACATGAAATAATTATTATTATGTTATACATCGTTATATGTATGTGTTAATTGTCTTCATATTGATGTTGGGAGTTGTGCACCTCCTTAATATTTTCCTCTCACGGGGACTTGATGGAGGGGGTTACTTGTTGGCAGATGGAGGGATGATAGCACTTACTGTGACTATAAAGTCGTTATCATCCTTTACGTACTAACTTTGGGAAGCAAGGAGAACTCATTAAGCCATGTCCATGCCGCGGGAGAGATCCCTTAATAGCGGGATAGTACGATTGATGTCGTTTATCTGTCAGCTATGGTTATGAAGGATGTTGTGAGTAGTGGTTTCTGCCTAATCATCCATATATGGAGCTCTTCCCACATACATGCATATCATGAGAATATTTCTTATAATAATCTTGATCACTTAGTCTAAATTGCTAGGGGTGTATCCACCACTCCCTGAGAACGCCTTTCCCCTATTGCAGTTTAAATCTTTCTTACACGTGTGATTACTACTTTCTGCATTAAGTTTTACTTTTAGTTACTTTACTATTTCACTCAACCAGAAACCCAAAAACCCAAAGACAATTCTACTTTTCTTGCATCTTAGAACTATTCCTTAAGTAATTCGTTTAGTTTTAGTTAAGAGCATTTTAGTCTTTTGCCTACTGCTCCCTGTGGGATCGATATCTTTATTTCGAAACTAGCTACAAACGATATGTGCACTTGCAGTCATCAAGCTATTTTCTGGCGCTGTTGTCAGGGAGCTTAGCGCTATAAGTCACTTTACTTTTAGTTATTTACTTTCATTGTAAATTTTTTTGATTTGAGTTGCAGGACCGTAACAATGGACAACACACAACATTTAATGCAGCTTGAGGCCGTAAGGAATATGAGTTCGCACATGGATGCTTTTATAACTATCAATAGAAGTATAAACCTCGATGGTATTGAGATCCATCCCTTATTATTTGAGTTACTTAACTCTAAGAAGTTTTCAGGGACCAATGAAGAGAGTCCATATGAAAACTTACAATTATTTGAAGATGTTTTTGGTTCCTTCATATTTGATGATTGTGACCTTGATAAGGTTAAAATTCAGTTGTTTAGAAAAACACTCTCTAATAATGTATACAACTTATATAGATCCTTTTGTGCAGAGGCACCAAGGATGTGGACAGATTTGACAACCAATTTCTTGTCAAAATATTACTCAGAAAGCAAAGCTCACAGGATGAGACGTATTATTATTAGTTTCAAAAATAATCCTCATGAGAGTTTATATGAAGGCTATCTAAGGTATAAAAGCTATCTAGATAATTGCCCCATCACCGTTTGCCTGATTGGTTAATCACCCATACTTTCTATGGAGGGCTTAATAATAAAAATATAATGAGCCTAGATACCGCTTCTAATGGTAGTTTCATATATTATACTTATAATGAAGCTTGGAAATTAATAAAGAAAATGAAATAAATAACGAAAAGTCTTTAAAATGAGGAGAGAGATCTGAAAAGTTATTCTGAATATGCTTGTGTTAACGACTTTCTTTTAGATTAAAGGAATTGTGAGATGATTAAAACACTCGGTATTGATTCTTATTCGGTGCAGAAAATTATTGAGAATTATGCAGGGCATATGCAGGTACCTACAGGATGGGAACCTTACAAACCCATCGAAGAAAATAAGCAAGAAAGATAGGACGCATCATTGGTAGAATTTTCCTATGAACCTATTCAAGAGAATATTAAGAAAAAGTGCAGGGAGGAAGAACATACAAAGACAAGATCAAAGAAACCGGAAAAGAACCCTGAAGCTACCAATGCAAATATTTTTATATTTAAGGATCTCATGAAGGCAAGAATCATGGAAAATGAAGTAGTTATGCTCGATTCTGAAACTTCAGACTTCATTATAGGTAATATACAAGGTAAAGAAACTTCTAAACCCATGACTCTTATATACTGGGGAGAAACTTCCTTATATGGAATTTGTGATCCAATTTCCACTATAAATATTATGCCTTCATCACTTTATGAGGAACTTCGCTACAATTTAAATAATCCGGATGTGGAACTGGTTGACACTACTATGAAATTGTTTAATAGAACTAATATAAAACTGGAAGTTGTTATTTGAAATATCTATTTTTATTGGACCACTCATGTACCCTCTCGATTTTCATATTGTTGATATTCCTCGAGATACTTTTTGTCACATTGTTTAGGTAATCCTTTTGTCTCTATAACTAAAGCTCGAATTGATAATAAGGAGGAGACTATTTCCATGATATTTGGAGAAGAGGAAATGACATTCCACTTCGCCAAACATAAATAGAGGCCATATGAAATAGAAGATATCAAGGAAGAGAAAACAATTGCCGAGCTAGCCGCAATTTATTTTAGCACTCCACAAGATGAATTAGAAAGGAGCTTAATTAATTGGTAAGTGGCACTAGATGATGAGGAAAGAGAAGACATGGATGATTACCTTGACTCCATTCCGGAAGCACAAAACCCACATGACTATGAAGAACTAGTAAGAAAAGGCGACGTAGAACCTCCGCCAATTGAATTGAAACAACTACCAGACAATATGAGGTATGAATTTTTAGATAATGAAAATAAATGTACTGTTATTATTAGTAAAAATTTATTAGAAAATGAAATAAATAAACTTATTTCAGTTTTTATCAAACATCGTGAAGAATTTGGGTATACCCTAAATGACATTAAAGTAATAGATCCATCCATTGTGACACATAAGATTACCATGATTGAAGATGTTGTACATGTTGTTGACACACAAAGAAGGTTTAATCCGGAAATGAAAGAAGTAGTAATAAAATAAGTTATACGCTTATTAGATGCCGGCATAATATATCATATTTCTGATAGTATGTGGGTTAGCCCAGCTCATTGCATACCAAGACATGGGGTTTTTGATCCTACTATGAATAAGGATGGTGAGCTAGTCCCTATAAGGCCTATTGTTGGGTATCGCATGTGCATAGATTTTAGAAGACTAAACCGTGAGACAAAGAAAAATCATAAACCTATACCGTTCATGGATAGAATTTTAGAAAGACTAAGCGATAATTCTTATTTTTGTTTCCTTGATTGTTATTTCGGTTATTCTCGTATTGCTATATAGCCCGAAGATCAGGAGAAACCAACTTTCACATGTCCTTATGGTACTTATGCTTATAGATTAATCCCGTTTGGCTTATGTAATGCAGCTGCAACCTTTCAAGAATGTGTTTTAAAAATATTTGATGATCCTGTTGAGAAGACTATGGAAGATCTAACAAATGATTTCATTGTTTGTGGAACAATGATGGCGTGTTCAACGCCTCGTTGGGAGACCCCAAGAGCAAGGTATGATGAGCACAGCAGCAAGTTTTCCCTCAATAAGAAATTGAGGTTATCAAACCAGTAGGAGGAAGGAAACGACTCAAAGCTGTTGCTAGCAACTTGGAGACCTACACAACACAAACTCAAAACTTTTCCCCAACAAACAACGAGGTTATCAATCTCACTGGTTTGCTGTAACAAAGGATTAACTGTATGGTGTGGAAGGTAAGAGTTTTTTGCAACAAGTAAATAGTAACAGTGGAAGATGTATCAATTGTAAAGATTGGACCGGGGTCCATAGTTCACTAGAGGTGTTCTCCTTAGATAAACAAACATGGCATGCTGGGTGAACAAATTACAGCAGGGAAATTGATAGGAATGAGCAAGGCATAACAATGCAATACTAGACATCATGATCCTATGAGATTCAATTGGGCAATACAACAAGATACATAGACCCCTATCCAACTGCATCTATGACTAGAAGTCCACCTTTGTGTTATCATCCGAACCCCCTCCAGTATTAAGTTGCAAGGAACAGATAACTGCTTTAAGAAAAGTGTGTAAGGAAAACAATCCACTTGTTCCATGAACAAGAGACCATTGTTTTCTCCCTAGTGGCAACAATACATCTACAACCATAGCGATTTACACTTCCCTTAGATTAAATAGAGGCATGAACCCACTATTGAGCATAAATACCCCCTCTTGGAGTCACTAGCAACTACTTGGCCAAGATAGCTACTAACAACGAAGAGAATGTAAGATCACAAACAACACGAACATGATAGAATCAATAAGACAAAACCATTAATCAATCTGACATATTAATCTCAATATCCATGGGATTCCCACAAACACAACATGCATGATTACAAATAGATGAGATCTTGATCATGAACGGATCTCAAAATATCTAGACATGAAAGCACAAAGGAAGAGATACAACCATCTAGCTACTACATGGACCCGTAGTCAATGTGGAACTACTCACGCTTCGTA
Source organism: Avena longiglumis (assembly GCA_030063025.1). Lineage (NCBI taxonomy): Eukaryota > Viridiplantae > Streptophyta > Magnoliopsida > Poales > Poaceae > Avena > Avena longiglumis. The sequence continues at coordinate 449,535,562 of CP125973.1, read as the reverse complement.
CCGGAGGCTGCCATGATGAAGAAGAAGGCCTCCGGGATGATCTCCCCTCCGGCAGATGCCGGGAAGAGCTTCAAATCCTCCCGATCTAGGGACGATGGTGGCCGCGAGTATAGACGGTTTCGTGGAATATTGATCGGGTACTTAGGGTTTAGGAGTCTGGGCTTCTTATAGGCGAAGAGGCGAGACAGGGGGTCGCCAGGGCGGCTGCACTCCCCTAGGCGCGAGCCCACCTTGGCCACGCGTCCAGGGGGTGTGGCCCCCTGGTGGCCCTCCTCCGTCTCGTATTCAGGCTTCGTGTTCCCCACGGTAAAATATTGAATTTCGCTTTTGTCCCATCCAATTCCGAGAATATTGATTTTCTGCCTTTCTGGAACCAAAAACAGAAGAAAACAGGCAATTGGCACTGTGGCATCTTGTTAATAGGTTAGTACCAGAAAACATATAAAAATACCTCAAAGTGTAGACAAAGCAAAGCAAAGTAGATACTAAACAAGAATGGAACATCAAAAATTATAGATACGTTTCCTACGTATCCAGCATAAACAAGCTTAACTCCCGCTCTTCCTCGAGTAGGTAAGTGATAAAAAGAATTATTTTTGAGGTGACATGCACCATCAAAACCAAGATTGAACCATTGGCAAGCTCTGAAAGCTGGGAACAAAGAACTCTAAACGTGAGCATGAAATATGGATTTCTAACAGTAAGACAAAGTAACTATGCATGCAACATCAAATTCTACAAACAAAGATCATAAATAACATGCATTGAAAAACGTTTGTTTGTTTCACATACAGAAAACATGGCATAGTGGCATTCAGCTTGTCCCTCATGGAGAAGCAAATAGATGCATAGGACACCTTCAAAGTTCATAAGAGTGACTAGATACAAATAGCACAAGAACAAGCAATAACAATAATATGCATCAATCAATAAGTTTTGGGACAATGCACATAGAACTAAGAATGGCAACTATGATCTCTTAACTGGTGCCTAAAGGTAGAAGGTGGAGACTCAATATAATGGTGGAACAAAGGCCCTTCATAAATGGAAGCAGGGATTTCAAGTTTCAAAAAGGGCTTCCAAAAATTATGGTACTTGTTAGCATTCATCCCTCATTGCCCATATCATAAGCATCTTGAAGTGATTAAGGTTAAAGTGAACAAACTATGGAGTATATGCTTGACAAAGTATAAGCTGGAAATCTCATGTCCCTTGAGTACGAGGGCCACTCCTCATGCTACTCAACTTTAGTCACCTGTAAGTTCTTGTCATAGTCAGTACATGTGTATCATAAAGAACCGCCAATGGGGTACCCCTTGCACATGGTACAGGAGCTATCCCATAACCAAAATGACAAGGCAAGCACACAATGAGCATCTCAGCGATATTTTTATTTGCTATTATGGTGATGCTGCAAGTACCCACCATGATTAGGCATGGCTTAGGCTAGTGGCCCAGGCATTTCTCTAACACAAAATACATAACTCCATGAACTTACAAGCTCCCCTTTTATTTCACACCGACGACATCCATAGACAAAAAAGCATGATATCAACTGTGTACAATGTACATGTGCAATGTTCAAAGCGTTCCCCGTGACAGAATGGTTCTGCTAATTCCAACATATAAGTGCAAGAATATACAACATAGATGACACAATGGTTCAAGTTTATTAGGGGCAAGAAATATAAACTGTGCCATCAAGTTGGTGAGAGCTTTAATCACTAAGTTTTCGCATAACAAAATACTTTTTAATTAGAAGATAGATGAAAACAAGAATATACTTGGAATAGTTTAACACACCATGAATAGGAATTTATAGTGGACACTTTGGAATAACTTGGCTTCTTGGGAGTTGGAAGCATGAGTAGAGCTTACTCATACAAGTGGAGGCTAGTAAAAGACTGGGAGCAACCAACTAAGAGAGCAATAATGGCCATAATCATGTAGAGCGACAAAACATTACTAATCAAAGCATAGAGTGGTACTAAAAGTCAAGGACTAAATGATCATAGAGGCTATGGTGACTTGTTCATAGTCATAACATGGTGTGAGCATGTGCCAAGTAAACCCAAACAAAGCATCAAAGGAGAATATCACAATACTATGCTTTTGCATGCTAAAACAACACATGATTCTTTCAAGGCACACTAAGCAATCCCAATTGTTTGGAACAAGTCATGCTACAACAATAATCACTAAGCATAAGGTCAAAACAACACCTAGAATGACATGCTAAAGTCTAAGTCATAGGCAAAGCAAGCTCCTCTTGCACTATTTAAGCAAGAACTTTTTACTCCTCTCTAACACCAATCAAATTATTTGAAACAACACAGAGAGAACGGGGGTCCAAACTAATTTATTTAGGCAAACTAAGAAAACTAAGCAAAGAAAACAAAAACTAAGATGCTCCAAGAACAACACAACAGTGCATGAAACAATAAAAACGAAGTGTCTAGAAAGACCTAAGCTTTTTATTGACGAAGAAGGGGATGCCTTGGGCATCCCCAAGCTTTGACTCTTGTACCTCTTGAATATTTATTGGGGTGACACGGGGTGGCATCCCCAAGCTTAAGCTTTTGTCCATTCTTCATCTCATTACATCATTCTCTCGCTACACCTGAAATTTTTTCCTTCATACAAAACTTCACACAATCTTCATTAGCAAGATTAGTGTATTCAAAAGATAATAGACCCTTAGTTTTAGCTTTAGAATAGCAAAACATTCACTAAAAAACAATCTACTGTAGCAGTTCCCTCAAAAATCTTAGTTTCCCAAAAAGAACCAAAAAAGGAATCAATAAGAAGCAAATGCAAATAATGGCAGAAATCTATCAAAACAGACCAGTAGGTAGAAACCGATTTTTTCGAAGACCTTCTTTTGCTCAAATAAAAAAGTGTTGACCTAACTAAAGTTATCTAAAATACTAGGGGATTTATTCGTAAATTTTCAGATCAATCCGACTTACTGATATTCCTCACGAATTTTTATGGTGGAGCACAAAACTCTGTTTCGGGAGAGAAACTCCCCAAATCATACTTCCCTCTCATTGGAGGTCATTCTTGGAAAAAAAAGCAAATAAAAAGGATAAGGAGAGGTCATTACTGAAGTAATAACTTCCAAGACTCAAGAAAACTCTTGGGTTATCCCCCAACAAGTACTTTTCTTTAACGCCTTTAAGTTAGGCACAAGAAGCAAGAATCAAGTATTTTCAAATGAAGAAGCATTAACATCAAACCTTGCTTTCAAAGGAGGAGAAAAAACTAACTTCTCCCTCCTCATAGGGAAGTTTTCAATACCTTTCTTGAATGGAGATTGATATTTAATGGTGCCATCTTTCATATCAATGATGGCACCAACAGTTATGAGAAAAGGTCTTCCCAAAGTAATAGGACAAGAAGAATTCTATTCAACATCCAGAACATAGAAATCAACAGGGACATAAGAATTGTTAGCCATAATGAGAACATTATTAATACTCCCCATGAGTTTCTTCTAAGCATTATCATTAAGTGGGAGATCCAAATAAAAATCTTCCAAAAGTGGAAAATCAAGCATTTCATAAATCTTCCTAGGCATAATAGAGACATTAGAACCAAGATCCTCATGAATATTTGAGATCAAAGTCATTCACTTGCATATTAATAATGGGTTCCCAACTATATTCTACTTTCCTAGGAATAGAAGCTTTGTGTTTCAACTTATCTTCCTTAATTTTAACAAGAGCATCTGTAATGTATTTGGTGAAAGCAACATGCATATCACTAGCATCAGGACTTCTAGCAAGCTTTTGTAGGAACATAATCACTTCATAAATATTGCAACCATCAAGATCAAAATCAAACTTAGCATCCCTAGTAGCAGACTCGTTGGGCTTAGGCATTATAGGAGGAGGAATAGGGACTTCTCGTGGTTTAGGGGCATCCATATTGGTGGTGGTGATAGTGCACACACTCTTGTTTCTAGCAATTTCAGCTTCCCTTTCCCACTTAGCATGAAGTTGGGCTAATAGTCTAACATTTTCATCAATAGTAACTTGTATGGCATGAGTAGCAGCAAAGGTACTTTCCATGGTTTCAGGTTTAGCAGCCATTTTATTAATCAAAGAGGACTGTGCTTCAGACAAAGAGGAAATATTTTTCTCTACATTCAAAAGCTTTTCCTCCACAGTCTTGTTGAAAGTGGTTTGTTTACTAATAAAGTCTTTGATCATGACTTCAAGTTCAAAGGGGGAACTTCTAGCATTGTTGTAGGAGTATCCATAGGTACTGCCATTATTAGTAGGATAAGGCCTATAATTGTTGTTACTACCAAAATTATTCCTATAGGCATTGTTGTTGAAATTGTTGTTTCTAATGAAGTTCTCATCAACTTTATCTTCTTGAGCAACCAAAGAATCTAAGGGAACATTATTTGGATCTAAATGAGCTTTCCCATTAACAAGCATAGCCATAATAACATCAATCTTATCACTCAAAGAGGAGGTTTCTTCAACAGAATTTACCTTCTTACCATGTGGAGCTCTCTTAGTGTGCCATTCAGAATAATTAACCATCATATTATCAAGGAGTTTTGTTGCAGCACCCAAGGCGATGGTCATATAGGTACCTCCAGCAGCTGAATCCAACAGGTTTCTTGAAGAGAAGTTCAAACCTGCATAAAAAGTCCAGATAATCATCCAAGAAGTAAGTCCATGAGTGGGACAATTCTTAACCAAAGATTTCATTCTTTCCCAATCTTGAGCAACATGTTCATTATCAAGTTGTTTAAATTTCATAATATCACTTCTCATAGATATAATCTTAGTAGGAGGTTAGTACTTTCCAATAAAAGCATCTTTGCACTTAATCCAAGAATCAATACTATTTCTAGGCAAGGATAGCAACCATTCTTTAGCTTTTCCTCCCTAGGAGAAAGGAAACAACTTGAGATTAATAGTATCTCCATCTACATCCTTATACTTTTGCATATCACAAAGTTCAACAAAGTTATTGATATGGGAAGCAGCATCATCAGAACTAGCACCAAAAATTTGCTCTCTCATCACAAGATTCAACAAAGCAGGCTTAATTTCATAAAAGGTAGCTTCAGGGAGAAGGTGGAGCAATAGGAGTGCTTAGGAAATCATTGTTGTTTGTGCTAGTGAAGTCACACAACTTGGTGTTCTCAGCAGAGTTCATTTTGGCAAAAGTGGAGCAAGCCAAAGAAGCAGCAACTAGAGCAGGAACTAATTTTTTTGTGTTTTTGATAAGGGAAAGCAAACTAAACTAAACTATTTTTTTTGGAGTTTCTGATAAAAAGAGGCAAACAAAACCAAGAAAAATAAACTAATTAAAACAAAAACAAAGTAAAGAGAAAGGTTGATAAGAACTCCCCTTACGAAGACGTCCTTAGCCTCCCCGTCAATGGCGCCAAAAATAAGCTTGATGGCATGTTCAACGCCTCGTTGGGAGACCCCAAGAGCAAGGTATGATGAGCACATCAGCAAGTTTTCCTTTAGTAAGAAACCGAGGTTATCGAACCAGTAGGAAGAAGGAAACGACTCAAAGGTGTTGCTAGCAACTTGGAGACCTACACAACACAAACTCAAAACTTTGCCCCAACGAACAACGAGGTTATCAATCTCACTGGTTTGCTGTAACAAAGGATTAACTGTATGGTGTGGAAGGTAAGAGTTTTTTGCAACAAGTAAATAGTAACAGTGGAAGATGTATCAATGGTAAAGATTGGACCGGGGTCCATAGTTCACTAGAGGTGTTCTCCTTAGATAAACAAACATGGCATGTTGGGTAAACAAATTATAGCAGGGCAATTGATAGGAATGAGCAAGGCATAACAATGCAATACTAGACATCGTGATCCTATGAGATTCGATTGCGCAATACAACAAGATACATAGACCGCCATCCAACTGCATCTATGACTAGAAGTCCACCTTTGTGTTATCATCTGAACCCCATACAGTATTAAGTTGCAAGCAACATACAACTGCTTTATGCAAAGTGTGTAAGGTAAACAATCCACTTGTTCCATGAACAAGAGACTGTTGTTTTATCCCTAGTGGCAACAGCACATCTACAACCTTAGATATTTCGGTCACTTCCCTTAGATTAAATAGAGGCATGAACCCACTATCGAGCTTAATCGAGCATAAATACCCCCTATAGGAGTCACTAGCAACTACTTGGCCAAGATAACTACTAACAACCGAGAGCATGCATGATCACAAACACCACAGACATGATAGAATCAATAAGACAAAACCATTAATCAATCTGACATAGTAATCTCAATATCCATCGGATCCCTGCAAACAGAACATGCATGATTACAATTAGATGAGATCTTGATCATGAACGGATCTCACAAGATCTAGACATGAAAGCACAAAGAAGAAGATACAACCATCTAGCTACTACATGGACCCTTAGTCCAAGGTGGAACTACTCACGCTTCATACCGGAGGCTGGCATGATGAAGAAGAAGGCCTCCGGGATGATGTCCCCACCGGCAGGGTGTCGGGAAGTGCTTCAGATCCCCACGATCTAGGGACGATGGTGGCGGCAGCTACAGACGGTTTCGTGGAATATTGATCGGGTACTTAGGGTTTAGGCGTCGGGGGCTTCTTATAGGAGAAGAGGAGAGGCAAGGGGTCGTCGGGGCGGCTGCACCCCCATACGCAGGCCCACCTTGGCCACGCGGCAAGGGGTGTGGCCCCCTGGTGGCCCTCCTCCATTTGTATTCAGTCTTCGTGTTCCCCACGGTAAAATATTGACTTTGGCTTTTGTCCGGTTCAATTACGAGAATATTGATTTTTGCCTTTCTGTAACCAAAAACAGAAAAAATAGGCAACTAGCACCGTGGTATCTTGTTAATAGGTTAGTACCAGAAAACATATAAAAACACCTCAAAGTGTAGACAAAGAAAAGCAAAGTAGATACTAAACAAGCATGGAACATAAAAAATTATAGATACGTTTCAGACATACAATTTTTTATGATTATCTCAACAATTTAACCAAGGTTTTGTAGAGATGCAGGAAATCAAACTTAGTTCTAAATTGGGAGCAATGTCGATTCATGAAAAGAGAAGGCAAAGTTTTTGGACATAAGATTTAAGAAAAAGGTATAGAAATAGATAAGACCAATATAAGTTCTATAGAAAATCTTCCCATACCTCAAGACATTAAAAACTTAAAAATGTTTCTGGGACATGCAGGTTTTTACAAGCGTTTTATACAAGAATTTTCTAAAATATCTATGCCTCTCACTAATCTTCTTGATAAAGAAACTCCGTTCTATCTAGACCATGATTGCATTGCATCTTTTGAAAATCTTAAGAACAAATTAGTTTCAGCACCTATCATGCAATCTCCAAAGTGGGATGAACCTTTTGAAATCATGTATGATGCAAGTGGCTACGCTTTAGGAGATGTATTAGGACAACAAGACGGGAAGAATTTAAATGTTATTCATTACGCTAGTAGGACTCTTAATAATATTTCGAAAAATTATGCTACCACTAAGAAAGAGTTTCTTGCTATAATTTTTTCCTATGACAAATTTAGATCTTATATTATTAATTCTGGAGTAATAATTCATATAGATCACCAAGCTTTGTGTCACCTTCTTGTGAAAAAGGATGAAAAACCCAGGTTGATTAGGTGGGTATTATTACTACAATAATATGATTTAATAATAGTAGATAGGAGGGGTAAGGATAATCCAGTAGAAGATCATCTATCTAGGATGGAGGGAATAATTACCGACCCCGTACCTATAAATGAGTCATTTCCGGGAGAATACTTAGCAAAAATTGAAGTAGTTGATCTGTAGTATGCAGATTATGCTAATTATCTCGCAGTAAAAAATTTACCTCCTGGTATGATAAGAAATAAAAGAATGAAATTTTTTAATGATCTCAGACACTACTTTTGGGATGATCCAATTCTTTATCGTCATGGACCTGATGGAATGATTCAAAAGTGTGTTCCTAACCATGAAATGAATACAATTTTGCAAGCTTGTCATGGTAGCCCGTATGGAGGACATCATGGATGCAGGCGAACTACAGAAAAGGTACTTCAATATGGGTTCTATTGGCCCATCATGTTCAAGGATGCACAAAGTTATGTGGAATATTGTGATTCTTGCCAGAGAAAAGGTAATATAGACAGAAGACAAGATATGGCAATGAATTATGGACTTATAATTGAACCATTTGATGCATGGGGAATAGATTACATGGGACACTTTATAGAATCAAATGGCTACACTCATATTCTTGTTGCCGTTGATTAGTTTACTAAATGGGTTGAAGCTATCCCAACTAATCATTTAGATGCAGCTTCCTTGAAGATGATCAAGTATATCATATTTCCTAGGTTTGGAGTTCCTAGATTTTTAATTACTGAAAGTGGTTCTCATTTTATGAAAGGGACTTTCAGGAAAATCCTCAGCAAATATGGAGTAACCTACCGTGTTGCTTCACCATATAATTGTAAGATCCCTCCTTTATAAAGGAAAAGGATCCCTGTGATTGCAATGCTAGTCCCTGGATCAATGCTAGCATCCACAGTTTAAGATGAAGTACACAGAAACAAAGGTCATTATTACAGTCATTCCAGAGACAAACATAGTCTTTACAACTCCATGGCCACAGGCCTAGTAAAAGAGTTTAAATAAGTAAATAGATAACAAGTCTTCATTTTCATGTGCCACAGGCAAACATGTTTAGTGTAGACTCATGACTCCTAATCCTCATCAGATTAATCTTCAACATCACAGGTTACAGCCACAGTGGGTCAATACATTGGAATAGTATTGGCAAGTGATACCTTAGTATAATTTTGGTGGACTACATACTATATGCAATTTTTCTAAGTGTAGCTTAGGCTTGCTTTGCTCAAAATAGGTTTTACCTATTAGTTGAAATCACTAAGTTTTTCTTTGTCAAAACTTTTCCCAAGGAACCACCAATAGACATTGGGGTCCTTCACCCTTGTTCACCCACAAGTTTTTACTTAGAAATTGGGATGAGGAGATTTTTGATAGCTTCCATGTCTTAATGCCCAAGTTGTCCTTTTCTAGGGACATGGCTAAGTACTTAGATTCTTCCATCTGTAGAGGTTGTGCACTTTCCCCACAAGCCTTGATTTTCACCAAGACAGGACCTTTCAGAAGCCTTCCCTTAGACCAAATGGACGCGCTCCAACCTATCATCCCACTACCACCAACTGTCCAAATGGCTAAGTTATTGCAACCTATATGATCCTGGTAGAGCCCATATTGCCAAGTGGCTGCACTAGAAGCTTCTAAACATTTGGCCTCTAAAATCTGTTTGTTCCTGGGTGGCTTTCCACAAGTGAGATACACAAGGTAAGCCATAGAAATGGGCCTTGTGTAACCACTCAACATAAACCATTCCTTCCATTCCACCCAGGTGTTTCATTCACTTAGTTGTTTTATTAGGCAAAACACAAGTCCAAAGACTTAGAAATATTTTCATCATAGCATGTATATTTCACCACCCTTGGTTGCTACTAGCTAGGATAAGCATGGCATAGATAAGCATCTTAACTTAGAAATTTATAGCAATTCTACAACTACTAGGATTTCCCAAGCATAGAATATAAGCAAAATATAACATGCAAGACTAGCAAAAATATTTCTAATGCTTAGTATAAAACATAGGGATGAAAATATCATGAAGCACCACTTGCCTTGGTAGTTTGGAGAGTAGCTACACTCCTCACAATCACAATCACTATTGGCACCAAAATCTACACATAGAATCATAGCAACAAATCACATAAAAAATAAATAGAAGCAAAAATATATGGATGCATGCAATATGATATGTGATGATTTTCTAAACTCAACAAAACAATTGTACGGTACTGGTTCATAAACAAGTTCAAAACTTGCCAAACAACATTTATTTAAACCCTAAAACATTTCTCAAACATTTCATATACTCAAAATAGCCCTACACATGTTTCTGTAAATAAAACCATTTTAATAGAAGCAAAACATTAAACACATTGCATATTTAGAAAGGGCTTGTTCTCCTGATTCCATTGATATAAAAATTTAACAAATTTGGACGTGGGAATCAAAAGTTATGGCTAAAACAATTTCAAACAACTAATAGATTCAAATCCTGATTTTAAACCTAAACTCTAGCCACGTCATAACCTGATTGGTGCGCACGGTTCGCAGGATCACACTCACAAGCCATTAGATCTACCTAATCTGCACGACCAGATCTACTCATATCGTTCGTTAAGTGATCTTTATACGCTACCGGATCTAGATCCAACGGTCATCAACCAAGCACCCACAGATGGGCGGCGCTGTGGCAACCGGCGCGGGCGGCTCTGGCTCGGCGGCTACAGGGGGTTCTAGGGTCGTCGGAGGTGCTTACCGGGCTCGTAGTGATGCACTGATGCTCAATCTGGCGACGGCTGGGCAAGGGGCGCACGGACACGACTGCACGGGCTCGTCGGAGTTGCTGGCGGCGTCAAATGCTAGTTGTTGAAGACGTTGCCGAGGTTCTGCGTCAACCTAGCACAAGCCAGATGGTTTAGGAGGTGCGCAAGGGCCAGGCGATCAAGACAGTATCAAAGGGGAGGCAAGGGGCGGTCTCGTTTTACCTGAATTGTACGTCGGAGTCGAGCGGCGGCTCAGGTGTTCGCGGGTGTGGACGAAGACGTCGCTCTGGGTCACGAGAAAGCAAACAGAGGGAATCAGTGAACGCACAAAGACATGTTGGTCACGATGGTTTGAACCAGAGACAGGGGGCGGCCAGTACTCACCGAGATTGGTCGCCGGAGTTGCTCTGTCTGTGGCGGTGCAAGGGCGATTGCCGGCAGCCTGGTGGCGGAGTGGTGGCATTAGGTGAGGGGAAATGCCCGTGGTGCAGAGGGGGTTAAGTAGGCAGAAGGGAGGCGGCCATTAAGCGCGGAATCAATGGCAATTAAGCCCGCAGTGACTGCGGCGAGGTAACGGCGGAGCGAGCGTCGCAGCCGCGCGTGATTGACGACGACGACGACGTGGTCGCAGGGTCCACTTGTCAGCGAGTGAAATAGAGAGGAGGTGGGGTCGGGTGGTCAGTGACTTGGTGGGTTCGTCTGCGAGTGAGAGAGAGAGAGAGAGGGAACCCGGGTGGACTTAGTGGACTGAATCCGTCGTTGGGCTAGATAGGTGGCCCCGACCCTTTTCTAATTCTTTTCTCTTTTTCTTTTTCTGTTTTCAATTTCAGGAATCAAATTCAAATGATTTTAAAATCTATTTGAATTCCAATCTTCTCAGGATTTTTTCAGTGTGCAACAATCACATTTCTGGGCATAAAACCAAGTGGTCAATTTGAATTGGCTTGGTCACTTGGAATAAAATAAAATAAGAAGTGACATAGCACTGGTTTTATATAGGTTTTGAAATTGGTTTTCAAATTATATTTGCTTTGAAACTTTGGGTTTAAATCTTAGCAATCTAGCAATACACTCTGAAAGCAATAAGACACAAGGTTTGGTTCACTGAACACCTATCTCACATTGGAGATTTGTATTTGTTTTAAAAACTGATCACATAAAATAATGAGCTCATATGCTCCTGTTTTTGAATTGATTTGTTTGAAATGAACTCTATATGATCATGGATGCATGGATGATATGCATGAGTTTGAAACATGATTTTAGGGATGTTACAAATCTAACCCCCTTAAGGTGAATCTCGCCCTCGAGATTCAGATTGGCTAGCAAATAGGTCAGGGTGGTCTTTCTGAAGATCATCTTCTCTTTCCCATGTTGCTTCTTCTTCGGAATGATGGTTCCATTGAACCTTGCAGAACTTGATAGTCTTAGTCCGAGTAACTCTTTCTGCAATCTCAAGAATCTTGATAGGTTTCTCTTCATAAGTGAGATTACATTCCAATTGAACCTCTTCCAAAGGTATAGTATCCTTCAAAGAATTTTCTTCCATTTCTGGATGACATTTCTTAAGCTGACTCACATGAAACACATTATGAACAGCTGACAAAGATTCTGGCAATTCAATTTCATAAGCAACCTCTCCTTCTCGACTCAGAATCTTGAATGGTCCAACATATCTTGGGGCCAACTTCCCTTTGACTCCAAACCTCTTCACTCCACGAAGTGGTGACACTCTAAGATAATCTCTATCACCAACTTCATAGATGACTTCTCTACACTTAGGATCTGCGTAGCTTTTATGTCGGGACTGTGCTATCTTTAATCTGTCCTTAACCAGCTTGACTTTCTCTTCAGCTTCTTTGATAAGTTCTGGTCCGAACAAACTTCTTTCCCCCACACCATTCCATAACAATGGGGTGGTACATTTCCTTCCGTAGAGAAACTAAAATGGTGCCATCTCAATGCTGGCTTGATAGCTATTGTTATAAGAAAATTCTGCGTAAGGCAGACTTTCATCCCAACTAGCTCCATAGTCTAGGGCACATGCCCTCAACATGTCTTCAAGAATCTGATTAGTCCTTTCTGTCTGTCCATCAGTTTGAAGATGAAAAGGGTCAATTCCATCCTCGTTCCCAATGACTCATGCAATTGCCTCCAAAAATGAGAAGTGAATTGGGTTCATCTATCTGACACAATACTTTTGGGTACTCCATGTAGACATACAATTCTACTCATATAGATCTTGGCCAATTTAGCACTTGTGTAAGTTGTCTTCACGGGTATGAAATGAGCCACTTTAGTTAGGCGATCCACTACTACCCAAATGGAATCATATCCTGACCGGGTCCTTGGCAATCCGGTAATGAAATCCATGCCAATCTTGTCCCACTTCCAATCAGGAATAGGTAGTGGTTGAAGCAAACCTGCTGGTTTCTGATGTTCCGCTTTCACTCTACTACACACATCACACAAAGAAATATGTTCGACGATATCCTTCTTGAGATTATTCCACCAAAATCTTTCTTTCATATCCATGTACATTTTGGTGTTACCCGGATGAATGGAATACGGTGAGTTGTGTGCTTCTTGCAAAATCAGTTTCCAAAGCTCCGGATCTTGTGGAACACAGATACGTTTTCCATGACATAAAGTACCCTGTTCGTCTTCATGGAATCCTTTGGCTTTTCCTTTACCAATCTTTTCCTTAATCTCTTCAATTTCCTTATCAGTCTTCTGGGCTTCTTTGATCTTGTCCAACAAAGTGGGTTGAACATCCAAATAAATGAGATGTCCTTTAGGCACAATCTCCAATCTGAGATCTCTAAATTGGGCACACAAATCATCTGGCAATTCTCCCTTAGTAAGGCCATTTACAAAAACTTTACGGCTTAGAGCATCTGCTACAACATTTGCTTTACCGGGATGGTATTGCAAACTCAAGTCATAGTCTTTGATGAGTTCTAGCCACCTTCTTTGTCTCATGTTAATTTCCTTCTGCGTGAAGATATACTTCAAACTCTTGTGATCTGTGAACACTTCACATCGCTTTCCCAAAATATAGTGTCTCCATGTTTTGAGTGCATGGACAACAGAGGCTAACTCTAAATCATGAGTAGGATAGTTCACTTCATGAGTTTTGAGTTGTCTCGAGGCATAAGCCACAACTTTCCCTTCTTGCATAAGTACTGCACCCAAACCATGATGAGATGAATCACAATACACTTGGAAATCCTTCTCCAAATCTGGCAGACATAAGACTGGTGCTGTCACAAGTCTCTTCTTCAATTCTTGAAAGCTGAGTTCACAACCTTCAGACCAAGCAAATTTCTTGTCCTTCTTTAGAAACTCTGTCATAGGCTTAGCTACCTTGGAGAAATTCTCAATGAATCTTTGGTAGTAACCTGCTAAGACAAGGAAACTACGAACTTCTTTAACTGACTTGGGAGATTCCCATTCAGTCACAGCCGAAACTTTAGCAGGATCAACTGCAACACCATCTCCTGACACAACGTGTCCAATAAATCCAACTTCATTCAACCAGAATTCACACTTGCTGAATTTGGCATAAAGTTTATGCTCTCTAAGCTTCTCAAGTATCAAACGCAAATGTCCTTCATGTTCTTCTTTCCTCTTGGAGTAGATCAAAATGTCATCGATGAAAACGACAACAAACTTATCAAGAAATTCCATGAACACCTTGTTCATCATATTCATGAAGTATGCTGGTGCATTGGTCAAACCAAATGGCATCATGGTATACTCATACAATCCATACCTTGTGTTAAAATCTGTCTTAGGTATGTCTTGCTCCCTTATCTTGAGTTGGAAATATCTTGACCCTAGATAAATTTTTGAGAACACACAAGCTCCTTCTAGCTGATCAAACAAGTCATTGATTCTAGGCAAAGGGTATTTGTTCTTGATAGTCACCTCATTGAGTGAACGGTAATCTATGCATAACCTTTGACTTCTATCCTTCTTTTCCACAAACAAAACTGGTGCTCCCCAAGATGAAGAACTTGGTTGAATAAATCCTTTCTGCAACTGCTCTCCAAGTTATTTCTTGAGTTCTTTCAGTTCATCAACTGACATTTTGTACGGTCTCTTTGCTATTGGTCCAGATCCTGGTAGCAAATCAATAAGGAACTCCACATCTCTATCTGGTGGCATTCCCAGCAATTCTTCCGGAAACACATCCGAATATTCACTCACAATTGGCACACTGTCTATGCTAACCCCCTTAAGATAATTTAGCTTACTCCCTTTTGATTCAAAGTTAGAATTGAATTTAATCTGTTTCCTTTCCGGGGTTGTGAGTGCAATAGTACGATTAGCACAATCCAATACTCCTTCATACTTAGCCATCCAATCCATTCCCAAAATTACATCCAGTCCTTGGGAATCTAGGATTATCAGACTTACTGGAAACTTATGCTTTCCAAACTCTATTACTAGATCCCGGCATCCAAGACTTACTATCATATCTCCACCTGGAGAACTAACTTTTATTAGACACCCAATGTTTTTAGTTGGAAACCCATTTCTATCAACAAATGCTTTTGATTTGAATGAATGCGATGCTCCAGTATCAAAAATAACAAGTGCTGGAATAGAATTGAGTTTGAACTTACCAGCAACAGCATCAGGCTCCTCATAAATTTCCTCCACATTGATGTGGTTCACTTGTCCCTTTTGAAAAGGGTTGGGCTTGTTGGGTCCTTCAACTTTCTTTTCCGGGCATTCATTTGCATAATGCCCCATCTTATTGCACTTGAAACACTCAACCTGACTAAGATCCTTCTTGACAGGCTGGCTTCCACTGCCAATTCCACTACCACTGTGGTGGCTCTTATATACACCCTTGTGGTTCTTGTACTTGTCATTGTCATGACTACGATGATGCTTGCTGTCATGATGACGGTTGTGGTTGTGGTGCTTGTTGAATTTCCCATGCTTGTGGGATCCTGAGCTTCCACTATCATCATAATGGGAACGTTTGTGAGACGATCTCGAGTTGTGCTTGTCCGAGTGCTTTCTCTTCCTACTCTCAACTTGCTTCATTTTGTTCTCCAAAATAGCAGCCTTGTCACAAAGAGACTGATAAGTGGGAACATAGGCCACTGATAGCTGCAGGTTTAGTTCATCATTCAACCCTTCAAGGAACTTTTCCTTCCTCTTAGCATCAGTGTCAACTTCATCCGGTGCATAACGCTCCAGATTGTTGAACTCCTCAATATATTCAGCCACGTTGCGGTGGCGCTGCTTCAGATTATGGAACTCTTTCTTCTTCAAACTCATCACTATGGATGAGATTTTAGCAGTACGAAAGCCATATTCAAAGATAGCCCATGTCACATCTGCAATGGGAGTGGTGATCTGGAAGTTATCCCACCAAGTGGCTGCTGGTCCTTCCAACAAGTGAGCTGCAAATCTGACTTTCTCTTCATCAGTACAGCCAACTGTTACCAAGTCCTTGTTCACGGAGCGTAGCCAATCATTGGCCACCATAGGATCAGTTGTTCCTGAGAACTTTGCTGGCCTCAATCTCAAGAACCTGGTAAGCATGTCAAAACCCGGTGGGTTGTTGTTGTTATTGTTGTTATTGTTGTTGTTGTTCTGGTTCTGGATGAACGTAGTCATCATTTGCATCAGCTGAGTCTGAGCTGTCATCATTTGCTGCATCTCAGGGGTGATGTTGTTGTTGTTGGGGTTGGGATTGGCACGACGGGGAGGCATCTGTGGTTTGTTCAATAGAGATAAGAATGAGATACCCATAGATGCTATCATGCACAATACATCACATAAATAATCATCAAGCATGCATCATAATAATAATAGTTCAACAAAAAAACGACAAGTTTGCAAAAGTAAACACACTAATAACAAGCCATCCACATGTTGGATGGTCATTATGACAAATAAAGTATGATAGATAAATGATAAATGAGTAGTCATCACTACTCCTCGGCATCAACCTCCTCCTCAACAAAGGTAAGACCTGCATTCTCCATTGTGGTCTTGTATTCCTCGACATTGGTGGTCAAGGTCTCTACTTTGGCTTTGAGAGCCCTCTTCTGAGAAAGAAGCCTCTCAATCACAGTCTGCTGATGCTCGAGCTCGAAGTCCTTGGCTTGCAGTTCTTCAGTCATGTCCCGAATCCTCTTGTTCCTATCTTGGACTCGCTTCTCTTGACTCTTGAACTTTCTGTCCTGACTCTCGAACTTTGCCTCCATCTCCTTGACTATCTCATCTTTCTCCGCGAAGAGCTTGTCCTTCTCACGAAGCTGCACCTGGAGTTCGTTATTACTAAGCATGACGTTGGTCCTATCAGTGTCCACGTGCCTAAGAAGAACCTCTAAGTCCTGGAGGTATAGGCGAATTGGCTCTGCTGTCTCCCTCGAAGTGTCCTCGAAGTCGATTGCCTCTCCATCCTCATCACGTCTACCAAAGACGTGGAAGTGAGTACCTCTAACCTGCCGAGAGTGTCGCCCTAACAGACGTCCAATCAAGTCCTGCATGACTACCTCTAGGCCTCTCTCCTTGTCATCGTGCATGAGCTTGAAGATGATAGCCTCCGTGGTAGGCTCAGTGTGGCGTCCTGGCTGATTGACCTTGAAACCCCAAAGGTATTTCCTCTGAAACTTGGTGAGGGGAAGCACCATGATAGTAGGAAGAGGGAGATTGAGCAAAGTAGTGAGCTCAATAATACGAGGGCCAAAACGAGTTCCTTGGAACTCCTCAATAGTGCTGATGGTAACATTAGGCATCTATTTAATAATATAGAAAAAGTTAGAATCAACACAATAAATAAATTTCAAGACAGAGCATCACAAGCATAACATTGGCAAACACACAATTCATAGCATACATAAAATCCATTACAAGCATCCAAGGTTAAACTTATTTAGACAACATTTTTTTGAAAATAAAATGATAAGTATGGTGGTCCAACTAATGTGGTACACCACAATCCCATCTCACTTGCCAAGTTGGCTAACAGGGCATCCCTAGAGGCAATCTGTTTGTCTAGATCACAAGACTCCATTGCTAAGTCTATGATGTCCTTCCTTAGGATTTGGTTGGTAGCCTCGAACTCTTGGGCATGTTTCTTCTCTTCCTTAAGATCATTCTGAGTGTTAAGCATTCTGCACTTGATTCTATCACCAAGTTCTTTGATGGCCCTCCAAGCTGCATCCCTTGCTGAATCAAAGAATGTAGTGTGCATCATTGAGTTGGTGACCATGCAGAATCCTGAGTCCTTGTGGTTGTCTTCCTTGTTTTTATACAAGTGAAGTTGCACCCACCAGTACTCAACTCCTTCATCCATCACAGGAAAACCTTTGTCCAAAGCTGCACCATGTATTCCCATTGCAACCATGAGGTCCTTGAGAGCCTTGGGGAACTCTATCTCACATTCCAAAGTCATTTTCATGAGTGGTCCCTTCTTCACGGCTTCGTTGATGTAGTTCATCTACAAATAGAGATGAGAAAGAAGATTAGAAAAGTTTACGAGAAGAATAGACAAGTGTGGAAGTTGTTGAAATTTTTTCCTTAGTGGTTTCCAATCCTAGGGTCATAATCCTACAGGCAACACAGTGCTCTGATACCATCTGTAGATCCCCTCCTTATAAAGGAAAAGGATCCCTGTGACTGCAATGCTAGTCCCTGGATCAATGCTAGCATCCACAGTTTAAGATGAAGTACACAGAAACAAAGGTCATTATTACAGTCATTCCGGAGACAAACATAGTCTTTACAACTCCATGGCCATAGGCCTAGTACAAGGGTTTAAATAAGTAAATAGATAACAATTCTTCATCTTCATGTGCCACAGGCAAACATGTTGAGTGTAGACTCATGACCCCTAATCCTCATCAGAGTAACCTGCAACATCACAAGTTACAGCCACAGTGGGTCAATACATTGGAATAGTATTGGCAAGTGATACCTTAGTATAATTTTGGTGGACTACATACTATATGCAATTTGGCTAAGTGTAGCTTAGGCTTGCTTTGCTCAAAATAGGTTTTACCTATTAGTTGAAATCACTAAGTTTTTCTTTGTCAAAACTTTTCCCAAGGAACCACCAATAGACATTGGGGTCCTTCACCCTTGTTCACCCACAATTTTTTACTTAGAAATTGGGATGAGGAGATTTTTGATAGCTTCCATGTATTGATGCCCAAGTTGTCCTTTTCCAGGGACATGGCTAAGTACTTAGATTCTTCCATCTGCAGAGGTTGTGCAGTTTCCCCACAAGCCTTGATTTTCACCAAGACAGGACCTTTCAGACGCCTTCCCTTAGACCAAATGGACGCGCTCCAACCTATCATACCACTACCACCAACTGTCCAAATGGCTAAGTTATTGCAACCTATATGATCCTAGCAGAGCCCATATTGCCAAGTGGCTGCACTAGAAGCTTCTAAACATTTGGCCTCTAAAATCTCTTTTTTCCTGGGTGGCTTTCCACAAGTGAGATACACAAGGTAAGCCATAGAAAATGGCCTTGTGTAACCAGTCAACATAAACCATTCCTTCCATTCCACCCAGGTGTTTCATTCACTTAGTTGTTTTATTAGGCAAAACACAAGTCCAAAGACTTAGAAATATTTTCATCATAGCATGTATATTTCACCACCCTTGGTTTCTACTATCTAGGCTAAGCATGGCATAGATAAGCATCTTAACTTAGAAATTTCTAGCAATTCTACAACTAGTAGGATTTCCCAAGCATAGAATATAAGCAAAATATAACATGCAAGACTAGCAAAAATATTTCTAATGCTTAGTAGAAAACATAGGGATGAAAATATCATGAAGCACCACTTGCCTTGGTAGTTTGGAGAGTAGCTACACTCCTCACGATCACAATCACTATTGGCACCAAAATCTACACATAGAATCATAGCAACAAATCACATACAAAATAAATACAAGCAAAAATATATGGATGCATGCAATATGATATGTGATGATTTTCTAAACTCAACAAAACAAGTGTACAAGATACTGGTTCATAAACAAGTTCAAAACTTGCCAAACAACATTTATTTAAACCCTAAAACATTTCTCAAACATTTCATATACTCAAAATAGCCTTACACATGTTTTTTTAAATAAAACCATTTTATCAGAAGCAAAACATTACACACATTGCATATTTAGAAAGGGCTTGTTCTCCCGATTCCATTGATATAAAATTTAACAAATTTGGACGTGGGAATCAAAAGTTATGGCTAAAACAATTTCAAACAACTAATAGATTCAAATCCTGATTTTAAACCTAAACTCTAGCCACGTCATAACCTGATTGGTGCATACCGTTCGCACAGATCGCGCCACAAGCCGTTAGATCTACTTAATATGCATGGCCCAGATCTACTCATACCGTTCGTTAAGTGATCTGTTATACGCCGGATCTAGATCCAACGGTCATCGACTGCAACCACAGATGGGCGGCGCCGGGCGGTGGCAATCGGCGACGGCCTGTTCACGGCTGGCGGCTACAGCTGGGGTTCTAGGGTCATTGAGGTGCTTACGGGCTCGTAGTGATGCACGATGCTCAACCCGGGCGACGCAAGGGCAGGCGCACGGACACGGCTGCACGGGCTCGTTGGAGTTGCTGGCGGCGTCAAATGCTAGCTGTTGAAGACGTTGCTGAGGTTCTGCGTCGACCTAGCTTGAGCCAGATGGTTTAGGAGGTGTGCAAGGGCCAGGCGATCAAGAAAGTATCAAAGGGGAGGCAAGGGGCGGTCTCGTTTTACCTGAATTGCACGTCGGAGTCGAGCGGTGGCTCAGGTGTTCGCGGGTATGGACGAAGACGTCGCTCTAGGTCACGAGAAAGCAAACAGAGGGCATCAATGAACGCGCAAAGACATGTTGGTCATGATGGTTTGAACCAGAGACAGGGGGCGGCCAGTACTCACCGAGATTGGTCGCCGGAGTTGCTCTGTCTGCGGCGGTGCAAGGGCGATTGCGGGCAGCCTGGTGGCGTTAGGTGAGGGGAAATGCCCGTGGTGCAGAGGGGGTTAAGTACGCAGAAGGGGGGCGGCGATTAAGCGTGGAACCAATGGCAATTAAGCCCGCAGTGACTGCGGCGAGGTAACGGCGGAGCGAGCGTCGCGGCAGCGCGTGATTGACGACGACGACAACGTGATCGCAGGGTCCACTTGTCAGCAAGTGAAACAGAGAGGAGGTGGGGTCGGGTGGTCAGTGACTTGGTGGGTTCATCTGCGAGTGAGAGAGAGAGAGAGGGAACCCGGGTGGGCTTAGTGGGCTGAATCCGTCGTTGGGCTAGATAGGTAGCGCCGGCCCTTTTCTAATTATTTTCTCTTTTTCTTTTTCTGGTTTCAATTTCAGGAATCAAATTCAAATGATTTCAAAATCTATTTGAATTCAAATCTTCTCAGGATTTTTGCGGTGCAACAATCACATTTCGGGCATAAAACCAAGTAGTCACTTTGAATTGGCTTGGTCACTTGGAATAAAATAAAATAAGCAAAGTGACATAGCAATCGGTTTTATATAGGTTTTGAAATTGGTTTTCAAATTATATTTGCTTTGAAACTTAGGGTTTAAATCTTAGCAATCTAGCAATACACTCAAAGCAATAAGACACAAGGTTTGGTTCATCAACACCTATCTCACAATGGAGATTTGTATTTGTTTTAAAAACTGATCACATAAAATAATGAGCTCATATGCTCCTGTTTTTGAATTGATTTGTTTGAAATGAACTCTATATGATCATGGATGCATGGATGATATGCATGAGTTTGAAACATGATTTTATGGATGTTACAATAATCCTCAAACGAGTGGTCAAGTGGAACCCTCTAATAGAGAACTGAAGACCATACTCGAGAGGACAGTCAATAAATCAAGAAAAGATTGGTCATACAAGCTAAATGACATTCTCTGGGCCTACCGAACTGCATTTAAAAATCAGATGGGTATGACACCATATAAAATGGTATACGGTAAGGCGTGCCATCTACCTTTAGAATTGGAATATAGAGCCTTTTGGGCAATCAAGAGCTTAAACTATGATCTTAAAGCAGCAGGAGAAAACTTTTATTAGATATACATGCTTTAGATGAGTTTAGGAGTGAGGATTATTAGAATGCTAGATTGTTTAAGGAAAAAGTAAAAGGATGGCATGATATAAAAATAGAAGATAAAGTCTTTAAAAATGGAGATAAAATTTTGCTTTATAACTCTCGCCTTAAGTTGTTCCCAGAAAAGCTCAGATCAAAGTGGGAAGGCCCCTATATTGTTGAAGAATCTTATGCATCGGGAGTAGTGAAGCTCCAGTGGAAAACACCCTCTCTTTCACGTATAGTGAATGGACAACGCTTGTAGAATTACCGTGCAAAAGAAGATATAAGTGCAATCACCTTTCGAATAATTACTCCAGAAGAGTTGATTGAGCAAAAATATGGAAGGAATGGTAACTGCAAGAAGGACAAGATAAAAACGAATTGAGCAACACTACGGTCAAGCTATAGACCATAAAAGAGCGCTTCATGGGAGGAAACCAATGTGAAATAAAGGGACAAGTATTTTTTAAATTTTCTAAGTAAGTTTTAGCTAATTTTGAGATTGAATAAAGGAACACATGAAGCTCTTTTGAAATAAAAGAAATTTTTTCATGATAAAAATCTTGTTCAATGAATGTAATGTTGGTCAAAATTTAAGTTGTCATTTTTCTGTAAAAAATTGGTATTTCATTAAGTTTCAGACTAATAAAGAATTCCCAAAGAAACTGTCACATCCCAAATTTTAGATTTGGTCTTGCATATCATTCATAGCATTGCATCATATCTTTCTATGCAAAACCGTCGAGTAGAAAGGTTCGGCGAAGCGCCATCGTCAAAACCCTATTTTGTTTCGCCCCAAGTTTACTACGGGGAGCTCTAGTAAGACTTGCAACAACCACCCCTGTAGGTTCGAGTTTTCGCACAAACTTCGACTGAAGGTTGTTCCCCTCGACGATACGAACCCGTAGGCGCGAAAATCGCTCCAATCGGAGTTCGTATGCAAAAGACTCGGACGTTTTAGTAAACCGCCGGAAAACGGTCCGAAAATCCGGACCGATCTCCGAATCGGAGTCAAATCTGGACCGTTTCTTTTTAGTTTTTTTTTCCGCGCAGGATACTATTTAAGTGGGGCCACCTACCTCGTTTTTCGTGCCCGCATTGCCCCACACCCCTGCCCGCGCGATCGATCTCCCTGGCGCCGCCATTACTCCCAGCGAGCATCGCCCGTCGCCGCCTTCGCGCCAAGGCCGCCCGACCGTCGCCGACCATCGCCGCGTCTGTTGCCGGGTTCGCCTCGATCTCCTCATTTTGTTCCCGTGCTCCGCTTCTCCATCCGCCGCCGCCATCTGCGCCCTGCAGATCGCCGCGTACGCGTACGCGTTTATTGTTCCGGGAGCCGTAGTTGACCGTGTGTGTACGTGCAGGTAGAACCACGACGCCGGAACTGACCGTCGCCGCCGTCCGGAGCTCGCCGGAGTTCGTTTCGCAGTCTGTTTCCGGTAAGACAGCAGCCACCGTCAGATCTCAGATCAGCGGCTTAGATCGTTCGTTGACTGGTCAGCACTCCAGACGTTGACTAGTCAGACGCCCCAGACGTTGACTGGTTAGACGCTCGGCCGCCAGTCATCGTATTACGCTTGACTGGGTCAATTTCGTTAATCCTATTAGTTGGCAGATTTCGGTAGAATCTTGTAAATTGCGTAGAAATTAAACCGCTTGACCAAAAATTGAAAATAAAATATGCACGAGTTCAGTGAGTCGTGTAGAATATCGCTGTACCTTTGGTTCAGACTTTTACCGTAAGGTTTAGTACAGTTTAATCAAATGAGTTAATGGCCTTTTCGTAGTAATAAATTCGTAGTAAAAGTTTCGTAGCTCCAAAAATCACGTATGATATGTCCCTGAACTCGTATGAACGAGGGGAATCTCATCGTGAAATAAAAAGATAGGCTTACAGTAAAAACTTCTGCAGTATTTGTCTAATGGCTTTCTGCAGTGTTTTAATTACTCGGGATGTTTTATAACTCCTTTTTGAGTAATTCCAATTGGTAATGTTTCTTATCAGCGATGCCTCTGCGGTAGAATTTTTCCAAGATTTTACAACCTGTCTACTACCTGTAGTAAATTATTTAAGTTCTAGCTCTAGTAGTGATCACTACTTTTGGTTAATAGTTTCCCTTGCGCCAAATCTGTTTTTCCATGCATTTATTCGGTAGTAATATGAATTAGTATTATTGTGGTGCAGCTGTAGCACCAATTCTCTTGCCGTTCTTGCATTCATGCATCATCTTTGTTGCATATGTTTGTGAATTGTTTGTTTATGAATGCAATTGTGTCGTGTAGATTGTGTGGAGTGCAACCCTTGCTCGTGTGTGGATTGTTCTTCCGACCGCTACAACCAAGGAAAGTAGATGCTACTTTGTTCATGATATCGCCCTACTATTTTCTATGCATTTTCGTGTATTTTGTAGATGCATGTGTAGGATGATACTATCGCTATGCTATGTCCTATTATGTGGTAGGGCTTTCCTTGTAGATGAACCATCGTTGTAGATGTGCTTAGCCATGCTATGTTGAACGAGGGCTGGGTTACATCATTGATACTTGTTTTCTCAAAGTATTGGTTTGTGAAAGTAAAACAACTTAATCAATGAATCCCCTGGGTGTGATGGTATTGATAAATTTTGGTGGTTTCATTGTGAAAGGCACCTGGTATCAAGAGAAATTTATTGGCTTCTTTATTGTGTAGCTTACGTGTACAACCATGTGCCAATAATGAAATGGGCGGTTGGTTGGACTTAGTAGGTTGTGGTAACTCGAACCCGCATATCCAGAGATGTAGAATTTTGGTAGGTTGGACCGGTGCGCGTCGGGATTGAGGAGCTACTTCCCGAACAGTCTCTTCTTGGTCTTCTCCCTATCGTCACCCAAAATGAGAGTGATGGTACGAGCTGGGCTGGCCAAGTCACATGGGTAAAGTGTACTAGCCTCTGCAGAGTGTATAATCTAATCGATTAGCCGTGTCCCCGGTTATGGACATCTAGTTGCTAGATATTGATTCCATGACATGTTTCTCACTCATTCTAATTTCATAATTGTTTTAATATTGTTGGGTTAACTTAATTGGGATCTTTTCAAAGAAAATTCAAAACTGTTTATGAAAGTAGGACAAAGTTATTTGCAAATGCAAGCCAGACACAGCTCCACTTGCCAAATATGCATGTAGTTGTTAGTACTATTGTCTCCTTTACTAGCTCTACTTGCCATACATTCCATGTATTGACCCTTCGGGGCTGTTGCGTTTTATGCTGCAGGTTATTCCGATTCTGATTGATCGTTATAGGCCACGGTACTCCACTCGGCACTTGTTCACTTGTGGGCAATTTGAAGATTGGAGGATTTACTCGCTTTTGTTGCTACCTGAACAATTTGAGCTAGCTTTATGCTAAGCCTTTACATTGTAATAATGGTACTCTGGATCTTGTAGATCATGATACACGGTTATTTGCTATGATTATCTATCTTACTCTATTATGGGCCAATGAACCGATCCAGGGATTGGCATGTCACATAGAGGCCACGGTCTTATCGTAACCGGGTGTCACAGATGGTATCGAGCCCGTGTGTCGACTGTAGGATCGTGACCTAGGATTGGATTAGGAAGCCATAGAATTATTAAGCCTATATTAACACTGTGTTTACTCTTATGCCTTTCACCCTCGTATATTCTTACCATATGCTATTCTCACACTTTCCTCTTTTACTTGATAGATGGGAGACGTCAGGACTGAGTATGTTACCATGGAGTCACCAAGGCCCTTTGCAAGGCAGTTAGCTCAACTCTCTCAGTCATTGGGATTGCCACTGCCTATGTTCAAGGGAAGAAGGCTGTACACCTATGGATATGGAGAGGATGCATGGGAGATCACTACCTTCATATTCAGAGATGCCGCCTTGCCAAACCCCGCACACTTGGTCTACACCAAGATATACCGCAATCGGGACTTGGAATCAACTTGGCAGACATGAAGCCCTGTCTCGCCAGTGCTACTATGTCCGACACCTGCTGCCTGCAGATTCACCCTACCGTGATTATGGAAGGCGTGATGAAGATGGGAACATTGTGGTTACCCCGGGCGACAGGAACAACATGCCGCCCCGTCGGAGGCACATAGAGGACATGGAGAGGGAGAATGGAGCTCGAGCAGAGAAGGTGAGGATGTTGAAGGAGATAGCAGACTTTACTAGCAATGGAATGGTGGTCCAAGGACAGGAGATTGACACTTTGCATGAAGCCGTGGGAGTTCTGGAGACTGTCCTGATAGCCAGAGATGAGACCATAGCCCATCTTCATGGCACTGTGCAAGAGAATACCCAGAGCATACAACAGTTGCAAGGGACCGTCCAGGAAAGGGACCAGACCATTGAAGCTATGACAACCCAGATTGCCGCTCTCCAAGCACAGCTGAATCCACCCTCTGATGATGACAATGGAGATGATGGCAACAATGGTGATGATGATGACAGTGGAGACGATGATGATGATGAGGACGAGGATGATGATGATGGAGACGATGATGGTGGAGGAGATGAAGCTGTTGCTGTAGCAGCTGAGGATGAAGAAGAAGAGGAGGATCCAGAAGAGGTGGAGTTTGAAGTCTCAACTGATGGTTCAGGAGAGGTGTACACTCTGCCTCCATGGTTGTACCGCGAGCCGAAGCGCCAACGCATGACCGCAAGGACCTACCTCAATCTCTTCAAGAAGTAGATAGAAGTCCACCTGTTAGTCCACGTTAGGCAAATTCGTTAGGATTAGTCTCGATCATTGTGAAGCTTAGTTCGTGTTAGATTAAAAGTGTTTAGTTGCTTATTTGTGTACTCCAATATCCCAGAATTTATTTATGCGAATTTTAATGAAAGAGTTATGGCAATTTGGTTACTATCTGTGTGTTTTTCGCTGCAGTTTTTCTGCAGATACAGCAGTACTGCGAGATTTTTCATATTTTTCTGGTAACTCGGAAAAATCTGAAAATAATTGGGCTGATGCGAAACTCTCTTTTCCATATGCACAAAAATTTTCTAATTTTTCTGACGAGTTTAAGTCAGGCGGAAAATTCGTGAAAGCTGCTGGACTGTTCTGGCAGAATTGCCGTTTTGTTGATTAGTTGATCTATTGTTTAGTTAACCATTGCCAACTCTTGCAAAACTATTTCAGTAGTTATATACTGCTAGGATAACACCTGGGATGTTGCTGGATCGCTTGTTTGTTGATGTGTTGCTTGCTTGTGATTGTCTGCTATTGTTTGTTGTTGATTAAGCATATGCATGGGTAGAATCCTATTGTCGTAGTTGATTCTTTCTAAACTTACCTATGCTGAACCGCAGATGCCTCCCCGCCGCCAACCCACTGAGATGGAGCAGCTCATGGCAGCTCAGGCACAGCTGACCCAAGTGACGACTCAGTTCATGGCAAACCAGAACAACAACAATGGAAACAATCAGCCTCAGGGAGATGCTCTCACCAGATTTCTGAGGTTAAGGCCAGCTAAGTTCTCTACTGCAACGGAACCAATGGTTGCTCTCGACTGGTTGCGTTCAGCCAACAAGGATCTAGTGACTGTCGGATGCACTGATGCTGAGAAGGTGAGGTTTTCCGCTCACCTACTGGAGGGACCAGCCGCTTCTTGGTGGGACACATTTCAAATCACCCACCCGCTGGATACCGTGACTTGGGCTATGTTTGAGGATGGTTTTAGGACCAACCACGTGTCTTCAGGAGTTCTGATCCTGAAGAGGAAGGAGTTCCGCAACTTGCGCCAAACCAACCGCACCGTGGCCGAGTACATTGAGGAGTTCAACAACCTGTCCCGTTATGCACCTGAGGATGTTGACACTGATGCCAAAAGGAGGGAGAGATTCCTGGATGGCGTCAGTGACGAGCTTTCAGTACAGCTACTGGTGGTTTATTGCCCCACTTTCCAGGAGGTCATGGACAAGGCTAGGATCTTGGAAGGGAAGCACAAGCAGGTGGAGAACCGCAAGAGAAAGAGCAATACTCATCACTCTGGTTCACACCACAAGTCTCGCACTTCATATGATGGATACTCCAAGCATGGAGGAAGTGACCATGGGAGCCATGACCGCCGCGATGGACATCGTCATGACAACCATAGGAGCAGCCACCACAACCACAAGGGAGGACACTCACCACTGGAGGACACGGTGGACATGACCGCAACTGCGTGATCGCAACTTCGTGAAGAAGGATCTGAGTGAGGTGACGTGCTTCAAGTGCAAGCGTAGGGACACTATTCGACAACCGTCCGGAGAGGAAAGGATCAAGCCAACCAACGGTGAGAAGGCCACAGTGAACCACATGAATGTGGAGGAGATTCCAGATGAGCCTGACCTTGTGATTGGTAAGTTCCCAATCAACACTTACCCTGCACTTATACTTTTCGATACTGGTGCATCGCATTCATTCATATCAAGGGCATTTGTGGATAAGTATAAGTTACCTACTGCGTTTATGAAAAGGTCTATTAGAGTGAGTTCACCTAGAGGAGATATGATAGCTAGTGCGGGATGCCGCGACTTTACTGTGAGGATTGGAACACACAACTTCATCGCACATCTAGTAGTGTTGGATTCACAGGGATTAGATGTCATTATGGGTATGGATTGGATGTCTATGCATGGGGGACACATAGATTGTGCACAGCGAGCTGTTTCACTCAAAACCCCGGATGGTAAGAGGATTAGATTCAAGTCGGCTGCACGACCAGGAAGATGTAAGTTGAATTCTCTTAAGGGTGTTAGCATGGATACTGTGCCAGTGATTAGCGATTACCCTGACGTGTTTCCGGAAGAGCTGCCAGGGATGCCACCTGACAGAGATGTAGAGTTTCTTATCGACCTGATGCCGGGAACAGGACCAATAGCAAAGAAACCATATAAGATGGATGTCGATGAGCTGAAGGAATTGAAGAAACAGTTGAAGGAACAACTGGAAAAGGGATTCATTCAGCCTAGTGCGTCGTCATGGGGAGCACCTGTTCTATTTGTGGAGAAGAAAGACATCACCAAGAGATTAGTGGTAGACTATCGCTCGCTGAATGAAGTAACCATTAAGAACAAGTACCCTCTGCCGAACATAAATGACTTGTTTGACCAACTGGAAGGATCAAAGGTGTTCAGCAAGATTGATCTGCGATCAGGCTATTTCCAATTGAAGATCCGAGAGGAGGATGTACCAAAAACCGCCTTCACCACTAGGTATGGTTTATATGAGTATACAGTTATGTCTTTTGGACTAACAAATGCCCCAAGATACTTCATGACCATGATGAACAAGGTATTTATGGAGTATTTGGACAAGTTCGTGGTGGTGTTTATTGATGACATAATGATATATTCCAAGGATGATCCGAGCATGAGAAACATCGAGAATGATTATGGAGAAGCCGAGGGAACACAAGCTGTATGCCAAATTTAGTAAGTGTGAATTCGGCTTAACATCGTTGGTTTCTTGGACACGTAGTGTCGGGAGAAGGAATTGCGTTGATCCAAACAAAGTGAGCAGAATAGAGTGGGAAGCACCCAATAATGCGGAGAGATTCAAGCTTTTGGGACTTCTTGGATATTACAGGAGGTTCATAGAAAACTTTTCCAAGATTGCTAAGACGATGACTGAACTTCGAAGAAGGAGAGGAAGTTTGAATGGTGGACGATGTGAAGCCGCCAGAACAAACGCCGACTAGTGATCGCACTGCTCAGTGTTTACCAGATCTTGTAGGATTTCCAAGTGTCGTGTGATGCTTCACGTGGACTTGGTAGTGTCTTGATGCAAGATGGGAGAGTAGTGTCATATGCCTCGCGACAACTCAAGCACCATGAGCGGAATTACCCCACACGACTTGGAGTTAGCATCGGTGGTTCATGCGCCAAGGTATGGAGGCATTACTTAATGGGAAAACACGTGATGTGTACACCGACCACAAGAGCCCAAGTACATATTTACACGTATGAACCGAACATGAGACAAAGGAGATGGTTGGAACTTATCAAGGACTATGATATGAATCTACAATACAACCCAGGAAAGGCCAATGTAGTAGATGATGCTCTGAGCCGGAAGGTTTATGCCAATGGATTGACAATTGGTGAATTGCCTGAGGATTTGTGCAAGCAATTCAAGGACCTTAGACTGGAGGTAGTATCTGAAGGATACTTGGCTACAATGGAGGTCCAACCAACGCTTCAAGACAGAATCAAGAAGGCTCAAGTGGGAGACAAGGAGATAGATGAAGTTAAGGAAAATATGAAGGAAGGTCGAGCAAGGGAATTCCGCGAGGATGAGCAAGGTACCTTGTGGTATGGAGATCGTTTGTGTGTGCCCAACGGTCCGGAGTTAAGGAAGTTGATTATGCAGGAAGCTCATGACTCGCCGTATTCCATACATCCGGGCAATACGAAGATGTATATGGACCTAAAGGACAGATTCTGGTGGAACAACATGAAAGGAGACATCGCAGAGCATATCGCCCTATGTGATGTATGTAGCCGAGTGAAGGCGGAACACCAGAAACCAGCAGTACTGCTACAGCCTTTGCCCGTGCCGGATTGGAAATGGGATAGAGTGAGAATGGACTTTATCACAGGATTGCCCCGGACCAGGTCAGGATATGACTCTATTTGGGTAGTGGTCGACCATTTGACCAAGGTAGCCCACTTTATACCAGTGAAGACGACTTATACGAGTGCAAAGTTGGCCAAGATTTACATGGACAGAATTGTGTGCCTACATGGAGTTCCCAAGAGTATCATATCTGATAGAGGCACCCAATTTACCTCACACTTCTGGCGCCAGCTACACGAGTCACTTGGTACTAGATTGGAGTTTAGCACAGCATTTCACCCACAGACCGATGGACAGACCGAGAGGGTGAATCAGATTTTGGAGGACATGCTAAGAGCTTGCGCCTTGGATCATGGTTCTAGTTGGGATGAGAATTTGCCGTATGCGGAGTTTTCCTAAAACAATAGCTATCAAACCAGCATCAGGACGTCACCATTCGATGTGTTATATGGAAAACGGTGCCGAACACCATTGCTATGGGATGGAGTAGGAGAACGTCAGTTGTTTGGACCTGATTTGATCAAGGACGCTGAGGAGAAGGTCGCCTTGATTAGAGACAGACTGAAGGTGGCACAATCTAGGCAGAAGAGCTACGTTGACGCCAAGCGCAAGGAAGTGGTGTACGAGATAGGTGATAGAGCATACCTCAGAGTATCGCCGCTTCGTGGAATCAAGAGATTTGGAATTAAGGGTAAGCTGGCACCTCGATTTATTGGACCGTATCGAGTCTTAGCACGCAAAGGAGAGGTTGCTTATCAGTTGGAGCTGCCAGAGGCTCTGTCTGCTGTTCACAATGTGTTCCACGTATCCCAGCTGAAGAAGTGCCATCCGGAGATGGTCGATACACCATTGAGAGACATTGTACCGCTAGAGGAGGTTCAGCTGGAGAATGATTTGACCTATGAGGAGAAACCGGTCAAGACTCGAGACAGCAGAAAGGACTACCTGTACCAAGACAATCAAGTTTTGCAAAGTACAGTGGAGCCACCACACCGAAGAGGAAGCCACTTGGGAGCGTGAGGATGACATCCGAGAGGACTACCCACACCTATTTGCTAGCCGCGCCGAATCTCGAGGACGAGATTCATCTTAAGGGGGTTAGTCTTGTCACATCCCAAATTTTATATTTGGTCTTGCATATCATTCATAGCATTGCATCATATCTTTCTATGCAAAACCGTCGAGTAGAAAGGTTCGGCGAAGCGCCATCGTCAAAACCCTATTTTGTTTCGCCCCAAGTTTACTACGGGGAGCTCTAGTAAGACTTGCAACAACCACCCCTGTAGGTTCGAGTTTTCGCACAAACTTCGACTGATACGAACCCGTAGGCGCGAAAATCGCTCCAATCGGAGTTCGTATGCAAAAGACTCGGACGTTTTAGTAAACCGCCGGAAAACGGTCCGAAAATCCGGACCGATCTCTGAATCGGAGTCAAATCTGGACCGTTTCTTTTTAGTTTTTTTTCGCGCAGGATACTATTCAAGTGGGGCCACCTACCTCGTTTTTCGTGCCCGCATTGCCCCACACCCCTGCCCGCGCGATCGATCTCCTGGCGCCCGACCGCCGCCGCCATCGCTCGCTGTCGGGTTCGCCGATCTCCTCTTTCCGCTCCGCGTTCGCTCTCCATCCGCCGCCATCCGCGCCTGCAGATCGCCGCGATACGCTGCTGCTGTTTATTGTTCCGGAGCCGTAGTTGACCGTGTGTGTATGTGCGTGTAGAACCACGATGCGGAACCGACTGTCGCCGCCGTCCGAGCTCGCCGGAGTTTGTTTCGATCCGCTTCAGAAGACAAAGCCACCGCCGATCTCAGATCAGTGGCTTAGATAGTTCGCTGACTGGTCAGCACTCGACGTTGACTAGTCGACGCCCAGACGTTGACTGGTCGACGCCTCGGCCAGTCATCGATTACGCTTGATTGGGTCAATTTCGTTAATCCTATTAGTTGGCAGATTTCGGTAGAATCTAGTAAATTGCGTAGAAATTAAACCGCTTGGCCAAAAATTGCAAATAAAATATGCACGAGTTCAGTGAGTCGTGTAGAATCTCACTGTACCTTTGGTTCAGACTTTTACCGCAGGTTTAGTACAGTTTAATCAAATGAGTTAATGGCCTTTTGAGTAATAAATTTGTAGTAAAAGTTTCAGAGTCAAAAATCGCGTATGATATGTCCCTGAACTCGTATGAACGAGGGAATCTCATCGTGAAATAAAAAGATAGGCTTACAGTTAAAACTTCTGCAGTATTTGTCTAATGGCTTTCTGCAGTGTTTTAATTACTCGGGATGTTTTATAACTCCTTTTTGAGTAATTCCAATTGGTACTGTTTCTTATCAGCGATGCCTCTGCGGTAGAATTTTTCCAAGATTTTACAACCTGTCTACTACCTGTAGTGAATTATTTAAGTTCTAGCTCTAGTAGTGATCACTACTTTTGGTTAATAGTTTCCCTTGCGCCAAATCTGTTTTTCCATGCATGTATTCGGTAGTAATATGAATTAATATTATTGTGGTGCAGCTGTAGCACCAATTCGCTTGCCGTTCTTGCATTCATGCATCATCTTTGTTGCATATGTTTGTGAATTGTTTGTTTATGAATTCAATTGTGTTCCTGTAGATTGTGTGGAGTGCAACCCTTGCTCGTGTGTGGATTGTTCTTCCGACTGCTACAACCAAGGCAAGTAGATGCTACTTTGTTCATGATATCGTCCTACTATTTTCTATGCATTGTCGTGTATTTTGTAGATGCATGTGTAGGATGATACTATCGCTATGCTATGTCCTATTATGTGGTAGGGCTTTCCTTGTAGATGAACCATCGTTGTAGATGTGCTTAGCCATGCTATGTTGAACGAGGGCTGGGTTACATCATTGATACTTGTTTTCTCAAAGTATTGGTTTGTGAAAACTAAAACAACTTAATCAATGAATCCCCTGGGTGTGATGGTATTGATAAATTTTGGTGGTTTCATTGCGGAAAGGCACCCAGGTATCAAGAGAAATTGATTGGATTCTTTATTGTGTAGCTTACGTGTACAACCATGTGCCAATAATGAAATGGGCGGTTGGTTGGACTTAGTAGGTTGTGGTAACTCGAACCCGCGTATCCAGAGATGTAGAATTTTGGTAGGTTGGACCGGTCTGCGGGATTGAGGAGCTACTTCCTAAGCCTCTTCTTGGTCTTCTCCCTATCGTCACCCAAAATGAGAGTGATGGTACGAGCTGGGCTGGCCAAGTCACATGGGTAAAGTGTACTAGCCTCTGCAGAGTGTATAATCTAATCGATTAGCCGTGTCCCCGAGTTGCTTGATATTGATTCCATGACATGTTTCTCGCTCATTCTAATTTCATAATTGTTTTAATATTGTTAGGTTAACTTAATTGGGATCTTTTCAAAGAAAATTCAAAACTGTTTATGAAAGTAGGACAAAGTTATTTGCAAATACAAGCTTTAGACAGCTCCACTTGCCAAATATGCATGTAGTTGTTAGTACTATTGTCTCCTTTACTAGCTCTACTTGCCATACATTCCATGTATTGACCCTTCGGGGCTGTTAAGTGCTTATGTCGCAGTTATTCCGATTCGATTGATCGTTATAGGCCACGGTACTCACTCGCACTTGTTCACTTGTGGGCAATTTGAAGATTGGAGGATTTACTCGTTTTTGTTGCTACGAACAATTTGAGCTAGCTTTATGCTAAGCCTTTACATTGTAATAATGGTACTCTGGATCTTGTAGATCATGATACACGGTTATTTGCTATGATTATCTATCTTACTCTATTGTGGGCCAATGAACCGATCCAGGGATTGGCATGTCACATAGAGGCCAAGGTCTTATCAGAACCGGGGTGTCACAGAAACAGATAAATTTGATGTATACTGTCACCTTAACGACCAACTATACAGTGGGAAATAAATTTCCAACCGTATAGTTGTGGTCGTTTAGTTATTCACCACATCACCAAATTTTTATACCAGGATACAGATAGTTTAACGACCAACTATATGGCGGGAAAATATTCCGGCCATATAGTTAGTACCGCCTTGGATAAAAAATCTATAGTCAGTTTGCAACTATATAGTGGGATCTATATGATCTGTACCCGTATAGTTGCTTGTTAATCCCAGCAACTAGGATTTTTGACCTCCTCTTTTAAAGACGGTTTCATCTAACCTTTTTTATTAAGTTTTCGTAGAGCTACAACCTCCAGCCTCGAAAAACCTTCGCCATCTCCATACACACCC
This sequence comes from Avena longiglumis, assembly GCA_030063025.1. NCBI lineage: Eukaryota > Viridiplantae > Streptophyta > Magnoliopsida > Poales > Poaceae > Avena > Avena longiglumis. Next base: position 449,501,204 of record CP125973.1, on the reverse strand, counting down.
CTTCTAACAACATCCGTGCACCGAAGCCATGCATCTTGTCCATGTCAACAAGATTTCAAAGCAGAAGGAAGAGAAGCCCGTGAAGAGGATCGAGGAGGTTGAACCAAAATAAGCATCATCGTCATCTATCTCAAAGATCAAGCCCCTCCCAAATTGGGACAACATGTTCTCAAGAAGGATGGAAATGTTGAGGCAAGCATCGTGGAAAGATCAAGGATGAGTATCTCCTAATCCTTACCGTCAAAACATAGGATCTTATTATAAACTTCCTCTTAGTCCGCCACCTCTTAAACCCAAGAAGGTGCGGAAAGATGATATTCTTGATAAGATCTATCAATTGGAAAAATCTTCAAAGGCATGTGTTGAAACTATTGGAGAAGGAATTGACTCCTACTGGATGATGAGGAAATACCTTGAGAAAAAGGTCAATGACATCGTTGGTAGAGATGGTTTCTTGATTAAAACTGTTTTTGAGTTAACAGTTGAGAAGAAATTCCTTTAGAGGAAAATTTTGAAGCTTCAATATGACATGGCCAAGCTCAAAGATCCGCCGCAAGCATGGATAAAGTTAGCAACCCAGAGAGGAAGACAATGCTCTTCCTACCTAGGAGGAGGAATAGGTACCGAAAGGAGTTATTTGATCCCACGGCTTGATTCCAAGTCGGAGATCTCTATAACCTTGTAATCAATCTTATAGGTTTATTACTTTACTGTCAGATTAGTTCGAGTTTAGAAATAAAGATTGCATCATTAGGATTCCCTTCAGGAATAGTTGATCCTATTTATGAAATTCTGAGTTTATTATAATATATGGAGCATTATTGTGTTTTATTTTGTCTCATTGGATATATGAATGGCTTGAGTATGATTTTACTTGCACTTGATGATAGCAATAGGAGTATTGCACACCATTGGTATTAATGGAATATATAAAGATAATTTGTTCAATATGTTGTAGGTCAATGGTTTTATTTACAAAGAGGAGAAATTATATAATTAATTAAAGATGAAAAAGAATAACCTTGAACAAATGAGAAATTATAAGTTCTATCAAACAGAGTGTGAAAAAGTTTGAAGTAGAATACTCAAGTTATAAAGATGCTATATATATTTGGAATTTGATAATTGAGATCGTTAAACTTTGAAATTCCTACATGAAGTGGAATATATGGCTAGCTCCTTTGCACAACACTTAAACAAAAGTGTGAGCACAAATATATATAGAAAAGGAAGAAAAAGAGCGAATGTGCAAAGAGCAAATAGGCATATATCACTATATTGTAGTCACTACAAGAAAAATGTCCTTTTACAACAGACTATTTTTGTGGTTGAAGGCCCATTTTTATGGCTGAAGAGTCTTCTACAACGGATGCCCTTCATGGTAAAATCCCGGTCACAAATGAATCTACCACGGGTTTTTTTACCATGGCGGATCGCACCCTTGAGCCATAAAAAGTCGCCTGTCAGATGTGTTCTTCGCCGCGTTGATCGCTGATGTCATGCAACCGCCACGTGAGAGCGGCATTAATGTCAAGTTAACACCGCTAACTATCAATCAAACTGCGTGATAGAGACAGGCCTAGTCAAGGCACGCTAATTAATAAGTGGGCCGTACCATTAAGGAAGCACAATGATCGCGGGCCCATCACTATTTTGATATGCATCATTACAAATGGGCCCACCGGTGCATCCATGGTCGGCCGTAAACTTATCGGCCCGTTCGCTTCCACACGCACTACTTGAAATTTGCACGCTCAGGCGTCCCACAAATATTCGGCCTATTCGTTTTGTCCATTTAATGTTCGAGCCGCCCATATACTTGGGGGTATGGTTCAGGCCTGTAAATGTTTGGCCCGTGTTCGCTCGCTTCGCTTTTAACCGGTGAGTTCTTTGACCTATTATTGTTCCGCGGTGCAAACTCAGCCTGTTACTATTCTGGCTTAGTACGATCCTGGCCTTTTTCCTGGCCAGGCCTGCTACTATTCTAGCCCTTTACTGTTTCGAGAGTTACTATTTCGGTCTGTTACCATCTCGACCCGTTACTGTTTGGCCTTTTACTTTCTCGGGCCATTACTGTTTCGACATGTTACTGTTTAGAGCTATTACTGTTTCTGTCTGCCGTTATTTCAGTCTGTTACTGTTTCGGCCTACCACTATTACGACATGCCGCTATTACAAGCGATTCTTTATTAATCTCCCATCTGGTGGCCCTTCTTTTACAATTTCTGCATTTCTGGAGCCAATTTTGACACCATAAAAGTTCTACCACTTGTGAGCATTTTTACTGTTCATCGTCGGCCTAGTACAAGATGGGCAAATACATAGCACGATATTGTACCCTAATCGACTGCTAGCATTGTATGGTACCTCCTCTTAGCTATGTGTGGGCGACATCAACTAAATGCCTACATGACCTATACAATTAGTTTATATATTACATCAAATGCAAACTACTTAAAATTATTACATATTATCAACTCAAGGAAAGAAAAAATTGGCATTTTAGTGGACACTCGAGTTGATAGCAGCCCTCAATTTGCTTTCTCCATCTATCACCTCCATCTCCCTTTTTAGTGTGACATCTACATTGGAAAACAAACTTGAGATATGATCTTGCAGCCCCCTCCTTGGTGGTGATAGCAATAATTGTAGTCTTAAACTAAGTAATAACAAGTTAATACGTCAAACAAGGCAAACTACTCATTTAACTAATATGACAGGAGCTATGAACTGGAGTTTACTATTGGTCAATTGTTCAAATATATTGACCATCACGTCAAACAAACAGGACAAGCAAGCATTAGACAAGTGTGCCTACCGAAACGAGAAACATAACAATGTGTATTAGAATTTCGAAAATACAAACTAGTCGGTTCATTTCAACAAATATATATAGAAGAATAAACCGTAAGAATAAAAGCTTGGAACACAATGGCATGCGATTCTTGTCGTGATAAGAATGAGCGAGGCGAAATTATATACGAAGATCATGTGAGAACTTGTAAAACAGGAATGCAAACCACAAATGAACTATACAGTAGGGCATGAATTAGGTCGTTGCTTACGACGAACCAGAACCAAATACGAAATATAATGGGCTTTGAAACCTCAGAGAAGAGGAGACAAGCATCAGGGAAGTGTGCCTACAATGAAATGAGCAGTAAAACAAAGTGTTTCTTATAATTTTAGAAAATATAAACTAGCCAGGTTATTTTAACAAATATATATGAAAGGAGTTGTATATCCTAGAAAGCAAGAGATGTTGGTTCTGGAAAGCAAGAGACGTTGGTTGACTCAGAATTTGAGGTGAGCTACACAATGGCATGTATTTACTATCGTACCTAAGAATGAGCCAGATAGAAATTATAATCGCATCATACCAGAACTTAAGAGCAGGAATGCAAACCATTTAATGAACTACATAGTATAGGATAGTTATGCCGTTGCTTGAGGATGAACCACACCATATTAGAAATATAATGGTGTCTC